>OX451736.1:193779794-194979794 GCA_948472305.1 Vicia faba
ACTATATCATTTCTATAATTTCAAATGTGATAAACTGTCTCAGCTGCAACTATCTTCAAGAGATCTACTTTTCAACCTTTGTCTTTCACCTTTCCACAAATCCATTGCAATTCTTCATTCCATTGTTGTGGCATATGAATCACATTGGTCCACTTTAAAACAGAACTCCAAATATCTTTTGTTCTATCGCAAGTAAAGAGAACAAGATCAAGATTTCTTGTATCCACTTTACAAAGACTGCATGTGTTGTTGTTTATCATCCCAAATCTCGTTAATCTTTCCTTTGTGGGTAGACTGTTATTGAAATTCTGGCAGCAGATACTCAATGTCACAGTGAATGTTATGACACTGTATCTGACTTTCTATAAGACAGTAAATAAAAACAGTAAAGAACACAGTCAATTGTTTACCCAGTTCAGTGTGAAACAACACCTACTCTGGGGGCTACCAAGCCAGGGAGGAAATCCACTATAAGAGATATTAATTCAGGAATAAACCATCCAGTTTATCTCCTTCACTTAAGACCCACCCAATGCAACTTCAATCTAAGTTCAACTTAAACCTGAGTTCCTACTCACTCCCCCTCAATCACAGCAGTGATACTTAAAACAATTGACTAATGAATTAATGAAGACACTCTTCAGAACATACACTTGATTATGCTTCACAGCTTTTTAATCAAGTAACACAAACACTCTTGCTTCACAACTTTGAGTGATACATAAACCTAACTTGACTTTGCTTCAAAGCTTTAGTCAAGAGACACAAACACTCTTGCTTCAAAGCTTTGAGTGATACAAAAACCCTTACAATCAAAACCTATTCCAAGTCACTTATCACAATGATACTTGCTTGGATTACAACAGTTAAAACTATACAGCTCCTAATTGATCTTCAGTCAAAAGAGATATTTTCCAAACAACAATCCTGTTGAATATATAGCAGCTGTTTCTTCAGTTAGGGTTTCCACAAAAAGCTAGGGTTAATTCGGTTTAACCTTAAGACTTGGTCACAAGACTTTATCAACCAGATTAGGGTTGAGCTAGGTTAACCTAAAGTCCACGTGAGATTCTGTTCTGGAAAGAACGAGCCATCTTCCTGAAAAATCTCAGAATTAACCAAACTGCATATCTGTTAGATCAGTACAGGATGTCTTAACATTTGTTATGACATCAGAATTCCTGTTTACTGATTTTGGTAGAAGGCAATAAATGTGATCTTTTGCAAAATGCTCAGACACACACTCATACACAGTAGCTACTGAATGCCATACTTTTTCTGCATAAAGAACCTAATAATCCAGAATGTTATGACATCAGTCATGACATTTACACACCTGGTTTTACCAAAAATACATGCCAATAACTAAACACTTACAAACTCCCCCTTTGGCAGATTTTTGGCTAAAACCCCTAAGCAATCAGAGAATATAGAGCAGCAGAATGAATATGACTGCAGAAAAAATATGAGGTCTACCAAGTAATTAACACAAAATATCTCCCCCTCTTTAGCCACAAATGGGCCAAAGATACATGTACTTAAATGTTATACAGTCATCCAAAATAAGTAATAAAAACAACAAATAAAATCTAAAGACACTTGCATCAACAGGAACCGGCATCAGGCTTGTCAACTCCACCAAACTTTAAGCACTGTCATCTTCAGAAGAGCTACTTTCTTCAGCATTGAGCTGATCTTCAGCAACACCCTCTTCCCTTATGTTTCCTTCAGTCTCCTCCTATTCTAATTTGGAAATTAGGTTTTCTAGAGTCTTTTTCCTTGTCTCCAGCTCTTTGCAGGTCTCTTTCAATACAGCTATAACATCAGATGTCTTGGACTGAGTTTTTGCAGATGATGTCTCAGCTGATGTTATGACAATGTCAGGAACATGAGATCCCTGAAACAGCTTGTAGTGTAACCCAAGAGCAGGAGCTCTTTTGCAAGCAGTGTCTCTTTCCACCAGGATATCAGGGTACTGAGCAAGGATGATTCCACATAGGAGGGAGGGAAAGGCAATTGGGCCTTTAACAACATAACTACCAGCATGTTTTAAAGTTTGATCAAAAATGTACCTGCCATAGTCAAATTCAGTCCTGGTACCAACAACATAAATGAATCTCCCCAATCCTGTAGAGATGGTTGATTTATGGTTTGTAGGGACCCAGTTGGCTGCACCAATCTTGTGCAGGATGGAAAATTTTATGCTTAGCTTGCTAGCATTTAGCTTGCCTTTTGAGGGCTAGCACTTGACTTGTCTTGCTGTGATGGTTTGGAAAACTTCATTGTCAATAACTTCCAGTTCAGGGCAAGCCTCATTTGATCTTCCAAGAAATTTGTTAATTTCAGATGGAGAGAAATTAACCCTTCTTCCTCTCACATATACACATTCAAAGTCAGTTGACCTTCCATCAGCACATTAATCAGACAAATTCACTATGAATTCCTTGACCAGATTTTCATAGCATTTGGTAAATTTTACCACAGTCTTCATTAGTCCAGCAGCTTTGATCAGGTCCATGATTTCCTTGAAATCCATGGCACCATTGTTTAGTTCTCTTTCCAAGGCTATTCTCTTCAAGCAAACATACTTCCATCTGTTGGCATTTTCAGGGTGGTGAAATGAAATGTTGTCAGTGGGGACTTCAGGAACTCTAGCCATTTTGCTGGAAGGGAGTTTCCTTCTGAGAGGAATGTCTTCAGCATCAATTTCAAATTCTGATTCCTCATCGGAATCAGTAGGCTCAGGTTCTTTTCTCTTCTTTGTTATTGGTTGTCTTGCAGGCTTTGAGAGACTCCCAGTATGCACTTGGGCTTTCACCTTCCCTTTGGACAGTCCAGTCTTCATAGTACCAGTCTTGCCTTCAGACCTGGTTTTCTTATCAGCAGGTTTCTCTTTGGTCAGACATTTTGCAGCATCTTGATTACCCTTCCTGTTCATCATTCTCCTAGCTATGTTAGGGTTGATATTTGCAGTCAGGTCATTGTCTGAGTATTCCTCATCCACATCAATAACAGGTGGTTCAACATTCTTTTCTGAGGGGTTCTGAATATCATCAAGGTTTTTAGATGATTTTTGAATGTTGTCATTTGGTGTCTCAACATTCTCAGAGACATCTGGATTTGCTTTAACATTTGGGCTTGCTGATTCTTGATTTAATTAAACAGAAATCCCCGGTACAGAGTGGTTCTCACTCAGGATTCTTGTAACAAGCCTAGCTATTGCTTGATGTACATAAGCTGATCCTTCCCTATTTGGTACAGAAGATGAAGGTTGAGAGGGATTACCGGATGAAGTAGCCTAAGACCTTCTTGCATGCCTTGTTCTCAGCTTTTTGACCTTGGAAGGGTTAGTTGCCATTTCTCTAAGAGGAGTAATCTCCAGGACTTCAGAATCCATGCATGAGGTGATTGCCCGAGAATCTTGATCAGATGATGAAGATGAAACGGTCGTCTTGGATGAGGATGATGTTTGAGACATTTTGATAGTCTTAGAAAACCAGTACCAACTAGAGAGAAAACTTTGATTGAGAGATTGGGAGTTGTTGCAAAGTCGAGAGAGGAAGGAGGCAAATGTGTCTCTATTCAACTTCTTAATAATTTTGAAAGAATTGGGGAAATATATGATTAACCCACTTAAAATAGACTTAACAAAAATAACTCCTTCAACCCTTGTTTTGAGTAAAATTAATTGCTACAATTTCTCATGTTGTCAAATACCCAACTTGCCCCTCAAGTTTTCAAGTTGATTTGCATCAAGAGCCTTGGTAAAAATGTCAGCCAGCTGTAGCTTAATGGCAACATGTTCCAGTTTAATTGTCTTCTCCTCTACAAGGTCTCTGATAAAGTAATGTTTAAGGTCAATGTGCTTGGTCCTGCTATGCTGAATAGGGTTCTTGGAAATATTGATTGTACTCAGATTGTCACAGTACAATGTCACAACATCTTGTGAGACATTATACTCAGTGAGAATCTGTTTTATCCAGATAATTTGAGAACAGCTACTACCAGATGCAATGTATTCAGCCTCAGCACAAAAATGAAAGGGGAGTCTTTTGGCATGTATCATAGTTCTGGCAAATTCCTGTATGATCCTATTTTTCCTCTCTTCAACTCCATTTTGTTGAGGATTTATAGGAGAAGAGAATTCATGACTAATTTCTTCTGAGGAACAGAACTTATTAAACTTGTTGTTTTCAAATTCCTTGTCATGATCACTTCTGATTCTGACAATACACCCTTCTCTTTGAATTCTTTTGCACAGTTCTGTAAAAACTTCAAAGTCATCCACCACAACATAGGCATATCTCTTTCCACCAAGACTTTTCACCTGCATTGGTCCCATATGAAGAAGATCTAGAACCTTAGAGGTGGTCAGATGTCTTGACTTTGGATGTGACATCCTAGTCTGCTTACCAACCTGACATTCACCACAAACTCTCCCTTCATCAATTTGCAGTCTTGGAATCCCTCTTACTGCCTCCATGGAGATAATACTTTTCATTCCTCTTAGATGAAGATGACCAAGTTTTTGGTGCCACAGTTTCACCTCTTTTTCTTCTTTGGCAATAGAACACTCAGTGGAGTAATTAGTGTTCTCAGGCTCCCATAAGTAACAGTTGTCTTTAGATCTGACTCCTTTCATTACAACTTCTTGTTTTTCATTAATTACAAGACATTCAGATTTTGAGAAGTTGACCTTGAATCCTAGATCACATAATTGACTGATACTAATGAGATTAGCAGTCAAGCCTTTTACCAATAGTACTTCATTCAGATTTGGAACTCCAGGGCAGTCCAAATTACCAACTCCTTTGATTTCACCTCTAGCACCATCTCCAAAGGTCACATAACTAGTGGTGTGAGGTTTAACATTATTGAGAATGTTCTTGATTCCAGTCATGTGCTTAGAACACCCACTGTCAAAGTACCAGTCTTCCTTTGCAGAGACTCTCAGGGAAGTGTGGGCTATCAGGGCAGTAACCTTTTTCTTCCATTGAGGAGTATGTGGTACCCTGTTAGCCTTAGGTTTGACACCTGGGTTCTGATTAGGGTATCCATACAATCTGAAGCAGAAAGGCTTTATGTGACCAAACCTCCCATAATGATGACATCTCCATCTTTGGTACTTTTTCTTCATATTTCTCTGTTACCGATGTTGAGTGTTATGTTGTGACATCTGCTTTGACATTTGTTTATCAGACCTCATCTTCTTGTCTGCACCAGATTTCTTTGCTTCCACAAATCCTAGTCCAGACTTGTTTCCCACATTTTGTCCAACCTGAAGGATTTCTTCCAATTTGTCAGTTCCATTTGTCAGCATCTTGACAGATTTGGTCATCTGGTTCAATTTTGAGTTCAACATTTGAACTTCCCCTTCTAGATGACTTATAGTTTCAAGGTCTGCCCTTTTTTCAGCCTCCAACTTTATGATGAGTTTTGTTTGTCTCTCATTTTGCACACAGACTTCAGCACTTCTGATACACAATTTCTTGTAAGTATCAGCTAGTTCTTCAAATGTCACTTCCTCATCACTAGTGTCACTTTCAGAGGTACAAACACCAGTTAGTGCAGTAACTAGTTTGGCAGATTCTTCTTCAGAATTACTTTCTGAATCACAGTCAGACCAGGTAACAGTCATACCTTTCTTTTGTTTCTTAAGAAAGGTAGGACATTCAGCTCGAATATGCCCATATCCTTCACAACCATGGCATTGAATTCCTCTGCCTTGATTTTCCTTCTCTTCAGACCTTGGTCTTCTGCTGGAGTCATAAGATCTGTTAATGTCAGAGGGGATGTTCTCAACATTTGACCTTGACTTTGGATCCATTCTCTTGATGAGTTTGTTGAATTGTCTTCCAAGCATGGCTATAGCTTCTGAAATATTTTATTCTTCATCCTCCTTGTTTTTATCTTCAGAGTTGGATACAAGTGCTATGCTCTTGTTTTTCTTGTCAACATTGTCACTGATCCACATCTCAAAAGTCTGAAGAGACCCAATGAGTTCATCCACCTTTAACTTGCTAATATCTTGGGCTTCCTCTATAGCAGTTACCTTCATTGCAAATCTTTTAGGCAGGGATCTGAGAATCTTTCTCACCAGTTTTTCTTCAGACATCTTTTCTCCCAATGCTCCTGAGGTGTTGGCAATCTCCAAGATGTTCATGTGAAACTCATGAATGGTTTCATCTTCCTTCATCCTTAGGTTTTCAAACTTGGTAGTCAGCATCTGAAGCCTTGACATTTTTACTTTGGATGTGCCCTCATGGGTAGTTTTGAGAGTGTCCCACACTTCCTTGGCCAGTTCACATTGATGTACTAGTCTGAATATGTTTCTATCAATTCCATTAAACAAGGCATTTAAAGCTTTGGAATTACCCAGGGCTAACTCATCTTCTTCTTTGCTCCATTCTTCCTCAGGCTTCAGACTGATTGTCCCATCTTTCTCAGTTATGGTGGGATGGTTCCATCCTTTGTCAGCAGCTCTCCAAGCCTTTTTGTCTAGTGATTTTAAGAAGGCAATCATACGAGGTTTCCAGTAGTCATAATTTGTTCCATCCAGAATGGGTGGTCTATTTCCAAAAACTCCTTCTTTGTCCATAGTGCCAGAAAGTGATATCCCTAGATCTCACCCAGTAATACAGGCAGGGTGTCTGCTCTGATGCCAATTGAAATTCTGGCAGCAGATACTCAATGTCACAGTGAATGTTATGACACCGTATCTGACTTTCTATAAGACAGTAAATAAAAACAGTAAAGAACACAGTCAATTGTTTACCCAGTTCAGTGTGAAACAACACCTACTCTGGGGGCTACCAAGCCAGCGAGGAAATCCACTATAAGAGATATTAATTCAGGAATAAACCAACTAGTTTATCTCCTTCACTTAAGACCTACCCAATGCAACTTCAATCTAAGTTCAACTTAAACTTGAGTTTCTACTCACTCCCCCTCAATCACAGCAGTGATACTTAAAACAATTGACTAATGAATTAATGAAGACACTCTTCAGAACATACACTTGATTATGCTTCACAGCTTTTTAATCAAGTAACACAAACACTCTTGCTTCACAGCTTTGAGTGATACATAAACCTAACTTGACTTTGCTTCAAAGCTTTAGTCAAGAGACACAAACACTCTTGCTTCAAAGCTTTGAGTGATAAAAAACCCTTACAATCAAAACCTATTCCAAGTCACTTATCATAATGATACTTTCTTGGATTACAATAGTTAAAACTATACAACTCCTAATTGATCTTCAGTCAAAAGAGATATTTTCCAAACAGCAATCATGTTGAATATATAGCAGCTGTTTCTTCAGTTAGGGTTTCCACAAAAAGCTAGGGTTAATTCGGTTTAACCTTAAGACTTGGTCACAAGACTTTATCAACCAGATTAGGGTTGAGCTAGGTTAACCTAAAGTCCACGTGAGATTCTGTTCTGGAAAGAATGAGCCATCTTCCTGAAAAATCTCAGAATTAACCAAACTGCATATCTGTTAGATCAGTACAGGATGTCTTAACATTTGTTATGACATCAGAATTCTTGTTTACTGATTTTGGTAGAAGGCAATAAATGTGATCTTTTGCAAAATGCTCAGACACACACTCATACACAGTAGCTACTGAATTCCATACTTTTTCTGCATAAAGAACCTAATAATCCATAATGTTATGACATCAGTCATGACATTTACACACCTGGTTTTACCAAAAATACATGCCAATAACTAAACACTTACAGTTATAGCATGTCATCCAAAGGAAATGTAAAGCGCGAGGTCTCGCCAAATTATGCTTCAGAAGTTTTCTCCAAGTAACTCTACTACCATCATCAATGAGCTCCTTGTAGAAATCACAGGCCTTGAACTTTTTGTTCTTCAAAGTCTGCTCCCATAACTTATGCACTATGTTAGTTTTCTCTCTTTGCTTCATAATTCCTTTGAAAATCCAAGATTGATGAGGTTTGATAACACAATTCATCACCTCATTATCTTTAATGTAGTATGTATGAATCCATTGAATCCAAAGATTATCAGCCTTCCTGCAAAGATTTCATAAGTATTTCAAAAGAAGAATATCATTCCACAACTCCAGGTTCAAAATTTGTAGACCCCCCTGATTTATAGATTTACACATTCTATGCCAGGCCAATAGAATTTTTTTGCTAATTCTATCTGTTCCTGACCAAACAAAACTCCTTCATATCGTGTTGATCTTCTTGATAACAAATTTTGGGATTGGTATACAATACATCCAGTAATGCGCAATAGCATAGGCAATGCTCTTGACCAGTTGGATTCTACCAGCATAATTGAGAATTTTAGAAGACCAGTGATGAATTCTCGAAACTATTTTCTCAATCAGAGATATGTTGTGATGAATTTTTAATTCTTACTAGTGATGGGAACCCCCGGGTATTTAAAGGGTAGGACACCCTCTTGAAAATCAGTCAGCTCTCTAAGAGTTTTTTTTGATGTTATCATCTAAATCCCCAAAATAAATCTTACATTTATTTGGGTTGACCACAAGCCTAGTAGAATGAGTGAATTTGTTGAAAGCTGAAAGGAGAAGTTGGATAGAGATAGAATCACCTCTACATAAAAGCAGAACATCATCTACAAACATAAGGTTGGTAAGTTGCATCCTTTCACACTTAGTATGGTGATTGAAGTTTGGGTTCAATTGCATTTTGTACATGAGCCTATTCATGTATTCCATGATAAGAACAAAGAGAAATGGTGATATGGGATCACCTTTCGTAATCCCTCGTTTAGCCTGAAGATACTCAGTATAGTCACCCACGATGTTGAATTTGTAAGACATAGTAGAAACCACAGTCATTACCCAATGGATGAATTAGTTAGGGATACCGATCTCCATCATGAAGCACTTAAGGGAATCCCAATTTACCATTCCATATGCCTTATGTAAGTCCAATTGCATTAAAACTCTGGGGGTCCCTCCTTTTCTTGTGTACCCTTGCAACATCTTGTTTGCCAATAAAATGTGGTTGTGTATGTGGTAACCTAGGATAAAAGCAGCTTGACACTGACTAATCACATTCTGCAAAGCTCTTCCCAACCTATCAATTAAGATTTTTTAGATCATTTTGTAGAAGGTGGTACAAACATCTATGGGCCTATAATCTTTTATTTCTTTAGCATTATTGGTCTTGGGAACTAAAGAAACAATAATATTATTAAAAGCTTTATACAGATGCCATGTGTGAAAGAACTCATGTACAATAATAATTATATCATTCTTTATTATTTTCTAGTTGGCTTTGAAAAATATTGCTCCAAATCCATCTGTACCTGGAGCTTTCAAGTCCCCTATTCCCAGTAAAGCTCTCTCTATTTCTATATCAGTCACCGTGCTAACCAAATCTTATCTTTGTTCTCTATTCAATTGATTTCCCATCGTCATAGCCTCTATATCCACGTGGGTGAGATTGTTCTCCTCGTTGCCCATGAGTTTACCATAAAACTCAAGGACCTCTTGGCCAATCTCTTGTTGATTTTGTATTATAGATCCATCTCTTTTTATTAGATTATTTAAGTTGTTGGTGTGGTGTTTGGATTTGATAGAGGCATAAAAATAAAAGCTATTTCCATCTCCTTTCTTCAACCAATATATTATTATTATTATTATTATTATTATTATTATTATTATTATTATTATTATTATTATTATTATTAAATTATTATTATTATTATTATTATTCAATTCAAATATTAAGTATATTTTTTCACTTCTTATTTTTTGGAGATATTTTTTTCTTTTTCTTTCTTCCTTTTTTTAAATCTTGAAACCTAATTATCGAACTCAATTGACCATGATCAAAAAAAACTTCACCATCAAATCCAGCTGACCACCCTAGCTCTTTCACCTACCATCGAACTTAGCAGATCACCAATGATCTTTCTTCCTTCCGCTTAACCTGTCTGATTACTATTTATCTTTCTCCTATTGTTGAACTCAATCAATCATCGTTGTTATTTCTCCTATCACCGATTGTCATGTTAAACACAATTAATTGTCATTTTATACAATCCAAATACATGTCCTACAACTCCATTTGAACATAATTACACTAAACATAGAAACTAATACATAACTAAAAGATATATAATTAAATAACACAATGGAGCATAGCAATCCACCCCTTCAACCTGGTCATAATTAGGTACTGAAATTCTGGCAGCAGATACTCAATGTCACAGTGAATGTTATGACACCGTATCTGACTTTCTATAAGATAGTAAATAAAAAACAGTAAAGAACAGAGTCAATTGTTTACCCAGTTCAGTGTGAAACAACACCTACTCTGGGGGCTACCAAGCCAGGGAGGAAATCCACTATAAGAGATATTAATTCAGGAATAAACCAACCAGTTTATCTCCTTCACTTAAGACCTACCCAATGCAACTTCAATCTAAGTTCAACTTAAACCTGAGTTCCTACTCACTCCCCCTCAATCACAGTAGTGATACTTAAACAATTGATTAATGAAATAATGAAGACACTCTTCAGAATATACACTTGATTATGCTTCACAGCTTTTTAATCAAGTAACACAAACACTCGTGCTTCACAGCTTTGAGTGATACATAAACCTAACTTGACTTTGCTTCAAAGCTTTAGTCAAGAGACACAAACACTCTTGCTTCAAAGCTTTGAGTGATACAAAAACCCTTACAATCAAAACCTATTCCAAGTCACTTATCACAAATGATACTTGCTTGGATTATAGCAGTTAAAACTATACAGCTCCTAATTGATCTTCTGTCTAAGAGTTGCTTTCCAATCAGCATTCCTGTTGAATATATATGCAGCTGTTTCTTCAGTTAGGGCTTCCACGAAAAGCTAGGGTTAATTAGGGTTAACCTCAAGACTAGGTCATAAGAATTTATCAACCAGATTAGGGTTGATCTAGGTTAACCCAAAGTCCATGTGAGATTCTGTTCTGGAAAGAATGAACCAACTTCCTGAAAAATCTCAGAATTAACCAAACTGCATAACTGTTAGATCAGTACAGGATGTCTTAACATTTGTTATGACATCAGAATTCCTGTTTACTGATTTTGGTAGAAGGCAATAAATGTGATCATTGCAAAATGCTCAGATACATACTCATAAATAGTAGCTACTGTATGCCATACTTTTTCTGCATAAAGTACCTAATAATCCAAAATGTTATGACATCAGTCATGACATTCACACACCTGGTTTTACCAAAAAAACATGCCAATAACTAAACACTTACAAACTCCCCCTTTGGAAGATTTTTGGCTAAAACCCCTAAGCAATCAGAGAATAGAGAACATCAGAATGAATATGACTGCAGAAAAAAATATGATGTCTACCAAGTAATTAACACAAAATATCTCCCCCTCTTTAGCCACAAATAGGCCAAAGATACATGTACTTATATGTTATACAGTCATCCAAAATGAGTAATAAAAACAACAAATAAAATCTGAAAACACTTGCATCAATAAGAACCAGCATCAGGCTTGTCAACTCCACCAAACTTTAAGCATTGTCATCTTCAGAGGAGCTACTTTCTTCAGCATCAATTTCAAATTCTGATTCCTCATCAGAATCAGAAGGTTCAGGTTCTTTACTCTTCTTTGCTATTGGTTGTCTCACAGGCTTTGAGATACTCCCAGCATGTACTCGGGCTTTCACCTTCCCCTTGGACAGTCCAGTCTTCACAGTTTTCACACCAGTCTTGCCTTCAGACCTGGTTTTCTTATCAGTAGGTTTCTCTTTGGTCAGACATTTTGCAGCATCCTGATTACCCTTTCTGTTCATCATTCTCCTAGCTATGCTAGGGTTGATATTTGCAATTAGGTTATTGTCTGAGTATTCCTCATCCACATCAATAACATGTGGTTCAACATTCTTCTCTGAAGGGTTCTGAATATCATCAAGGTTTTCAGATGATTTCTGAATGTTGTCATTTGGAGTCTCAACATTCTCAGAGACATCTGGATTTACTTCAACATTTGGGCTTGCTGATTCTTGATTTAATGGAACAGAAATCCCAGGTACAAAGTGGTTCTCACTCAAAATTCTTGTAACAAGCCTAGCTATTGCTTGATGAACGTAAGCTGAGCCTTCCCTATTTAGTACAGAAGATGAAGGTTGAGAGGGATTACCGGATGAAGTAGCTTGAGACCTTCCTGCATGCCTTGTTCTCAGCTTTTTGACCTTGGAGGGGTTAGTTGCCATTTCTCTAAGAGGAGTAATCTCCAGGACTTCAGAATCCATGCATGAGGTGATTGCCCGAGAATCTTGATCAGATGATGAAGATGAAATGGTCGTCTTGGATGAGGATGATGTTTGAGACATTTTGATAGTCTTAGAAAACCAGTAGCAACTAGAGAGAAAACTTTGATTGAGAGAATGGGATTTGTTGCAAAGTCGAGAGTGGAAGGAGGCAAATGAGTGTCTATTCAACTTCTTAATAATTTTGAAAGAATTGGGAAAACATATGATTAACCCAATCAAAATAGACTTAACAAAAATAACTCCTTCAACCCTTGTTTTAAGCAAAATTAATTGCTACAATTCCTCATGTTGGCAAATACCCAACTTTCCCCTCAAGTTTTCAAATTGATTTTCATTAAGTGCCTTGGTAAAAATGTCAGCTAGCTGTAGCTCAGTGGCAACATGTTCCAGTTTAATTGTCTTCTCCTCTACAAGGTCTCTAATAAAGTGATGTCTAATGTCAATGTGCATGGTTCTGCTATGCTGAATAGGGTTCTTGGAAATGTTGATTATACTCATATTGTCACAGTACAATGTCATAACATCTTGTGTGACATTATACTCAGTGAGCATCTGTTTCATCCAGATCATTTGAGAACAGCTACTACCAGTTGTAATGTATTCAGCTTCAGCAGTAGAGAGAGACACACAGTTCTGTTTTTTGCTGAACCCGGAGACCAGATTATTTCCTAAGAAGAAACATCCTCCAGAGGTGCTTTTTCTATCATCAGCACTTCCAGCCCAATCAGCATCACAATAACCAGTCAGAGTTGGTTCACAACCATGAGAGTACAGCAAGCCATAGTTGTAAGTTCCACTTACATACTTCAAAATTCTCTTCACTTGGTTGATATGACTGACTTTAGGATCAGCTTGGTATCTTGCACAAACTCCAACTGCAAAAGCAATGTCAGGTCTGCTGGCTGTTAAGTACAGCAGACTTCCTATCATGCTTCTGTACAGACTTTGGTCCACCTTAACCCCACTTGAATCTTTGGAAAGCTTTAAATGAGTAGGTGCAGGAGTCCTTTTGTGATTGGCATTCTCCATACCAAACTTCTTGACAATGTTCTTTGCATACTTGCTTTGAGATAGAAATATTGAGTCCTCCATCTGTGAGACTTGCAGTCCAAGAAAATAAGTCAGTTCTCCCATGAGACTCATTTCGAATTCAGCCTGCATCTGGTCAGCAAAATGTTTAACCATTTGTTCTGACATTCCCCCAAACATTATGTCATCAACATATATTTGAGCTACCATTAACTTCCCTCCTTCATTTTTGACAAAGAGGGTTTTATCCAAGCCTCCTTTTCTGTATCCTTTGTCTGAGAGAAATTTTGTTAACCTGTCATACCATGCTCTAGGAGCTTGTTTCAGGCCATATAGTGCTTTCCTCAATTTGTAGACATGATTAGGGTGGTTTGGATCCACAAAACCTTTAGGCTGTTCCACATAAACTTCCTCATTTAAGTACCCATTTAGGAAGACACTTTTTACATCCATCTGAAACAGCTTGAACTTCAGGAGACAAGCAATTCCCGATAGGAGTCTGATAGATTCCAGTCTGGCTACAGGGGCAAAGGTCTCATCAAAATCAACCCCTTCAACTTGAGTGTATCCTTGGGAAACAAGTCTTGCCTTATTCCTAGTGACAACTCCTTCAGCATCTGATTTGTTCTTGTATATCCATTTTGTGCCAATGATGTTTGTTCCCTCTGGTCTAGGAACTAACTCCCAAACTTCATGTTGCTTAAATTGGTTCAATTCATCTTGCATTGCACCAATCCAGTATTCATCAGTTAAAGCTTCCTTAACATTTCTTGGTTCAATTTTAGACACAAAGCAAGAGTTTGAGATGATTTCTCTAGATCTTGTAATGATTCCACTGTTAGGATCCCCTATGATGAGTTCTTTAGGATGATCTTTCTGAATTCTGATGGAAGGGATTTTGCTAGCTTCCTTGGATTCAGAGTCTGCTGTAATGGTGTTAGGAAGGTCATTCTGTTGAGTTGGAGTCTCAAAGAATGTCTCAACATTACAAGGGACATCTGTTTCTTCATGATAATCATCAACTATGACATTTATTGATTCCATCATGACTTTGGTCCTGGAATTGAATACCCTATAAGCTCTGCTGTTGGAGGAGTATCCTAGAAATATACCTTCATCACTTTTAGGGTCCAGCTTTCTCCTTTGTTCACGATCTGCCAAATACATGGAAGTACTTCACAATTGGCTTTCTTCCTTTCCAGAGTTCATAAATGGTGGATGAGGTTCCCTTTCTCAAAGTGACTCTGTTATGGACATAACAGGCTGTATTCATAGCTTCAGCCCAAAAATGAATATGAAGTCTTTTGGCATGTATCATAGCTCTGGAAGATTCCTGTATGGTCCTATTTTTCCTTTCTACAACTCCATTTTGTTGAGGAGTTATAGGAGAATAGAATTCATGACTAATTCCTTCTGAGGAACAGAACTCATTAAACTTACTGTTCTCAAATTCCTTGCCATGATCACTTCTGATTCTGACAATACACCCTTCTTTTTCTCTTTGAATTCTGTTGCACAGTTCTTTAAAAACTTCAAACACATCAGATTTTTCCCTAATGAAGTTAATCCAGGTGAATCTGGAAAAGTCATCCACAACAACATAGGCATATCTCTTTCCACCAAGACTTTCCACCTGCATTGGTCCCATCAGATCCATATGAAGAAGTTCTAGAACCTTAGAGGTGGTCAGATGTCTTGACTTTGGATGTGACATCCTAGTCTGCTTACCAACCTGACATTCACCACAAACTCTCCCTTCATCAATTTGCAGTCTTGGAATCCCTCTGACTGCCTCCATGGAGATAATCCTTTTCATTCCTCTTAGATGAAGATGGCCAAGTTTTTGGTGCCACAGTTTCACCTCTTTTTCTTCTCTGGCAATAGAACACACAGTGGAGTAATTAGTGTTCTCAGGCTCCCACAAGTAACAGTTGTCTTTATATCTGACTCCTTTCATTACAACTTCTTGTTTTTCATTAGTTACAAGACATTCAGATTTTGAGAAGTTGACCTTGAATCCTAGATCACATAATTGACTGATACTAATGAGATTAGCAGTCAGGCCTTTTACCAATAGTACTTCATTCAGATTTGGAACTCCAGGGCAGTCCAAATTACCAACTCCTTTGATTTCTCCTCTAGCACCATCTCCAAAGGTCACATAAATAGTGGTGTGAGGTTTAACATTGTTGAGAAGGTTCTTGATTCCAGTCATGTGCTTAGAACACCCACGGTCAAAGTACCTGTCTTCCTTTGCAGAGACTCTAAGGGAAGTGTGGGCTATCAGGGCAGTAGCCTTTTTCTTCCACTGTGGAGTATGTGGTACCTTGTTAGACTTAGGTTTGACACCTGGGTTCTGATTAAGGTATCCATACAATCTGAAGCAGAATGGCTTTATGTGACCAAATCTCCCACAATGATGACATCTCCATCTTTGGTACTTTTTCTTCATATTTCTCTGTTCCCGATGTTGAGTGTTATGTTGTGACATCTGCTTTGACATTTGTTTATCAGGCCTGATCTTCTTGTCTGCACCAGATTTCTTTGCTGCCACAAATACTAGACCAGACTTGTTTCCCACATTTTGTCCAACCTGAAGGATTTCTTCCAATTTGTCAGTTCCATTTGTCAGCATCTTGACAGATTTGGTCATCTGGTTCAGTTTTGAGTTCAGCATTTGAACTTCCCCTTCTAGATGACTTATAGTTTCAATGTCTACCCTTTTTTGAGCCTCCAACTTTATGATGAGTTTTGTTTGTCTCTCACTTTGCATACAGACTTCAACACTTCTGATACATAATTTCTTGTAAGTATCAGCCAGTTCTTCAAATGTCACTTCCTCATCACTAGTGTCACTTTCAGAGGTACAAACACCAGTTAGTGCAGTAACTAGTTTGGCAGATTCTTCTTCAGAATTACTTTCTGAATCACAGTCAGACCATGTAACAAACATTCCTTTCTTTTGTTTCTTAAGAAAGGTAGGACATTCAGCTCGAATATGCCCATATCCTTCACAACCATGGCATTGAATTCCTCTGCCTTGATTTCCCTTCTCTCCAGACTTTGGTCTTCTGCTGGAGTCATAAGATCTGTTAATGTCAGATGGGATGTTCTTAACATTTGACCTTGACTTTGGATCCATTCTCTTGATGAGTTTGTTGAATTATTTTCCAAGCATGGCTATAGCTTCTGAAATATTTTCTTCTTCATCCTCCTTGTTTTCATCTTCAGTGTTGGATACAAGTGCTATGCTCTTGTTTTTCTTGTCAACATTGTCACTGATTCCCATCTCAAAAGTCTGAAGATACCCAATGAGTTCATCCACCTTTAACTTGCTGATATCCTGGGCTTCCTCTATAGCAGTTACCTTCATTGCAAATCTTTTAGGCAGGGATCTGAGAATCTTTCTCACCAGTTTTTCTTCAGACATCTTTTCTCCCAATGCTCCTGAGGTGTTGGCAATCTCCAAGTTGTTCATGTGAAACTCATGAATGGTTTCATCTTCCTTCATCCTTAGGTTCTCAAACTTGGTAGTCAGCATCTGAAGCCTTGACATTTTTACTTTGGATGTGCCCTCATGGGTAGTTTTGAGAGTGTCCCACACTTCCTTGGCCAGTTCACATTGATGTACTAGTCTGAATATGTTTCTATCAATTCCATTGAACAAGGCATTTAAAGCTTTGGAATTACCCAGGGCTAACTCATCTTCTTCTTTGCTCCATTCTTCCTCAGGCTTCAGACTGATTGTCCCATCTTTCTCAGTTATGGTGGGATGGTTCCATCCTTTGTCAGCAGCTCTCCAAGCATTTTTGTCCAGTGATTTTAAGAAGGCAATCATACGAGGTTTCCAGTAGTCATAATTTGATCCATCCAGAATGGGTGGTCTGTTTCCAAAAACTCCTTCTTTGTCCATAGTGCCAGAAAGTGATATCCCTAGATCTCACCCAGTAATACAGGCAGGGTGCCTGCTCTGATACCAATTGAAATTCTGGCAGCAGATACTCAATGTCACAGTGAATGTTATGACACCGTATCCGACTTTCTATAAGACAGTAAATAAAAAAATAGTAAAGAACACAGTCAATTGTTTACCCAGTTCAGTGTGAAACAACACCTACTCTGGGGGCTACCAAGCCAGGGAGGAAATCCACTATAAGAGATATTAATTCAGGAATAAACCAACCAGTTTATCTCCTTCACTTAAGACCTACCCAATGCAACTTCAATCTAAGTTCAACTTAAACCTGAGTTCCTACTCACTCCCCCTCAATCACAGCAGTGATACTTAAACAATTGACTAATGAAATAATGAAGACACTCTTCAGAACATACACTTGATTATGCTTCACAACTTTTTAATCAAGTAACACAAACACTCGTGCTTCATAGCTTTGAGTGATACATAAACCTAACTTGACTTTGCTTTAAAGCTTTAGTCAAGAGACACAAACACTCTTGCTTCAAAGCTTTGAGTGATACAAAAACCCTTACAATCAAAACCTATTCCAAGTCACTTATCACAAATGATACTTGCTTGGATTACAGCAGTTAAAACTATACAGCTCCTAATTGATCTTTTGTCTAAGAGTTGCTTTCCAATCAGCATTCCTGTTGAATATATATGCAGTTGTTTCTTCAGTTAGGGCTTCCACGAAAAGCTAGGGTTAATTAGGGTTAACCTCAAGACTAGGTCATAAGACTTTATCAACCAGATTAGGGTTGATCTAGGTTAACCCAAAGTCCACGTGAGATTCTGTTCTGGAAAGAATGAACCAACTTCCTGAAAAATCTCAGAATTAACCAAACTGCATAACTGTTAGATCAGTACAGGATGTCTTAACATTTGTTATGACATCAGAATTCCTGTTTACTGATTTTCGTAGAAGGAAATAAATGTGATCATTGCAAAATGCTCAGATACACACTCATAAACAGTAGCTACTGTATGCCATACTTTTTCTGCATAAAGTACCTAATAATCCAGAATGTTATGACATCAGTCATGACATTCACACACCTGGTTTTACCAAAAAAACATGCCAATAACTAAACACTTACAGGTACTTACAAAACCAAATTAATTAAACTTAAACAAAACATTTACATTAAAAGAAATAAACAAGCTTTCCAATTCATCGACCTTCATTCCTATTTTTTCAGCACTCAACCATCTTTAACGTCTCTTCATAGTTATATACACACTACTATGTAAAAGTCATACCACAGTGGTTGGAAAAGGGATACCACAATGCCTGATCTATCATTGTGAGGTAAGGGTTGTTGTATGTATGATGTTTTATACCATGTTCGTGTGATCGTGATTGTAAGTCAAGAAGTGCGCTAACTATCACAAGGATTACTTCAGACAACTGTTGTGATACGTTTTAAAGAAAAACATTTAACAACAACTGTTATAAACAATGATTGTGATATATACACTGAGTTTATTATAAATTATGTGGAATTATTATTTTGTCAATGCTCACTAAATATATAACCTTTCAGTATGATCTAGAATATTATAATAACAAATTAATTTATATTAGAAGAACAAGTTACACGTTTAATGCTAGATAATAATTCTTCAGCTCCTTATCTGTATTTTTCTCTTTAATTGTTAGAACTTGATTTAATGCTCCTAGTTCTTTAACCCCCATTCCTTCACCTCTAGTTCATTTTACAACATATTATTTACTTTGCAAACTAAATTAAGGTGAAGGAATGGGAGGTTGAAAAATTAGAAGCGTTAAACCAAGTTCTCACTATTAAAGAGCAAAATGCAGATAATGGGCTAAAGGATTCTTATCTAGAATTAAACGTGTAACTTGCTTTCAAATATAACTTTATCTATCATATTATAACTTTCTAATGCAATCCAAAAAATTATATATTAGGTAAGATGTTGGAAAAACACTCAAACCACATAAGATATAATAAACTCATATTAGACAAATATTAACAACAATATTCATCAACAAAAAACCTTAAACAACATACAACTTTTATATGTAACAACAAGAACAACTCATTAGCTTTTTCCTCGTTAATTTTCTTCTATCGCTCATCCATACCTACAAGTCAAAATAAGTAGAAACATAAACATAAACATAAACTTAAAGAAGTCAAAACATTATGAAACAACCTATTAAAACCTAAACAATAATAGATAAAAAGATTTTGAAATATAAATGAAACTGTTGCATAAGTTTGGAGAAGACGAACCTGTAAGGTAGCCATAGGTTTGATGAAGACGAAATTGATGCATAAGTTTAGGGTTTATAAATGAGTGAGACGAGTGACATAGATGTTAGGATTTTATTTTGAGAGAGAATAGTGAAATAGAGGTTAGGGTTTTCTTTTGAGAGAAATGATTGTTATATACTAAACAAGAGATCATTTCGCTTATATATAAATAAGTATCACCTTTCACCATGGTTGGTAAGATGAACCATGATGAAGTGATTGAACTTTACACCACGGTTGACTAAAAGAACCATGGAGATATACAAGGTCAATCCAATTTTGTGACAATAGATATAAAATTGTTGGACCAGAGATTCAAACCCTGTCACTCCTGATACATTTCATTACTGTTTTTAACTATGATCGTAGTGAAATTTCTTTTAGTAAATATAAAAATAAAAAAGCGTCCAAAAACGAGTTTTCAAATACGATTACTACCATGTTAACATGAAGGTCATTGTAATAATATGTTATGAAAGGTATATTTTGTAATAGTGACAACATCTTTGGATGATTACGGATCATAAAACACACAACATCCCCAACCTTCATATTTTTCTCTTTTGCATACTCATATCAACAATTTCCAATATACTTCTCCATGCTGTTTCTTTGTGCTTTATGGAGTTCACATTCATAGAGTTATACCCTAAAATTTTCCCTCTCGTTTATCAAGATTATTCTTACAAGATCTCCTTGACTCAATACTGGATTAGGGTTTGACCAACTAAAGACCTCTCATCATGCACTGATCACCCAAAATTAGGGTTTGATATTGTACAAATATTTTTAGACTATCAATGCTTAATATGACTTTCAAACATCATTAGGGACCCCTAAGATTACTCATGACAAGTTTCAAGCCTTGAATCACATTTTTTATCAGTCAATTGGAAAGTTGACCTAAAAATCAGCTGTATTGGGGAAAAAGTCAACCATGTCCAATTTACAGTCAAACTTCATAATTTTTTATCCACATCAACATTTTATACTCATATGTATCATTTGATCAAGTTTGGACCACAACTCTTTAAGAAATTTGATTAAATCATCAAAAGGGAAAAATGGTCAAAATTAGGGTTTTGATTGAGAAGGGGCAATTTCTGATTTTTGACCTAACAAATGACCAATTGATTTGAAGCATGATTTCAAGGGTTCAATTGTATCATCTTTACCTAATAACATGGTTCAAAACATTTCAATTTCATTGGATTGACAGATGAAATTTGCAGTCAACTGATCAAAAGTCAACTGTATACTGAAAAGTCAAACTTTGACTTTTTAGTCAAAATCAAGTGCCAAGGATCACAATTCACCAAGACATGTCGAAATGTGAAACTTGTTCATCAATAAATCAAATATTGAAGATTTGGTTTTGAAATATGAATCTTTCTTAACTTAGAAAATATTCCAAGTATAGAAAATTTCTTATTTTTTCTCAACTTTAAGCCATTTTTTCACCATGATACAAGATGATTCAAAGAAAGTTCCCAACATGAAAGTTGTAGATCTCCATGAAATCTAAAAATTTTATTCACACATTTTTCCCTAAAGATGCTTGGATCTCAAGATATAATTTTGTGAATACATGCCCATGAACTAAAATAACTTAGTGAAATTTTGCCCTAATTTAGGCAGGTTTTTTACCTAACTTCATGGCAATTTTTCACCTAGTTACAAGAGGAATATTGAAATTCATTTCAAAGATGAGTTATAGAGAACATTTCAAGATTTCCAAAATATCCAAGAACTCCTTGAGATCATTTTTGAGTATGGAGAATCTAAGAGATGAAGTTGGCAATTTCTCACTTTGATTTCAAGCCATTTCATGAAGAACAATATTCAAATCAGAACCTATGCTGCCTAATCCTTGCTTTAAAGGTCTCAATCTTGTTTCTCACTTCATAATTTAATTCTTACACAGATGATAAAGCCTTAATCCAAGCACAAGAGTCTTTGTCCAAGCTTTAATTCCATAAATAGCACAAAGTTGCCATTGCCATTTTGGAAAAGCATAACTTTTGCAACTTTTCATTTCTTGAGCATTGGGCCTGTTTTATATGCACACACAAGTCCTATAAACCAAAAATAAGTTGCCAATAACTTGTACCAACTCCAAGCAGGCCTGTACAAGCATATAGAGAGTGGTCTCTTCACCTTTCTTAAAAAGCAAGTAAGAGTACAAAAAGGCTATAGCTGAGAAATCTGTTGTGGAGTGGATGAAAAAACTTCTCTATACTTATACACAAACACATTGCAACTTAGAACACGATTGCTCAAGGCCAGAAACTCTCCAAAACTCCCTATCACCAAAAACCTATCAAAAACATGCAGTTTGAAACCAAGCATAGCAATCCAGAAATTTACTCGTGCGTTTCAAGTTCTAATCACTCAAACACTTAACCTACCTCATATCTAAGTGTTCCAAACCATCATTCCTTCACTGTAACACCTCCTTCTCCATCTGCCATTTTTGTTTTTCAAGCTTGCAGGAGGACTTGGACAGAGAGATCCAGGCACTTTCAAAGCAAGGTAAAGATTGGAACACACTCAGGGAGGTTCAGGCAAGCTAAAGTAATCTTCAGGCCTTCATAAATCTCACTCAAATTCCATTCACGATCTCAGTTGAAAGAGGTAAGAACTCCAACTTCTATCTCTTCATACAGGCATCTATTGGTCATGATTTGTGAAGATAAAATGTAGACATCCTTGTGCTAAAACCAACCATGTTCATAGATTCATTTATATTCATTGTGTATAGAGAATTTTAGAATTCAAATTTCTGTAAAAATTAAGTTTGAAATTAGGGCCTTTTAAATTCGGTTTGATCTTTGATTGTTAGTTTACATGATTTACATGGTTGAAATCATGGGAAAAAGTACTATCATTTGCATGTTGGAAGTTTCCATTTTCATGGAGAAATGAGAAAGATCCAGAGGTTCTGGCCAGCTTGAGGAAGAAGATGAAGTACAGGTGTTTACCTGGGGATTTGGTAAACAACCGCTGATCCTCCAAATGGTTACTTATTTGGTTACTCGCAGGATCGATCAGATTGATCCTATGGACATAGGTTGATTTTGAAGTTTAATTAATGTGGATAAGGCTTTAAGTAAATTGGTTAAAGTAAATTGCATAAAGGAAAAAGGCTTGGTAAAATAAACAAGGCTGGAATGTAAAGGTTCGACAGGAATCTTAAAGGGAAAAGCATGTAAAATACTGGAAAAGTAAATGACTTGAATTGATTAAATTGGTGTTTCACACATACATTTCTCAACAATTCGTTCGCTCACACTGGGTACTTGAATCTAAATGAGTGACTATGTATTTATTGTGAACACACGCGAGAAACTACACGTCTACTCCTATTTATACAAAAACATTCCAAGTAACCGTCGGGCAGTTACACTGCTTCGAGATCAAGCCACTTGTCACGTTCTCCATGCTCGACACTCCAGATCCTTGCACGTTCGCACGTAGTAACTGCTGGAAACCGTTTTCCCTCCAAAGCTTTGAATTTCAAACTGCTCCACTCTGGACCATCGAACACGTTCGTCAAGAGACGTCTTCGACGAAAACTCCTTCGACGTCGAAGGCAATCAGCCTCCTTCCTTGGAAGAAATCTTCTAAGTATTTGGCCATCTTTCGACGGTCACTTCGACAGGCTTAGCCAGTCGAAAGCATCTTTCAGCTTTTAATGGCTGTCATCAATTGAAACAAAGGTGTCGAATTTAGGAGCCAACAAATTGCCCCCCAAGAATGCCTTATTTCGACTCTTGAAAAGAAAAAGGCATTCTTTGAAAACGCCATTCGACACCTGCTTGTCCACGCTGAGTCACAAGTTAACTTGTGCACTTTTTGTTGCTTTTTACCAACTATTGGCAATCCCAAGAAACCATCATTGATTTGATCCTAGGACGTCACTGTCAGTACGGCGTGCAGAACCAAAACATCACTTCATAATTTGTCATTTATGACAAATTCAAAAAACGAGGACGCACGCTGCGTCTCTCTGTTTCTGCAGAAACGGCCAAAACAACAGGATGCTGCCACGCGTCCCACTACTCCCTGCAGCATTAAATGACATTTAATGCCCTCGTTATTGGGAATTTCTCCCACTACTATAAATAGTAGTGAATATCCCATTGTGGGACTTTTCACGCAAACAATCTCTCAAACTCCCTTGCTTTCTTGCAAACTTGTTTCTCTTTACAGAAAAACTCTTCCCTTTCCAACTTCATCTTCATCCTCAACAATGGCTTCTGCTTCAACTGCCCCCAAGACTAACGCACCAACTGAACAAATTGCTAGGCCCAAGGTTTTTGTAACCGCTCCGGTAGTGAACGCTACAGGGAAACGAAGGGTCCCTGAACCATCTGATATCTCCGTCCGCGACGCTTACTCGCGTCACTTGATGATTCCGGTTGGATACTCCAACCAAATCTTCGCAATGGCTGGACCCATGAACCCCAGCATCTCTGAAGCTCTGAAGATCAAGAGCTACTTTCCCATTGTCGAGAAGCTCAAGCCAGTAGCTTGTGCTAAAAAGGATCCAGAAGATAACGAAGACCCCACACACGAGAAGATCGACCTTCGTTTCTTCAACAGAAGTGTTAGAGTTTTTAGGTCTTGCCCTAATCTCACCCAGGACTACGTTGCTTGGCTAACAAAGCTGGAAAAACATCAAACTCCAGTCTGGAAGGAGATGGGCATCTTTGACCTAATAATGCTGTCGAAGACAGGTTTAAACTACTCCCCAGAGATGCTTATAGCTTCGATGCTGTTCTGGGATAACTCTCACTTCACCTTTCACCTCCCATGTGGGATGTTAACTCCCACACTCTTCGACGTAGCAGCCATCACTGGCCTTCGACCAACCGGAGATTACTTCGACCCGGAAGAGATGTCGGAGGACCAAATTGGCTTTTCTGAGACGAAGCCAACATTCACCACCTTTATCAACCACTTTCATGACAAGTCGACAGACACAGTGTCCGACGTTGAACACATAGCGTTTCTAGCCTTATGGCTAACTCGCTTCGTGTTCTGTTCGAAGTCCCTGCAAGTGACCAAAAAGATGGTCACTCTGGCCACCCAACTGCATCACCGTCAGAACATCTGTCTGGCAGAACTAATTCTGGCCAGTCTTTATGACTCCATCAGCAATGGGGTTACTCTTTTGAAGCATATCGAAGATAGGAACAGTCTGCTACTCGCTGGGCCTTTCTGGTTACTTCAACTGTGGCTTAACGCCACTTTCGAGTCTTTCTTACCCAAGAAGACTCCGATAAATGAACAAGCCTCAGCGATAGCTAACAGACGTATCGAAGGGATTAGGCTGGCTCTACTGACGCCTGTGGAAGATGGGCTAGAGTTCCAACAAACCTTCACTAACTTCGTGTTGATGTTCGCTCGAAGGAAGGAATTCGTTTCGACTATGGCTCCATTTGCTCAGCGAAAGGTGGGGCCAGCTTGGTTCACAAGGCCACATCCCAAGGAATCGAGTGGTCCCAATGTTGATGAGCACACCATACTGTGGGAGGCATTCCTTACTCCAAGGATTATGCCTCTTCGATTTAAAAGTTCTAAGACTCATCTGAGTCTGCTGGCCTATCAACCAAACCTGGTATCTCGCCAGTTTGGTATCATCCAAACCCTGCCTTCTCCCATTTTCCAAAAAGAGAAGTCAATGTTGTACTTCTGCAACGATTATACAGAAGACGCTGCTACCAAGCATATTGGAAGATATGCTGGTCGAACCATCCTCTCGCTGTTCAACTACCAGCTTAACTTCCTTTGTTCGCCATCTTTCGAAGAATGGTGGAGAAGCTATTACGCTGAGTACTTCTTCGACGAGAAGGACTTTACAGCAGAGTTGCAGAAGTCTTTTGTCCTCGTATTTGACAAAGTAAAGAAATGTAAGTTCATACTCTCACATTACTTTTTATCTTTCTCTTCGACTGTTAGCTTGTTAACTTTCCTCTTCGCTTTCAGTTGTTCGAAAACCTTTGGTCAAGAAGGCTCCAGGAGGCCCACAAGGAGGAGTCCCTTCGACCAAACCTCTACCGCCGGCGAAGACTGTAGCGCCGGCGAAGACAACAGGCAACCAACAGGGGGAAGGCTCTTCGATGAGGCCTCCTGCATCGGTAACCAGATTTTCTTCATTTGCCCTCTGGCTTTCGATTTTTTATTTTCGACGTAATTATTCAATCGAATTCCTATTGGTTTTATAGGCCCCTTCGCCCAAGAAAAGGGCAGCCTTGGTGATCGAATCGGGGAGTGACGACGACAGCGACGCCCCTCCTACTCCCTTAAAGAGGAGAAAGTTAATGAAGGACGCTTCTGTTCCTACTCCAGCTCCTGAAGGTCGAACCGTCAGAATAAAGGTTGGTGCAAGAAAGCCTAGGCCACCTGCAGTGGTCATCGAAGAACCAACTGAGGAGGAACTAAACGCTCTAGTTAACAATCCTGTCGAAAGTGATAATTCCAGCCCTGGGGCTGAAGCCAATCCACAGGTAATCTATTGGACCCTTCTTGTAACTTAGGCATAAATACCAGTATTTGATTATATCTCTTTCGACATCTGAAGATTTGTCTTCTTCCTCTTTTTCAGGAAACTACTGGAAGTTCCCCACCAAGGACTTCAGAAACTCTGGAATCTGCTGACCTTAGCAGGCCTCAGGTGCAAGATTTGGGCAATGACGAAGCCCACACTGAGCATGAGGCCAATGCTGAAACAGTGGAGAAGACAACTGAAGAACCTATGGCGGAGGAAACACAGCCAAAAACGGTTCCTGTGGTGGTCTTGTCGTCAGAAGAGAATCCTGAAGGAAGAGACCAAGGTAATGGCGAAGAGAGTCAAGATGCTGTCGACGAAGAGCATGAAGGTGGTACTGGCGAAGAACACCAGGATGACGCCAGCGAAGAACCAAAGAATGATGCTGGCGAAAGACCCCAAGGTGAAGTTAACGAAGAACCACGAGTCGACGCTAGTACCGCCTCAGTTCGAGTCGAAGAACAACCAAACGAGGCACTCAGCATTCAACAGCCTCCAGTCCAAGATAATGCTATGGCAAGGGTCACCTCCTCAAAGCATAGGTCGAAAGAAGACCTGGAAATCTTGAAGCGAACTGACCCTATCAGCTACCTCAATGCAATCGTTGAGAGTAAGAGTTCTTCCGACACCAGTCAGGAAATTCCTACTTTGTCGGGGAAATCTACTGAGACTTCTCCTCTTGATGATGCATTGGCGAAGGTCAAGGCCCAGTTCTTCAAGAGAGATTTAATGAAGGCTTTAGAGGGTGACCCCACTGCTCCATCTTGCTTGAAAGAGGTTCTGAATGCTGTTGATTTCGATGCTGTAGCTCCAGAAATCTCTGACTTAATCATGGAATTACATTCTATGATTGACCAAGTCTCAGCGGATTACCGGCGCCAACGAAATTTCAACAGTCAGCTCGAAACGTTGCATGGCAGGAGCTTATCTGCATGGACTGCCGTCACAAGTTCGACTTCTCGAATTGCCGAGTTGTCGAAACAGAAAGCGTCTGCACAGGAAAGGTTCGATGCTATTGAGCGAGAGAATGTCTCCTTCCGAGCACAAATTGCAGAAATAGAGGCGAAGATAAACGCCAACACTGTGCTCCAAGGGGAAATTCTTTCGACCATCCCAGACGCTGAGAGCCAGACTGAGGTTAAGCAAGGCCTGGAGTTCGCTGAGAGGGCCCAAAGCCTCGACGCTCAAATTGCCAAACTGGAGCAAGAGAAATCTTGGTGCAAGAAGAGGTTGGATTTGCAGCATGCTAAGTATCTTCGACTGAAGAATTCTCTTTCTTTTTGATTCTCTTTTGTAACCATCTATTGTAATCGCTTTCGACAACCATTGCCATTTTGGCAGAAATTAATAAAAATTTCCATTTTGGCATTTCTATGGTTAATTTAGCTTATTATTTTATTTTTATCTCCTGAAGTATAGGCTTGTATTTTTTCAAATATTTACCATTTACTCTCAAGAGTCTTTTATCACCACTTATCTCTTCGACTTCATAGGCTCCACCAGAAAAAGTTTGGATAACTCTGAAGGGTCCTTCCCATTTGGGTGACCATTTCCCCATGCTTCGATCCCGTCGATCCATGGGAAGAATTACCTTCCAAACTAAATCTTCAGGCAAAAACACCTTAGGTTTTACCTTTCTATTATAAGAGTCTTCGACTCTTTTCTTCTGAAGCCTGAGTAAGTCGAGAGCGTGTAATCTCTCTTCGTCTAAATCCACCAATTCATCTAACATCATGTTCCAATAAACCTCAGAAGGAATATCATAATGCCTCTGAACTCTTGCAGATTGAAGACAAATTTCTGCTGGCAATACTGCGTCATGGCCAAAAGTTAGCCTGTATGGTGTTGTACCAGTGGCTTCTTTTGGGGACGTTCGACAAGCCCATAAAATCTGGTCTAACGTCTTATGCCAATTCTTTGGTTTCTTCCCAACATGTTTCTTTATCAAGCCAATTACCACTTTGTTAGCTGCTTCGACTTGACCATTCGCCTGTGCATAGTAAGGCGTGGATGTTAGGAGTTTGAAACCTGTTTCCTGAGCAAATTCCTGCATCTTTCGACCAGTGAAAACTGAACCTTGATCAGTTGTTATTGTCTCAGGGATTCCATACCTAAAAATAATGTTCTTTTGAATGAATTCAATGACATTTTCTTGGTCTACATTGACTAAAGGGACTGCTTCGATCCACTTAGTAAAATATTTACCATTTACTCTCAAGAGTCTTTTATCACCACTTATCTCTTCGACTTCATAGGCTCCACCAGAAAAAGTTTGGATAACTCTGAAGGGTCCTTCCCATTTGGGTGACCATTTCCCCATGCTTCGATCCCGTCGATCCATGGGAAGAATTACCTTCCAAACTAAATCTTCAGGCAAAAACACCTTAGGTTTTACCTTTCTATTATAAGAGTCTTCGACTCTTTTCTTCTGAAGCCTGAGTAAGTCGAGAGCGTGTAATCTCTCTTCGTCTAAATCCACCAATTCATCTAACATCATGTTCCAATAAACCTCAGAAGGAATATCATAATGCCTCTGAACTCTTGCAGATTGAAGACAAATTTCTGCTGGCAATACTGCGTCATGGCCAAAAGTTAGCCTGTATGGTGTTGTACCAGTGGCTTCTTTTGGGGACGTTCGACAAGCCCATAAAATCTGGTCTAACGTCTTATGCCAATTCTTTGGTTTCTTCCCAACATGTTTCTTTATCAAGCCAATTACCACTTTGTTAGCTGCTTCGACTTGACCATTCGCCTGTGCATAGTAAGGCGTGGATGTTAGGAGTTTGAAACCTGTTTCCTGAGCAAATTCCTGCATCTTTCGACCAGTGAAAACTGAACCTTGATCAGTTGTTATTGTCTCAGGGATTCCATACCTAAAAATAATGTTCTTTTGAATGAATTCAATGACATTTTCTTGGTCTACATTGACTAAAGGGACTGCTTCGATCCACTTAGTAAAATAATCAATGCCTACCAATATGTATTTCTGGCTCTTTGATGATGCTGGTCGAATCTCTCCAATAAGATCCAACGCCCATCCTCGAAAGGGCCAAGGCTTCACTATCGAGTGAAGTTCGCTTGCTGGTACATGCTGGATGCCTGTATGAACTTGACACTCTTGACAACCTTTGGCGAACTCAACACAATCTTTCAGCATAGTGGGCCAATATAGTCCTTGTCGAAACAACAACCATTTCATCTTATGGCCTGCTTGGTGAGCCCCACATGCCCCAGCATGCGTAGTCGAAAGGGCTATGTATGCTTCAGTTTCACTTAAACATTTCAGCAACACCCCTTCAGGCGTCTTCTTAAATAACTCATTACCCATGAGTACAAAACTCAACGCCCTGTATTTTGTCTTTCGTTCTGTCGGAGCTCCTGGATTTTGAAGATAGTCCACAATGGGTTTCCTCCAATCCTGGTCTGACAAATTATCAATGAACGAAATCTCGAAGTTTGAGTGATCAGCGTATCCTAACCTTGTTGATTCCAAGTCTGTTGGTGATAGACAAGTCGCTCTTATCTTCTCTCGAACTTCGATTGCTCTTTGTAATCTCGTTTTTGAAATTTTATACCCAGATGCAATCTGTGCCAAGTCATTGGCTATTTGATTTTCGACTCTGGGTATGTGTCGAATATTGACACTTTCAAGTTGTTTCAATAAACGATTTGCAATCACAAAGTACATAATGAGATTCTCTCTTATGCATTTATACTCCTTTGTGACTTGCTTGATGACTAACTCTGAGTCTCCCATTATTTCGACTCGAGTTGCCCCCAATTCCAACAATATTTCAAGGCCAGTAATTAGAGCTTCATACTCAGCCTCGTTGTTCGAACAAGAACCTTCGATTTGGTACTTGAATGTTGTTGGAATTTTGTCTGGAGAAATAAGCAGGACTCCTACTCCTGTTCCATTTTTATGGCTGGAACCATCGAAGTAGAATTTCCAAGGTTCTATCTCCACATAGTTAATATCCTCGACTTGAATAGAGTGGTCGACTATGAAGTCTGCAACCACTTGTCCTTTTACTGCCTTAAGAGGCATAAAGGTCAAGGAGTATTCAGTCAATGCTAATGCCCACTTGCCAATTCGACTATGCAAGATAGGTTTCGACAACATATATTTGAAAACATCAAAATGAGACGAAACATAAACATCAACTGGTTTTATATATTGTTTGAGCTTTGTACAAGAAAAATACAGACATAGACACAATTTTTCAACTTCGCTATATCTAGTTTCTGCATCATTCAAAACTCGACTGAGATAATAAATGGGTCTTTCGACTCCATTCTCATCCTCTTGGGCTAACATACTTCCCAGAGTTTTGTCAGATGCAGCTATGTACAATCTCATACTCCTATTGCTACAAGGAGGCACCAAAATAGGTGGCTTAGTGAGGTACCCTTTGATTTTGTCGAAGGCTTCTTGTTGCTCTTGCCCCCATTCGAACCCCTCCTTATTCAGTCGAAGTAAGGGTGAAAAGGCCTGAGCTTTCCCACTTAGGTTAGATATAAACCTTCTCAAGAAATTTATCTTGCCTAAGAGGGATTGCAATTCCTTCTTATTCGATGGCGCTTTCGCTTCCAAAATTGCCTTCGTCTTGTTCTGATTGATTTCGATCCCTTTCTTGTGGACAACGAAGCCCAAGAAATCTCCAGCTTTTACACAGAACGCACACTTCAAAGGGTTCATCTTCAGACCATGTTCTCTCATTCTTTCGAATGATTGTCGAAGGTGGTCAATGTGACTCTTCCTGGAAACAGATTTTATAACAATATCATCAATATAAACTTGCATAAACGTGTTAATAAAATCATGGAAGATAGTATTCATTGCTCGCTGGTACGTTGCCCCAGCGTTCTTTAGGCCAAAAGGCATCACTACCCATTCGTAAGTGCCTAAGGCCCCAGGGCATCGAAAAGCTGTTTTCGACACATCCTCTTCAGCAATGAAAATTTGATTATATCCTGAATAACCATCGAGCATACTCAGGTATTCGTAGCCAGCGGCAGAATCGACTAGCATTTCCGCCACAGGCATTGGATATTCATCTTTGGGGGTGGCAGCATTCAGATCTCTGAAATCTATGCACACCCTTAATGTGCCATTTTTCTTAATTACTGGCACTATATTGGCAATCCATTCGACGTACCTTGTAACACGAATGAACTTGCATTTCAGAAGTCTTTCGACCTCCGTTTTGATCTTCGACAATATTTCTGGAGCGAAGCGTCTTGGATTTTGCTTGATTGGCTTCTTTCCAGGTTTGATTGGCAACTGAAGTTCTACCAATCCTCTGTCGAGACCGGGCATTTCGTCATAATCCCATGCAAAACAGTCTTTAAACTCTTTCAGCAATTGGATTACTTCCAACCTAAGTTCTGGATCAATTCTGGCGCTGATGTAGGTTGGCCTATTCTCTGATCCTTCGCCTAAGTTGATTTCTTCTAAAGGGTCTTGTGCTAACATCTTAATGTTGTTCGCCAAGGGATCCTTTTCGAAGCCCAGAGGCTCATCGTCATAGATCGCGTCGAGCCTCTGTTCCTGCATTCCTTCTGTCGAGATGTCAGGAGGTTCTGGGTCAAAATCTTTTCCAGGGCCTATATCTGGTGGCTCTGGGTCGAAATCTTTTCCAGGACCTATATCTGGTGGCTCTAGGTCGAAATCTTTTCCAGGACCTGCAGAAGGTAGCACTTGGTCATTGGCCTTGGTGGCCATATATTTTACTTCGGCTTCGAGAGCCGTTATCATCTTGGTTTCAGCCACATAGGCCGAAATTCGCTTCAGAGATTGTGACTCAGTCATTATCACTGAATTCACTTCCCCAACCAGTTGGTTGGATACCAGTTAGCCCACTGAATTCTATGTGTGACACGTCCTCTCTGTCCCATTGGAAACCATGCTCAGGATGCAGGTATAGGGAACAAAAGGTGTTTGGCGCTGGCGCCATGTCGAAATCAGGAGCTGGACATGGCCCTATGTGAGCCAAGTTTTTGTCGAAATCTGTTACACCCAAGTGGTTTACTTCGCCAAGGTAGTAACTCTGATCAGCCTCTATGTTTTCGACCAACCCATCTGGGCGCCATAGAAGCAGTCTTTGATGCATCGATGAAGGCACAGCACCTACACCATGTATCCACTCACGACCTAACAAAAGGTTGTAGTTAGGTTTGGCTGAAATAACCATGAACATTGTTGGTCGAAGGATCGACCCAACTTTTATGTCGAGCTGGATCACTCCCATGGTGGTCCCAATGCCTCCCTCATAGTTGGACAGGACCATATTGTGAGGTTTTATTTCTTCATCCCTTTTGCCAATCTTTATTAGCACAGAATGAGGGATAATATTGATAGTGGCCCCACAGTCGACCAATATCTTGTTCACAGTGGTCTCTTCGAGCTTGGCCCTTATGAACAAAGGTTTGAGGTGATTCTTCATCGCCTCTGTGGGTGGCTCGAAGAAGCCATTTTGTTCTTCTGTAGTGCCATTGTTCATGACAAAATAGCACACTGGCCTGTGTCTGGCCATTTCTTGTTCCATCTCCCAGTCACTGGTTTCGACTTCTACTTGTCGATTGAATTCCCTAGGCAGCATTGAAACAACGTTCACCATTATGTCCAGGGTATCGTCGGACTCAGCATCATCTTCGTCTTCGACTTCGCTCTGGTTAGGCCAAACTAGCCTGTTGGTAACTGGTTCTCTCTCAAGAGGCTTTCTTTGTTTCCTTTGAGGCACATTCGAACTAGTTTCAGCCTTAGGTTCATTGGTAGCCTCCCTTTCAGCTTTTCGCCTTCTTTGATACCTCCTCCATTGGGATCTCGACATAGGATTTTTTCCCTTGTAGTTGCTGGACACTTGAGCAACCTTGGGTGCAGCAACTTGAGGATCTTTCTTCTGGATTAAAGAGGAACCTCTTGGCACTTCGAAAGAATGCCATTTCTCTTCACTTGGCCTTTTCCGGCCAGATGTTTTGTACCAAGTGTCTACTGGTACATTTGTTGGAGGCCTAAAAGTCGAAGGCCTCTTGTCTTGATTAGAACCCCTTCTGGGATCAAGTCGAAGGTTAGAATTCTCCCTTCTTTTGTTCGCTGCTCTCACGCCTTGTATGTGCTCAGCAGCTCTTTTATCAAAGATAGAACTACATCTTGGACATAGCATAACCTCTGATTTTTTCTTCTGGCATCTTTGTAAAAAATCTGCCAAGTTTTCGTTTTCCTTAGGGAAAGCCGTTTTATTCGCCTGCTCTTGCCTTATGGCTTCTTCTGAAGCTTTAGGGTCAGAAAGTTCAACCATGTTGATGTTCATGGTATCCTTAGTAGCAAGAGTTAGTTGTTTCATTTGTGTTTCCAGTTTCTCCGTCTGGCCTTGTACAGTGGCCAATTGGGAACTGGGCTTTGGTCCAGTTTTTTGTACTTCAGCAGTCTTCGACTTTGGGTCTTCGACCGCTTTCTGGACAGCCTCAATTGTCTTCCTGGATAAGTTTCCAGAAAAACTGCCAAAGATTGGCATGTTGATGTGGTCCTTAGAGACTTCGACCATGTTAATGCCTGGCTTCTTCGACTGGATCTTGGTAGCCTCTATCATGTTCACCTCAGAGGGTTCTGCATAGTGGGCTTCAGCCTTCATTGGATTGGAGTCGACAGCCATGGGGGATTTGTCAGCAAACTTTAATCTCCCTTCCTCAATAGCGTCTTGGACAAGATTCCTGAAAAGAAAACATTGAGAAGTTTTATGGCCCAGAAAATTATGATATTTGCAAAAACCCCTCTTCTTTCTTTGATCAAGAGGAGGCACTTTTACCCCAGGGGGTACTATCATTTGGCCATCTTTAACTAGTAAGTCGAATATTTCATCACATTTTGTGATGTCAAAACTATAAGTCTTCTTTGGGAACCTATCATTGGTCTTGTCTGGACCAATGGGATTTTTCCCATTTGAGGGGACTAACTGTTTACAAGAGTATGGAGGCCCTTGTTTCAGTTCTGCTAAATCGACCTCTCCTTCCTCGACAGCTAAAGTATCGTCGAAGGATTCTAGCTCTTCGTCATCCATCTCAACGTAAGCTATTCTCTCTCTCTTGTGAGTTTTTGTTGCCTTAGCTTTTTCAGCTTTAAGGCGTTCGACTTGTCGAACTCTATCGGCCAGTTGGGCCATGTCTCTTAGGTACTGGGTATCTAGCTTCTTCCTAATGGAATAGTCTAAACCGCCTGCGGCCATTTCGACCAGCTCATGTTCTGGCACTTGTGTAAAACATCTCGCCTTAAGCAACCTAAACCTATTTAGATATTCGTCTATAGGTTCAGTGAAACGTCTCTTAACACTCGCCAGTTCTTTCAGGCTTATCTTGGTTTGCCCCATATAGAATTGTTCATGGAACAATCTTTCCAATTGGGTCCAATGGTGGATCGAATTGGGGGGGAGAGTTGTAAACCAAGTAAAAGCATTCTTGGTTAAGGAACTTGGGAAGTATTTGATTCTTAGGTTTTCATTATTTGAAATGTCTCCTGCTTCGATCAAATACCTAGCCACATGTTCGACAGTGGATTCTGTCGTGTCCCCAGAGAACTTAGTAAATTTGGGGACTTTGGTTCTAGGGGGTAAGTCAGTTTGTAACACATATTCTGACAATGGAGATGTAAAGTTGGGCCTTCGAAAGCCCATGTTCATTCCATTCTGAGTCATGATCCTTTCGATCATGGTTGCCAGATTGTTTTCCAACCCCATGTTTTGGTATTGGACTTGCTGAACCACTTCGTCAGCATTTTGGTTTCTGTTAACTAACCTAACCTCTGGGGCTATTACCCTAGGTTCTTCGACAGGTTGTTCTACAGGCTGTTGGGCCTGATTAATGGTGGTTTCCTCCTCTACAAATATCCCCTGATTTCCTCTTATTTGCGCCCTTTGGGGCTGTCGAATAGGTGGGGGTACTCCAAAGAAGTCAGCCAAACGCGTCATTTGCGCAGTAACTTGCTGATTCGACTGAGTAGTATTTTGTATTAGAGGATTTAGCACTGTACTCAAAGTTTGTGCCAACATTTGCACCATATCATGGTTGCTTTCGTCCATCTGTTGCCTCAAGACTGCTGTCGAGGCATTTGTAAGGCCATGGGCTACTTGGGCCGTTCCTCCTAAGAGTTGGGTCCTATTTCTATTCGCCATGCCTACTCCAGAGCCTTGGAGTGGCGAAGTGGCACTCACGAAAGGTTCTGAATAAGTGGACGCAGCATTCGTCAGGCTTGCCAATTCAGAAGTTGGCATACCATAGAATGGAATAAATCCTGGGGGAACCACTGGCCTTGGACCAGTATTTCCCCTTGGAGGGGGAGTTCCCAAAGTCATTCTGGGGCCTGCAAACGAAGTTGTTGGCCCTGTGGTTGTGACTGACACTGCTGGCATCGAACCAACATTCGTTGCTTCACTCACGGTCATATTAACCGTTGCTCCCACACTTGTTTGTGGGATTTCATTGTTGTTTGGCGGATTCGCCATTTCTTCCCTTCTTCTGGCAGTATTATTATCGTTGGTGTATATTCTACCACTCCTCAATAACATACAACTCGAAAAGATGAGATTTTTCAACAATCAACACACAGTCCCACTGGGTGTGCCAATTTGTTTACCTGGGGATTTGGTAAACAACCGCTGATCCTCCAAATGGTTACTTATTTGGTTACTCGCAGGATCGATCAGATTGATCCTATGGACATAGGTTGATTTTGAAGTTTAATTAATGTGGATAAGGCTTTAAGTAAATTGGTTAAAGTAAATTGCATAAAGGAAAAAGGCTTGGTAAAATAAACAAGGCTGGAATGTAAAGGTTCGACAGGAATCTTAAAGGGAAAAGCATGTAAAATACTGGAAAAGTAAATGACTTGAATTGATTAAATTGGTGTTTCACACATACATTTCTCAACAATTCGTTCGCTCACACTGGGTACTTGAATCTAAATGAGTGACTATGTATTTATTGTGAACACACGCGAGAAACTACACGTCTACTCCTATTTATACAAAAACATTCCAAGTAACCGTCGGGCAGTTACACTGCTTCGAGATCAAGCCACTTGTCACGTTCTCCATGCTCGACACTCCAGATCCTTGCACGTTCGCACGTAGTAACTGCTGGAAACCGTTTTCCCTCCAAAGCTTTGAATTTCAAACTGCTCCACTCTGGACCATCGAACACGTTCGTCAAGAGACGTCTTCGACGAAAACTCCTTCGACGTCGAAGGCAATCAGCCTCCTTCCTTGGAAGAAATCTTCTAAGTATTTGGCCATCTTTCGACGGTCACTTCGACAGGCTTAGCCAGTCGAAAGCATCTTTCAGCTTTTAATGGCTGTCATCAATTGAAACAAAGGTGTCGAATTTAGGAGCCAACAACAGGGCAAGGAGACTTTATATGTTATGTTTTTCTTATTTCATTTAAACTAATGGATGTACAGCCACCCCAGTGGTAAGGCAGCGCGCTAAAATGCTTAAGGTCACAGGTTCGAGCCTTGGCGCTGCCTTTTTGCATTTTTCACATTGTCATCCATTTTTTTGGTTGTTTGCAACGTGGGCTTCAACATTTGGGCCTTGTGTTTTTTTTCTAACATGCTACCTCCTGATTACTCAGGGAACCCCTGGCCCAACTATTTTCATTTATTTATTTTATGTTATTTTATTTTCATTAAATATATTTTTCTTAACTTATTAAAAAATCATAAAAAATGTAAAAATGATAAATATTTTAATATTTTATTTTATTTTCTCATAAAAAATATATATTTTTTAGTTATGTATTAACTATTTTTTTTTCCTAATAAACTTGTAAGTAAAGAATAGAATTAGGTTAATTAATTATTCTTTTTCTCACACTTAAATATTTATTTTAACATATCAAAAAGACTAAATATTTTCATAAATACTATTTATTATTTTAAGACAAAAAAATACACAAAAATAATACTTAAAGAATTTTATTTTCTTTTAAAATTAGAAATTAGGGTTAACCACATTTTCAAGAAATATTTTCCTTTTCTTAAATTATTAGGATTAGGTCAAAACTTGTTTGCATATGAAGAACAAAGCAAAAACCTTTTTCTTGCATATATATATATATATATATATATATATATATATATATATATATATATATATATATATATATATATATATATATATATATATATATATATATATATATATATATATATATATATATATATATATATATATATATATATATATATATATATATATATATATATATATATATATATATATATATATATATATATATATATATATATATATATATATATATATATATATATATATATATATATATATATATATATATATATATATATGGTACATTGTTTATTTAAATACTTGTACAAATTCGATTTGGTTGTAATAGCTTAATTAGATTTACATTATTGCAAATCCCCATTCGTAATTTGTATTCCCCCCTCCCATAAAAATATTGTAATAGCATAGTAATCTTTAAACTATGCAATTTACCGCTTTTATATACCATGCTAGTAATTAGGGTTTGTATGGCAATATAAAAACAAATCAAATAGAAAACCCTAAATCCAAGACAAAATCAAAGCATGAAAACAACACACTTGCACACAAGCATCCTTAGGGTTTCTCCACTTGGTTGCCTTATACAAAAAATGTCCATATTACGCATGCGAAGTATCTTGGCAAAACAAACAAATATAAGATAAAAGTCCCTCGATGACACTATTCCAAGTTGCCTTACAAAATGATCTTTGTCCCTCAAAAATGCTAAGATACTTTGCAACATTGTTAATCATGGTTATACGATGATCCACGCCCGTCCCGTTTACATCCAAAGATAGGGTTGCTTACCAAATCAATGGCAAGACAACAATATCAAAGAAAAAGAAAATGAACAAGAAATACATTTGAGTAGGTAGATTACTTCTAGTTACTTGCTCCTTTTCAAAACAAATATCCTTGCTATTTTCAAAACAAACACCTACACACTTTCAAAACATCTTACAAACATTGAAAACATTTTCAAAAAGATTAACATCTTTGTATACATTCTTACGAACGAGAATCATTACAAAGATTGCCTAAACAATGGCCTATTTTATAAAATACTTTTAAAACTACACCAAGCACTATTTCAAACAACAAAAGCAAGTGATCTAGCAAGTAACTAAGAGCCCATGGAAAACCATGGATGAAAAGGGTGCTAACACCTTCCCTTTTCATAATCTACCCCCCAAACTCAAGAAACAATCTCAAAGGTATTTCTTGTGCTTTTTCACCTTTCCTTTTGGATCAAAGAAAAGTTGGTGGCGACTCTTGCTAACCGCAACATTTGCGATAAAACGCAAAACCCTCAAGTCAGTTCTCCCACCGTATCACAGAACTGGCGACTCTGCTGGGGACAATTATAAAAGTGGGGTTACCTTAAGGATAGATCACATTTATTTGCTTACATTTTTTGACTTGTATGCTTTATATTATGGTTCTTTGTTTGTGTTTGAAATACTCTACCCGGATTTGGGATACATTATAGGTAAATAGCAATACTTTGTGGAAACTGTGCGGGGTATACCGATATGGTCTAAGCAATAGCTATGTTAGTGCGATATATTTGTGGATACCGGTAGCCTTTAAGTTAATCAAAGAGAATACAGGGCTGTTGAGTGATGTCATGAAGCACTAATGAACTTCTAGAACCCTTTACTTGACCAACTTGGCCTTTAGGATGTAGTGAGATAACCGGCTTTGGTGCAGTCCGAAGTTGGTAGATACTCGATACTACACTCATTGGGGGTTGGTTTCTTGGGATATTTCGGTCGCCATTAAAGAGGCTTGAGCTGAAACAATGACCAAGGAAACAATCCGGTGACATTGAGCCCCTTAGAACCCGGTTACTATTATTAGGACAGGTTTAAGCCAACTAAACTTCAAGAGGGTACTTACCTATAAAACCCCATGCAAGCCTAAACTAAGAACTTGGTTGCTTTGCTTGTATATGCATACTTGTACATAACATCATGGACATCATAAACATCATATGCATCCACTAACCATTTCAAGGATTTTGGATATTCATCTTTGTTCTTGTTTTGTAGGATATGGATTCACTTCGCAGGAAAACTATCCAAGTCAACCTTGTAAGAATTCCTCCACAACTTAAGGAGCTAGCTTCAAGGATCCCTGAGAATTCTCCATTCACCGAGAGGCATGGTCGTCTACTCAACTTGATCACCTCTAACACATATGAGGATATGATGAAAATGCTCTTTCAGTTCTTTGATCCTTTGCACCATTGCTTCACATTTCTCGACTATCAGCTTGTGCCTACTTTGGAAGAATTCTCTCAACTCTTGAGGATTCCCATTCTCAATCAAATACCTTTCAAAGGTATGGAAAGAGACCCAAATCCATAAGAGATTGCTCAAGCTCTGCACTTGCACTCCTCTGATGTCACAACTCATTAGGAAACTAGAAGTGGTGTAAAAGGCTTCTTAGCAAAGTTCCTATTTGAGAAAGCCAAAAGTTGTTGGAATTCCTTAGAATTGCAAGCCTTTGAGGAAATTGTGGCTCTTCTTATCTATGGGATGGTCTTGTTTCCCAATCCTGACCAACTCATAGATGTGAGCACCGTCAAAATCTTCATGTCACGCAATCTGGTGCCTACATTGCTAGGGGAAATCCTACACTCTTTTCACACTAGCACAATGAGGAAAAGAGGTGTCCTTATGTATTGCACTCCTCTCCTGGCAAGATGGTTTATTTCTCATCTTCCCCAATCAATCTTAAAGAATGAGCAAGGTTCAAGGTGGTCACAAAGGTTAATGACGCTCAAACATTCAGACATCCATTGGTGCTCCCGATCCAAAGAGAATGTTATCATTGTTTACCGTTGTAGGGAATTCCCTAATGTCCCTCTACTTGGCATTAGGGGAGGAATCACCTACAACCCATGTTTAGCTTTAAGACAGTTTGGTTACGCCCGAAGGGATAGCCTGCACGAGATGCTGATTCAAGGTTTGGTATTCGAATACGACAACAACGATCAAGGTCTTCGCCAGAGATTCATCCAAGCTTGGAGGATGTTAAACAAGGTGGATAGAAAGACTTTGGGACACAATAATTCCATCCCCCTTAATCCTTACCTCAAGTGGGTACGAACCCGCTCTCAAAGTCTTATGATGCCTTATCCTTCCATTCTTCTGGTAATTATTGAACCTATTAAGGAGGGAGATGTTCCATACACTATCCTACATCCTGACACGCCCACATCTATTGAAGACCTACAAAGGGATTGGATACAGCTCAAAGGATAGCGAGACACTTCCGAAGCACAATTCTACGCAAGCGAGAAGAAGGTTTTGGAACTCACTAGGCTACTTCATGAGGAGCAGACTCTAAATGCCTACATAGCACCAAAGAGGATGCGCACTAATTTTTTATCTTAGAGTTTTGTATTATTTTGCCCAAGGGGAATTGATGTACTCAAACTTTATCTTATTAATATAATGTGTGTTTCCTTTTTGTCTAAAACGAACTTGAATCTTTAAAATCCTTGAAAACATTGCATATGCACATATCATTCATCATAACATAAACATGTCTTTTGTAACGAGTTTCCTCATCTCTCTACTGTTTATTTCAGTAAGATGGATCTCGAACAAACAATCAAAGATCTCCAAGCTCAGAACATGCAGTTTCAACAGTTTCTCATGACCCTAGCCAAGGGGCAAGAAGAGTTGAAGACTCTACTAGCTGAGGAAAGGAAAAAGAAAACAAAGAAGGTCATCGGGGTTTTAAACATGGGGAGAAGGTTTCAAGGGCAGACTAGAAGAACCTTAAATTTTGCTACAACATCCGGTGAAGGAGAGGGGAAAGGAAAGGAAACAACAGTCCTGTCAGAATCTGAAGAGGAGGAAGAAGAGGAAGACTACTTTGAGAAACAGTATCCTCCAGCTGACGATTAGTACAGACATCTTGAAGAGCGTTTGAGCACTATGGAAATACAAAAGGTGTCAGGTCTAGACCTTGAAGAATTATGACTAGTGTTAGGGATTATGATTCCTCCGAAATTCAAAGTGCCCTTGTTTGTAAAATACGATGGAGTGTCATGCCCTATGATGCACCTCTGATCATATGTGAGAAAGATCCAACCACACTCCGCTGATAAAGACTTGTGGGTGCATTTTTTCCAAGATAGTCTATCTGGAACACAACTCGATTGGTTTTACCAACTGGAAAGGGCCAACATCCACAAATGGGAAGATCTTGCCGCAGCTTTCTACAAGAAATATCAATATAATGTTGATTTGGTGCCTACCCGTACTCAACTTCAGAGTATGGATATGGCTTCCAATGAGGGTTTCAAGGATTACGCGCAGAACTGGAGAGATCTAGCTGGAAGAGTTCAGCCTCCTCTGTCTGAAAGGGAATTGGTGGACATGTTCTTAGGCACTCTATCGGGCCCTTTCTTCAACCATTTAATTGGAAGCTCATCTGCAGGATTTACTGAGTTAATACTGACCAGAGAGAGGGTGGAAGCTGGCATAAAAAATGGAAAGATTTAGAAGGATTCATCTTCTTCTACAGCTGTGAGGAAGCCTTTTATTGGGAAGAAAGAAGTAGCTGCTGCATATCCACAAAGGAACCAAGGGAGAGCCGAACGCCGACCAATGGTAGGGGCTGTTATGATCCCAAAGCCTACATCTGATCAACCAAGAAGTAATCAACCGAGGGTGGAAAGGCCGGTCCGACAATTCACCAGAATCAATATGACTTTGTCCCAAGTATTACCGCACCTTCTGAAATCCAATCTGGTAACTCTGAAGGAAGCTCCAAAAAACCCTAACACAAGGTCCCCTCATTATCACCCAAATGCCTGTTGCGCATATCACTCCGAAAGTCCAGGTCACGACACTAACAACTGTTGGGCTTTGAAAAAGAAAATTCAAGACCTTATAGAGGCGAAAGAAATTGAGTTTGATGCGCCCGAGAAGCCAAACGTCATTTCTGCTCCTATGCCCAGATATGGTCACAACACCAATGCTATTGAAGAAGATTTGTTTGTTACCATAGTTGATAAACTCATGACTCCACTCCCAATCATTAAGATAAACTTGTTGAAAGCCGGTGTATTCCCGGGTTGTAATGAAGACTGCCACCTTTGCTTATCCTCACCAACTGTTTGCCTTTTGTTGAAAACAAGCATTCAACGCTTGATAGACAACAAAGAGATCCTGTTTGAAAGTATTCATGTTTCACCTATTCCTGTTGAAGATGTTTCAATCATTACCATCTCCGCCAATTCTTCCAGGGTCCCCAAAAGACACGTTAGAATTACATCGGTTCCAAAAACTACTCCTCTTATAATCACAATGCCTGGGCCAGTCCCATATGAATCAGACAAAACTATACCGTGGAATTACGGTGGGGACATCTACTACCATGGCATCAAACAAGATGGGATGGACGCCGAAGAGATAAACTCCGAAGAAGAAGACTCCGACATTAGCAATATTGCCCAAACCAATAAGATTACCCGAAGCGGTAGAATATTTTCTCCAGAAATTACCCCCCCAAAGGCAGTTTTTGGACCCATGGCTGCTCCAAAGGTTACTTTCGTACCAATAATCATCTTTGCAAGTGCTCCTATTGACGAAGACGATACAACCCCTGCTGTCATTCCTACCGACACTCGTGATGCTGAAACTCTAGGAAAGAGTATTCAAGTGGAGTCTGTCCGGACGAAGGCTCAATTACTGATTATCCCTGAGACCTCCAAGAAAGAAATGGAAGAGATTCTAAAAATAATAAAGAGGAGCGACTACGACGTAGTTGAACAGTTGGGGAAAACTCCCTCCAAGATCTCCATGATGGCATTGCTGCTATGTTCCGAGGCACATGCGAAAGCCCTGGTAAAGTTCCTAAAGACAACCCATGTGCCTCATGAGACGTCTGCTGATCAATTTCAAGATTGCGTGGCCAGCTTGACAGCGGATAACGGTCTAGGCTTCTCAGATGCTGATCTGACACCAAGGGGAAGAAAGCACAACGAGGCATTGCATGCCTCTGTGGAATGTAGAGGCACAACTCTGGCCCATGTCTTGGTGGACACTGGCTCATCTTTGAATGTTCTACTGAAGAAAGCTCTCGACAGACTGGACTGCGAAGGACTGATGTTAAAGCCAAGTAACATAGTCGTAAGGGCATTTGATGGCTCAAAAGGATGGTACACGGGGAGGTGGATATCCCCATAAAGTTTGGGACTCAGACTTTCAATTCAACCTTTTATGTAATGGACATCCGCCCCTCTTACTCCTGCCTGCTAGGACGACCATGGATCCATAATGCTGGCGCTGTCACCTCTACACTGCATTAGATGCTGAAATATCCGGTCTAAGGAAAGATTATCACTGTCCATGAAGAGGAAGAGTATATGATTAGCCACCTCAATTCCTTCAGGTATATGGAATTGGACGACGATTTCATTGAAACTCCGTTTCAACATTTCGAAGAAGTCACCCAAGAGGTAGCAGTGACCAAGACTGTATCCCAGATTCCCAAGATTACAAGACCAACACTCCAGATGTCATCTCTGAAGGACGCCAAAGCAGTAGTAGAGGAGGGTGGATGCACCATCTGGGGGAAACCTCCGGATTTTCTGTATAAATCTGACAAGTTTGGCTTAGGGTCCACTTCAAGTGCTCAGAAGGCTGTACTCCGTGCCCGTGCTAGAGGGCCACCCTTGAAGATTAGCAACCGAGAGGTCAATGCGGTAGAAGATGGTGAAGAGGGTTGCAGCTTGGAGGATTGGATCTTTCCTACTATCAACGGAGGACTTTTAAATTGGGAGGCCAGAGACTTTGTCCCAATAACTTTCATCCCTCAGTAATTTATCTTTACATTTTGATTGGACTTGTAATATTCAAAAACAATCCGCACTCTAAAAACCTTGTGTCTTACCCGAGGCACATTGGTCCATTTGTAAGGGTTATTATTTCATCTTCATATGACATTCAATGAATCATGGACGTTTTTCGCATACAAACTTTTATGATCATTGTTTTTCTTTTACATTTTATTTTTAAGGATGGCTATACCCTTACACACACCCACACTCACAAATGCAGGTACCCCTCCATTCTGGATCCCATGGGTAACGATACTGCTATGGCCTTTTGTGACTCTGAGGATCTAATCTACCAAGCCGAAGACAAAGGTGGGGAAGATTGTGAAGTACCAGGGGAACTTGCCAGACTACTACAACAAGAGAAAAGAGCCATTCAGCCTCACGAGGAACCGGTGGATACAATTAATCTGGGTACAGAGGAGGATAAAAAAGAGGTCAAGGTGGGTGCCAATCTGGAGCCCAGTGTCAAGGAGCGTCTGATTCAGCTGTTGCATGATTATGTTGAGATCTTAGCTTGGTCATATGAAGATATGTCGGGACTTGATACAGACATCGTGGTACATCGTCTGCCTACAAGAGAAGATTGTCCACTAGTAAAATAAAAGGTCCACCGCATGAGACATGATATGTCAGAAAAGATCAAAGCAGAGGTCATGAAGCAATTCAATGCTGGATTCTTTCCTGTCACTTCCTATCCTCAATGGGTTTCCAACACTGTTCCCGTACCTAAAAATGACGGCAAAGTACGAATGTGCATGGACTATAGAGATTTTAATAGGGAAAGCCCTAAAGATAATTTTTCACTCCCCCACATTGATATCCTGGTTGACAATACGACACAGCACAAAATGTTTTCCTTCATGGACGGATTCTCAGGTTACAACCAAATCAAAATGGCACCTGAGGACATGGAGAAAACTACATTTGTCACACAGTGGGGCACATTCTGCTACAAGGTGATTCCATTCGGATTGAAGAATGATAGGGAAACCTATCAACGCGCCATGGTAGCTTTATTTCACGACATGATACATCATGAAATAGAGGTCTACATAGATGATATGATAGCCAGATCACAAACAGAAGAAGAGCACTTGGATCACTTACAAAAGCTGTTTGAGAGATTGAAGAAGTACAAGCTAAGATTGAATCCAAACAAGTGCACATTCGGAGTGCGGTACGGTAAACTCTTGGGTTTTATCGTCAGTAACAAGGGTATTAAAGTCAATCATACCAAAGCTAAAGCAATACAAGAGATGCCTGCTCCTCGTACTGAGAAGGAAGTTAGAGGATTCTTGGGACGCTTGACCTATATTTCCAGATTCATTTCTCACCTAACAGCTACTTGTGAGCCAATCTTCAAGCTATTGAAGAAAGATCAAGTAGTCAAATGGAATTATGAGTGTTCGGTTGCTTTTGACAAAATCAAAGATTACTTACAAGAGACTCCTGTGTTGATGCCACCAGTCGAGGGAAGACCATTGATCATGTATCTGACTGTTTTAGAAAACTCAATGGGGTGTGTATTGGGGAAGCATGACAAGTCTGGCCGAAAAGAGAATGCTATTTATTACCTGAGCAAAAATTTTACCGACTGTGAAACCAGATATTCACTACTCGAGAAAACTTGATGCGCTCTGGCATGGGCTGCTCGCTGGCTAAGACAGTATATGCTGACTCATACTACTTTGTTGATATCTAAGATGGATCCGATAAAATACATCTTCGAGAAGCCTGCTCTCTCTGGGAGAATAGCTAGATGGCAAATGATCCTAACAGAATACGACATACAGTATACTACCCAGAAAGCTTTAAAGGGCAGTGTGCTAGCTGATCATCTTGCTCATCAAGCTGTAGAACACTATCAGTCCATGAAGTTTGAATTCCCAGATGAAGACATCATGACATTAGACAACTGTGAAGAACTCAGGCCATATGACATACCTGAACAAGGATCCCGATGGAACCTGTTCTTTGATGGGGCATCCAATGCACTTGGTAATGGTATCGGCGTTGTACCCATATCTCCAGAAGGGTGTCATACTCCTTTTACTGCCAGACTTTGCTTCAATTGTACAAACAACATGGCAGAATACGAAGCGTGCATCTTTGGTCTCAGAGCTACCATAGACTTGGGAATCAAATCCTTAGACGTATTTGGAGAATCAGCTTTGGTCATCAGTCAGATCAAAGGGGAATGGGACACTAAACACCCAAACCTTATCCCTTACAAAGAACACGTTTTGACATTGCTACCACATTTTGAGAAGATTACCTTCGAGCATTTCCCACGAGAAGAAAATCATCTAGCAGACGCTCTAGCCATAATGTCATCTATGTTTAAACTTCATTGGGATAACGAGACTCCCCAGATCACCATCGAACGAATGGATGAACCAACCCATTGTCATGAGATTAATACTGAAGAGGTAGTGGACCAGCCTTGGTTTCATGAGGTCAAGAGATATCTCGAGGTCCAAGAATATCCAGAAGGAGCTTCAATCAATGATAAGAAGTTATTAAGGATATTCTCTGCTAAGTTCTTCCTTAGTAATGGTATCCCGTACAAACGCAATCATGACTCCATTTTGCTTCGGTGCATGGATAAGGTTGAAGCTGAAAAGATCATGGCTGAATTACATGATGGTACTTTTGGCACCCACTCCAGTGGGCATACAATGGCGAAGAAAATCCTACGGGAAGGCTATTATTGGTCTACCATGGAAGCAGATTGCTATCAACACTCTCGGACTTGTCATAAGTATCAAATTTATGCTGACAAGGTGCACGTACCTCCGGTTCCTCTGAATGTCTTGATGGCTCCTTGGCCCTTTGCTATATGGGGAATTGATATGATTGGAGAGATCAAGCCTACAGCCTCCAATGGACATCACTTCATCCTAGTGGCCATTGACTATTTTACAAAGTGGGTCGAAGCAGCCTCCTTCGCCTTCGTTACCAAGAATGTTGTTGCCCGCTTCATCAAGAAAAACCTTATTTGCCGGTACAGTATCCCAGAAAGGATCATTACTGACAATGGTACCAATCTCAACAACACTATGATCACTGCATCATGCGATCAATTCAAGATTCAGCATCACAATTCTTCTCCCTATCGGCCAAAGATGAATGGTGATGTCGAAGCTGCAAATAAAAACATTAAGAAGATCATACAGAAAATGACAGACACATACAAAGACTGGCATGAAATGTTATCATTCGCTCTCCACGGGTACCGTGCCACGGCTCGCACATCAACCGGGGCAACACCCTATTCTTTGGTTTACGGCATGGAGGTTGTCCTGCCTATTAAGGTTCAAATCCCCTCTCTGAGAATTATGAAGGATGCAAGTTTGAATGAAGACGATTGGATCTAGACTCGACTTGATCAACTGAACTTAATTGATGAAAAGAGGCTTACTGCTGTTTTCCATGGTCAGATGTATCAAAAGCGGATGATCAAGGCTTTCAACAAGAAAGTCAGACGCCAAGTATATCAAGTTGGGGATCTAGTGATCAAACGTATCATTTTTCCATAAAGTGACCCCAGGGGAAAATGGACTCCTACCTATGAAGGACCATTTGTAATCAAGAACATATTCTCCAGTGGGGCAATGATCTTGACCACCATGGACGGTGACGACCTGCCACACCCTGTGAACGCAGACATAGTCAAAAGATACTACGCATAAGAGACCCGCTAGGTTGACACACCTAGGAAAAACAAGGGGCATCCCGGCGAACTAAAAAGGTTCGGGCAAAAATTAAGGATAAAATGAGAAAAAAAATTTGTACACCCGGCAAATTGAAAACCCTAAAGGGCGACTTGGGCAAAAAAGGGTTTCCCGATGGACTGAAAACCCGAAAGGGCGGTCCAGGCAAAAGTTAGGGAATTAAAGCGTATGACTATGTCCCGTCGGATCACTTTACGGACAACCTTTGACTTCCACTGACAAACTCAGAGTTTCTGATCAATTCAATCATCTTTGGATGAAGCAACAACTAGAAAAGATATTCGGAGATATGAAGGCTATAGCAGAATGGGAACCCCATGGGATTATTACACATAGTCATCTTTCTTTGTATCAAAGTTTTCTTGTTTTACGACAACATTCTCTTACTAGAATGTTTGTCTCCTTTGTACAAATATTTTGTTCAAAATCAATACAAAGATATCCCTTTAAAAGTGCAAAAAAATTATTTGTCTTTTCTTTACGCTTATGTTTTGTTTACAAAAAACGTCCAATGATTCATTGATGAACATATGCATTTGAACATGATTACTATTTACAAATAAACAAAATGAGAGAGACAATTACTGATGGTTCGAATGGATAGGGAAATACCTCTAGACTATTACCCAAGAAATCCCCACAGTACGTCATTTAAATCCCCAACGGAACAAAATTTCAATTTTTTAATCCCCAGTAGAAATCGTCAAATTTCTCAGGATTCCCCAAGCGGATCTTACAAGCAGTACACAACATTGCCCTCACAACGAAATTTACTTCTCTCAACAAGAGTTCATCAGTACTTCAACTTCAAGACATGAAAATTCACATATCCCCAGCAGTATTCAGGGATTTATTTTCCTCAATCAAACAACAATACATCAAATCAGCTCACAGGCGCATACATTGCATCCATATATCATAAACATTGATAAAGCAAATACATTGCATCATACATTTCATGCAATATAACTTTGTGTTTCAGCTAACATTTTACCCTTTTCAGGATAAGATTAACAACTACCATTAACAACATGCAACCTTTCATGATACAGTATGGATACGCTCCAGATACGGATGCCATTATGATACTAATTCAGATTCAACTTTCAGATATTGTTCAGATACGCTCCAGACACGGACTCCATTCTGATACTCATTCAGATATAGTTCAGATGCGCTCCAGACACGGATGCCATTCTGATACTCATTCAGATTCAACTTTCAGATACAGTTCAGATACGCGCCAGACACGGATACCATTCTGATACTCATTTAGATTCGACTTTCAGATACAGTTCAGATACGCTCCAGACATAGACTCCGTTCTGATACTCATTCTTTCAGCTTACAACTTACAATTCAACAAACATTCTTGGATGGCATCTACAAGCCCATCTACAATAAGATTCTATCACCTCTCTAAATGGCATCTGTAAGCCCATTCCTTCTATCGTCACATCATCGAGTGCAAATTTAAGGGCATTTTAGTGTCCAATCTTTCTTTCACCTTCGAGTCACGAACGACAAAACTCGCCAATCTAACTCTTCAGGTTTAAGAAGATTGAACAGGGGCAACTGTTGTACCCCAAAAATTTCCCTCTCATTTATCAAGATTATTCTCACAAGATCTCCTTGACTCAAGACTGGATTAGGGTTTGACCAGCTCAAGACCTCTCATCATGCACTGATCACCCAAAATTAGGGTTTGAGATTGTACAAAGATTTTTGGACTATCAATGCTTCATATGACTTTCAAACATCATTATGGACCCCTAAGATTACTCATGACAAGTTTCAAGCCTTGAATCACATTTTTGATCAGTCAATTGGATAGTTGACCTAAAAATCAGTTGTATTGGGGAAAAAGTCAAACATGGCCAATTTACAATCAAACTTCATAATTTTTTATCCACATCAACATTTTAGACTCATATGTATCATTTGATCAAGTTTTGACCACAACTCTTCAAGAAATTTGATCAAATCATCAAAAGGGCAAAATGGTCAAAATTAGGGTTTTGACTGAGAAGGGGCAATTTCTGATTTTTGACCTAGCAAATGACCAATTGATTTGAAGCATGATTTAAAGGGTACAATTTTATCATCTTGACCTCATAACATGGTTCAAAACATTGCAATTTCATTGGATTGACAGATGAAATTTGCAGTCAACTGATCAAAAGTCAACTGTATATTGAAAAGTCAAACTTTGACTTTTTTGTCAAAATCAAGTGCCAAGGATCACAATACATCAAGACATGTCAAAATGTGAAACTTTTTCATCAAGAAATCAAAGATTGAAGATTTGGTTTTGAAATTTGAATCTTTCTTAACTTAGAAATTTTTCTAAGTATAGAAAATTTCTTATTTTTTCTGAACTTTAAGCCATTTTTTCACTATGATACAAGATGATTTAAAGAAAGTTCCCAACATGAAAGTTGTAGATCCCCATGAAATCTACAACTTTGATTCACAAATTTTTCCCTAAAGATGCATGGATCTCAAGATATAATTTTTTGAATACATGCCCATGAACTAAAATAACAGTGAAATTTTGCCCTAATTTAGGCAGGTTTTTGACCTAACTTCATGGAAATTTTTCACCAAGTTCCAAGAGGAATCTTGAAATGAATTTCAAATATGAGTTATAGAGCATATTGCAAGATTTCCAAAATATCCAAGAACTCCTTGAGATCATTTTTGAGTAGGGAGAATCGAAGAGATGAAGTTGGCAATTTCTCACTTTGATTTCAAGCCATTTCATGAAGAACAAAATTCAAATCAGAACCTATGCTGCCTGGTCCTTGCTTTACACGTCTCAAACTTGTTTCTCACTTCATAATTTAATGCTTACACAGATGATAAAGCCTTAATCCAAGCACAAGAGTCTTTTTCCAAGCTTTAATTCCATAAATGGCACAAAGTTGCCATTGCCATTTTAGAAAAGCATAACTTTTGCAACTTTTCATTTCTTGAGCATTGGACCTGTTTTCTCTACACACATAAGTCCTATAAACCAAAAACAAGTTTCCTAGAACTTGTACCAAGTCCAAGCAGGCTTGTACAAGCATGTAGAGAGTGGTCTCTTCACCTTTCTTAAAAAGCAAGTAAGAGTACAAAAAGGCTATAGCTGAGAAATCTGTTGTGGAGTGGATGAAAAACCTTCTCTATACTTATACACAAACACATTACAACTTAGAACACGATTGCTCAAGGACAAAAACTCTCCAAAACTCCCTATCACTAAAAACGTGTCAAAAACTTGCAGTTTGAAACCAAGCATAGCAATCCAGAAATTTACTCGTGCGTTTCAAGTTGTAATCACTCAAACACTTAACCTACCTCATATCTAAGTGTTCCAAACCATCATTCCTTCACTGTAACTCCTCCTTCTCCATCTACCATTTTTGTTTTTCAAGCTTGCAGGTTGACTTGGATAGAGAGATCCAGGCACTTTCGAAGCAAGGTAAGGATTGGAACACACTCAGGGAGGTTCAGGCAAGCTAAAGGAATCTTCAGGCCTTCATAAATATCACTCAAACTCCATTTATGATCTCATCTGAAAGAGGTAAGAACTCCAACTTCTATCTCTTCATACATGCATCTATTGGTCGCGATTTGTGAAGATAAAGTATAGATATCCTTGTGCTAAAACCAACCATGTTCATAGATTTCATTTATATTCATTGTGCATAGATAATTATAGAATTCAAATTTCTGTAAAAATTAGGTTTGGAATTAGGGCCTTTTAAATTCTCTTTGATCTTTGATTGTTAGTTTACATGATTTACATGGTTGAAATCGTGGGAAAAGTACTATCATTTTCATGTTAGAAGTTTTCATTTTCATGGAGAAATGAGAAAGATCTAGAGGTTCTGGCCAGCTTGAGGAAGAAGATGAAGTACAAGGCAAGGAGACTTTATATGTTATGTTTTTCTTGTTTCATTTAAACTAACGGATGTACAGCCACCCCAGTGGTAAGGCAACGCGCTAAAATGCTTAAGGTCACAGGTTCGAGCCTTGGCGCTGCCTTTTTGCATTTTTCACATTTTTCATCCATTTTTTGGCTCTTTGCAGCGTGGGTCTTGTGTTTTTTTCTAACATGCTACCTCCTTATTACTCAGGGCACCCTTGCCCCAACTATTTTCATTTATTTATTTTATGTTATTTTATTTTCATTAAATATATTTTTCTTAACTTATTAAAAAATCATAAAAAATATAAAAATGATAAATATTTTATTTTGTATATTTTATTTTATTTTCTCATAAAAATATATTTTTTTTAGTTATGTATTAACTATTTTTTTCCTAATAAACTTGTAAGTAAAGAATAGAATTAGGTTAATTATTTATTCTTTTTCTCACACTTAAATATTTATTTTAACATATTAAAAATACTAAATATTTTCATAAATACTATTTAGTATTTTAAGACAAAAAATACACAAAAATAATACTTAAAGAATTTTATTTTATTTTTTTAAATTAGAAATTAGGGTTAACCACATTTTCAAGAAATATTTTCCTTTTTTTAAATTATTAGGATTAGGTCAAAACTTTTTTGCATATGAAGAAAAAAGCAAAAACCTTTTTCTTGCATATATATATATATATATATATATATATATATATATATATATATATATATATATATATATATATATATATATATATATATATATATATATATATATATATCATTGCATATTTAAATTATATGGTATATTGTTTATTCAAATACTTGTACAAATTCGATTTGGTTGTAATAGCTTAATTAGATTTACATTATTGTAAATCCCCATTCATAATTTGTATTCCCCCCTCCCATAAAAATGTTGTAATAGCGTAGTAATCTTTAAACTACGCAATTTACCGCTTTTATATACCATGCTAGTAATTAGGGTTTGTATGGCAAGATAAAAATAAATCAAATAGAAAACTCTAAATCCAAGACAAAATCAAAGAATGAAAACAACACACTTGCACAGAAGCATCCTTAGGGTTTCTCCACTTGGTTGCCTTATACAATAAAGGCCATATTACGCATGCGAAGTATCTTGGAAAAACAAACAAATATAAGATCATAGTCCCTCGATGACGTTATTCTAAGTTGCCTTACAAAATGATCTTAGTCCCTAAAAAATGCTAAGATACTTTGTAACATTGTTAATCATGGTTATACGATGACTCACACCCGTCCCGTTTACATCCAAAGATAGGGTTGCTTACCAAATAAATGGTAAGACAACAATATCAAAGGAAAAGAAAATGAACAAGAAAGACATTTGAGTAGGTAGATTATTTCTAGTTACTTGCTCCATTTCAAAACAACTATCCTTGCTATTTTCAAAACAAACACCTACACACTTTCAAAACATCTTACAAACATTGAAAACATTTTCAAAAAGATCAACATCTTTGTATACATTCTTACGAACGAGAATCATTACAAAGATTTCCTAAACAATGGCCTCTTTTACAAAATACTTTCAAGACTACACCAAGCACTATTTCAAACAACAAAAGCAAGTGATCTAGCAAGTAACTAAGAGCCCATTGAAAACCATGGATGAAAAGGGTGTTGACACCTTCCCTTTTCATAATCTACCCCCAGAACTCAAGAAACAATCTCAAAGGTCTTTCCTGTGCTTTTTCACCTTTCCTTTTGGATAAAAGAAAAGTCGGTGGCGACTCTTGCTAACCGTAACATTTGCGATAAAACACAAAACCCTCAAGTCAGTTCTCCCACCGTATCACACATAGCATTCCTCAATTTCGTCATCCATCATGGTTATCTTTGTTTTATCTACATGTAGACATCTCTTTGCAATAAAACATAGAAAATGCTACGATAAAAATGGTTTAAAAGTTCATACTAAATAAAAATAGAAATTTCTTTAAATTCGCAAATAAAAATTTCTTATAATTCACACCATGACATGTTTTTCGTGCTTTGTTGAATGAGCAATCTCAATATCCCAATCCATTTCATCAACTACTTCATCTACATTTTCCTCATGCTCATTGATTTCGGGAAACATATGTTGGGGTTTAACTTTAATTGGTGGTTTATCAATTTCACCCCTCAACTTAGCTATTATTGACATTATTTTATCCACTCCAACCTCAAAATCACTACAAAACCATTAACAAAGGAAGTAAGTATTCCACAAATAATTCTTAGTACAACTCAAACTAACAACTTCTACATTATGCAATTTAGAAAGTTGTATAACTCAACTAAGGTTACATGTTGAAGAAGTTAAACCCGTTTTTGTAATTTCACTACAAATATTATTACCACAAATATAACCTCAATACAACATACTACCTTCGTTCCTTTTTATAAGAGACAAGTCACTTTTTAGGTTTACTGAATAACCAATGTATTTGGTCTGTTTATAGACTAGATATATTGATTATATAATGAATCTAAAAATTGAATTGTCTCTTATAAAAGTAACGGAGGTAGTATTAACATAAGAAATGTTACTAAATAAAGTTAACAATAGTATAATAAAAACCAGTTTCGTACCTGCTGAATGAAGAGACTGAGACATGGGTTGCCATTTACTTTGACTATGCAGTTTTATATGAAACTATGTGAATGATATAAACCCTACCTCTATTTTTATTCCCAAATAAAAACGGCAAGTGAGCAGGATTTAACCCTACCTCTATTCTTTTAATGTTATGGTTTTCACTCTTATCCACATTATTCCGAACCCATTTTCTAATTGGACAAAATTTCAGTCACCCTAAACTATGGATAATTGACAACTTTTCCCATTACTATATTTTATTGTGTGTGATAATGATGTACACCTCTTCACTCACTTAAATGCATTGCACTGCTCCACTCAATGTCTTCTGACCGACTTGATAACTACATTGTATTACCGCTAACACTGCATTTAAGGATTTATTCTTAATTTTATAGATTTATTTAAATTATCCCCTACAGGTAGCCATGAAGTAAAATACTCACCCTTCCTTCAAAAAATAACACATGAAACATATATGATTATTTCATTATTATTTAGAATTAAATAACTATATTGTTACAACAAAAAATCAGCTTACACTCACATTTCTTCAACATTTGGGTAAATATCATTATATCACCATAATCAACTATGAAAAGCATCATTGGATATCAAATTCATCACCAAATCTCTTAAACATATACTTCTTATTCTTGATATTTACATTTAGAATTATAATAGTATTCATGTTACCTCTGATATCAATGCATTAACAACCTCAAAGTTAGTATTGAAGCAACTGGGAAAATCATCAAGAGAAAATCAATGAAGTTGCAATCGAGTATTTATTTATCCCACGGAAGGGAAAGGGAAACATCGAAGAAAACCTGAGAGGGAGAAATCACAATCTTGCGATCGAGAGATCGAGTACGGGAGTTGATTATGCAAGGGGAAGATATTATCACCCCTCATGTATGTGGTACTCCACGATATCCACTCTTGTTGTTCTAATAAAAGGGTGTGTTCATATCTAAAGCTAACAAGCTAAGGGGAAAATGCATGAATGTAAAATGTATTGTCAAGATCTCGATCTAGATCTTAAAATTTTAAGATTTTACGATCTCATTCACCCCCAACAATCTGAATCTTAAGTAGAATCGTGTGTTGTAGCCAAATTGTGAGAAAACCCTATAAAATCATTAATTTTGTGAGATCTTTGTCATCTTCGGCCATGATTGGTAGTTTTCGACCACCACCATTAAAAGGTGAGAAGGATGACAAGATACAGATGCGCAAGAATTACAGTTCAACGGGGATACATTTTCTCCTTTTGAAATAAAGTTTTAGATTTAGGGTTTAGAGAATAAACTTCTCACTTGTAGGGTTTGTTTTAACTATTTGACTTATGATAACCTAGTAATTGACCATGTATGTCCCTATAGTCTAAACATTAACAAATGTTCAATAAAACTTCAATCATAAATGTCTAAAAAATATGAAAAAGTCATTTTCTCACGAATACACTTGTCTACTTACATATATCATGTAAAAATACTTCAAATATAGACTTTTAATTTTTCATTTTAGTAGTATCTTTCAATTTTTGTTGCGATCTTATGTTTTACGATCTTATTATCCCCTCCCGATCTTACAAAAATAATTGAATAGGATCCTTCGATCTTAAATATGATTTCATATTTTATGATCTTGCTATTCTCTCCCGATCTTAGATAAGATCTCTATCTTGACAACCTTGGTTATGTTTTTCCCTCCTCGCCATATTATTCTGAACCCATTTTCTAATTGGACAAAATTTCAATCACCCTAAAGTATGGATAGTTTACAACTTTTTCCATTACTATATTTTATTGTGTGTGATAATGATGTCACCTCTTCACTCACTTAAATGCATTGCACTGCTCCACTCAATGTCTGTTGATCAACTTGACAACTACATTGTATTACCGCTAACACTACATTTAAAGATTTATTCTTAATTTTTCAGATTTCTTTAAACTACCCCCTACACGTAGCCATGAAGTAAAATACTCCCCCTTCCTTAAAAAAAACAACACAGGAAACATATATGATTATTTTATTATTATTTAGAATTAAATAATTATATTGTTACAACAAAAAATTAGTTTACACTCACGTTTCTTCAACATTTGGGTAAATATCATTATATTACCATAATCAACTATGAAAAGCATCATTGGATATCAAATTCATCATAAAATCTCGTAAGCATATACTTCTTATTCTTGATATTTATATTTTGAACTGTAATAGTATTCATGTTACCTCTAATATCAATACATCAACAACCTTAAAGTTAGTATTGAAGCAACTGGGAAAATCATCGAGAGAAAATCAATGAAGTCGCCATCGAGTATTTATTTATCCTACGAAAGGGAAAGAAAAACATCAAAGAAAACCTGAGAGGGAGAAATCATGATCTTCTGACCTAGAGATCAGATACGGGAGTCAATTATGCAAGGGGGAGGTATTAGCACATCTCACGTCCGTGGTACTCCATAGGATCCACTCTTGTTGTTCTAATCAAAGGGTGTGTTCGTATATAAAGCTAACAAGCTAAGGGGAAATGCATGAATGCAGAGTGTATATACAAAGAAAAAGGTTTTATTAGTCGTGCCTGCCGCAGTTGCGAATATTTAGTGCCTACATACCACCCTCCATGCAATAGGGGATCATGGCACTAGTAGTTCATCTAGAAAATGCTAGTTGGTTTGCATTTTGTAAGTGGGTAGTATTACATTCACACTCCAGCAGTTGACATAGTTCCACCCAACCTTTGTGGAATTACGCATTGTTTTGCATGGAGAGGAAATAATACATCCTTTTAGAGAAAGGGTTTTCAAAGAAAAGCCCGAAGGCAAAAAAAAGTTTGAATTGGTTGGTGTTTTTGATGGAATAATAGCAAATGGATCCCACGGGAGAGACACTCACTATTTATCCGCTTATTTGCAAAAGAGTTTGTGATTTGAATCATAATAAAGTCCATAAGTGAAAGAAGAGCAAGATTCAGTCTGGACCAATTCGCTCTACCCCACAAGACTCAACTGCATACGATACACATCTTTAATTATTAAGTGTTTTGAGTTTTCTTAAGAAAAGAAGTTTTTGTTTTAATAATGTAAAAGTGGAATGAAAAAGTCTAAGGGAGACTAAAAATCCTAATGTTATCATGCCATGGTGGTCCTAAAGCTTGGATACAAAAGGGATACGTCTACCTAAGTTAGCATGCATGGTTTACAAACCTAATGTCTACCTTGATTCGAAAACAAAATAAGTGATCCTAAGGGAATATGCAAAGGTGTAAAGGAAACAAACACAAACAAAGATGCTAACAAGCATCAAACATGAATCCAAGGTAGATTAGTCGAGAGACCCTTCTTCCACTAGAATAGCTCAATCATAAATCTAGTAACAACTGGAAGCATCAACGTTAAAAAATGTGAGCTAAGTATCGCTGAAACGATGACAAGGTGTGGGGGATGATTATGATCCCTCTTGAAGGTGTGAAGAAAATGCAAGAAAGGGGTTTGAATTGGGTTTTCCTTTCTCGAATAACTTTCGCTTCTAGGCATTGTTCGTTCAACAATATTTGTAAGTGTTACTTCTAAGTAATGCTTCTAATTAAGTTAAGAAAACATAAACTCTAAAGCATAATCAAAAGTAAAGAACACGTGATACATCCTGGTTCACTTAAGAAATCCCCAAGCTAGTCCAGTCCACCCTTCCAAGGTGATTTTGCCTTGAACTCAAAGACTTAATCCACTATAACCAATCTGATTACAATCGCACGGGAAACCACTGATGACTAACATCCAATGACGTGTTCAGTGATCCAGACTAGATATAATGTTCATTGGCCCAATAGAATTCGATCCCCCAGAATCTCCTAACATGATTTCCTTCCGATAATATCCATCAGTGATCTTACAAAGCTGACCTTCACCCAGCCCCCTTTGAGATATGACTACCATTGACCCAATAGGATCCACTACCAATATTTCGTCTATGATGACCGCAGCCAAAGTCTTCTTGAGAATCCTGACTCAACCAAGTCTCTCAAGGAACCATCAAATAACTCTTTGATTTACATTTGTTTACAATAATAATGCTTCTACACAAGCTAGATGTAAACAAAATTAAGTATATTAGAAGAACCTAATACACACTAAAAGATATTACATTGTATTGTAGCTTTAATATGTGGTCTTCTTTTCTTCAAGTAGCTTTTTCTCAAATAACAGCCCAAAGCACTTGAATCAATGAAGTTTTCTTCTTCATAAGCTTCTGAAAACTTTGTTGATCCTGATGTAGTAAAGAGAAGAACTTATTCATCTTGATTCACCTTAGAACATTCTGGACAACAACCCTTGTTTTATTTTCTTCAATGATCACTTTAGAGCACAACATTTGTGTTATAGATTTGTAAGTGGAGCTTTCATGATCATCTTCATTATCTTCTGCGGCTTAGCAAGCTTTGTGAAGCATATGAAATTAAACATATTGTGAATAAATGATTTCATTGTAACCATTATCAACATGATTGAAGAATCATTTTGATAATAGTTATTCTTGTTGTTGTTATAGTGCTTGATATCGTTTTGGTTGTGTTCCAATAATGACAACTTTCATTTTTGACATTGAACACTAATAACTTTTTAACTTGCAACTGGATATCTGCAACATCCAATTCTTTTCATATATAGCCAAGCAAAATAGAGTCACGGGCTGTTTGAAAAAGAGTCGTTACACATAGTACTGATACGTCCTTTTCTCTTCCACAAAATTCTTGAAATGCTTGAAATGTCGAACTAAAATCAATAAAACTCAACGTCGATATCCAACAAACATCAAGTAAAATCAAAACATGCTTCGAGCAAGAATTAAATCAACAATTACAAGTATTTGTCAATTCTGGACAACATTGCTTTAACACATGAAACTCCACAATTATCAACAATTATCGAATCAAAATCAAGCTTTGACACATAAAATCAAAAATTATCGCGTCCATGCTCATGAGATTCAAACAATTAAACAAATGATCATCTGATTCCACAATGGTCCATAATCAAACTAAAGAATCAAATTAATTCACCCAATTCAAAATTTAACTCATGTTTAATCACATAATCACTTAATTCAAAATCAGTTCTCAACACAATCAATTAAATCAAGCAAAGATCAAGATCTAACTACTAAAATTAACGCGAAGAGGAGATTGGAGAAGAGAGGAGGGAGTCCAATCAAATGCATGAGAGGAGGGAGGAGTTTTCCTGAAGCAAGCTCGGACGGAGGAGGATCCAGCAAGCCGGACGTGCGCGAGGAAGGACGGGGGAGAGGCAAGTTAGTTCTGGTGCATGGATGGCCAGACAGGATTGTGGCAGTGGCTGGCGGGTAGGGAGGCCAGTTGGTCATGGGGAGAGAGAAAGAGAGAACTTGAGAGCTTTGAGAGCTTGAGATAAACTTGAGTTCTTGAGTGATTTTGTGAGCAAAAATTCTTTTCAAATTGAGTGAAAATCTTTATATAATGGATCCTTAAGACCTTGTTTTCCAAATGGAAATGAAATAATCAACTTTGGAGTCAAATTTCCTTGTTTTTAGGTTGTGCAGAATTTTCATCATATTTTTGTGTGCGGTTTGAGAAACGAGCCACCAACCATAACTTTCAGAGTATAATTCGAACTCGACTCATAAAGCAAAAAGTAGATGACAAAATTTGTAACTTCGTGCCACGAGAATCATTTTGATACGATACAAATTGAGAGAGTTACAATTTTTACAATACCGAGAAATTTGGAGACAAAAAACTCTTTGTTTCGGGTTGCACATCTTTTGCGTCATATTCCAGTGTTCAACTTTAGAAATAAGCTATAACATGAAGTCTTCTGATCATAATCCAAAATCGGACCCTGAAGATAATATGTAGCTAACAAATTTTTTGACACCTTGCACGAGAATTGTCCCAAAATGATATAAATCGAGAAAGTTATGATTTTTGGAATATCAAGAAACAGCTGACCAGAAATCCGTTTCAGCATGCGATTTTCAATGTATTCTGCAATTTCGGAGATCTTCTTCACAAGATTGGCTTCTGACCCGAACATACAAAATGAAGAGGATGTCAAGATGGTTTTAACGCCCAAAGAGCCACTAAAAATAATTTTTAGGAAGAAAGTTATGAAATTTTGAATCCAAACAGTGAAATGTTGATTTTTATAACACCCTTACCTTGGATTGAAGGTTGCTCTGTAACTCTATGATTGACCTAGCTTTGCCTCTATTCCTATTCCTCTTCTCTGTAACTTCTCACGTACTGCTCTAAGAATCTTCTTCACCTTTTAAGTAACATAATTTCTATTTAACTTAATCTAATAATATTATTATTCTATTGGGCTTAACAACATACCCTCATATTACTACTTCTAACCATAAAAATAGGCCCAACACAATTAACCTTATATCATCTTAATATTATTAATATTTTACAATTCTAATATTATTAATAATATTATTTCTACAACTTAAATCAACCAATTTCATAAATAAATTCAAAAATACTTAATTAAATAATTAATTAAATATTGGGCGTTACAACTCTCCCCCACTTAGAATATTTTCGTCCTCGAAAATTTACCTTGTTCGAACATCTCAACTTATCACTACAACATAAACAACGGTTAGAACTCAAGTTTACAATACTCGATTGTTAGACAAAACTATGACTCGACAACTTGGTCAGACAGACTGACTCGCTCTGATACCAACTTGTAACACCCTTACCTTGGATTGAAGGTTGTTCTGTAACTCTACGATTGACCTAGCTTTGCCTCTTTTCCAATTCCTCTTCTCTGTAACTCCTCATGTACTGCTCTAAGACTCTTCTTCACCTTTTAAGTAACCTAATTTCTATTTAACTTAATATAATAATATTATTATTCTATTGAGCTTAAAAACATACCCCCATATTACTACTTCTAACCATAAAAATGGGCCCAATACAATTAACCTTATATCATCTTAATATTATTAATATTCTACAATTCTAATATTATTATTAATATTATTTCTACAACTTAAATCAACCAATTTCATAAATAAATTCAAAAATATTTAATTAAATAATCAATTAAATATTGGGCATTACAATTTTCAGTTCAAACTGTCTTGAATCAACTGAAACGCTTGATTTTCTTTGCAATTTGAAGCATGATGGAACACATGAGAGTTTGGCATGATGAGAACTTGATTACTCATTGATTAAGTGGCTTGAGGAAATATGTAGAATGCACTTAAATCTAGAAACCCTGAGTTTCACTTCACTGTATTACCTGACAGAACAAACGTCTTCTGTAGCTCGACAAAGATAAAGGCCTTGATCTTGTAACCATGGAATCGGTGATATGTATGCATAAGTATGTTAGACAAAAATAAGCCAATTAGGGATAAAATGAAGATGACGAAATTTGGGGTGCAACAACTTCCCCTATTCAATCAACTTAAACCTGAGGGTGAGATTGGCCCTACCCTATCGAACAATCAAGGTGGAAGGAGATTGAATACTTAATAGAACCATAAAATCCATACTCATAAGACATTCGAAAGTCAAATATTTTAGTTTTCTGTATTTTCTATTTTCTATTTTCCTTTTTTAGAAAGTTATTATCAAGGGGTGGAATTCTTTTAGAGATGTTTGTCAGGTCATGATTAAAGACACAAAAGAAAAGAGATCAGATATACATGTCCGGAAAGGATATTGGACACATACAAGAAAGAGACCGATCAAAGAAGGCTCTAACAAAGATATCAAAAATACATGTCCGGTAAGGATATTCAACACATATAAGAAAGAGACCGATCAAAGTGGATTCTAACAAAGATATCAAAAATACTTGTTCGATAAGGATATTGGACACATATAAGAAAGAGACTGACCAAAGTAGGCTCTAACAAAGATATCAAAAACACATGTCCGGTAAGGATATTTGACACATATAAGAAAGAGACTGACCAAAACAAACTCTAACAAAGATATCAAAAATACATGTCTGGTAAGGATATCGGCCACATATAAGAAAGAGACCGACCAAAGCATACTCTAACAAAGATATCAAAAATACATGTCTAGTAAGGATATAGGACACATATAAGAAAGAGACTAACCAAAGAAGACTCTAACAAAGATATAAAAAATACATGTTTGATAAGGATATTAGACACATATAAGAAAGAGACCGACCAAAGCAGATTCTAACAAAGACATCAAAAATACATGTCCGGCGAGGATATAGGACACATATAACGAAAAGACTGACCAAAGCAGGCTCTAACAAATATATCAAAAATGCATGTCCAGTAAGGATATTAGACACATATAAGAAAGAGACTGACTAAAGCAGACTCTACCAAAGATATCAAAAATACATGTCTGTTAAGGATATTGGACATATATAAGAAAGAAACTGACCAAAGCAGACTCTATCAAAGATATCAAAAATACATGTCCGATAAGGATATTGGACACATATAAGAAAGAGTCTGACCAAAGCAGACTCTATCAAAGATATCAAAAATACATGTCCTGTAAGGATATTGGACACATATAAGAAAGAGACCGGCCAAAGCATACTCTAACAAAGATATCAAAAATACATGTCCGATAAGGATATTGGACACATATAATAAAGAGATTGACCAAAGCAGTCTCTAACAAAGATATCAAAAATACATATACGGTAAGGATATTGGACACATATAAGAAAGAGACCGACCAAATCATACTCTAACTAAGATATAAAAAATACATTTCCAATAAGGATATATATAAGAAAGAGACTGATTAAAGCAGGCTCTAACAAAGATATTAAAAATACATATCCGATAAGGAAATTCGACACATATAAGAAAGAGACAGACCAAAGCGGAATCTAACAAAGATATCAAAATATATGTCCGATAAAGATATTGGACACATATAAGAAAGAGACAGATCAAAGAAGACTCTAACAAAGATATCAAAAATACATCTTTGGTAAGGATATTAGACACGTATAAGAAAGATACTGACCAAAGAAGACTCTAACAAAGATATCAAAAATACATGTCCGGTAAGGATGTCAGACACATATCAAAAAAAGACTGACCAAAGCAGACTCTATCAAAGATAACAATAATACGTGCCGGGTAAGGATATTAGACACATATAAGAAAGAGACCGACCAAAGCAGGCTCTAACAAACAACTTCGATCAAAGGCGAACTCAACAATAAAAAGAAGACTAGCCGAAGATAGACTCTTATGGTAATAACGCTGATCAAAGGCGAAATCACTAGGGGTACAAATAGACATTAACTTCGATAGAATTCTAAGCGAAAGTGAACTTACACCGAAAGAAGAGACCAACCGAGGAGGGTACTCTAACAAGGGTTGCCAACGATTCTCTGTGGAAAGAGGTAACACGACCCAATTTAATAGGGAATATAAATTATAACAGACTCTATCAGGGAAACATAATAGGATAACCCTAGTGATAGACCGTGAGGATTATTTTCATCTAAATATAACAAACTACTTACTTCGGGTAAGCAACAAAATTGGCTTATGCTTCAATGCATATTTAAATTTTTATATGGTGTAATGCTCCACATAATGGAAATGTTATGCCATTGCGTAGATGAAATATAATGATGTATGTTTAAATGTTTCACTGATGAATAAGCAAGGACATGGATGAACTGCTGCAAAAACCAGGAACATCTGAGAAATCATCCTTGAGAGACTGGTCTTCAGCTAGGAATACAAATTGAACGGATGACTTCTGAGGAGAGATGCCATTGGGGAATGGACTTTTGGAAGGAGCACTTGCAAAGATAAATTGCATACCAATGTAAAGAAATCATCTTGACTTCAAAAAGCTCTTAGCTCCATGGGGAAAAGATCCATTATCTTCCTGCTCAAAATAAGAAATGCTTTGCTGAGGGGAATCGAGAATTTCTTACACATACTTCTTGATAGAAAGCAACTTATATTGGGGATAATCAAACTCTAGTAGGGATAAGAAGAATTATTGAACAAAAGAAACTCGGTGACAAACTCTGCTGGGGAACAAAGACATCTTCACTTGAGGAGAGGAGAACTTCTCGAGCAAGAACTCCTTTAAGGTGACTTTCTGTTGGGGATGATACAACATCTTCCATCATTGGGAAATAAGAGCATTCTTAAGAGAACCCTCACAACTGTAAGCTATAATAGGGTAATGAACCTTGGAAGACCTTTGACTAATCATAACTTTACCGGTAATAAGAAGATGACTTCTTGAACAACATCACTGGGAAGAAAGCATCAAGTGCAAACTCCATTGGAGAAGAGTAGACTCATACATTCTTTGGTGGGGTACAAATCCTTACTTGGGAAGAAAAGGAATCTCAAACAAGAAACTCTCGAAGATCAAACTTCGTTGGAGATGACATAACCTCTTCTGCCACTAGGGATAAAAGAGTTCTTAATACTCACATCAGTATACACGACATTGGGGATCTTGTAACATGTCTATGTTCACATAATCTTACTAGGGAGAAAATTTTCTCCACTGGGGAAAAGCATACAACTTCATGGATATAAGAAAATAATCTCTTGTTGGTAAAGAATTCTAACAAAACTCTTTAAAAGATGCAGACCACGCTTGGGAGATAGATGCAAACCACACTAGAGGGGTGGGTGCAAACATCACCATGGAGATAAATGCCTCATATTAACTGAACTTTGAGGGATCGAATCTCGGCTTGAATGCCCCGGATCAGCTGAATCTTCAAACTCTACTTTTCTTAAGGGTGAACGAAGCTGGGGGAAAAACCTTTATGATTATCTGAAAGTGACATGCCCTTACTCCATAGAGTCTTTAGGATGACATGTCTTAACTTCTTTGGACCTTTTGGAGAAGTTGGTCAAATCTTAATGTAACTGCCCCAGATTGGATGCACTCGACAATTCTTTTGCTCAGGAGAGAATTCAAACTATATCCCCTCTTAGGTGATCAAACTGTGAAAGAAACTTCCTTAGGCTCAACATAATATTCAGGAAGCATGCCCCTGGCTATGACCATTCTCTCAAAATGATTGGTTTTTACTCCACGGAGTTTAAGTCCTTTTACTTTGACGTGATCATGCCCTTCACTGATTTTCATCATGGAAACTTTCCTTGTTGTCAAGCAACTATTTGCAAACAGAATAAAGTTTGTTCTGAGAATGACAATTCTAATGCAAAGCCTATGTTAGTCTTGAAGTTTGAAAAAACTTTGAATGAAATAATGTCACAACTCTGTTGTGAATGAATCACTAGCTAGAGAGCAACATTTGAAAATATTTTTTCATGAAAGATAATGCAAACATACGATACCAACACATATGTTTAAGCATGCTTCTTAGGAGTCAGTTAAGTGCTATCTCATTGTGGTATGCTTTTGAAATAAACCTTGTTTCAATTAGGACTTTTAAGGGTTGTAACATGGTCTGGTTCACAGTTTCCAAAAAAATAGATTTTAAGGCTCAAAGTTTATTTGTATCGACCCATTCTCCATGATGGACTCATGTCCTACGTTCATTTAATTTGATAGAAGCACTCATCTCTCAAGAGGAATTCGAGACGATTGAGGAACCATTGAGATTTTTTGGACAAGGCAATCACTCACCTTGTGTTTTTTGGTGTCTGATCACACGACTTTGTTCTTTGATGAGGACTTTATTTGGTTATCCTTTTCGTTTTTATGCTTTTTCAATCTTTTCCACTTCCCTAACTTTTTCTTGGACAAATTGTTTTGAATTTTGATTTTGAAGTCCAGCGGGATGCCCTAACTTTTGCCTAAGCCGCTTGATTTCAAGCTTTTTATTTTCTTTTGACTTAGCGGGATTTTTTTTTCTTTTTTTTTTTCAATCACTTCTTTCTTTTCTTTGAACGAGTCGTGTGATCATGAGTCTTTTTGACTTACCGGAAAGTGGTGACTACCTTGTTGTTTAGTTGATGAAGGATAACCACTATGGTATCATCATCTTTGTCCTCCTAACGGGTGAAGGATAACCATCGTGGTTGATCCTTAGATGTGCACTCCTTATGATATTTGAATGCTCGATTAGATTAACCGAACACTACTGTTGTACCACAAAATTTTCCCTCTCTTTTCTCAAGACATTTTCTCACAAGGATTTTCAAAAGCTCAAAGTTTGCACAAGCACAACACGGACAAAAGGGTAAAACAATAAAGAATTATTATTTTTGACAAAATTGAAGAAAAACAAGCTTGCTTCGATTCATAATATTTTCGATTGGGCATCTAGCCTTCCTTCGAGCAAGTTTGATTCATCCTTCGATTGGGCATTTGGGCCTCCTTTGATGTAAGCTTTGATTTACATCCTCCGATTGAGCATTTGCCTTCTTCGAGCGAGCTTTGGTCCTCACGCTTCGATTGAACATTTGGGCCTCCTTCGATGCAAGCTTTGATTTGCATCCTTCGATTGAGCATCTGGCTTCTTTGATCAAGCTTTGGTCTATAAGTTTCATTTGGGCATTTGACCTCCTGCAGGTTTGCTTTGGTTCACTAAAATAGCTCATGCATGCAAGCTTCATTTGGACAATGGCTCCTGCATGCAAGCTTCAATTGCACCATTGGCCCCTCACCTGTTTGCCTTGGATTCACAAGTTTTTGATTGGATGAATGGCTACCTTCCTATGACCTTCGAATCTATCTTCAGGTTTGCTTCGAATCACCTTCATATCACCTTTAAATCCATCTGCAAACCTTTCAATACGCCTAGCTTATGCACTATGGCACACAATTTGGTGGCCTATTCAAAGGACTTTCCATGGTTGAACATTTAGTTTTGCCTACTTTTAAGTTTGGACCTAAGTGGTCAAAGCAGAAGGACTCAAAGTGGCATATTCAACTGAAGAGGTCCCATTCGAAGAATACATGTTTGGTCCATTCGAAGGACACATAATTGGTGGGAGCGAATGTTGTTTTAGTCTGGTCAAAAGTTGTGGGAGGATGGAGGATTCGATTCAAAGGATAAAGTTTAACATTATACCCATAGGCTAGGCTATGTGTTTCTGCTTTTCAGGCCTCAAACCTATGACGCACTCTATATTTAATTGTTTATACAGTTAAAATTAGGCTTTTACCCATTTGTTGTCCAAGAAAACTTGCACTCAATAGTATAATATTACTTTTAGAAAAGTCTTTCTTGAGCCTTGCGCCTATTTTCCTTCTGCAAAAAGCAATCCATCTAAATCACTAATCTTGCTATCTCATCTTGGGATCATGACACAAGTGGACATTTTCTTTCCAGCTAAGCCTTATTTTATTATTTTTACTCTCAAACTTCCCAAAACCTTTCTCTATAAATAGAGAGATCCTTTGCAAAGATCAGGGCGAGAGAGGAATGAATCTTCAAATTTCTCAAACACCATAAAATTCTCAAACACTTGTGAAAACACAAACCCAGAATCCAAATACTCGCCTCTTTCGAATCTGAAATATCCTTACATCTTTCTATCCTTAGAATCTAGCAAAAAATTACATTTCACTTGTTTTTCTCTTTCGAATCCAGTGTCAAAGGCCTAACCCTTGGTCTCTCCCTTCAAATCCAGAAGCATTCAAGGTAACCACTTCTAAGGTCCAGCACACGCTCCCGCCTCCAGCAAGGTAAGTCATTCTTAACCTTGGACCCTTCGTTTCCAGCATAGCATGTGAATAAAATTCCTTTTCGTTTCAAACATATACATATCATTTATTCTCCTTTCGTTTACACCCTGATAGTTTGTTTTTATTGCCTTTCCTTTTGGTTTTGATTCTTTGGTTTCTTGAAAATGTTCTAAGAACTAACCTGGCCTTAAGGAAGTGCTAGCATGGCCTTAGGCCATGTTTCTATTTAACATCTCAAATGAAGAAGGAAACATGAGACAGGAAGTAGGAACGAAGCCTTTGGCTTCCACATTAACCTCCAGGTCAAACAAAAGAGGCATCCAGAAGGCACACCATGCTGACTTCCAGGCCCAGAAGAAAGGCACGCCTACACTGACTCCAGGACCATTCGAAAGGATCAACATGATGGCCTCCAGGCCCCAATCGAAAGTCATGCCTTCACCCTTTTCAAGCCAAATCGAAGAGAGCCAGAAAGTGCAGAATCGAAGGGTTTTCTGCCTAAATCGAAAATGCCCTTTTTCTTGCTTTTATTTTATTTTTGCCTTTATATTTTAATGCAATTCAATATCGTTGTAATAGTGTAGGATTTTATCTTTCTGCATTTTTTAATTTATACAAAATGCTAGTAATTAGGGTGTATGACAAGATAAAATTAACAAGTAGACCACCCTGATCAAAAGACAAAAATGCATGCAATCAAACACACTTTTCACACGTGCACCTCTAGGGTTAACTACACTTGTTGCTTTTTGTTGTACCCCAAAATTTTCCCTCTCACTTATCAAGAATTTTCTCACAAGATCTCCTTGGGCTCAAGACTGCACTAGGGTTTGATCAGCTCAAGACACCTCCTTATACACTGATGACCAAAATTAGGGTTTGAGATTGCACAAGGATTTTTGAACTTCCAATGCTTCATATGACTTTCATGGATCATTATGGACCCCCAAGATTACTCATGTCATGTTTCAAGACTTGGATCACACTTTTGATTAGTCAATTGAGCAGTTGACCTAAAAATCAGCTGTGTTGGGGAAAAAGTCAACTATGGCCAATTCACAGTCAAACTTCATAATTTTTGATCCACATCAACATTTTAGACTCATATGTATCATTTGATCAAGTTTTTACCACAACTCCTCAAGGAATTTGATCAAATCTCCAAAAGGGCAAAATGGTCAAAATTAGGGTTTTGACTGGAAATTGGCAATTTCTGATTTTTGACCTAGCAAATGGTCAATTGGTTTAAGGCATGATATCAAGAGTCCAATTGCATCATTTTGAACTAATGGCATGGTTCAAAACATTGCAAGTCCATTAGATTGACAGATGAATTTTATAGTCAACTAATCAAAAGTCAACTGTATACTAAAAAGTCAAACATTGACTTTTTGGTCAAATTCAAGTGCCAAAGATCAGAATTCATCAAAACATGTCAAAATATGAAACTTATTCATCAAGAAATCAAAAAGTCCAGATTTCACCATGATGTAAGATGATTCAAGAGAAACTCCCAACATGAAAGTTGTAGATCTCCATGAAATCTACAACTTTCCTTCACATAATTTCTTCCAAAAATGCTTGGATCTCAAGTTATAATTTTATGAACATAGGGTCATGAAACTAAAACACAGTGAAATTTTGCCCTAATTTGGTCAGGATTTTGACCCAACTTCATGGCATTTTTTCATATACTTCCAAGGGGAATCTTCAAAAGAAATTTAAATATCGGTTGTAGAGAACATTGTAAGCTTTCCAAAATGTCCATAAACTTCTTAATATCATTCTTGAGTAGGGATAATCGAAGAGATGAAGTTAGGGTTTTGTCACTTGAATTACAAGTCATTTTTGATGAACACATGAACTAAATCCATAGCCATGCTGCATAATCCTCACTTTGTAGGCCTCAAACTTGTTTTTTACTCCATAATTAATGGTTTACGCAAGTGATTATGCCCTTATCCAAGTGTTTCAAGCTTTATCCAAATCAATTTTCCATTTTAGGGAGAAAGTAACATATCCATTCTTGTAAAGCAAGCTTTATGCACAAAGTCAGCTTCTTGAGCTCCCAACTTATTTTCCCTTATTACACTCCATCCACAAAGTCAGAAGTATTGTGTTTAAAGTGGTTAACAACTCTATGAACCAAGTACAAGGCATGGAAACTTGAATTTCTCAAAAATCACATATTATGCATAAACTTGTGATTTTGAATTCTGATCAACAAGAGGTCTCCAAACTTGTTGCTTATAAATAGAGTCACTATTTGTGAGCTAGAGGAAGAGTTTAAGCACCCTGAAATACACCAAAACTCTCTCAAATCAGAAATTGCCCAAATACTCCATTGTTGCACAGTTTCTGACCTTGAACTTCAAACTCAAATTTCCCTCGTGCGTTTCTTGGCCTTTTAGTTTCTAAAGCTTCCTTACATCAAGTGTAACCTATCCCTGTCCTTGTTTCATTACTGTAACACCATTTACCATATCCTCCATAATCAAAAATAGAGCATTGCACATTGACTTCTCCAAGTCATTTCAGCCACTCTCAACTCAAGCTAACCATTGCATTAGCTTCCTAGGACATCAAGGAAGCTAACTTGATCATCACCATCACTTGAAACAAGCTCAAACTCCAAACACGATTTCCAGTTTTGAGGTAAGTTTTCTCAACTTGGAACTCTTCATACAGGCATCATCAATAGTTTATTTTTGAATAAAACATGTAGATATTATTGCCCTGAAGCTAACCATGTCCATAGTTTCCATTAATTTTGCTTGAGCATAGAGAATTTTGAAACTGAAATTTCTGAAATTTTTAGGGTTCAGATTAGGGCCATTAAAATTCATGCTTATCTTTTATCTATAGTTATAATACTTTATATTTCTGGAATCGTTAGAAAATTTTCTACAAGTTTCATGTTTACAGTTTTTATTTTTGATGAGAAATGAGCAAGTTACAGTTGGTCTGGCTGGAGGTTGAAAATGAAGTCTTCAGGGCGCATTTTGCCTTACATATTTATTGTTTTATTTGTATTAACGGATTTATAGCCACCCAAGTAGTAGAAGCGCGTGCATGTATCCTATGGGACCTGGGTTCGAGCCCTAGTGGTACCCTTTTGCATTTTTTTACATGTTTTTGCATTTTCTGATTTTTGGCAGGCGCTTGGGCTTTGTTGGGCCTGTTCCTTTTTTTCTTGCTTACTAACCCCTTACAGGCTTTTGGCACCCCTGGTCCAAATTTATTTATTTTCTTTTTTTATTTTATTTCAATTTTCTTAAATATATTTTCTAAATACTGAAAAATCATAAAAAATACAAAAAAATGATAGATTTATATTTTGGCTTATTTTATTTTATTTTTCTCACAAAATATTTTTGTTTAACTATATATTATTTATTTTTATTAAATAATCTTGTAAATTAAATTAGAACTAGGTTAATATTTATTTTCTCTTTGCACCCATTAAATATATTATTTTAATATAAAAAGGACCAAAAATATTTTATAATGTTATAAATATTTTTAAAGATAAAAATACCAAAAGTACTTTTCTTAAACTTATTTTCTTTTGATTAATTTATAGAATTAGGGTTTCACTTAAAATCTTTTCTTAATAAAATTCAAATTCAATTAATTATTTTCTTTATTTAATAAGGTCAAGACAAAATCCCATTTTCATGAAAATCAAACAAAGATACATTCTCTTTACATTTTTTTGCATTTTTGTACAATTCATTCATTTTATTACTTTGTACGTTATTTATTTTAATTCCTTGTACACTAACACCCATTCAATTTGGTTGTAATAGATTAACTAGGTTTATATTCTTTCAAATCCCCCAATTAATTTGTATACCCCCTCCCCACAAATGTTGTAATAGCGTAGTAACTTTAAATTTCGCAATTTATCGCTTTTATATAACATGCTAGTAATTAGGGTTTGTATGGAAAGACTAAAACCAATACTTAGAAAACCCTAATTCAAGACAAAAACAAGCATTAAAATGATACACTTGCACACAAGCACCCCTAGGATTATTCCACTTGGCTGCCTTATACAAAATTGTCATATTACGCATGTAAGGTATCTTAGCAAAAACAAGCAAATACAAGATCATTGTCCCTCGATGATGCTATCTAAGTTTCCTTACAAATGATCTTAGTCACTCAAAAAGAATGCTATCACACCTTGCAACATTGCTAATCATGGTTATACGATGACCCACGCCCGTCCCGTTGACATCCAAAGATAGGGTTACTTACCAAATCAATGGTAAGATAACAATGTTAAAGGAAAAGGAAAATGAACATGAAAGACTTTTGAGTAGTTAGAATTCTCCTAATTACTTGCCCAATTTCAAAACAAAACATCCTTGCTTTTTTCAAAACAAAGACCTACACTTTCAAACATCCTACAAAACTTGAAAACATTTTCAAAAGATCAACATCTTTGTATACATTCTTACGAACGAGAATCATTACAAAGATTGCCTAAACGATGGCCTCTTTACAAAATACTTTCAAAAACCACACAAAGCATAATTTCAAACATAAAGCAAGTGATCTAGCAAGTAACTAAGAGCCCATGGAAAACCATGGATGAAAAGGGTGCTAATACCTTCCCTTTTCATAATCTACCCCCGAAACTCAAGAAATAATCTCAAAGGTCTTTCCTGTGCTTTTTCACCTTTCCTTTTGGATAAAAGAAAAGTCGGTGGCGACTCTTGCTAACCGCAAAATTTGCAATCAAACACAAAACTCTCAAGTCAGTTCCCCCACCGTATCATAGAACTGGCAACTCTGTTGGGGAGAATTTTAAAAGTGGGGTTACCTTAGGGTTAGATCACATTTACTTACTTTCATTGTTTGACTTGTATGCTTTACATTATGGTTCTTTGTTTGGGTTTGAATCCTCTACCCGGATTTGGGATACATTATAGGTAAGTAGCAATATATTGTGCAAACTGTGTGGGGTATTCCGACATGGTCTAAGCAATAGCTATGTTAGTGCGACAAATTTGTGGGTACCGGTAGCCTTTGAGTTAATCAAAGAGAATACGGAGCCGCTGAGTGATGTCATGAAGCACTAATGAACTTCTAGAACCTTTACTTGACCAACTTGGCCCTTAGGATATAGTGAGATGACCGACTTTGGTGCAGTCCGAAGTTGGTATATACTCGATACTACACTTATTGAGGTTTGGTTTCTTGGGATATTGCGGTTGCCATTAAGGAGGCTTGTGTTGAAACAATAACCAAGGAAACAAACCAGTGATATTGAGCTCCTTAGAACCCGACTACTATTGCTAGGACAGGTTTGAGCCTACTAAACTTTAAGAGGGTACTTACCTATGAGACTCACGGCAAGCCTAAACCTAAGGATTTGTTTGATTTTTTTTATATACATATTTGTACATAACATCATGAACATCATAAACATCATACACATCCACTAACCATTTCAAGGATTTCGGATTCATCTTTGTTCTTGTTTTGTAGGACACGGATTCTCTTCACATAAAAACTATTCAAGTCAACCTTGTAAGGATCCCTCCACAACTTAAGGAGCTAGCTTCAAGGATTCCTGAAAACTCTCCATTCACCGAGAGACATGGTCGCCTATTCAACTTGGTCACCTCCAACATAGATGAGGACATGATGAAGGTGCTCTTTCAGTTCTTTGATGCTTTACACCATTGCTTCACATTTCCCGACTATCAACTTGTGCCTACTTTGGAAGAATTCTCTCGACTCTTGAGGATTCCCATTCTCAACCAACTACCTTTCAACGGTACGGAAAGAGACCCAAAGACAAAAGAGATTGCTCAAGCTCTACACTTGCACTTATCTGATGTCACAACTCATTGGGAAAAAAGGAGTGGTGTCAAAGGATTCCTAGAAAAGTTCTTGTTCGAGAAAGCCCAAAACTTTTGGAATTCCTTGGATTTGCAAGCCTTTGAGGAAGTTGTGGCTCTCCTCATCTATGGGATGGTTTTGTTTCCAAATCTTGATCAACTCATAGATGTGAACGCCGTCAAAATCTTCCTATCCTGCATCCCGGTGCCTACATTTCTAGGGTATATCCTACACTCTTTTCACACTCGCACAATGAGGAAGAGATGTGTCCTTATGTGTTGTACTCCTCTCTTGGAAATATGGTTTATTTCGCATCTTCCCTAATCTGTATTAAAGAATGATCCAGGTTCAAGGTGGTCACAAAGGTTGATGACGCTCAAACATTCAGACATTCATTGGTGCTCCCGATCCATAGAGAATGTTACTATTATCGACCGTTATGGAGAATTTCCTAATGTACCTTTACTTGGAATTAGGGGAGGTATCACCTACAACCCCTGCTTAGCCTTAAGACAGTTTGGTTACGCCCCAAGGGATGGCCCGCATGAGATGCTGATTCAAGGTTTGGTATTTGACTATGACAACGACGATCATGGTCTTCGCCAGAGATTTATCCGAGCTTGGAGGATGTTAAATAAGGTATATAGCAAGACTTTGGGGCACAAGAATTCCATACCTCTTGAGCCTTACCTCAAATGGGTACGAACTCGTGCTCAGAGTCTTATGATGCCTTATCCCTCCATTCTCCCAGTAATCATTGAGTCTGTCATGGAAGGAGATGTTCCATACACTATCCTACATCCTGACATGCCCACCTCTCTTGAAGACCTACAAAGGGATTGGATACAACTCAAGGGGGAGCGAGATACTTTCGAAGCCCAATTCTACGCAAGCGAGAAGAAGGTTTTGGAACTCACTAGGATACTTCATGAGTAGCAGACTCTGAATGCCTACATTGCACCAAATAGGATGCGTACTACCTTTTTATCTTAGAGTTTTTGTATTATTTTTCCCAAGAAGGCATTGATTTACTCAAGCCTTAATCTATTAATATAACGTATGTTTCCTTTTTGTCTAAAACAAATTTGAATCTTAAAATCCTTGAAAACATTACATATGCATTTACCATTCATCATAACATAAGCAGGTTTTTTGCAACAAGTCTCCTCATCTCTCTACTATTTATTTCAGTAAGATGGATCTCGAGCAAATGGTAAAGGACCTCCATGCTCAGAATGCACAGTTTCAACAGTTGTTCTTGACCCTATCCAAAGGACAAGAAGAGTTGAAGACTTTGTTGGATGAGGAGAAGAAAAAGAAGACAAAGAAGATAACCAGAGATCTAAACATGGGAAGAAGATTCCAAGGGCAGACAAGAAGGGCCTTAGACTTTGCAACGACATCCGGTGAGAAAGACAACCAAGATGAGAAGGGTAAAGAAACAGTTGTCCAGTCAGAATCAGAAGAGGAAGAGGAAGAAGAAGACTATTCTGAAGAACAATACCCTCCAGCTGATGACAAGTATAAACATCTTGAAGAGCGGTTGAGTGCAATGGAAATCCAAAAAGTGCCTGGCTTGGACTTTGAGGAGTTGGGGTTAGTATCGAGAATTGTCATTCCTCCAAAATTCAAAGCACCTGTGTTCGCCAAATATGACGGAGTTTCATGCCCTAAAATGCATCTCCGGTCTTATGTGAGGAAAATCCAGCCCCATACCGCTGACAAAGGTTTATGGGTATACTTATTCCAAGACAGTCTGTCTGGAACTCAACTTGATTGGTTTTATCAGTTAGAAAGAGCCAATGTTCATAACTGGGAAGATCTTGCTGCAGCCTTTTACAAACAATACCAATACAACGCTGATCTTGCGCCTACCCGTATTCAACTCCAGAGTATGGCCATGGTTTCAAGTGAAGGCTTCAAGGACTATGTGCAAAAATGGAGAGACTTGACTGGAAGAGTTCAACCTCCCCTATCTGAAAGAGAATTAGTAGACATGTTTTTGGGCACCCTGTCTGGTCCCTTCTTCAATCACCTGATTGGGAGTTCATCGACAGGTTTTACTGAACTGATATTGACCAGAGAGAGGGTAGAAGTCGGGATAAAGAGTGGAAAGATTCAAAAAGATGCACCCTCTACTGCTGTAAGGAAGCCATTTATCGGAAAGAAAGACGTGGTTGTTGTTTATCCTCAGAGAAATCAAGATAGGGCTGAACGTCATCCAATGGTGGGGGCTGTTATGATTCCTAAACCTACGCCTGATCAGCAAAGAAACAACCAACCAAGAATGGAAAGACCAGTTCGACAATTCACCAGAATTAATATGACACTATCTCAAGTATTTCCGCATCTGTTAAGATCCAACCTAGTTACTTTGAAAGAAGCTCCAAAGAATCCTAACACAACATCTCCTCACTATCATCCTAATGCCCGCTGTGCATACCACTCTGAGAGTCTCGGCCATGACACTAATAATTGTTGGGCTCTAAAGAACAAAGTACAAGACCTCGTTGAAGCCAAAGAGATTGAATTCGATGCGCCCGAAAAGCCAAATGTCATTTCCGCCCTTATGCCCAAACACAGCCATAATGCCAGCGCCATTGAGGAAGATATGTTTGTTACTTTATTTGATGAACTTATGACCCCTTTCCTGACTATCAAAAAGAACTTATTAAATGCCAGTGTATTCCCAGGCTGTGATGAAAGCTGCCATTTCTGTTTGTCCTCATCAACCAGATGTCCTTTGTTGAAAGCAGGCGTTCAATGCCTAATAGATAACAAGGAAACTTTGTTTGAAAAGACTTCTGTTCCACCTGTTCCTTTTAATGATGTTTCTATCATTACCATTTCCACCAATTCTTCCAGGGTCTCCACCAAAAGACCCGTTAGAATTACATTAGTTCTAAAATTAACCCCTTTAATAATTACAATGACTGGACCATTCCCGTATTCGTCAGACAAAATCATACCATGGAATTATGGAGGGGATGTCTACTACCACGATATCAAGCAAGATTGGCCATCTGCCGAAGATTCAAGTTCTAAGAAAGTTAACTCCGATATCAGTAATATTGCAGGAACTAGCAAGATCACCCGAAGCGGAAGGATATTCTCTCCAGAAATTTCTCCCCCAAAAGCAGTTTCTGGACCCGTAATCATTCATGTTGTTGTTGCTCCTCCAAAGGCCGTTCCCAGTCCTACAATCATATCCACTAATACTCCAACTGACAAAGCTGTTACAACTCTTGTTATCACTCCTACTGACATTTCTACTGCCAAGTCAACTGAGACTCGAGGTAAAAGTATTTTGATTGAGCCTGTCTAGACGAAGGCACAATCATTGGCTATCCATGAGACCTCCCAGAAAGAGATGGAGGAAATTCTAAAGATCATAAAAAGAAGCGACTACGATGTAGTCGAGCAACTGGGGCAAACTCCATCTAAAATTTCCATGCTGGCTTTACTACTATGTTCCGAGGCGCGCAAAGGCCTTGGTAAAATTCCTGAAAACTTCCCATGTACCCCAAGAAACATCGGCTGACCAGTTCCAAGACTGCGTAGCCAGCCTGACTGCAGATAATGGTTTAGGTTTCTCATATGCTGATTTAATTCCAAGAGGGAGGAAGCATAATGAGGCATTGCATGTCTCAATGGAACACAGGGGCACAACTCTGGCTCATGTCTTAGTGGACACTGGCTCGTCCCTAAATGTATTGCCTAAGAAATCTCTTGATAGGCTTGACTGTGAGGGATTGACATTGAAGCCAAGAAATATAGTAGTGAGGGCCTTTGACGGCTCAAAAAGGATGGTGCATGGGGAAGTGAATATCCCCATAAAGGTTGGAACCCAAACATTTGATTCAACTTTTTATGTAATGGATATTCGCCCTTCACATTCATGCTTACTAGGCCAACCATGGATTCACAATGTTGGCGCTGTTACTTCTACGTTGCACCAAATGCTGAAGTATCCAATTCAAGGGAAGATTATCACTGTTCATGGAGAAGAAAAGTATATGATCAACCATCTCAATTCCTTCAGATATATGGAATTAGATGGTGAATTTATTGAAACTCCATCCCAACACTTTGAAGAAGTCCCGCAAGATGTGGCAGTGACCAGGGCTGTTCCCAAGATCACAAGGCCTCCACTCAGGATGTCATCTTTGAAGGATGCAAAAGCAGTGATAGAAGAAGGTGGGTGCACTATTTGGGGACAACTCCCATATATTCCATACAAGTCTGACAAGTTTGGCCTGGGTTTCACTTCAGGTGCTCAGAAGACTGTACGCCGCCCTCGTGCTGGAGGACCACTCCTGAAGATCAGCAACCGTGAAGTCAACGCGGTAGAGGATGATGAAGATGGCTGCAACCTGGAGGATTGGATCTTCCCAACTGTCAGTGGAGGGCTCAGCAACTGGGAGGCTAGAGATTTTGTCCCGATCACTTTTATCCCACAGTAATTTGTCTTTACATTTTGTTGGATCTGTAATATTAAAACAATTCAGAATCTTAAAACCTTGTGTCTTACCCGAGGCACAATGGTCCATTTGTAAGGGTTATTATCTCATTTCCATATGACATCAATGAATCATGGACTTCTTTTTGCATACAAACTTTGTGCTCATTGTTTTTATTTTTACATTTTTATTTTCTTTCAAAGATAGATATACCCTTACACACACTCACACTCACAGTGCAGGTCTACATCCATCCGAGATCCCATGGGTAACGGTTCTGCTATGGCTTTCTGTGACTCTGAAAATCTAATCTACCAAGCCGAAGACGAAGGTGAGGAATATTGTGAAGTACCAGGGGAACTTTCCAGATTACTACTACAAGAAGAGAGGACCATTCAACCCCACGAGAAACCCGTGGATACCATCAACCTAGGTACCGAGGAAGACAAAAGAGAAGTCAAGGTGGGTGCCAATCTGGAACCCAGTGTCAAGGAGGGTATGATTCAGTTGTTACATGATTATGTTGAGGTCTTTTCCTGGTCGTATGAAGACATGCCAGGACTTGATGCAGATATTGTGGTACATCGTCTACCTACAAAAGAAGATTACCCACCAGTAAAACAAAAGGTCCATCGCATGCGACCAGATATGTCGGAGAAGATTAAAGCAGAAGTCATGAAACAATTCAATGTTGGATTCTTAGCTGTCACCTCCTATCCGCAATGGGTTGCCAATGTTGTTCCCCTGCCCAAAAAGGACGGCAAGGTACGAATGTGCGTGGACTACAGAGATTTGAATAGGGAAAGCCCTAAGGATGATTTCCCACTTCCCCACATTGATATTCTAGTTGACAATACGGCACAACACAAAGTGTTTTCCTTCATAGATGGTTTCTCATGTGTAATACAGTGGCAGAACCGACTGTTAATACTGGTTTGTGCTTTTTTGTTTGCAAAATGTCGCGGCAAGCAAGAGTTGCCACCGACTTTTATTTTATCCAATCAGGAAAAGGAAAAAGAAAAAGAACAGAAAAAACCTTTTTCGAGATGTTTCTGAGTACGGGGGTAGATTATAGAAAGGGAAGGTGTTAGCACCCTTTCTATCCGTGGTTTTCCATGGGCTCTTAGGTACTTGCTTATTTTGAAAACTGCTTGTGTGTGCTTGTTTTGAAAAGTTTTGTTTTACTTCGTATTAACCCTTGTTTCTGTCCTCAAGAGTGTTACGAAGTTGTTTTTGAAAACTTTGTTTGGAAAGTGTTGGTGTGAAAAAGTTTTTGTTTGTTTGAGCAAGTACCTAGGAACTAATCTACCTACTCGAAAAAGGTCTGTTCGTTTTCCTTTTAGACAATGATATCCCGTTATTGAGTAATAGGTAGCATCGTCGTTGGAGTTTTTTAGGGACATTCGAAGGGAAAAATACGATCACAAAAGCAATGTTAGGGAATGTTAGTAATCATCCTAAAGACTTAAAGATCTTTTTCCGAGGCAACATCCAAATGGGTCATTTTAGATCTTTCGGGGCTAGAGGACAACCACTAACAAACCTTATACTTCATGACCGTTTACCGAAGGCAACCGGAATGGAGTAAACCCTAGGAGTGAGCATGTGCGAGTGTAATTTTCAGTTAATTTATCTTTACACATTTAGGTTTTTCTACCGTTTTAATTTTCAGTTAGTCTTTTAATACAATCCTATTAACATACATCTAAGAAGTTTATTGTTTGCGAAAATTAAAATGCAAGAAAGTTTAAAGGTCCTAGCTATTACAGGGCTTTTGCAGATACATAATTATCTTGACTGTAAATAAAAATGCGGAAGTTTAACACCCTAATTAAATCTATTACAACCAGAAGCAAATACAATAATAGAAAAAGAATTAAAATGCGCGCGGCGAATTAAATGCGAGAATTAAATAACCCTAAAAATCTAATTGAAAAATATTTAGGTTATTTTTTTGAGAAAAAAATAAATTAGGTTATGTACAAGTTAAAACCCTAATTTCTAATTAATTTAAATTATAAAAAATGAATGAAATTTGCCCTAATTTTAATTAAACTAACTAATTTAAAGAAATAAAATATTTTTTTATGAAAAAAAAAATGATTTTTATGTTTTTGATGATTTTTGATTAAATAATAAAAATGATTTTTGTTATTTTGTAAAAAAAGAAAATTATTAATGAAATAATAAAAATAAGAAAAATTAAATAGAAAAGAATGGCCTGTTTGTGAAAGCAACCCAGGGGGTGTATGTCTGAATTTGTTAGGCCCATTAGTTGCTGAGCCCAATCTTGGCGTGAGATTCAGTGTTGCTTCTTCCTGCTGGTGCACCATGGTCCTCTCTTGCATGGGCGTTGGATTGGTGATGGTGATAATCCATTGGCTGGATTGCTGGAGCACATGGTGGATGCCTTGGATGATGGTGTATGTAACCTGCAGTTAAATATTGAGAAAATTGCAAAATGATGGGACCTGGGATCGAACCCAGGTCCTCCAACTCAACATACGCGCGCTTAACCAAGTGGGCTGTAATGCTTAGTTATAAACATAATAACAATAATAGGCATTATATAAAATAACGTGAATGACTTAAATAAACGCGTAAAATTCAAATAAGCCAACGGTGTTCAGCCACATTATCGTCTTCTTCACAGATCTGTTGTCTTAGGTATGACACTTTTACCTACGGACAACCTCCATAGCTACAGACCTGCAAACTTCAAAAATCCATAGCAAGCATGATAAATCAATTCTAGTCACGCCAATCAACTCATTTTGACCTCACGAGTATGATGACATCCTTCTATGGCCTTAAGTTTACCTGTACAATAAAGCCCTAAAATGCAAGCATGAACCCTAATAATGGCAATTCATCCTTTATGCATCAAAACTTAAAATTATGTAAACCAAAACATCCCAAATGATGATACAAATATCATGATATGCTTAAAAGTTGTTAACCATGCGTAAATAACCAAAATCAAATTCAAGAAATATGCCAAACCGTGAGAGACGTGTAGGCGGATTCTGGGCTTGTGGAGGCGTGCAACCGGTCGTGTTAGCTTCAGAGAGGCTCCAGGAAACGATTGGAAGCATTGGAATGGCTTGAATTCCCTCTAAGTTGGAAAACAATCCAGCACTTTTATCCACTTTTTTGAGTTTTGGTATGGCGATTTCCTACTGCAAATCCTCGTTCTTATGCATTGTTCTTGTTTAGTATATATATATATATATATATATATATATATATATATATATATATATATATATATATATATATATATATATATATATATATATATATATATATATATATATATATATATATATATATATATATATATATATATATATATATATATATATATATATTAGGACAAATTAGGTTAACAAAAACGAGTTGTATCTTTGAAGATCATCAAGATTTGATTTGGTTTTTCTTTTGTATGATATGTTTCCAAAATAAGGCTAATCATGCCAATTTTGATTCAATCAACCCTTGCACGATTTGGATATGATACGCTAGCATGATTGGATTTGATTCCTACAAAAAAATCATATCAAAAATCAATCTTTTACATTTTTTGTAATTTATTTGATTTAATTTGAATTTTAAATAATAAAAAATCCAAATAAAATAAATAATGAAGCAAATAAAGTGTAGATGCTGATTTGGGTCGTGGACCATGTCACAAGCAAGATTCAATCATGAAAAACTAGGCCCATTTGACAAAAAAATGTATTTTTGAGCACATTTGACTTTTGGCAATTTTGCAAAAATGGTCAACTTTGACAAGGAATATCTCCTCCAATTTTAACCCTAGAGGGGTGTTATTAGACTTTTTAGAAAGCTTAGGATGTCTCCTAAACAACCCTTTTGGTCTCATCTCAATTGGGTCTTCCATGTTCATGTAAGAATCTTTGACCCAAAAGGTGTTTTGTTGTCTTTTCAAAAGGACCTATAATGTAGAAATTCATATCTTTTTATGAGTGCATATTTTGAACTTTTGGGCTGAGGATGAGTTGTATGGAATTGTATCCTCTTCAAAATGAGCTTTGGATGGAAAATTTCTGATAAAGTATGAAGAAGTTATGCTTGGTCAAAGTTTGGTTAACTTTTCCTGTGAAACCCTAATTTAGCCACTTTTGGGTTTTTGATGAATTTGGAGCATCCCTTGGGGAATCATGATTAACCCTTGATCAAATGATAAATACCACTTTAAAATGTTGATGTTGACCAAAAATATTGAAGTTTGACTGTATGTGGGCCACAATTGACTTTTGACCTAATATAGTTAATTTTCAGGCATCTGGGCAATTGACTGAGCAAACCTCTTGTGTAAGGTATGAAACTTGACATGGATGATCTTGAGAACATATTAGGACCATGGAAAGCATTTGGGACCTTTGGAGCTTCAACCATCCTGCTGAAAATGGAAACCCTAGTTTGAGGTACATTGCCTTAGGAGAGAGTTTGTCTGGTCAACTCTTGGGCATCCTTGAGCAAATTGAGGACCTCAATGGGCATGTGTTGAATAAAATGAGAGGACAAATTTTGGGGTACAACAGCTGCCCACAACCAAATCAAAGTGGCGCCTGAGGACATGGAGAAGACAACCTTTGTCACACAATGGGGGACATTCTGCTACAAGGTTATGCCGTTCGGACTGAAGAATGTTGGGGAAACCTATCAGCGTGCCATGGTATCTCTATTTCATGACATGGTACATCATGAAATAGAGGTATACATGGATGACATGATAGCTAGATCTCAAATAGAAGAATAACATCTTAATCATTTACAAAAACTGTTTGAGAGACTAAAGAAGTACAAGCTTAGGTTGAACCCAAATAAATGCACGTTTGGAGTGAGGTCTGGTAAGCTCCTAGGCTTTGTCATCAACAACAAGGGTATTGAAGTAGATCCTGCCAAGGTGAAAGCGATACAAGAAATTCCTGCTCCTCATACTGAGAAGGAAGTCATAGGATTCTTGGGACGTTTGAACTACATTTCCATATTCATATCTCACCTAACAGCTACTTGTGAACCAATCTTCAAACTACTGAAGAAAGATCAAGTAGTCAAATGGAATGATGAATGCCAAATTTCTTTCGACAAGATCAAAGAATACCTACAAGAGCCTCCTATTTTGATGCCACCAGTCGAGGGAAGGCCATTGATCATGTATCTAACTGTTTTGGAAAATTCCATGGGGTGTGTAATGGGGCAGCATGACGAGTCTGGCCGAAAAGCGCATGCTATTTATTACCTGAGCAAAAAGTTTACCGACTATGAAACAAGATATTCACTGCTCGAGAAAACTTGTTATGCTCTGGCATGGGCTGCTCACTGGCTAAGACAGTAAATGCTGACTCATACTACCTTGTTGATATCTAAAATGGATCCAATAAAATACATCTTTGAGAAGCCTGCTCTCTTTGGGAGAATAACGAGATGGCAGATGATCCTGACTGAATATGACATACAATATACTTCCCAGAAAGCTATAAAGGGCAGTGTACTAGCTGATCACCTTGCTCACCAAGCTGTGGATGACTACCAGTCCATGAAGTTCGAATTCCCAGATGAAGACATCATGATGGTAAACAACTGTGAAGAACTCAGACCATATAACGGACGTGAACAAGGATCCCGATGGACCCTGGTTTTTAATGGGGCATCTAACGCACTCGACAATGGTATTGGTGTTGTACTCATATCTCCTGAAGGATGTCATACTCCTTTTACGCTAAGACTCTGCTTCAATTGTACAAATAAGATGGCGGAATACGAAGCGTGCATCTTTGGTCTCAAAGCTGCCATAGACTTGGGGATCAAATCTTTGAATGTATTCGCAGATTCAACTTTGGTTATTAGCTAGATCAAAGGGGAATGGGACACCAAAAACCCTAACCTTATCCCTTATAAAGAACATGTTTTTACATTGCTCCCACATTTTGAGAAGATTACCTTCGAGCATTTCCCGCGAGAAGAAAATCAGCTAGCAGACCCACTATCCATGATGTCATCTATGTTTAAACTTAAATGGGATAACGAGGCTTCCCAGATCACCATTGAACAAAGGGATGAACCAACACACTGTCACGAGATTAATACTGAAGAAATAGTGCACCAACCTTGGTTTCACGAAGTCAAGAGGTATCTCGAAACCCAAGAATATCCGGAAGGAGCTTCAGTCAATGATAAGAAGTTCTTAAGGAGATTCTCTACTAAATTCTTCCTTAGTAATGGCATTCTTTACAAACGCAACCATGAATCTGTGTTACTTCGGTGCGTAGACAAGGTTGAAGCTGAAAGAATCATGGCTGAGTTACATGAAGGCACTTTTGGCACCCATTCCAGTGGGCGTATAGAAAATCCTACGGGCAGGCTATTATTGGTCTACAATGGAAGCAGATTGCTATCAACACTCTCGAACCTGCCATAAGTGTCAGATTTATGCTGATAAGGTGCACGTACCTTTGGTTCCTCTAAATATCTTGACGGCTCCTTGGCCCTTTGCTATGTGGGGGATGGATATGATTATGGAAATCAAGCCAACCGCCTCCAATGGACACTGCTTCATCTTAGTGGCCATTGATTATTTTAAAAAGTGGGTAGAGGCAGCTTCCTTGGCTTCCGTTACCAAGAATGTTGTCGCCCGGTTCATCAAGAAGAATCTCATTTGTTGTTACGGTATCCTGGAGAGGATCATTACAGACAATGGTACGAATTTGAACAATACTATGATCACCGCCTTGTGCGAGAAATACAAGATCCAGCATCACAATTCTTCCGCTTACCGGCCAAAGATGAATGGTGTTGTCGAAGCTGCAAATAAGAACATTAAAAAGATCATACAAAAAATGACAGTCACATACAAAGACTGGCATGAGATGCTACTGTTTTCTCTCCACGGATATCGTACCACAACTCGCACATCAACCGGGGCAACATCCTACTCTCTGATATACGGCATGGAGGTTGTCTTGCCTATTGAGGTTCAAATCCCCTCTCTAAGAATTATGAAGGATGCAGGATTGAATGAAGAGGATTGGATCCATACTCTACTTGATTAACTAAACTTGATTGATGAGAAAAGGATTACTGCTGTCTGTCATGGTCAAATGTATCAAAAACGGATGATCAAGGCTTTCAACAAAAAGGTCAGACGACAAGTGTATCAAGTTGGAGATCTGGTGATCAAACGTCACATACTACCGCAAGGTGATCCCAGGGGCAAATGGACTCCTACATACAGGGGACCATTTGTAATCAAAAACATATTCTCTGGTGGAGCAATGATCTTGACAACCATGGATGGCGACGACCTGCCACACCCTGCAAATACAGACATAGTCAAAAGATACTACGCATAAGAGACCCGCTAGGTTGACACACCTAGGCAAAACAAGGGCATCCCGACAAACCAAAAAGGTTCGGGCAAAAATTAGGGACAAAATATAAAAAATCTGTACACCCGACAAGCTGAAAACCCGAAAGGGCGGCTTGGGCAAAAAAGGGTATCCAGGTGGACTAAAAACCCGAAAGGGCGGTCCAGGAAAAATTTAAGGAATTAAAGCGTATGACTATGTCCCGTTGGATCACCTTATGGATAACCTGTAAACTCAGGTTCTGATTAATTCAATCAACTTCGGACAAGGTAACAAATAGACAAGATGCTCAGAGATACGAAGGCTATAGCAGAATGGGAACCCCATGGGATTATTGCACATAACTATCTTTTCTTTGTATCAAAATTTTCATTTCTTATGACGACATTCTCTTACTAGAATGTTTATCTCATTGTACAAAAATACTTACTTAAAGTCAATACAAAGATATCCCTTTAAAAGTGCAAAAACTATCTGTTTTTATTTACGCTTGTGTCTTGTTTACAAAAATGTCCAATGATTCATTGTTGAACATATGCATTTGAATATAATTACTGTTTACAAATAAACAAAATAAAAGACAATCATTGATGGCTCTAAGAGATGGGGAAATATCTCTAAGTTATTTCCATAAAAAACCCCACAGTATGCAGTTCAATCTCCAGCGGAACAAAGCTTCTAGTTATCAATCCCCGGTAGAAGTCACCAAATTCTCAGGATTTCCCAACAGGATTTTATAAGTAGTACACGACATTCCCCTTACAACAGAGTTTATTTCTCTAAAGGGAAATTCATCAGCACTTTAACTTCACAACATGAAGACTTATACTCCATGTCTTCAGCAGTAGTCAGGGATTTATTTTCCCCAATCCAACAGCAGTGTGGCAAATTAGCTCGCATACGCATACATCGCATCCATATATCATAAACATTGCTTACACAAATGCATCATACGATGCATTTCATACAACATGACTTTTCATTTTAGCTAACATTTTACCCTTTTCAGGATAAGGTTAACAACTACCATTAACAATGTTCAAAGTTTTCAGATACGCTCCAGATACGGATGTCATTCTGATACTCGTTCAGATTCAGCTCAGATACAATTCAGATACGAATGTCATTCTGATACTCATTCAGATTCAGCTTAGATACAGTTCAGATAATCTCCAGATACGAATGCCATTCTAATACTCATTCAAATTCAACTCAGATAGGCTCCAGATACGGATTCCATTTTGATACTCATTCAGATTCAACTCAGATACAGTTCAGATACGCTACAGACATGGACACCATTCTGATACTCATTCAGATTCAACTTTCAGATACAGTTTAGATACGCTTCATACACGGATGCCATCCTGACACTCATCCAGATTCAAGTTTTCAGATACACTCCAAGCGCGGATGTCATTCTGATACTCATTCAAACAAAGCTTTCAAATACAGTTCAGATACGCTTCAGACGCGGATGCCATTCTAATACTCATTCAAAATCAGCTTCCAGATACAGTTCAAATACGCTCCAGACACGAACACCATTCTGATACTCATTCTTTCAGCTTACAAATTACAATTCAACAATCACTCTTGGATGGCATCTACAAGCCCATCTCCAACAACTTTCTATCACCTCTCCAAATGGTATCTTTAATCATATTCCCTCTACCATCACATCGCTGAGTGCAAATTTCTGGGCACTCTAGTGTCCAATCATCTTCCACCTTCGAGTTACGAATGGCAAAGCATGTCAATCTAACTCTTCAGGCTTAAGAAGATTGAACAGGGGCATCTGTTGTACCCCAAAATTTTCCCTCTCACTTATCAAGAATTTTCTCACAAGATCTCCTTGGGCTCAAGACTGCACTAGGGTTTGATCAGCTCAAGACACCTCCTTATACACTAATGACCAAAATTAGGGTTTGATATTGCACATGTATTTTTGAACTTCCAATGGTTCATATGACTTTCATGGATCATTATGGACCCCCAATATTACTCATGACAAGTTTCAAGCCTTGGCTCACAATTTTGATCAGTCAATTGAGCAGTTGACCTAAAAATCAATTGTGTTGGTTAAAAAGTCAACTATGGCCAATTCAAAGTCAAAATTCATAATTTTTTATCCACATCATAATTTTAGACTCCTATGTATCATTTGATCAATTTTGGACCATAACTCCTCAAGAAATTTGATCAAATCTCTAAAAGGGCAAAATGGTCAAAATTAGGGTTTTGATTGGGAAAGGGCAATTTCTGATTTTTGACCTAGCAAATGGTCAATTGGTTTAAGGCATGATATCAAGAGTTAAATTGCATCATTTTTACCTAATGGCATGGTTCAAAACATTGCAAGTCCATTGGATTGACAGATGAATTTTGCAGTCAACTAATCAAAAGTCAATTGTATACTGAAAAGTCAAACTTTGACTTTTTGGTCAATTCAAGTGCCAAAGATCAGAATTCATCAAAACATGTAAAAATATGAAACTTATTCATCAAGAAATCAAAAAGTCAAGATTTCATTTTGAAAAATCAAAATTTCTAAACTTAGAAATTTTTCTAAGTGTTGGAAATTTCATGTTTTTTCATAACTTTGAACAAAATTTTCACCATGATGAAAGATGATTCAAGAGAAACTCCTAACATGAAAGTTATAGATCTCCATGAAATCTACAACTTTGATTCACAAAACTTCTTCCAAAAATGCTTGGATCTCAAGTTATAATTTTATGAACATAGGGTCATGAAACTAAAACACTTAATGAAATTTTGCCCTAATTTGGTCAGGATTTTGACCCAACTTCATGGCATTTTTTCATATAGTTACAAGGGGAATCTTCAAAAGAAATTCAAATATGGGTTGTATATAACATTGCAAGCTTTCCAAAATGTCCAATAACTCCTTAAGATCATTCTTGAGTAGGGAGAATCGAAGAGATGAAGTTAGGGTTTTGTCACTTGAATTACAAGTCATTTTTTATGAACACGTGAACCAAATCCATAGCCATGTTGTATAATACTCACTTTGCAGGCCTCAAACTTGTTTTTTACTCCATAATTAATGGTTTACACAACTGATTATACCCTTATCCAAGTGTTTCAAGCTTTGTCCAAATCAATTTGCCATTTTAGGGAGAAAGTAACATATCCATTATTGTAAAGCAAGCTTTATGCACAAAGTCAGCTTCTTGAGCTCCCAACTTGTTTTACTTGATTACACTCCATCCACAAAGTCAGAAGCATTGTGCTTAAAGTGGTTAACAACTCTATGAACCAAGTACAAGGCATGGAAACTTGAATTTCTCAAAAATCACATGTTATGCATACACTTGTGATTTTGAATTCTGATCAACAAGAGGTCTCCAAACTTGTTGCTTATAAATAGAGTCACTATTTGTGAGCTAGAGGACGAGTTTAAGCACCCTGAAATACACCAAAACTCTCTCAAATCAGAAATTGCCCAAAAACTTCATTATTGCACAGTGTCTGACCTTGAACTTCAAACTCACATTTCCCTATTGCATTTCTTGGCCTTTTAGTTTCTAAAGCTTCCTTACATCAAATGTAACTTATCCATGTCCTTGTTTCATTACTGTAACACCATTTACAATATCCTCCATAACCAAAAATAAAGCATTGCACATTGAATTCTCCAAGTCATTTCAACCACTCTCAACTAAAGCAAACCATTGCATTAGCTTCCTAGGACCTTAAGGAAGCTAACCTGATCATCACCATCACTTGAAACAAACTCAAACTCCAAACACGATTTCCAGTTTTGAGGTAAGTTTTCTCAACTTGGAACTCTTCATACAGGCATCATCAATAGTTTATTTATGAACAAAACATGTAGATATCATTGCCCTGAAGCTAATCATGTCCATAGTTTCCATTAATTTTGCTTGAGCTTAGAGAATTTTGAAACTGAAATTTCTGAAATTTTTAGGGTTCAGATTAGGGCCATTAAAATTCATGCTTATCTTTGATATATAGTTTTAATACTTTACATTTCTGGAATCGTGAGAAAATTTGCTACAAGTTTCATGTTTGCAGTTTTTATTTTTGATGAGAAATGAGCAAGTTACAGTTGGTCTGGCTGGAGGTTGAAGATGAAGTCTTTAGGGCGCGTTTTGCCTTACATATTTATTGTTTTACTTGTATTAACGGATGTATACCCACCCCAGTGGTAGAAGCGCGCGCCTGTAACCTATGGGACTTGGGTTCGAGCCCCAGTGGTACCCTTTTGCATTTTTTTTTTACATGTTTTTGCATTTTCTGATTTTTGGCAGGCGCTTGGGCTTTGTTGGGCCTGCTCCTTTTTTTATATTTTTTTTCTTACTAACCCCTTGCAGGCTTTTGAAACCTCTGGTCCAAATTTATTTATTTTCTTTTTTTATTTTATTTCTATTTTCTTAAATATATTTTCTAAATACTGCAAAAATCATAAAAAATACAAAAAATAATAGATTTATATTTTGGCTTATTTTATTTTATTTTTCTCACAAAATATTTTTGTTTAACTATATATTATTTATTTTTATTAATTAATCTTGTAAATTAAATTAGAACTAGGTTAATATTTATTTTCTCTTTACACCCATTAAAAATATTATTTTAATATAAAAAGGACCAAAAATATTTTATAATGTTATAAATATTTTTAAAGATAAAAATACTTTTCTTAAACTTATTTTCTTTTGATTATTTTATAAAATTAGGGTTTCACTTAAAATCTTTTCTTAATAAAATTCAAATTCAATTAATTATTTTCTTTATTTAATTAGGTCAAGTCAAAATCCCTTTTTCATGAAAATCAAACAAAGATACATTATCTTTACATTTTTTTTGCATTTTTGTACAATTCATTCATTTTATTACTTTGTACATTATTTATTTTAATTCCTTGTACATTAACACTCATTCAATTTGGTTGTAATAGATTAACTAGGTTTATATTCTTGCAAATCCCCATTGAATTTGTATACCCCCTCCCCATAAATGTTGTAATAGCATAGTAACTTTAAATTTTGCAATTTATCGCTTTTATATAACATGTTAGTAATTAGGGTTTGTATGGAAAGACTAAAAACAATACTTAGAAAACCCTAATTCAAGATAAAAACAAGCATGAAAATGATACACTTGCACACAAGCACCCCTAGGGTTATTCCACTTGGTTGCCTTATACAAAATGGCCATATTACGCATGTAAGGTATCTTAGCAAAAACAAGAAAATACAAGATCATAGTCCCTCGATGACGCTATCTAAGTTTCCTTACAAATGATCTTAGTCCCTCAAAAAGAATGCTATCACACCTTGCAACATTTCTAATCATGGTTTTACAATGACCCACGCCCGTCCCGTTTACATCCAAAGATAGGGTTACTTACCAAATCAATGGTAAGATAACAATGTCAAAGGAAAAAGGAAAATGAACATGAAAGACTTTTGAGTAGTTAGAATGCTCCTAATTACTTGCCCAATTTAAAAACAAAACATCCTTGCTATTTTCAAAACAAACACCTACACTTTCAAACATCCTACAAAACTTGAAAACATTTTCAAAAGATCAACATCTTTGTGTACATTCTTACGAACGAGAATCATTACAAAGATTGCCTAAACGATGGCCTCTTTACAAAATACTTTCAAAAACCACACAAAGCATAATTTCAAACAAAAAGCAAGTGATCTAGCAAGTAACTAAGAGCCCGTGGAAAACCATGGATGAAAAGGGTGTTAATACCTTCCCTTTTCATAATCTACCCCCCGAACTCAAGAAATAATCTCAAAGGTCTTTCCTGTGCTTTTTCACCTTTCCTTTTGGATAAAAGAAAAGTCGGTGGCGACTCTTGCTAACCGCAATATTTGCGATCAAACGCAAAACCCTCAAGTCAGTTCTCCCACCGTATCACACTTTGAGAAATGGTCATAATACGCATGTAAGATATCTTAGCAAAAACAATCAAAAGATCATAGTCCTTCAATGACGATTCGAATGTTGCCTTACAAATGATCTTAGTCCCTTAATAGAAATGCTAAGATGTCTCACAAAATTGCTATTCATTACTATGCAATGACCTACGCTCGTCCCTTTTACGTCCAAAGATAAGGCTTCTTACCAATCAATGGTAAGATAGCAATATCAAAGGAAGAGAGAAATGAATACAAGATTTTTGAGTAAGGTAGAACGTACTTAGTTACTTGCTCACACTCTATTCTTAAAAACAAAACATTTTTCAAACACACCAAACACTTTTCAAAAATATGAAATATTTTCAAAAGACCAACACTTTGTATACATTCTTTATAGAGACGATAGTCATTACAAAGTTTACCTAAATGGATGCGCTTTTCAAAAATACTTTCAAAATCCACCACAAACACATTTTCAAACAAAGCAAGTGATCTAGCAAGAAACTAAGAGCCCGTAGATAACTACGGATGGAAAGGGTGCTAATACCTTCCCTTTTCATAACCTACCCCCCAAACTCAAGAAATAATCCCGAAAGGTCTTTCTTGTTCTTTTCAACCATTCCTTATTGGATAAAAGAAAAGTCGGTGGCGACTCTTGCTATCCGCAACAATTGCGATCAAACACAAAACACCCAAGTCAACTCTCCTACCGTGTTACAGAACTGGCGACTCTGCTGGGGAATAACTTAAAAGTGGGGTTACCTTAGGGCTAGATCACCTTTACTTGTTTTTATTTGTTTGACTTGTTTGCTTTACATTATGGTTCCTTGTTTGGGCTTGTTTTGATCCTATACCCGGATCTGGGACACCTTTTTAGGTATGTAGCAATAGATTGTGGAAATTGTATGGCGTAGACTGATAAGATTGAAGCAATGGCTACATTAGTGTGACGCATTTGTTGGTACTGGTATCCCTTATGTTGAATCGAGGAGAATACGGGGGCGCTGAGCGGCGTCATGAAGCACTAACTGACCTTAGAACCTTAATTGAACAACTTGGCCATTAGGAAGTATTGAGATAGCCGGTTTCAGTGGAAAGCTGAAAATTGGTTGATACTCGATACTACACTCATTGAGATCGGACTTTTGGGATATCTCGGCCGCAAGAAAAGATTGATTGTGCTGAGAAAATTCCTAAAAGAAAGGTCAGTAATGTTGAGATCCCTTAGAACCCGGTTACTTTCTAGGACAGGTTGAGCCAACTAAACATCAAGAGGGTACTTACCTACCAACTCCATGCAAGCCTAAACCTAAGGACTTGTATGCTTTGTGCGCACATAATAACTTTCTTACTTGTACATAACATCATAAACATCATAACATCATAAGGCTTCTCACTAACCATTTCAAGGATTTAGGAATTTATCTTCGTTTTGTTTTGTAGGCCATGAATCCCGTCCGAAGGAATACCATCCAAATTAGCTTCGTGAAAGCGCACCCTCATCTCCAAGAATTAGCATTAAGGGTTCCTGAAGATTCTCCTTTCACCAAGAAATATGGTCGAATCCTCAGTTTGGCTACCTCCAATTTCCAAGAAGAAATGATGTGTGTGCTCTTCCAATTCTTTGATCCCATGCATCATTGCTTCACCTTTCTTGAATTTCAGTTGGTTCCTACACTAGAGGAATTCTCTATACTGTTAGGAATGCCCGTGCTTGATCAAATACCGTTCACCAGTTTAGAAGGGATTCTAAAGCCTGAAGTCATTGCCAAAGCTTTACATCTAAAGAGAGCCAACATTATAGAAAATTGGGAGACAAGAAGAGGGGTTAAAGGGTTCCTAGCCAAGTTCTTATTGGAGAAGGCTCGTTCATTCTGGGAAGATATGGATTTTCAAGCCTTTGAAGATATCCTGGCCCTTCTCATCTATGGTTTGGTTCTATTTCCCAATTCGAATCAATTCATAGATGTGAATGCCATCAAAGTCTCCCTCTCTCGTAACCCTATTCCTACTTTGCTGGGAGACATCTTACGTTGTTTTCATACTCGCACCATGAAGAAAAGAGGTACTCTCTTGTGTTGCACTCCACTACTCGCAAAGTGTTTTACTTTGCACCTACCTCAATCAATATTGAAGAACGAGCAAGGATTGACATGGTCTCAAAGGATTATGTCCCTCACCCACTCTGGAATTCATTGGTGTTCTAGATCCTTGGAAGATACTTCCATCATTGACTGTTATGGGGAATTCCCTAAAGTCCCTCTGCTTGGCATTAGGGTAATTATCAATTACAACCCTTGCTTGGCTTTACGATAGTTTGGGTATGCTCGAAGAGATGGTCCTCGTGATATGCTCGTACAAGAAGTGGTGTTCGACTACGAGAGCGACGATAAAGGCTACTGTCAGAGGTTTGTACGAGCTTGGATGATGGTAAACAAAGTGGATAGTGAGACGCTGGAACGCAAGAATTCTATTCCCCTTGAGCCTTATCTTAGGTTGGTACGAGCTCGTGCTCAGAAGATCGTAATGCCTTACCCCTCCATCCTACCTATTATCATGGAGCCTGTTGCTGAAGGAGATGTCCCGTATACTGTCCTCTATCCCAACATGCCTACTTCTCTTGAAGACTTGCAAAAGGGTTGGATTCAGCTAAAGGAAGAGCGAGACACCTTCGAAGCTCAGTTCTACGCAAGCGAGAAAAGGGTTTTGGAGCTTACAAGGCAACTTCATGAAGAACAAAGCTTAAACGCCTACATTGCACCAAAGAGGATGCGTTCGACCTTCTTGTCTTAGAAATTTATTTTCTAAGCCCAAGAGGCACGTTGTAACCATTTTGAACTTATTAATGCAATTTGACATTTGTTCATCCTTTGTCTAGACAGATTTAAATTTTATAAATCCTTGAAATCATTTGCATACATATTTTTCATGCATCATAACATAAAAAGGTTTTCCACAACAGGTTTCCTTATCTTTCTACTATTTATTTAAGTAAGATGGATATCGAGAAAACAAGGAAAGACCTGCAAGCATAAAATTCCCAGTTTCAAGAGATTCTGTTGACCCTGGCTAAGGGGCAACAAGAGTTGATGACGTTGCTGGCATCCAAAAAGAAACCAAAAAGGGAAGCCCTAGTCAACATGGGTAAAAGATTCAGAGAGTCGATCCGCCAGATGCTGGTAGTGGAAGATTCATCTGAGGAAGACGAAAATCAAGTTGAAGAAGCAAGGAGCACCCGGGCTGGGTGTGTCAATGATTCAGTGTCCGATGATGAAAACTATTTTGATAAGCAATATCCTCCTACCGATGATAAGTACAAGCAGCTAGAGGATAGACTGAAGGCCATTGAGATTCAAGCTGTTCCTGGTTTGGATTTTGATTATTTGGGTTTGATATCTGGGGTTGTCATTCCCCATAAATTCAAGATACCAGTCTTCGTTAAATATGACGGGGTTTCCTGCCCAAAGCTTTATCTGAAATCTTACATGCACAAAATACAGCCGCACACCACCGACAATAAACGCTGGGTCCATTTCTTTCAAGAAAGCTTGGTTGGGACTCAACTAGAGTGGTTTTACCAATTGGAGGGTTCCTGTATCCACACTTTGGAAGACTTGGCCACCGCTTTCTATCATAAATACCAATACAATGCTGACCTGGCGCCGGTAATAGTTCAACTGTAAGACATGACGATGGGTAAAAATGAGGGGTTCAAAGAGTACGCCCAATAGTGGAGGGATCTTTCCAGTAGGGTCCAACCACCATTAACTGAAAGGGAACATATTGATATGTTTATGGGCACGTTATCTGGTCCATTTTTCAACTTATTGGTTAGGTGTTCTTCGTCTGGTTTCACCGAGATGATCCTAATTAGTGAAAGGGTCGAAAGTGGTATCAAGAGCGGGAAAATCCCCATGGCATTTGCTTCCACTTCCCACTCCGTAAAGAAACCCTTCACTGGGAAGAAAGAAACTAATGCTATGTGTTGTACCCCAAAATTTTCCCTCCCATATTCATCAACATTTCTCATCACAAGGCTTTTGGAACTCAAGATCAAGCTAGGGTTTGCTCTGCTCAAGACACCTCCTTGCATTGTTGACCTAAATTAAGGTTTGAGTTTACACAGGGATATTTTGACCTGAAATGCCCAAAGTGACTTTCATACTCCATGTTGGACCCACAAGTTTGGCCATACCAAGTTTCAAGCCTTGATTCAAATTTTTGCCAGTCAATTGGACAGTTGACCTAGAAATCAGTTGTATTGGGGAAAAAGTCAACTGTGGCCAATTGACAGTCAAGCCTCATGAATTTTGATCCACATCAACATAATGAACTCATATGAGTCATTTGATCAAGTTTGGATCACAATTCCACAAGAAATTTGATCAGATCACCAAAAGGGCAAAATGGTCATTTTTAGGGTTTTGACTGTACAAAGGCAATTTTTGACTGTTTGACCTAACCAATGGCAAATCAAGCTCAACCATAGGCTCAAGGATTAAATGACATTGTCTTGACCCATTCAACAAGTTCAAAAGATCTCAATTGCATAGGATTGACAGATGAATTTTTCAGTCAACTGATCAAAACTTGACTGTGCACTGAAAAGTCAAACTTTGACTTTTTGGTTAAAATCAAGTGCCAAGAGTTATTTTTCATCAAGACATGTCAAATTATGAAACTTGTTCATCAAGAAACCCAAAAATGCAAATTAGGGTTTAAAATGGAAAATTTTCATAACTTAGAAATTTTCTAAGTTATGAAATTTTCTTATTTTTTCCTAACTTTGTCCCATTTTTTCATCAAGATGCAAATGGATTCAAACAAAACATGAAACATGAAATTTGTAGTCCATCACAAAGTTTACAACTTTGATTCACAAAGTTTTCTCAAAAGAAGCTTGTATCTCAAGTTATGATTTTTGGAACAAGGGTACCTAAAACTTTTAACTTAGAGAAATTTTGCCCTAGTTTAGGCAGGATTTTGACCCATCTTCTTGGCCATTTTTCACATATTTCCACTTGGAGTTTGAAGTTGCATTTCAAAGATGGATTATAGTACATGTTTCAATATTTCCAAATTGTCCAATAACTCCTCAAACACCCTTGTGGTTAGAGAGAATCGAATGCTTGAAGTTGGCAAAAACTCACTTTGATCCATGGCCAATACATGTTCATACAAACTTTCATTTTCAAATCAACATGTTTGGTACTAGCTTGCAGGCCTCAAAACCAGTTTGTACTCCATAATTTAATGCATAACCATTGATATAAGGTATTATCATGGTCATTTGGACATTACATACAAAACTAATCCCTATTTGGAAAAAGGTATAATCCCATTTTTGTAAAGTTGCACTTTATGTTAAAACAAGATCCTTGAGGCATGGGGCCAGATCTCTGAGGCAAGTTCAAATCTACCAATTCCAGTAACCAAGAGCAAAAGATGCAGCATGATATAGGACTTGCACAGGCCTGCATTGAACAGATGGACACTCTTGCTTCAAGAAGAAGAAAAGTTGCAAACCACTAGCCATCTCTCACATCTGTTAAAACCAACTTACACAAACATTACAAACAAGTTTGATACCTCCTAACAAGCCAGAAACACGACCCATTTGCCTCTCAAAACTCCTATTGCACAAATTCTCCATTTTCTTGCAAAACAGGGCCAGTTCTGCATTTTGCAAGCCATCTTCAAATTCCATCGTGTGTTTTGCCCAAAGATACTTCAAACACCTTCTAACCAACATACCTAAGCTGTCCAGATCATCCATTGCTAGCTCTAACACCCTTAACATACATTGCCATTTTTGTTTCAAAGCTTTGCAGGTTGAGTTCTGTATCACGATTCAGACTACTTCAAAACAAGCCAGGCATTGGGAAAGCTTCATTGGACATCAGGCAAGCTCAAAAGAACCTCACACGCTCTTGGAAGTTGCTGCATTAGCCAGCTCGAAGTCTCGAAGTCAACTGAAACAGGTATTTCATGAACTTCTATCTCTCTATTTAGTAATAGTTAGGCTTAGGTTTGTGAATAAAATATGTTGTACTCATAGCCCTGAAGCCATACATATGCTTAGTTTTCATTTACATTAATCGTGCTAGGAGAATTTCACCCATGAACTTTCTGAAAAAACTAGGTTAGAAATTAGGGCCAGAGAAATTCTCTCTGGTCTTTGAGAGTTAGCTCAAGTTTTTTATATGGTTGGATTTGTTGTTTAATGCTCTACAAGTTTCATGTTATGAGTTTTGTCAAAAAATCAAAGAATCGGGAGATAGCATTTGTGTACAGAAGCGCGCGTATTTTTGTTCAAATGAAGAAGATGAAGTTTGGTTTGGGCTGGGCCTGTACAGGCTTGCTTTTGGCACCCTCCTCTTTTCTTTTTACACCCCCTGGCCCATTTTTTGTACATTTGTTATTTTTGCATTTTTGTTTCATTTCTGATTTTGATATTTTATTTTCCAATATAAAAAATACTTAAAAATTATTTTCATAAATTTTTGTATTTATTTGGAATTTATTTTAATTATTACTAGTACAAATATGTAAATAATTTATTTTCTTTTTATTAAAACTCAAAGAATAATGTAAAAAAAAACATGTTTATTTTTATTTATTATTTTTATACACACTTAAAAACATTTTCTTGAATATACACATTTTTTTGTAAATAATTAATTTCTATTTTTATATATTTAATATATATATTTAATATATATATATATATATATATATATATATATATATATATATATATATATATATATATATATATATATATATATATATATATATATATATATATATATATATATATATATATATATATATATATATATATATATATATATATATATATATATATATATATATATATATATATATATATATATATATATATATATATATATATATATATATATATATATATATATATATATATATATATATATATATATATATATATATATATATATATATATATACTTTATTTTATTAAATAATTAGGACAAAAATACAAAAATATTACATTTTTATTTTTATTAATATTTTGCACTAAAAATATCATTTTTACAATATACTTTTATTTTTTGTACAAATCAATACATTTTTGCATATAAATAATAAATAATGCTATTTATTTAAGAATTAGGGTTTTTGCCCTAAATAATAAATTAATTGAAATTAACCTTTTATTTTATTTACACTCCACATTTAAAAATACTTTTTACATACATAAAAATCTTTTTTGCATAATACATTTTATTTAACATTTATTTGTTGCATTTTATTTAATTATTGCACATTTAAATATTGTCTTATACATTCGATTTGGTTGTAATAATTTAGAATTTAATTTCTTGTCAAATACCCCCAATTCAAATTTGTACCCCTCCCTATATCATGTTGTAATAGTGTAGGATTTAAATTCTCGCACCTTTTTATGCTTTCAATTATGCCATGATTAGACTTAGGGTTTGTATGCCAAATAAAATCAACAACTAGCTTGACCTAATCTAAGATAAACATGCATGAAAAACAAACACAATGCACACTTGCACCCCCTAGGGTTTCAATCCACTTGTTGCCTTCAAAAATGGGCCATGGTTGCATGTCAAGTACTTTGGCAAAACAAAAACAAAACAAAAGATCATAGTCCCTCGATGACGCTATCTGAGTTGCCTAATCAAAATGATCAAGTCCCTTAAAGAAAATTGCCAAAAATAGTTGACACAATTGCTATCATGGTCTATACGATGACCCGCGCCTGTCCCGTTTAACATCCTAACACAGGGTTGTTCACCAAATACAATGGTGAAACGACACTGTTAAAAGGGTTAAAAACATAAGAAAGATCTTTGAGTAAAATAGGGTAGATAACTCTTAGTTACTTGATCAAAACTTGTAAAAACATCCTTGCTATTTTTCAAGACACACTTCACAACACGATTTCAAAACCCTACTTTCAAACATTAAAAACTTTTCAAAAATACAAAAATACCTTTGTATATATTCAAACAAGAATCATTGCAAAGGTTTCCACAACGATGGCCTCTTTTCAAAACATCTTTCAAAATCACACACAAAGCACCATTTCAAACAATTGAAAAGCAAAGTAAGTGATCTAAGCAAGTAACTAAGAGCCCATGGATAACCATGGATAGAAAGGATGCTAATACCTTCCCTTTCTATAATCTACTCCCCGAACCCAAGAAAACATCTCAAAGGTCTTTCCTGTGCTTTTTGACCTTTCCTTAGGATAAAATAAAAAGTCGGTGGCAACTCTTGCTAAACCGAAACATTTGCAAACACAAACGCAAAATCCCAAGTCAGTTCTCCTACCGTATCGCAGAACTGGCGACTCTGCTGGGGAATTTTCTAAAAGGGGAGTAACCTTAGGGCTTAGATCACCCTTTGCATGATTATTGTTTGCTTTGCTTGCTTTACATTTTGGTTCTCTTGTTTGGGCTTGAAATCCTCCACCCGGATTTGGGAAACATTCATAGGTAAATAACAATACATTGTGGAAACTGCGCGGGGTATACCGACACGGTTGAAGCAATAGCTATATTAGTGCGACATATTTGTGAGTACCGGTAGCCTTTGAGTCAATCGAAGAGAATATGGGGCCGCTGAGTGATGTCATGAAGCACTAATGAACTCTTAGAACCTTACTTGACCATCTTGGCCTTTTATTAGGGGTAGTGAGATGACCGGCTTTGGTGCAGTCTAAAGTTGGTAGATACTCGATACTACACTCATTGAGGGTTGTTTTCTTAGAATATTTTGGTCGCTAGTTAAGTGGCTAAACCAAAATAATGAACATAGAAAAAAATCCAGTGATATTGAGCTCCTTAGAACCCGGTTACTATTTATAGGACATGTTTGAGGCAACTAAACTCAAGAGGGTACTTACCTATGAAACCTCATGCAAGCCTGAAACTAGGGTTTTGTGTGATTTGCTTGTACATGTGTTTGTGCATACATCATGAACATCATAAAACATCATATGCATCCACTAACCATTTCAAGGGTTTGGATCTTCATCTTTGTTCTTGTTTTGTAGGTCATGGAATCTCTTTGCAGGAAAACAATTCAAGTCAACCTTGTGAGAATCCCTCCTCAACTCGAGGAGCTTACTTCCAGGATTCCAGAGAATTCTCTCTTCAGTGAAAGACATGGTAGACTCCTCAACTTGGTCAACACGAACATTGAAGAAGACATGGTGAAAGTTCTCTTCCAGTTCTTTGACCCCCTACACCACTGTTTCACATTCCCTGATTACCAGTTAGTGCCTACCTTGGAGGAATTTTCTTAACTCTTGAGAATTCCTATTCTTAATCAACTACCCTACAACGGTACGAAAAAAGAACAAAAGCCTGAAGATGTTGCTCAAGCATTACACTTGAAACCATCTGACATCAAGGGGCATTGGGAAACCAGAAGTGGTGTCAAGGGCTTCTTGTCAAAGTTTCTGTTCGAGAAGGCACAAGACTGCTGGAATTCTCTTGATCTACAAGCCTTTGAAGAGATTGTGGCACTCCTCATCTATGGGTTGGTCTTGTTCCCAAACCCTGATCAGCTTATAGATGTGAATGCTGTCAAGATTTTCATATCCAGGAATCCTATACCTACATTGCTTGGGGACATCCTACACTCATTTTACACACGAACAATGAGGAAAAGAGGTGTTCTCGTGTGTTGTACTCCTTTCCTAGCAAGGTGGTTTATTTCTCACCTTCCACAATCAGTTCTGAAGAATGAGCAGGGTTTAAGGTGGTCACAACGATTGATGACCCTCACACATTCTGATGTACATTGGTGTTCTCGGTCCAGAGAAAATGTCATCATCATTGATCGTTGTGGGGAATTCCCTAATGTCTCACTACTTGGCATTAGGGGAGGCACCACCTACAACCCCTGTCTAACTTTGAGATAATTTGGATATGCTCGGAGGGACGGTCCTCATGACATGCTGATTCCTAACCTAGTTTTTGACTTCGACAACGATGCGCAAGGACTTCGACAAAGGTTCATCAGAGCTTGGAGGATGCCCAACAAGGTGGATAGTAAGACACTGGGGCACAAGAATTCCATCCCCCTTGAGCCTCACCTCAAGTGGGTACGAACCCGATCCCAGAATCTTATGATGCCATACCCTCACATTCTCCCCTTGATCAAAGAGCCTGTTACGGAAGGAGAGGTGCCATACACCATCCTACATCCTGACATGCCAACATCATGGGAAGAAATGCAAAAGATTTGGATCCAACTCAAGGAAGAACAGGATACTTTTGAAGCCAGCTTCTATGCCAGTGAGAAGAAGGTTTTGGAGCTTACCTGCCGACTTCACGAGGAGGAAACTCTCAACACTTACATCGCGCCAAAGAGGATGCGCAATGTCTTTTTACATTAAGAATTTTGTAATATTTTGCCCATGGGGCACTTATGTACTAACAAATTTCTTCTTAATATGACGTGCGTTCGTTTTTGTTTGCAACAAATTTGAATTTCTGTACCCTTGAATGCATTACATGAATAACATACCATTCATCATATGCATAAACAGGTCTTCACGCCATGTTTCCTTATCTTTCTGTTGTTTATTTCAGCAATATGGATTTGGAGCAAACGGTAAAGGATCTGCAGGCACAAAATTCACAGTTCCAGCAACTCCTCATGACCTTGGCAGAGGGCCAAGAGGACCTCAAATTTTTGTTGGAGAAGAATAAAGAGAAAAAGAAAAAGAGACCTGGGGTGGCCACTTTTGGAAGAAGGTTTGAGAGCAATGCTAGGAAGTTTCTTGAGTTCCCCTTAACGTCTGACGAAGGGGTCGGTAAAGGGAAAGGGACTGTTGTGCCTTCTGAATCCGAGGTTGAATAGGAGGAAGAGGAAGAAGACGAAGACTACTCCGAACAACAGTATCCACCAGCGGATGATAAATATAAGAACCTTGAAGATAGACTGGCAGATATGGTGTTGCAGAGGGTGCCCGGATTGGATTTTGAAGAACTAGGGCTGGTAGTTGGGATTGTTATCCCTCCCAAGTTCAAGGTGCCAACATTTGCCAAGTATGACGGTCTGTCAAGCCCAAAGATGCACCTGAGGTCATATGTCAGAAAAATACAACCCCACTCATCCGATAAAGACCTCTGGGTACACTTTTTCCAAGACAGCTTGTCTGGCACGCAGTTAGACTGGTTTTATCAACTCGAGAGATCAGAGGTTCACAATTGGGAATACTTGGCAGCTGCTTTTTATCGTCAGTATCAATACAATGCTGATTTGGCGCCCACTCGTACTCAGTTACAAACTATGGGGATGGATTCCAATGAAGGGTTTAAAGAGTACGCCCAAAAGTGGCGTGATCTGGCTGGAAGGGTGCAGCCACGGCTATCAGATAGGGAGTTAGTTGACATGTTTCTGGGGACCCTGTCTGGCCCTTTCTTCAACCATCTAATCGGGAGTTCTTCCGTGGGATTTACTGAACTGATTTTGACCGGCGAAAGGGTTGAGGTCGGTATTAAAAGTGGAAAGATTCAAAAGGACGCTTCCGCATCCACAGCGGTTAAGAAACCTTTCCCGGCTAAGAAGGAAGCATCCGCTGTGTATTCTCAGAAAGGACAGGGAAGAACTGAGCGTCGGCCAACTATGGGGGTTGTGATGATTCAAAACTCGTCAAATGATCAACCTCGTAACAATCAGTCGAGACCTAATCAACAATGGGTGGAAAGGCCACAACGGAAGTTCACTCGGATCAACATGATGCCCGCTCAAGTACTTCCCCATTTGTTGAAGCTGAATCTGACCAGTTTAAAGGAAGCGCCTAAGAACCCTAACACCTCCTCTCCATACTACCACTCAAATGCCAAGTGTGCTTACCATTCTGACAGAGCTGGGCACGATACCAATAATTGATGGGCGCTTAAGAACAAAGTACAGGATCTGATTGATGCTAAGGAAGTAGAATTTGATGCTCCTAAGAAGCCCAATGTTATATCTGCTCCGATGCCCAAGCAAGGCCACAATATCCATGCTGTTATGGAAGACATTCATATTACTAATGTTGTTGACCTGTTGACGCCGTTACGTGTGATTAAAGAAAATTTGTTGAGAGCCAGGATCTTTCCTGGTTGTGGTAAAGACTGCTATTTTTGTTTGAACATACGAGGTGATTGCCCAATGTTGAAGTCAGGTGTCCAACGCCTGATGGATACCCAAGAGATACTTTTCCAGAAAACCCATGTTGATACCTTCAATCTTGTTACTCCTGATACTTTTGCTACTTCAACCAACGATATTGCAATTATAACCATTTCCGACAATCCTCCCAAGGCTTGCAAAAGGCCTGTCAGGATTACACCCAACTTTGAATGTGTACCATTAAATATCACCATGCCGGGACCTGTCCCGTACCAATCCAGCAAAACGATACCATGGAACTATGGGGGAGAAATCTTCTACCATGGTATCAAACAAATCGAAACAGTCCAAGAGATTTCTGAAGAAGAAAGCCCTGATATAGGGAACATTGTGGGTACAAGCAAGATAACCTGCAGCGGCCGAATCTTTTCTCCGGAGATTGCTCCCTCTCGAGTAGTTTTCGGACCCTTGAAAGCTTCTGTACCTGTTGGACCATCTGTGCAAGGCCCAGTGATTGAAGAATTAGATACTCCTGAAGTAAGACGATCTGCTGATACTACCGACAAAGGTAAGGGGATACTGGAAGTACCTGTCAGGACGAAGGCCCATGCTGTGGTTATCCCCGAAACCACTCAGAAAGAAATGGATGAAATCTTGAAAATAATCAGAAAAAGTGACTACGACGTTGTGGAACAGTTAGGGAAGACCCCTTCTAAAATTTCAATGTTAGCTCTCCTGCTCTTTTCTAAGGCCCATGCTAAGGCCCTAATCAAATTCTTGAAAGCGGCACATGTACCCCAAGAGACTTCGGCTGACCAGTTCCAAGAATGTGTGGCCAGTCTTACTGTTGATAATGGCCTTGGCTTTTCCGATGCTGGCTTAACTCCCAAAGGAAGAAAACACAACGACGCACTACATGTCTCAGTTGAATGCAGGGGAACCACCCTCACCCATGTCTTAGTTGATACTGGTTCTTCATTGAATGTGCTGCCGAAGAAAGCCTTAGACCGTTTGGACTCCAAAGGGCTGACTCTCAAACCTAGTAACATCGTTGTTAGGGCTTTTGATGGTTCCAAAAGAATGGTTCATGGAGAGGTTGATATTCCTATCAAAGTAGGCACAGAAGTTTTCAACTCCACCTTCTACGTGATGGACATTCGTCCATCATACTCATGTTTGTTAGGAAGACCGTGGATCCATTATGTCGGGGCAGTTACCTCCTCTTTGCACCAAATGCTGAAATATCCTATTAAGGGTAAGATTATAACAGTGCACGGCGAGGAAGAATACATGATAAGTCATCTCAACTCCTTCCGCTATGTGGAGTTGGATGGCGAGTTCATCGAAACGCCTTTCCAGCATTTCAAGGAAGTGTCTCCTGAGGTAGCAGTTGCGAAGACAATGGTTGAGGTGCCTATCGTTCCCAAGCATGTATCTAGGATGGCATCTCTCAAGGATGCAGAGGCGGTGATCAAAGAAGGGAAGAGTACAATATGGGGACAATTGCCTGACTTCCCCCATAAGACAGACAAGTTTGGGTTAGGGTTTACTGCTGCAGGACAAAAGGCTATGCGTCGCTCCAAGGTTGGAGGACCACCCGTCAAGATCTCACACCATGGAATCAATGCTGTAGAAAATGAGGATGAAAAGAGCCACTTTGAAGATTGGATCTTTCCGACCATCGAATGGGGTTTGAGCAACTGGGAAGCAAAGGATTTTGTTCCCATCACCTTTATCAACCAGTAATTTTATCTTTTGAACAATTTCCCTTTTTTATGGTCTGTAATAACTAAAACAATTCGCGCAATATTTTCACCTCATGCCTTTCCCGGGGCAAGTAGGTCCATTTGTAAGGGTTTGATTTTCCTCATAATCATATGCCATGTTTTAATGAATCATTGGACGTTTTTCATTTATAAGCTGTTGTGTTCATTTTTCTTTCCTTTTTCATTTTTGATTGTTTAAGGATGGCTATCACTTACACACACCCACACTCACAAATGCAGGTACCCATCCACTCCGGATTCCATGGGTGACTATTTTGCTTTAGCCTTCGATAACTCTGAAGATTTGGTCAATCATGCTGAGTACGAAGTTGACGAAGACTATGAAGTGCCGGGAGAGTTAGCCAGACTTCTACAACAAGAAGAAAGGGTCATTCTGCCTCATGAAGAGTTGCTAGAAACCATCAACTTGGGGACAGAAGAGGACAGGAAAGAAGTAAAAGTGGGTGCCAACATGGAACTAGGTGTCAAAGAGTGCTTAGTGCAGTTGTTGAACGAATACGTTGAAATCTTCTCCTGGTCTTATGAGGACATGCCAGGGCTAGACATAGATATAGTGGTTCACCGTCTCCCTACAAGAGAGGATTGTCCACCGATCAAGCAAAAGGTCCGCCGAATGAGGCCTGACATGTCTGAGAAGATCAAGGACGAGGTAATGAAGCAATTCAACGCTGGCTTTCTAGCTGTTACAACCTACCCACAATGGGTTGCTAACATTGTGCTCGTGCCTAAGAAGGACGGCAAAGTCAGAATGTGTGTGGACTATCGGGATTTAAATAGGGCTAGCCCCAAGGATATTTTCCACTGCCACATATCGACATCTTGGTTGACAACACAGCTCAACACAAGGTTTTTTTCTTCATGGACGGATTCTCGGGCTACAACCAAATTAAAATGGCCCCCGAGGACATGGAGAAAACTACCTTTGTCACGCAATGGGGTACCTTCTGCTACAAAGTGATGTCGTTCGGACTAAAGAATGCAGGGGACACTTATCAATGCGCCATGGTAGCTTTGTTTCATGATATAATACATCATGAGATCGAAGTTTACGTAGACGAAGAAGAACACCTTGGTCATTTGCAAAAGCTGTTTGCCAGGTTGAAGGAGTATAAGCTCAGATTGAACCCAAGCAAGTGCACTTTTGGAGTTAGGTCTGGTAAACTTTTAGGATTTATTATCAGCAACAAAGGCATTGAGGTTGATCCAGCTAAAGTGAAGGCTATACAAGAAATGCCTTCCCCCCATACTGAAAAGGAGGTTAGAGGATTCTTGGGACGCTTGAACTATATCGCCAGATTCATCTCTCACCTGACTTCTACCTGTGAGCCAATTTTCAAATTGTTAAAGAAGGATTAGGTAGTTGAATGGAACAATGATTGTCAAGTTGCTTTTGATAAGATCAAGGAGTATTTACTAGAACCTCCTATTCTGATGCCACCCGTCGAAGGAAGGCCTTTCGTCATGTATTTGACTGTTTTGGATAATTCAATGGGGTGTGTGCTGGGCCAACATGACGAGTCTGGCCGAAAATTGCATGCCATTTGTTACCTTAGCAAAAAGTTTACTGACTGTGAGACTCGCTACTCACTGCTCGAGAAAACTTGTTGCACTTTGGTATGGGCTGCTCGCCGGCTAAGGCAGTATATGTTGACTCACACCACTTTGCTGATTTCTAAAATGGATCCGATCAAGTATATCTTCGAGAAGCCTGCTTTATCTGGAAGAATCGCTAGATGGAAAATGATCTTGACAGAGTATGATATCCAGTATACTACCCAAAAAGCTATAAAAGGGAGTGTACTAGCCGACCATCTAGCTCATCAAGCCGTCAAAGATTACCAATCTATGAGATTCGACTTCTCGGATGAGGACATCATGACATTGGACAACATTGAAGGTAACGGATTGTACGACGGACCTGAACAAGGATCCCGATGGACCCTATACTTTGATGGTGCTTCAAATGCACTTGGAAACGGTATCGGTGCGGTACTCATTTCTCCGGATGGTTTCCATACACCCTTCACTTCCCGACTTTGCTTCAGCTGTACCAACAACATGGCTGAATATGAAGCTTGCATCTTTGGTCTCAAGGCTGCTTTAGACTTGGGAATCAAATCTTTGAATGTATTTGGGGACTCGGCTTTGGTTATCAGTCAAGTAAAAGGGGAGTGGGACACCAAACATCCTAATCTTATCCCATACAAAGAACATGTCTTGACGTTGTTGCCTCATTTCGAGCAGATTACCTTCGAGCATTTCCCGCGAGAAGAAAATCAGTTAGCCAATGCTCTGGCTACAATGTCTTCCATGTTTAAACTCAACTGGGATAACGAGGCTCCCTAAATTACCATCGAGCGAATGGATGAACTCGTGCACTGTCATGAGATTAATACCGAAGAAGTAGTGGAACAACCCTGGTTTCATGAAATCAGAAGGTATCTCCAGACTAGAGAATATCCTGAAGGAGCTTCTGTCAATGACAAAAAGTTCTTAAGGAGATTTGCTGCCAAGTTCTTCCTAAGCAATGGCATCCTTTATAAGCGCAGCCATGATTGTGTTCTACTTTGTTGTATGGACAAGGTTGAAGCAGAGTTGATCATGACCGATATACATAGTGGCACATTTGGTACCCACTTGAGCGGACATACGATGGCTAAGAAGATTCTAAGGGCAGGCTACTACTGGTCTACCATGGAAGCTGATTGTCACCAACATTCCCGTACTTGCCACAAGTGCCAAGTCTACGCCGACAAGGTACATATTCCTCCTGTTCCTCTCAACATTCTGACAGCTCCTTGGCCATTCGTAATGTGGGGCATTGACATGATTGGAGAGATCAAGCCCACGGCATCAAATGAACATCGCTCCATCCTGGTCGCTATTGGCTATTTTACCAAATGGGTCGAGGCAGCTTCCTATGCCTTAGTTACAAAGAATGTGGTTGCCCGCTTCATCATGCAGAACCTCATATGCCGGTACGGTATCCCCGACAGGATGATCACAGACAATGGTACAAATTTGAACAACACTATGATCACCGCTCTATGTGAACAGTTCAAGATTTATCATCATTATTCATCTCCCTACCGGCCGAAGATGAACGGTGTTGTTGAAGCCGCAAACAAAAATATTAAGAAGATCATTCAAAAGATGACAGTCATCTACAAAGACTGGCATGAGATGTTACCATTTGCTCTGCATGGATATCGTACCACGGCATGTACTTCAACAGGGGAAACCTCATTTTCTTTGGTGTATGGTATGGAAGCTGTGCTACCCATGGAAGTTAAGATTCTTTCCTTAAGGATTATGAAGGACGCTGGTTTGAGCGAAGACGATTAGATTCAGACTCGGCTTGATCAACTTAATTTGATCGACGAGAAGCAACTTACTGCTGTTTGTCATGGTCAGACGTATCAAAAACGGATGATCAATGCATTCAACAAGAAAGTCAGGCATCAAGTATATCAAGTCGGAGATCTTGTAATCAAGCGGATCATCTTACCGCAAAGTGATCCCAGGGGCAAGTGGACTCCTACTTACGAAGGACCATTTGTAATCAAGAGCATCTTTTCTGGTGGGGCAATGATTCTGACCACCATGGATGGCGACGACTTGTCGCACCCTGCTAACGCAGACATAGTCAAAAGATACTACGCATAAAACGACCCGGCAAGTCGAAAACCCGAAAGGGCGACTTGGGAAAAAAAGGGTTTCCCGGTGGATTGAAAACCCGAAAGGGAGGTTCAGGCAAAAATTAGGGATAAAACAAAAAAATATGTACACCCGGCAAGTTAAAAACCCGAAAGGGCGACTTCAGCAAAAAAGGGTTTCCCGGTGGATCGAAAACCCGAAAGGGCGGTCCAGGAAAAAGTTAGGGAATTAAAGCGTATGACTATGCCTCGTCGAATCACTTTAAGAACAATCTTTTCACCAACGAGCTCCAAGCTTTTGATCAATCCAATCATCTACGGACGAAGCAATGAATGGACAAATACTCAGAGTTGTGAAGGCTATAGCAGAATGGGAACCCCATGGAATTGTTACACATAGCCATCTTTTTGTATAAATTTTTTCTCAATTTTTACGGTAACATTCTCCTACTAGGATGTCTGTCTCCCTTGTACAAAGATACTTACAAAAATTAATACAAATATACTTCCAAGTACAGAAATTTGCTTGCCTTTCTTTTTCTTTTTTACACTTATGTTTTATTTGAAAACGTCCAATGTTTTGTTAAATAGGCATATGCATTTGAATATAATCACTGCTTACCAATAAACGAAATTGGGAAAGGATAATTACTGATAGGTTGAAGGTGTAGGAAGATATCTTTATGTCATTCAAGAAGAAATCCCCTGCATTACTTTGTTCAGATCCTCAACAAAGCTAAAACCTCGGAGTACATGTCCTCAGCGGAGTTAAGCTTCAAGATCCCCCGGCAGAGCCAGTACATTCCAAATTGGATTCCCCAGCCGAGTTAAGTTTCAAAGTTCCCATCAGAGTTCAAACTCCCGATCCCCAGCGGAGCCAGAATAGTCTAAACCTCCTTCCCCAGCAAAGTCAAATTTCCAACTGATCAGACTCCCTCAATTTCCTCAGCAGCTAGGATGACTCCCCTGTAGATTGGCATACAACCCAAAGCTCCTGATTTCACCGGCCAAGTAAACATTCTCCCCACAGAGTTATCTCCCAGCAGATCGAAGATTCTCGATCCAGTTTCTCTAAGCAGAAATCTCTCAGGTCTTAACTCCCCAATAGAGATTTTCCCTATTTCCCAGGAAAGTCTTAAAGGATCCTCCTTCCCCGTAGAAGTTGTCATAACCCTTGTGAACCCCCACAAGTCACTAAGGATTTTCAATCCCCAGTATTAGTCGCTAAGGATTTTCAATCCCCAAGAAGTCAGCAAGGATTTCTCATCTTCAGTAATCAAAGATTTTTGGAATCCCCAGCTTCGGTCAGGGATTTATTTTCCCTGGTAGCAGTCAAAGATTTCATATCTCCAGCTATTCAGGATTTATCTTCCTCAGCAAGACAACTATTCAGCTTACATGCATAACCATTACATTCATATATCATAAACATGGATTACAGTTCATTGCATCATACATATCATGCAATATAACCTCGTGTTTTAGCTAACGTTTTACCCTTTTCAGGATAAGATTAAAAGGATATCATTAACAATTATTCAGATACAGTATGGATACACCCCAGACACGACGCTCATTCCATTACTCATTCAGAACTTCAAGTCAAAATACTGTATGGATACACCTCAGATATGACGGTCATTCTATTACTCATTCAGACTTCAGAAATCAGATATAGACTAGATACGCTCCAGACACGGCGGCCATTCTATCTCTCATTCAGATTCAACTATCAACTACAAGTTCAGATACACTCCAAACACGGATTCCATTCTGGCCTTTACACCAGCAGTTTGATTTTCCCCAAGCGCAGTCGCCACGGAAGTCATTTTGTCACTTATTCAGATCCCAGTTACAGTACGGATACACCCCAGACACAGCAGTCATTCCACTACTCATACAGATCTCAACTTCAGATACAGTCCAGATACGCTCCAGACACGGTTGCCATTCTATCACTCATTCATAGTTTATCCCCAGCACACAGTTGCTCCATGCACAGAATTTTCTCTGTTACCCGGATACAATACATATACACTCCAGACACGGCAATCATTCTGATATTCATTCAAAATTCAAATACAGTTACAGCTCAGATATGCGCCAGACACGGATGCCATTCTTTTGCTCATACAAACTCAGTCTCCAGATACAGTTCAATGGCATTCCATACACGGATACCATTTTAATGCTCATTCTTCTAACCTACAGCGTTGCAAATCAACAAACATTCTTGGATGGAATCTTTAAGCCCATCTCCAGCAATATTCTACCATTTCCAAATGGCATCTTTAAGCCGATTTCCTCAACTATATTTTGATGAGTGCAAATTTACGGGCACTCTAGTGTCCAATCCTCTTTTACCTTCGAGTCACGAAAGGCAAACTTGCCAATCTAACTCTTCAGGTTCAAGAAGATTGAACAGGGGCAACTGTTGTACCCCAAAATTTTCCCTCCCATATTTATCAACATTTCTCATCACAAGGCTTTTGGAACTCAAGATCAAGCTAGAGTTTGCTCTACTCAAGACACCTCCTTGCACTGTTGACCTAAATTAGGGTTTGAGTTTGCACAGGGATATTTTGACCTACAATGCCCAAAGTGACTTTCATACTCCATGTTGGACCCACAAGTTTAGCCATACCAAGTTTCAAGCCTTGATTCAAATTTTTGCCCAGTCAATTGGACAGTTGACCTAGAAATCAGCTGTATTGGAGGAAAAGTCAATTGTGGCCAATTGACAGTCAAACCTCATGAATTTTGACCCACATCAACGTAATGAACTCATATGAGTCATTTGATCAATTTTGGATCACAATTCCACAAGAAATTTGATCAGATCACCAAAAGGGCAAAATGGTCATTTTTAGGGTTTTGACTGTACAAAGGCAATTTTTGACTGTTTGACCTAACCAATGGCAAATCAAGCTCAACCATAGGCTAAAGGATTCAATTACATTGTCTTGACCCATTCAACAAGTTCAAAAGATCTCAATTGCATAGGATTGACAGATGAATTTTTCAGTCAACTGATCAAAACTTGATTGTGCACTGAAAAGTCAAACTTTGACTTTTTGGTCAAAATCAAGTGCCAAGAGTTATTTTTCATCAAGACATGTCAAATTATGAAACTTGTTCATCAAGAAACCCAAAAATGCAAATTATGGTTTAAAATGGAAAAATTTCATAACTTAGAAATTTTCTAAGTTATGAAATTTTCTTATTTTTTCCTAACTTTGTCCCATTTTTTCATCAAGATGCAAATGGATTCAAACAAAACTTGAAACATGAAAGTTGTAGTACATCACAAAGTCTACAACTTTTATTCAAAAAGTTTTCTCAAAATAAGCTTGTATCTCAAGTTATGATTTTTGGAACAAGGGTACCTAAAACTTTTAACTTAGAGAAATTTTGCCCTAGTTTAGGCAGGATTTTGACTCATCTTCTTGGCCATTTTTCACATATTTACACTTGTAGTTTCAAGTTGTATTTCAAATATGGATTATAGTACATGTTGCAAGCTTTCCAAATTGTCCAAGAACTCCTCAAACACCCTTGTGGTTAGACAGAATCGAATGCTTGAAGTTGGCAAAAACTCACTTTGACCCATGGTCAATACATGTTCATACAAACTTGCATTTTCAAATCAGCATGTTTGGTACTAGCTTTCAGTCCTCAAAACCAGTTTGTACTCCATAATTTAATGCATAACCATTGATCTAAGGTATTATCTTGGTCATTTGGACATTACATACAAAACTAATCCCTATTTGGAAAAAGGTATAATGCCATTTTTATAAAGTTGCACTTTATGTCAAAACAAGATCCTTGAGGCATGGGGCCAGATCTCTGAGGCAAGATCAGATCTACCAATTCCAATAACCAAGAGAAAAAGATGCAACATGATATAGGACTTGCACAGGCCTGCATTGAACAGATAGACACTCTTGCTTCAAGAAGAAGAAAAGTTGCAAACCATAAGCCATCTCTCACATCTGTTAAAACCAACTTACACAAACATTGCAAACAAGTTTGATACCTCCTAACAAGCCAAAAACATGACCCCTTTGCCTCTCAAAACTCCTAGTGCACAAATTCCCCATTTTCTTGCAAAACAGGGCCAATTCTACATTTTGCAAGCCATCTTCAAATTCCATCGTGCGTTTTCCCCAAAGATAGTTCAAACACCTTCTAACCAACATACATAAGATGTCCAGATCATCCATTTCTAGCTGTAACACCCTTAATACACGTTGCCATTTTTGTTTCAAAACTTTGCAGGTTGAGTTCTGTAGCACGATTCAGGCTACTTCAAAACAAGCCAGGCATTGGGAAATCTTCATTGGACATCAAGCAAACTCAAAAGAACCTCACATGCTCTTGGAAGTTGCTGCATTGGCCAACTCGAAGTCAACTGAAATAGGTATTTCATGAACTTTTATCTCTCTATTTAGGAATAGTTAGGCTTAGGTTTGTGAATGAAATATGTTGTACTCATAGCCCTGAAGCCATACATATGCTTAGTTTTCATTTACATTAATCGTGCTAGGAGAATTTCACCCATGAACTTTCTGAAAAAACTAGGTTAGAAATTAGGGCCAAAGAAATTCTCTCTGGTCTTTGAGAGTTAGCTCAAGTTTTTTATATGGTTGGATTCGTTGTTTAATGCTCTACAAGTTTCATGTTATGAGTTTTGTCAAAAAATTAAAGAATCAGGAGATAGCATTTGTACAGAAGCGTGCGCATTTTTGTTCAAATGAAGAAGATGAAGTTTGGTTTGGGCTGGGCCTGTACAGGCTTGCTTTTAGCACCCTCCTCTTTTCTTTTTACACCCCCCTGGCCCATTTTTTGTACATTTGTTATTTTTGCATTTTTGTTTCATTTCTGATTTTGATATTTTATTTTCCAATATAAAAAATACTTAATAATTATTTTCATAAATTTTTGTATTTATTTGGAATTTATTTTAATTATTACTAGTATAAATATGTAAATAATTTATTTTCTTTTTATTAAAACTCAAAGAATAATGTAAAAAAAACATGTTTATTTTTATTTATTATTTTTATACACACTTAAAAACATTTTCTTGAATATACACATTTCTTTTGTAAATAATTAATTTCTATTTTTATATATTTAATATATATATATATATATATATATATATATATATATATATATATATATATATATATATATATATATATATATATATATATATATATATATATATATATATATATATATATATATATATATATATATATATATACTTATATACTTTATTTTATTAAATAATTAGGACAAAAATACAAAAATATTACATTTTTATTTTTATTAATATTTTGCACTAAAAATATCATTTTTACAATATACTTTTATTTTTTGTACAAATTAATACATTTTTGCATATAAATAATAAATAATACTATTTATTTAAGAATTAGGGTTTTTGCCCTAAATAATAAATTAATTGAAATTAACCTTTTATTTTATTTACACTCTACATTTAAAAATACTTTTTACATACATAAAAATCTTTTTTTCATAATACATTTTATTTAACATTTATTTGTTGCATTTTATTTAATTATTGCACATTTAAATATTGTCTTATACATTCGATTTGGTTGTAATAATTTAGAATTTAATTTCTTGTCAAATACCCACAATTCAAATTTGTACCCCCCTCCCTATATCATGTTGTAATAGTGTAGGATTTAAATTCTCGCACCTTTTTATGCTTTCAATTATGCCATGATTAGACTTAGGGTTTGTATGCCAAATAAAATCAACAACTATCTTGACCTAATCTAAGATAAACATGCATGAAAAACAAACACAATGCACACTGGCACCCCCTAGGGTTTCAATCCACTTGTTGCCTTCAAAAATGGGCCATGGTTGCATGTCAAGTACTTTGGCAAAACAAAAATAAAACAAAAGATCACAGTCCCTCGATGACGCTATCTGAGTTACCTAATCAAAATGATCAAGTCTCTTAAAGAAAATTGCCAAAAATACTTGACACAATTGCTACCATGGTCTATACGATGACCCGCGCCTGTCCCGTTTAACATCCTAACATAAGGTTGTTCACCAAATACACTGGTGAAACAACACTGTTAAAAGGGTTAAAAAACATAAGAAAGATCTTTGAGTAAAATAGGGTAGATAACTCTTAGTTACTTGATCAAAACTTGCAAAAACATCCTTGCTATTTTTCAAGACACACTTCACAACACGATTTCAAAACCCTACTTTCAAACATTAAAAACTTTTCAAAAATACAAAAACACCTTTGTATACATTCAAACAAGAATCATTGCAAATGTTTCCACAACGATGGCCTCTTTTCAAAACATCTTTCAAAATCACACACAAAGCACCATTTCAAACAATTGAAAAGCAAAGCAAGTGATCTAAGCAAGTAACTATGAGCCCATGGATAACCATGGATAGAAAGGGTGCTAATACCTTCCCTTTCTATAATATACTCCCCGAACCCAAGAAAACATCTCATAGGTCTTTCCTGTGCTTTTTGACCTTTCCTTAGATAAAATAAAAATTCGGTGGCAACTCTTGCTAAACCGAAACATTTGCGAACACAAACGCAAAATCCCAAGTCAGTTCTCCTACCGTATCGCAGAACTGGCGACTCTGTTGGGGAATTTTCTAAAAGTGGAGTAACCTTAGGGCTTAGATCACCCTTTGCATGATTATTGTTTGCTTTGCTTGCTTTAAATTTTGGTTCTCTTGTTTGGGCTTGAAATCCTCCACCCGGATTTGGGAAACATTCATAGGTAAATAGCAATACGTTGTGGAAACTGCGCGGGGTATACCGACACGGTTGAAGCAATAGCTATATTAGTGCGACATATTTGTGAGTACCGGTAGCCTTTGAGTCAATCGAAGAGAATATGGGGCCGCTGAGTGATGTCATGAAGCACTAATGAACTCTTAGAACCTTACTTGACCATCTTGGCCTTTTATTAGGGGTAGTGAGATGACCGGCTTTGGTGCAGTCCGAAGTTGGTAGATACTCGATACTACACTCATTGAGGGTTGTTTTCTTGGAATATTTTGGTCGCTAGTTAAGTGGCTAAACCAAAACAATGAACATAGAAAACAATCCAGTGATATTGAGCTCCTTAGAACCCGGTTACTATTTATAGGACAAGTTTGAGGCAACTAAACTCAAGAGGGTACTTACCTATGAAACCTCATGCAAGCCTGAAACTAGGGTTTTGTGTGATTTGCTTGTACATGTGTTTGTGCATACATCATGAACATCATAAAACATCATATGCATCCACTAACCATTTCAAGGGTTTGGATCTTCATCTTTGTTCTTGTTTTGTAGGTCATGGAATCTCTTTGCAGGAAAACAATTAAAGTCAACCTTGTGAGAATCCCTCCTCAACTCAAGGAGCTTACTTCCAGGATTCCAGAGAATTCTCTCTTCAGTGAAAGACATGGTAGACTCCTCAACTTGGTCAACACGAACATTGAAGAAGACATGGTGAAAGTTCTCTTCCAGTTCTTTGACCCCCTACACCACTGTTTCACATTCCCTGATTACCAGTTAGTGCCTACCTTGGAGGAATTTTCTCAACTCTTGAGAATTCCTATTCTTAATCAAATACCCTACAACGGTACGAAAAAAGAACCAAAGCCTGAAGATGTTGCTCAAGCATTACACTTGCAACCATCTGACATCAAGGGGCATTGGGAAACCAGAAGTGGTGTCAAGGGCTTCTTGTCAAAGTTTCTGTTTGAGAAGGCACAAGACTGCTGGAATTCTCTTGATCTACAAGCCTTTGAAGAGAGTGTGGCACTCCTCATCTATGGGTTGGTCTTGTTCCCAAACCCTGATCAGCTTATAGATGTGAATGCTGTCAAGATTTTCATATCCAGGAATCCTATACCTACATTGCTTTGGGACATCCTACACTTATTTTACACACGAACAATGAGGAAAAGAGGTGTTCTCATGTGTTGTACTCCTCTCTTAGCAAGGTGGTTTATTTCTCACCTTCCACAATCAGTTCTGAAGAATGAGCAGGGTTTAAGGTGGTCACAACGATTGATGACCCTCACACATTCTGATGTACATTGGTGTTCTCGGTCCAGAGAAAATTTCATCATCATTGATCGTTGTGGGGAATTCCCTAATGTCCCACTACTTGGCATTAGGGGAGGTATCACCTACAACCCCTGTCTAGCTTTGAGACAATTTGGATATGCTCGGAGGAACGGCCCTCATGACATGCTGATTCCTGACCTAGTTTTTGACTTTGACAACGATGCGCAAGGACTTCGACAAAGGTTCATCAGAGCTTGGAGGATGCCCAACAAGGTGGATAGTAAGACACTGGGGCACAAGAATTCCATCCCCCTTGAGCCTTACCTCAAGTGGGTATGAACTCGCTCCCAGAATCTTATGATGCCATACCCTCACATTCTCCCCTTGATCAAAGAGCCTGTTACGGAAGGAGAGGTGCCATACACCATCCTACATCCTGACATGCCAACATCATGGGAAGAAATGCAAAAGAGTTGGATCCAACTCAAGGAAGAACGGGATACTTTTGAAGCCGGCTTCTATGCCAGTGAGAAGAAGGTTTTGGAGCTTACCCGCCGACTTCACAAGGAGGAAACTCTCAACACTTACATCGCGCCAAAGAGGATGCGCAATGTCTTTTTACATTAAGAATTTTGTAATATTTTTCCCATGGGGCACTTATGTAGTAACAAATTTCTTCTTAATATGACGTGCGTTCTTTTTTGTTTGCAACAAATTTGAATTTCTGTACCCTTGAATGCATTACATGAATAACATACCATTCATCATATGCATAAACAGGTCTTCACGCCAGGTTTCCTTATCTTTCTGCTATTTATTTCAGCAAGATGGATTTGGAGAAAACGATAAAGGATCTGCAGGCACAAAATTCACAGTTCCAGCAACTCCTCATGACCTTGGCAAAGTGTCAAGAGGACCACAAAGTTTTGTTGGAGAAGAATAAAGAGAAAAAGAAAAATAGACCTGGGGTGGCCACTTTTGGAAGAAGGTTTGAGAGCAATGCTAGGAAGGTTATTGAGTTCTCCTCAACGTCTGACGAAGGGGCCGGTAAAGGGAAAGGGAATGTTGTGCCTTCTAAATCCGAGGTTGAAGAGGAGGAAGGGGAAGAAGACGAAGACTACTCCGAACAACAGTATCCACCAGCGGATGATAGATATAAGAACCTTGAAGATAGACTGGCAGCTATGGAGTTGTAGAGGGTGCCCGAATTGGATTTTGAAGAACTAGGGCTGGTAGATGGGATTGTTATCCCTCCCAAGTTCAAGGTGCCAACATTTGCCAAGTATGACGGTCTGTCATGCCGAAAGATGCACTTGAGGTCGTATGTCAGAAAAATCCAACCCCACTCATCCGATAAAGAACTCTGGGTACACTTTTTCCAAGACAGCTTGTCTGGCACGCAGTTAGACTGGTTTTATCAACTCGAGAGATCAGAGGTTCACAATTGGGAAGACTTGGCAGCTACTTTTTATCGTCAGTATCAATACAATGCTGATTTGGCGCCCACTCGTACTCAGTTACAAAGTATGGGGATGGCTTCCAATGAAGGGTTTAAAGAGTAAGCCCGGAAGTGGAGTGATCTGGCTGGAAGGGTGCAGCCACCGCTATCAGATAGGGAGTTTGTTGACATGTTTTTGGGGACCCTGTCTGGCCCTTTCTTCAACCATCTAATCGGGAGTTCTTCCGCGGGATTTACTGAACTGATTTTGACCGGAGAAAGAGTTAAGGCCGGTATTAAAAGTGGAAAGATTCAAAAGGACGCTTCCGCATCCATAGCGGTTAAGAAACCTTTCCCGGCTAAGAAGGAAGCATCCGCTGTGTATTCTCAGAAAGGACAAGGAAGAACTGAGCACCGGCCAACTGTGGGGGCTGTGATGATTCAAAACTCGTCAAATGATCAACCTCGTAACAATCAGTCGAGACCTAATCAACAATGGGTGGAAAGGCCACAACGGCAGTTCACCCGGATCAACATGACGCCCGCTCAGGTACTTCCCCATTTGTTGAAGCTGAATCTGACCAGTTTGAAGGAAGCGCCTAAGAACCCTAACACCTCCTCTCCATACTACCACTCAAATGCCAAGTGTGCTTACCATTCCGATAGTGCTGGGCACGATACCAATAATTGATGGGCGCTTAAGAACAAAATCCAGGATCTGATTGATGCTAAGAAAGTAGAATTTGATGCTCCCGTGAAGCCCAATGTTATATCTGCTCCGATGCCCAAGCACGACCATAATATTCATGCTGTTATGGAGGACATTCATATTACTGATGTTGTTGACCTGTTGACGCCGTTACGTGTGATTAAAGAAAATTTGTTGAGAGCCGGGATCTTTCCTGGTTGTGGTAAAGACTGCTATTTTTGTTTGAACATACGAGGTGATTGCCCAATGTTGAGGTCAGGTGTCCAACGCCTGATGGATACCCAAGTGATACTTTTCCAGAAAACCCCTGTTGATACCTTCAATCTTGTTACTCCTGATACTTTTGCTACTTCAACCAACGATATTGCAATTATAACCATTTTCGACAATCCTCGCAAAGCTTGCAAAAGGCCTGTCAGGATTACACCCAACTCTGAATGTGTACCATTAAAGATCACCATGCCGGGACCTGTCCCGTACCAATCCAGCAAAACGATACCATGGAACTATGGGGGAGAAATCTTCTACCATGGTATCAAACAAATCGAAACAGTCCAAGAGATTTCTGAAGAAGAAAGCCCTGATATAGGGAACATTGCGGGTACAAGCAAAATAACCTGCAGCGGTCGGATCTTTTCTCCGGAGATTGCTCCCCCTCGAGCAGTTTTTGGACCCTTGAAAGCTTCTGTACCTATTGGACCATCTGCGCAAGGCCCAGTGATTGAAGAATTGGATACTCCTGAAGTAAGACCATCTGCTGATACTACCGACAAAGGTAAGGGGATACTGGAAGTGCTTGTCAGGACGAAGGCCCATGTTGTGGTTATCCCTGAAACCACTCAAAGAAATGGAGGAAATCTTGAAAATAATCAGAAAAAGTGACTACGACGTTGTGGAACAGTTAGGGCAGACCCCTTCTAAAATTTCAATGTTAGCTCTCCTGCTCTTTTCTAAGGCCCATGCTAAGGCCCTAATCAAATTCTTGAAAGCGGCACATGTACCCCAAGAGACTTCGGCTGACCAGTTCCAAGAATGTGTGGCTAGTCTTACTGTTGATAATGGCCTTGGCTTTTCCAATGCTGACTTAACTCCCAAAGGAAGAAAACACAACGATGCACTACATGTCTCAGTTGAATGCAGGGGAACCACCCTCGCCCATGTCTTAGTTGATACTGGTTCTTCCTTGAATGTGCTGCCGAAGAAAGCCTTAGACCGTTTGGACTGCGAAGGGCTGACTCTCAAACCTAGTAACATCGTTGTTAGGGCTTTTGATGGTTCCAAAAGAATGGTTCATGGAGAGGTTGATATTCGTATCAAAGTAGCCACAGAAGTTTTCAACTCCACCTTCTACGTGATGGACATCCGTCCGTCATACTCATGTTTGTTAGGAAGACCGTGGATCCATTATGCCGGGGCAGTTACCTCCTCTTTGCATCAAATGCTGAAATATCCTGTTAAGGGTAAGATTATAACAGTGCACGGCGAGGAAGAATACATGATAAGTCATCTCAATTCCTTCCGCTATGTGGAGTTGGATGGCGAGTTCATTGAAACGCCTTTCCAGCATTTCGAGGAAGTGTCTCCTGAGGTAGCAGTTGCGAAGACAATGGTTGAGGTGCCTATCATTCCCAAGCATGTATCTAGGATGGCAAAAAGAATTTGCTGAGAGTCGAGGTTTTCCCTGGATTTTTGAAAGATTGTGATTGTTGCGCCAAACAAATGAATGGATACAAATGGCTGAAAGAAGGTGTTCAACGCCTGATGAATAGTCATGAGATCCTATTTGAGAAAATTTCGTCTGTCAAAAGTTTGACCAATAAGAATGAAGACCTCTCCATCATTACAATTTCAAACAAGCCTTTTAGGGTCCCCTCAAAGGGTCCTATTAGGATTTTGAATGAACTGGTTGTTGCTCTGTTAATAATCACTGCCCCTATGCCAATTTCGTACTCATCCAACAAAGCAGTACCGTGGAGCTACGATGCTGAAGTGTATTACCATGGAATAAAGCAAGATGCTTGGATAGAAGAAATCAATGCTAATAACATTGGGAATATTATTAGTTCTAGTAAGGTGGTCAGAACTGGGAGAGTCTTTTCGCCTAACATCTCACCCCTAACTGCTACAACGACACCTATTTGCATCACCGTTGATAAACCTATTGCTGACATTAGGGGTAAAAAGAAAATGGCTGAGCCTGCTGAGATAGAGGTTCCTACAAAGGACGTTGCTACTGAGGAGCCTTCCACTCAAGAAATGGATGAAATCTTAAAGATTATAAAGAGGAGTGATTTAAAGATAGTGGAACAACTGGGGCAAACCCCTTCCAAGATCTCCATGTTATCGTTGCTACTTTGTTCTGATGCTCATGCCCGAGCATTAATCAAATTCTTAAAAAAGGCCCATGTCCCTCATGAGACCACAACTGACCAATTCGAAAATTGTGTGGTGAGATTGATGGCCGATAACGGATTGGGGTTCTCTTATGTTGATCTGACATCACTTGGAAGGAACCATAACAAAGCTTTGCATGTTTCTGTTGAATGTAAGGGGACTACCCTAGCACATGTTCTGGTTGACACTAGCTCTTCTTTAAACGTGCTACCCAAGGGCGCTTTGGATCGGTTAGACCGTGAAGGACTGGTATTGAAGTCGAGTGATATCATTGTAAGGGCTTTCGATGTGTCCAAAAGGATGGTTCATGGAGAAGTCGATCTCCCAATTAAAGTGGGCTCACAGATTTTCAATTCTACTTTCTACATCATGGACATCTGTCCCGCTTACTCTTGTTTGCTGGTTCTCCCTTGGATCCATGGAGCAGGGGCGGTAACATCTATCCTTCACCAAAAGCTAAAATACTCAGTCAAGGGGAAGATCGTCACTGTTTATGGTGAGGAGGAATTCATGGTAAGCCATCTCAATTCATTCAAATATGTGGAGATGGATGGCGAATTTAAAGAAACCCCATGTCAGGCTTTTGAAGTTGTTCTGCCTACGGTTGCTATTGCCAAAATTTCTTCCGACATGCCCAAAGCTGATAAGGTCGTGCCAAGGATGGTTTCATTTAAGGATGCTCATGCCGCAATCGAAGATGGAAACTGTGCTACCTGTGGGAAACTCCCCGAGATCCCATTCAAAGCAGATAAATGTAGGTTGGGTTTCACTATCAAGGCTCAGAAAGAGGTTAGGCGTGTTCGTGCGGGAAAGCCCCCTCTCTGTATTGGAAATCATAAAGTAAACATTGTGGAGGATTCTAATGATGAGTGTGCTTTCGAAGAATGGATATACCCTACTACAACAGAGCTCAACAATTGGCACGCAAAGGACTTCATCCCCATCTCCCTCATTGAGGAATAATTACTTGTTTATTGCTTTCTATCAATTCAAGAACCTTTTATCTGTAATATTAAACAATGACTTTTAAGCTGTATGCATGGCTCGGGGCACTATGGTCCATTTGTTAAGGGTTTTATTTATGTTCATTTTATCATATGATCATTCAATATAAACCATTAGACTTTTTGCATTCGAATTTTTGTGCTCATTGTCTTTCTTTTTCTTTAATACCTTTTTCAAATAGCCATGTATCTTACATGCACACGCACACTCTTACAAATCCTCATCCACTCTAGATCTCATTGCCAATGACTATACTATTGCCAGCTATGATTTCGAACATCCAATTAACCAAGCCGAAGACGAAGGCATGGAAGATTGAGAAATACCGGGAGAACTAGCCAGACTTATAATGCAAGAGGAAAAAGCTATTCAGTCGCATGAAGAGTCAGTTGAAGTCTTCAACCTAGGTACTGAGACAGACAAGAAAGAGGTCAAGATCGGAACCAACCTCGGAAGCAGTGTCAAAAGCAGTTTGGTTCAGATGTTACATGATTATGTGGAAGTGTTTGATTGGTCGTATGAAGATATTCCAGGGTTGGATACCGACATTGTAGTTCATCGTCTGCCAACAAAGGAAGATTATCCTCCTATCAAGCAAAAAGTTCGTCGCATGCGGCCTGACATGTCTGAAAAGATAAAAGCTGAAGTGATGAAACAATTTGATGCAGGATTCCTAGTTGTGACATCTTATCCTCATTGGGTTGTGAACGTGGTTTTGGTGCCAAATAAAGAAAAAAGTTTGTATATGCGTAGATTATAGGGATCTGAATAGGGAAAGCCCCAAGGATGACTTCCCTCTACCTTATATTGATGTCTTGGTCGATAACAACTCTCAATATAAAGTTTTCTCTTTCATGAATGGTTTCTCTAGCTATAATAAAATTAAGATGGCTCCCTAAGACATGGAGAAAACCACCTTTGTTACGCAATGGGGCACCATTTGTTACAAGGTCATGCCATTCAGATTGAAGAATGCAGGGGCAACATATCAAAGGGCTATGGTAGCTTTGTTTCATGATATGATCCATCATGAAATATAGGTATATGTGGATGATATGATTGCAAGGTCACAAACTGAATAAGAACATATCAACCACTTATACAAGCTATTCGAGAGGATGAAAAGGTACAAGTTGAGGTTGAACCCTAATAAGTGCACATTCAGAGTAAGATCTGGAAAACTTCTAGGTTTTGTTGTCAGTGGTAAAGGCATCAAAGTCAATCCTGCAAAGGTAAAAGCCATTCAAGAAATGCAAATTCCCCCATTCTAAAAAGGAGGTTAGAAGATTCTTAGGTCGTCTTAACTATATCGCTCACTTCATATCTCACTTAACTGCTACTTGTGAGCCAATCTTCAAACTCTTGAAGAAAGATCAAGTAGTCAGATGGAATGATGAATGCCAAGTTGCCTTCAACAAAATCAAGGAATATCTGCAAGAACCTCCTATCCTCATGCCTCCAGTTGAAGGAAGACCTTTGATCATGTACTTGACTGTGCTAGAGAACTATATGGGGTGTGTTTTGGGCCAACATGACGAGTCTGGCCGAAAAGAGCATGCAATTTACTATCTAAGCAAAAAGTTTACCAACTATGAAACCAAATATTCACTACTCGAGAAAACTGCGCTCTGGCATGGGTTGCTCGCCGGATAAGATAGTATATGTTGACTCATACCACTCTATTGATTTCTAAGATGGACGCTATCAAGTACATCTTCGAGAAACCCGCTCTGTCCGAACGGATAGCTAGATGGCAAATGATTTTGACTGAGTACGATATTCAATATACAACACAAAAGGCCATCAAAGGAAGTGTATTGGCGGATCATTTAGCCCATCATGTTGTTGATGATTATCAATCTATGAACTTTTACTTCTCGGACGAGAATATCATGTTAGTGACCGACTGTGCAAAATCTGGACCGTATGACAGACCTGAACAAGGATCCCGATAGACTATGGTTCTCGATGGGGCTTCTAATGCTTTGGGTAACGGAATTGGATTTGTGATAGTTTCTCCTGAGGGTTGCCACACCTCTTTCACTGCTATATTGTGCTTCGATTGTACAAATAACATGGCTGAATATGAGGCATGCATTTTGGGTCTGAAGGCTGCCATTGATTTAAGGATCAAACATTTGAATGTATTCGGAGATTCTGCTCTATTGATTATCCAAGTAAAGGGAGATTGGGACACTAAGAATCCTAATATTATTCCTTACAAGGAGCTTGTGTTATCTCTGATTCCATACTTTGAATAAATCACCTTTGAACACTTCCTCATAGAAGAAAATCAGTTAGCCGATGCTTTGGCCATAATGTCTTCTATGTTCAAAGTCAAATGGGACAACGAAGCTCCTATGATTACAATGGAGAGATTTGACGAACCTGTGCACTGCTATGAGCTTGAAATTGACACAGAGAAGCCATGGTACCATGAGGTGAAGAGATACCTTGAAGCACAAGAGTATCCTGAAGGGGCTTCCATCAATTATATAAAATTCTTACGAAGATTCTCAGCCAAATTCTTCCTAAGCAAAGGAACCATGTACAAACACAACAATGATTCTACTCTACTCCAATGTGTGGAAAAGAAGGAGGCAGATAAAATTATGGAAGACATGCATGATGGTCTCTTTGGGACTCACTCTAGCAGACATACTATGGCCAAGAAAATCCTGAGAGCTGGTTACTATTGGTCAATGATGGAAACTGATTACCATCATCACTCAAGCACTTGCCACAAGTTCCAAATATATGCTGACAAGGTCCATGTGCCTCCTATTCCTCTAAATGTCCTGACTGCTCCGTGGCCGTTTGCAATGTGGGGCATTGACATAATTGGAGAGATTAAACCTACTGCTTCTAATGGACATTGCTTCATTCTTGTCGCTATCGATTATTTCACCAAATGGGTCGAAGCTGCCTCATTTGCCTCAGTCACAAAGAACGTTGTAGCCAGATTCATCAAACATAACCTCATCTTCCGCTATGGTATCTCTGAAAGGATCATCACTGACAATGGAACCAATCTTAACAATTTTATGATACAGAACTTTTCACTCATTTCAAAATCAAGCATCACAATTCTTCTCCTTATAGACCTAAAATGAACGGCGCAGTGGAAGCAACCAACAAAAACATTAAGAAGATTGTGAAAAAGATGGTAGTAACCTACAAAGACTGGCATGAGATGTTACCGTTTTCTCTTCATGGCTACCGTACTTCAGCTTAGACATCAACTGGGTGCTGTTTGTCATGGTCAGATGTACTAGAAACGTATGATCAAGGCTTTCAAAAAAAAGATCAAGCCTCGAGTATATCAAGCTGGTGACTTAGTAATAAAGCGCATCATTCTTCCACAAGGCGACCCCATGGGCAAATGGACTCTCACTTACGAAGGGCCATTTATTGTCAAAAAAGTTTTCTCTGGTGGAGTCATGATACTGGCTACTATGGACGGTGAAGATTTCCCACACCCTGTGAATGTGGACATAGTTAAAAAATACTACGCATAAGAGACCCACTAGGTTGACACACTTAGGCAAGATATGGGCATCCCGGTAAACCAAAGGTTTTGGAAAAATTAGGGATATATGCAAAAGATTGTACACCCGGCAAGTCGAAAACCCGAAAGGGCGACTAGGAAAAATGGGTATCCTGATGGGCTGAAAACCTGAAAGGGCGGTCCAGGCAAAAGTTAAGGATTGAAAGCGTATGACTATGTCTTGTGGAATCACCACAATCGACTTTATTACCGAGGTTCGGGTTCAAAAGGTCCAGGATTAATCCAATCAACTTCTGTCAATGGCAAAGGACGTTCGAATACATTGGGGCAATAGTAGAGTTGGAACACAATGAGATCACTTCCACATGGTTGTTATATTTGTTTTCAATTTTGTTTTCCTTTAGAAGAATTCCTCTTACTAGGATCTCCATCTCTTTGTACAAAAAACGTTTATTCATGGGAAAAACATCAATACAAATATACTTTGAAGTGCAAAATTTTTGTTTTTGTTTTGAGTGCAAAAATGTCCAATGACTAAAATTGAATGAACATATGCATATGAACATGATTAGACTATTTAGCAAATATGTGCTGCAAAGAAGCAACGAGCATCTCTTTAAAGCAATTGAGATATCCCCACAGAGTTATCTCATTAGCATTATCCCCACAGAGCCTGCTACAATAAACCTTTGCCCCAGCAGAGTTGCCCACAAAGTTGGATCTATGCAAACCTCGATCAAAGTTTCAATCTCTCGACAACCCTCTCCCCAGCTGAGTTGGTCTTAAATTAAAAATCCTTATGGATTTCTTCTTAAAGAATTCATCTTGCCAGCAGGTCATCAAATATTCTCTTCAACAGGGTTTATTCCCCAACAAAACAATACACCCTCTAACGAAATCATTTCTATTCAAACAATTTTCGATTACTATGAAGCCTGGACCCGACCAGATAATAATCTAACTTATCGAGATATTGTAAAGCCTAGACCCAACCAGACAATGGCTTAACTTCTTTCCCAAGTAGAGTTTGCCTCTACCCCCTGCAAGTTACTGCTTTGCCTGGACCCGACCAGATATCAGTTCAACTTCATCCTTTCAAGAAATTCACTGTGAAGCCTGGACCCGACCAGATATCAGTTCAACTTCATCCTTTCAAGAAATTTACTGTGAAGCCTGGACCCGACCAGATATCAATTCAACTTCATTTGTTCAAGCAAGTTACTGTGAAGCCTAAACCCGACTAGATATCAGTTCAACTTCATCCTTTCAAGTAAGTTATTACGAAGCCTGGAGCTTGACCAGATAACAATTAACTTCATCCACCTCAGAAATTTACTTTGAAACCTGGAATCCGACCAGATAGCAGTTTAATGTTAGTAAGTTTTCTGTGAAGCCTGGAATCCGACCAGATAACAGTCTAACTTCACTCTCCCAAATAATTTCCTGCGAATCCTAGAATCCGACCAATTAACAGGTAATTTAATCTTCTCCGTCAGGAATAATTCCCCAGTAGAGCAATGGACAACCAAAATTCCTGAACTTTATTCCTCCAAGCAGAAATCAACATCCCCCATAGAGTTTCCTCATGCATAGAGTCAAAGTCAATATTCCCCAGTAGATTTCTCCTCAAACAATAAAACAGGAATTCCCAGCAGAAACATTCTAAACAAAGTTGAAGATGCACCTATTCTCCAACAACAGTTAGGGATTCAGCCTCCCAAGATTCCCCAGCATGTTATCAAGTATTTATTTTCCTAGACAAAGACACACTGCAATAAACGCATCACATTCATAAACCATGACGCATACATAACAAATGCATAAAGCATAATCTCATTTATTTTAAGAACATCATTACGCCATGCATACATCTCCATGCAACTAATTCTCTTCCTTGCAGAAAAAAAATCAATCATCAAGTGAAGATCTCTTCTGGTTAGATTTATCTCTTCCAATTAAAAACAGGCAAAAGACATCTACTATTCAGTATAAATCAACCAAAAGATTTATCCTGATACCTCCCCCAGTCACTCTGGATGGCATCTGTAAAGCCCATCTCCAATAACTTTCCACCATTTCTCCAAATGGCGTATTTAAGCCTATTCCCTATGCAATCAACCACCATATCATCGAGTGCAAATTTCTGGGCACTTTAGTGTTCAATCATCTTCCACCTTCAAGTCACGAGTGGCGGGCTCGCCAATCTAACTCTTCAGGTTTAAGAAGATTGAACAGGGGCAGCTGTTGTACCCCAAAATTTTCCCTCTCTTTTCTCAAGACATTTTCTCAAAAGGATTTTCAAAAGCTCAAAGTTTGCACAAGCACAAAACAGACAAAAAGGGCAAAATAATAAAGAATGATTTTTTTTTGACAAAATTGAAGAAAAACAAGCTTGCTTCGATTCATACTAGTTTCGATTGGGCATCTAGGCTTCCTTCGAGCAAGTTTGATTCATCCTTCGATTAGGAATTTGGTCCTCCTTCAATGTAAGCTTTGATTTAGATCCTTCAATTAAGCATTTGCCTTCTTCGATCGAGCTTTGGTCCTCACGCTTCGATTGAACATTTGGGCCTCCTTCGATGTAAGATTTGATTTACATCCTTCGATTGAGCATCTGGCTTCTTTGATCAAGCTTTGGTCCATAAGTTTCATTTGAGCATTTTACCTCCTACAGGTTTGCTTTGATTTACTAAAATAGCTCATGCATGCAAGCTTCATTTAGACAATGGCTCCTGCATGCAAGCTTCGATTTCACCATTGGCCCCTCACCTGTCTTCCTTGGATTCATAAGTTTTCAATTGGATGCATGGCTACCTTCCCATGACCTTTGAATCCACCTTCAGGTTTGCTTTGAATCACCTTTGAATCCATCTGCAAGCCCTTCAATACGCATAGCTTCTACGCTATGGCACACAATTAGGTGGCCCATTCGAAGGACTTGCCATGGTAGAACATTTAGTTTTGCCTGCTTTTGAGTTTGGACCTAAGTGGTCAAAGCAGAAGGACTCGAAGTGGCATATTCAGCTGAAGATGGCCCATTCAAAGAATACATGTTTGGTCCATTCTAAGGACACGTAACTGGTGGGAACAAATGTTGTTTTAGTCTGGTCGAAAGTTGTGGAAGGATGTATGATTCGATTCAAAGGATCAAGTTGAACATTAGACCCATAGGCTAGGCTACATGTTTCTGCTTTTTAGGCCTCAAACTTATGACTCACTCTATATTTAATTGTTTATACAGTTAAATTAGGCTTTTACCCATTTGTTGTCCAAGACAACTTGCACTTAATAGTATAATATTACTTTTAGAAAAAAAATTCTTGAGCCTTGCGCCTGTTTTACTTCTGCAGAAAGAAATCCATATAAACCACTAATATTGCTATCTCATCTTAGGATTATGACACAAGTGGACATTTTCTTTCCAGCTAAGCCTTATTTTATTACTTTTACTCCCAAAGTTCCCAAAACCTTTCTCTATAAATAGAGAGATCCTTCGCAAAGATCATGGCGAGAGAGGAACAAATCTTCAAATTTCCCAAACACCATAAAATTCTCAAACACTTAAACACTTATGAAAACACAAACCCAGAATCCAAATTCTTGCCTCTTTCAAATCTGAAACATCCTTACATCTTGCTATCCTTCGAATCCAGCAAAAAAGGAAATTTCACTTGTTTTTCTCTTTCGAATCCAGTGTTAAAGGCCTAACCCTTGGTCTCTCCCTTTGAATCCATAAGAATTCAACTTAACCACTTCTAAGGTCCAGCACACGCTCCCGCCTCCAGCAAGGTAAGTCATTCTTAACTTTAGAGCCTTCTTTTCCAGCATAGCATGTGAATAAAATTCCTTTTCGTTTCAAACATATACATAGAATTTATTCCCCTTTCGTTTACACCCTGATAGTTTGTTTTTATTGCCTTTCCTTTTGGTTTTGATTCTTTAGTTTCTTGTAAATGTTCTAAGAACTAACCTTGCCTTAAGGAAGTGCTAGCATGGCCTTAGTCCATAATTCTATTTAACATCTCAAACGAAAGAAACATGAAACAAGAAGTAGGAAACGAAACCTTTGGCTTCCACATTAACCTCCAGGTCAAACGAAAGAGGCAGCCAGAAGGCACACCATGCTGACTTCCAGGCCCAGACGAAAGGCACGCCTACACTAACTCCAGGCCCATTCGAAAGGCTCAACATGCTGGCTTCCAGGCCCCGATCGAAATTCATGCCTTCACCCTTTTCAGGCCAAATCAAAGAGAGCCAAAAAGTGCAGAATCGAAGGGTTTTCTGCCTAAATCGAAAAGACCCTTTTCTTGATTTTATTTTATTTTTTCCTTTATATTTTCATTCAATTCAATATGGTTGTAATAGTGTAGGATTTTATCTTTATGCATTTTTTACTTTATACAAAATGCTAGTAATTAGGGTGTATGGCAAGATAAAATCAACAAGTAGACCACCTTGATCAAAAGACAAAAATGCATGCAACCAAACACACTTTGCACACATGCACCTCTAGGGTTAACTCCACTTGTTGCCTTGAGAAAATGGTCATAATACACATGTAAGACATCTTAGCAAAAATAATCAAAAGATCATAGTCCCTCGATGACGCTTCTAATGTTGCCTTACAAATAATCTTAGTCCCTCAAGAGAAATGCAAATATGTCTCACAACATTGCTATTCATGACTATGCGATGACCCACGCCCGTCCCTTTTACATCCAAAGATAAGGCTTCTTACCAATCAATGGTAAGATAGCAATATCAAAGGAAGAGAGAAATGAACAAAAGACTTTTGAGTAAGGTAAAACGTTCTTAGTTGCTTGCTCACAATCTATTCTCAAAAACAAAACATTTTTCAACACACCAAACATTTTTCAAAAATATGAAATATTTTCAAAAGATCAACACTTTGTATACATTCTTATAGAGACGAGAGTCATTACAAAGTTTGCCTAAACGAAGGCGCTTTTCAAAAATACTTTTAAAATCCACCACAAACACATTTTCAAACAAAGCAAGTGATCTAGTGTTGTACCCCAAAATTTTCCCTCCCATATTCTTCAAGAATTGCAAAGAGCATGCTTCAAAATCTCCTCAAGGGTTGCACAGTTCAAGGGCCTCCTAACAGTCAAAAACTAGGGTTTTGGTTCTGAAAAAGAAATGGAAGTTTCCAAGGGTCCAATCAAGTCCCACATGCCTATAAGCAAGGTCAAGCATCCTCATGCCAAGTTTCAAGACTTACAGCAAAAAATTGCACAGTCAAAAACCCTAATTGCTCAACAGTCAACTGCAGGGGCAAAATGGTCATTTGACAGTCAAAAGTTCAAATTTTTGGTCAACATCTTATTTTGAAGCCACAAACATCATTGGATCAATTCTTGATCATGATTCTCAAAGCATGGCTCAAAAAGTCTCAAGATGCAAAAGTTTCCATATTTGGACAGTTGAAAAAGTCAACTGTAACTTGACCAAGGCATAACTTCCACATGGATTATCATAAAAATCCCATCCAAAGCTCATTTTGAAGAGAAAGACATTTCAAACAACTCCTCTTCACACTTCAAGACCAAGAAATGCTCTCACAAAAAGTTATCAATTTCAACATTATAGGTCATTTTCAAAAGTCAACAAAAAGGGACTTTAAGTCAAAGACCATAACTTGAGATTGTTAAATCAAAATGACATGGGACCAAAGGCATTGGTTAGAGTACTTCAAGACCTTTCCAAAATGTCCAAGAACATGATCAAAGCTTAAAAATTGAGCAAGATATGCCTTGTGGAAGTTGGGAAATTTTTGGGAATTTTGAAAAGTCAACTTTACTTCAAATGCCTCAAAATTGCTAATGGGCCACATTTTCTTCCAAGATTCATCATCCAAAGGCTATGCACGACCATTTGGCCCAAAGGGGATTTACTTCATCATTTTTTTTATTTATTTGAATTTTTAATTACTATTAATTCATTTAATTAAATAAAATATGAAAAAAATACTAAACAAATAGGTTTGAATCTTTTTATGCAGCATTTGCTCTCCTTAAAGACTCAAGATTCGTGCACAACCCAAATTGGAAAGATTGGCCATGATTGGAATCAAAATCACATGGAAAAGATTTGAAAAAATATGCATGGAAAATCAAATATTTCTTCCATCAATGCAAAAGGTTTTGGACATTTTTTTCAACCCTAATCCATCACATACATATACTGATCAAAACCTAATGCACAAAAAACCTGAAAGCTGCGCTCAAAACCTCTCATACACTTTGCAATTTTGGTGAATTTTTTCAAAACTGAAAACATCATTCTAAAGGGTTTCAAGGCAATAAAACAATCCCATTACATTCCTGAGGCTTCAAGGAACGTTTCTGGATCAAAACCATTGTTTCTAACGCAAGAAATTGGTAGAACGACCTTGTCCTGTTCATACTTTTTCTCATATTCTTGCATCATGATTCATGCGTTGTTTTCAATTTTTAATGTTTGATTTGTGTTAGTTGATTCATTCTAAAGCTAATCATACCGGTTAATTGAGTTTTCGTGCTTTATTCATGAATCCACCATTGAAGCTTGCTAGGGTTACAAAACTGTAAAATTGGGGCTTTACGTTTGAGTAAAAATCAGGGAACAAGACGTATACCATTCGAACCAGGAGCTTCATACGAATCCAATACACTAGTCGCGCTCAATTTATCATTGGCCAAATTCTAATCGCTATTTTCATGTTCATTATTTAGTGGGGGTTTAAAACCCCCGCTATCTCTTTTTATTTTTACAGGCAATTGAAGAAGAAGACAGACGTGTCCATGGCTTACTGGTGCATTTGAATTTCGCGCGAAATACCCACTAATCGTTTGTTTTACCTTATATTCATTATTGTCTATATTATATACAAAACGCGCAATTGGCACAGTTGGTAGACAAGGCATTTGGTAAGCTCTGGGACCTGGGTTCGATTCTCAGGTCCCCTCACTTTCTTGATATATTTTGTTTCCATGTGATTCTATGCAGTGTGCCTCTTAATGACCATCATGTGTCCCCATAACCTGACGTGCCACGCGCCCACTAAGATCCAACCAAGGGCCCTGATCTGAAGAGTACCATGGGCATAAGTCAACCAGGCCACACGCCAGCATGAAAAGTCAACAAGGCCAAGGGTCTATTGGGCCTAATTGCTGGGACAAAACCTCCAAACTGGGGTCAACACCCCCCAAGGGTTTGCATTTCTTTTTTTTTCCTTATTTTATTTTTATTTGTTTAGTTTTAGTTTAATTCATCAAATTAATATTTTCATAATATAAAAAAATAACAAAAAATCAGAAAGTCATAAAAATTAAAATATATTTTATTTAATGTTATTTTGTAAATAAAATCTTGTTAATTAATTTAGTTTTAAATTCTAGGCTTAATTTTAAATATTTTTCTTAATAAATTAAAAATTGTAGAATTAGGGTTTTATATTTTTATCTTTTTTTTCTTCTTCACCATATTAATTATTAATTATTATTTTTTGTAAATAAAATGGTATTAATTAATTAGGTTAACTTTAGGTTTAATTTTAACATATTTATTTTTAATAAATTAAAAAATAGCTAGAATTAGGTTTTAATTTCATTAATTCTCATTAAAATCCATAAATACAAAAAACTCCAAAAAAATCTTTTCTTTTTATTTTAACTTAATTAATTTGTTAATCGTAATTTAATTTCCTAAAAAGGGTCCAACGCCCTCGCATTCCCGATTTTAATTCTCTTCGCATTTTTATTTCTTTTTGTGAATATAAATGTAATTGCCCAAAAGCCATGTAATAACTTAATTAGATATTTATCTTTTCACTTTATTTTATTTCAAATCGGGTCCTGGATTAATTTGGCGATGTGGACCCGCGCCTTTGTAATAGCGTAGGATTTTGATATTCCGCATCTTTTTAACTGTTAATTAATCCGCATGAAAGAATGAATGTCAAAAATAAAAGCAATGCGTAGATCACAATTACATGAACAAGACAAAATATCTGAAAACGACACACCAATCACACACCACCCCTAGGGTACGCCTCACTGTTGCCTTGCCCCTCGAAAGGTGATCGTCGAGTAGAGGATGTTTTAGTAAGTCCTCATGATCCAGGAACCTGGCATGAGGGTAGCTTCTAAGGTGTCTTCCTATTGCTCCGGTGATCACCATGTCCCGAACTCTCGAATTGACCCGAACACCTCCAACGGTGGTGCTACCTACCTCTCAATGGTGGGATGGCACTACTTTAAGGACATTTACACAGACGAATTCCTTAGGGTAGGTAGACGACTCTAGATACTTGCTCTAATTTCAAAAACAAATCAAAAATACTTTTCACACCGACACCTTTTCAAAAAGCTTTCGAAAGCAACTTTTCAAACACTCTTGAGGACCGATACAAGAGTCGAACTGAAATTTTCAAAGAAACCTTTTTTAAACCCACAGTTGAAAAGCAAACAAACAATTTTGAAAACACAATGAGCAAGTATCTAAGAGCCCATGGATAACCATGGATAGAAAGGGTGCTAACACCTTCCCTTTCTATAAATCTACCTCCCGAACCGAGAGCAATCTCTATAAGGAATTTTTCTGTGCTTTTGTCATTTCCATTTGGAGAAAATAAAAGATGGTGGCGACTCTTGCTTACCGCGACATTTCGCGAACCAGCGTTAAACAGTCAGTTCCAGATCCACCGATCACAGAACTGGCGACTCTGCTGGGGATTAAACTTAAAGTGAGGTGTACCTTAGGATTAGTTCATAACTGTGTTTTCAATTGTATTGATTTGCTTGCTTTAAATTGTGGGACTGTCTTGGGAGTTCTATAGATCCTAACCCGGATTTGGCGATACCTTCTAGAAAGTAGCAACAAGGCTGTGAGGGAACTGTGCGGGGTATACCGACATGGTTGAAACAGTCTGCTATGTTGATGTGGCACTTTGGTGTGTACCGGTAACCCTTGAGTTCAGTCAAGGAGAGTACGGGGCCTCCGCGTGGTGTCGTGAAGCATCAACAAACCTTAGGAACCTTAATTGAACTATCTTGGCCTCTTTAGGGTAGTGAGATAACTGACTTTGGTGCAGTCCGAGGTTGGTTGATACTCGATACTACACTCAATTGAGGGTTGCTTTCCTGGAATATTTCGGTCGCCAGTTCAGTGGCTAAATCAAAATGATGAACAATGAAAGCAATCCGGTGATATTGGGACCCTTAGAACCCGGTTACTTCTAATAGGACAAGTTGAGCCCACCAACTTCAAGAGGGTAATACCCAGACCCCATGCTGGCCTTAAACTCTAAGGGCTTGTCTTGTGTGACTTGTGTGCCTTACATGTTTGCCTTTGTAAATATCTGTGGTGTGTTTAATCATAGCATCATGACATCATCCAGCATCATATGCATTGACTAACCATTTCAGGGGTTCGAATTTTCATCTTTGTTCTTGTTTTGTAGGACATGGAAACTGTTCGCAGAAAGACAATTCAAATCAGCCTTGTAAGGATCCCTCCTCAGCTTAAGGAGCTTATATCCAGGATTCCCGAGAGCTCTTCATTCAGTGAAAGACATGGAAGACTCACCAGCTTGGTCAATACCAACATTGAGGAAGATATGATAAAGGTAATGTTCCAGTTCTTTGACCCTCTGCATCATTGTTTCACTTTCCTGGATTATCAGCTGGTACCTACATTGGAGGAGTTCTCCCGGCTTCTGAAGATCCCTATCCTTGATCAACTACCCTACAACGGCACAGAAAAGGAACCCAAGCTTGAAGAGATTGCTAAAGCCTTACACCTACAATCATCTGACCTCAAGGGACATTGGCAAGTTAGAAGTGGTATCAAAGGGTTCTTAGCCAGGTTTCTGTTTGAGAAGGCCCATGAATGTTGGAACTCCCTTGACTTACAAGCTTTTGAAGAAGTTGTGGCCCTCCTTGTCTATGGTTTGGTGTTGTTCCCTAACCCAGATCAGCTTATAGATATCAGTGCTGTCCGGATCTTCATGTCCAGGAATCCTATACCTACGTTGCTGGGGGACATCCTTCACTCATGTTACACTCGAACCATGAGAAAAAGAGGTGTCCTTATGTGTTGCACTCCTCTCCTGGGAAGGTGGTTTATTTCGCACCTTCCACAATCAGCTTTGAAGAACGAGCGGGGTTTGAGATGGTCACAACGGTTGATGACTCTTACACATGCAGATATACATTGGTGCCCTCGGTCCAGAGAGGATGTCACTATCATTGATCATTGCGGGGAATACCCTAATGTTCCTTTACTTGGAATCAGAGGAGGTATTACTTACAACCCATGCCTGGCTTGGAGACAGTTTGGTTATGCTCGGAGGGATGGTCCTCATGACATGTTAATTCCTGACATAGTTTTTGACTTCGACAACGATGCACAAGGACTTCGCCAGAGATTTATCAGAGCTTGGAGGATGCCAAGTAGGATAGACAGTAAGACACTGGGGCACAGGAACTCCATCCCGTTGGAACCTTATCTCAAGTGGGTACGCGCCCGCTCCCAGAAGTTAGTAATGCCATATCCTCATATGCTCCCTGTGATCAAAGAGCCAGTCTTGGAAGGAGAGGTGTCCTACATCATTCAACATCCCGACATGCCCACGTCCTTGGAAGAGATGTAGAAGAGCTGGATCCAGCTTAAGGAAGAACGGAATACTCTTGAGACCAGCCTACATGCTAGTGAAAAGAAGGTCTTGGAGCTCACCCGCCTATTGCATGAGGAGAGGAATCTCAACACCTACATAGCTCCAAAGAGGATGCGTAGTGTCTTTTGGGATTAATTTGCTTTGTAATATGTGCCCCTGAGGCTTTGATGTACTGAACAATTATTTCCTTAATGATAACGTGTGTTCCTTTTTGTCTACAACAAATTTGAACTTTCGAACCCTTGAATGCATTGCATAAACACATATCATTCATCATGTGCATAGCAGGTTTTCTTCTTTTCAGGTTGCTTACTGTTCTTCGCTGTTTATTTCAGCATCATGAATCCTGACTCATCATCAACCGAGATGTCCATCAAGGCTCTTCAGGCGCAGAATGCGCAATTTCGAGAACTAATCATGGGTTTGGCTCAGGGCCAAGAAGAGCTAAAGGCTCTGCTCCTGAAGAAGGAGAAGAAGAAGAAGAAGAAGAGAACTGTTCTTTTCAACTCGGGCCGAAGGTTTGGCAACACTCTGCAGAATGAAGAGGCTGGTTCTTCTATAGGCAAGAGCAGTCCCCAAGGGGGAAAAGGTCCTAGTCTGGTAGTCTCTGACAACGAGACTGGTTTCGATGAGGAACAGTATCCTCCGGCTGAAGACCGGTATAAGCAGTTGGAAGACAGACTGAATGCTATGGAGATACAACAGGTGCCGGGGCTGGATTTCGGAGACTTAGGCTTATCTAATGGTGTGATTATTCCTCATAAGTTCAAAGCACCATCTTTTACCAAGTATGACGGGGCGTCTTGTCCCAAGCTACACCTCAGATCGTATGTGCGGAAGATTCAGCCGTACTCAGTGGACAAGAATTTGTGGATCCATTTCTTCCAGGAGAGTCTTTCAGGGACTCATCTCGAATGGTTCTATCAGCTGGATGGGACCAAAGTTCGTAACTGGGAGGAGTTGGTTACTGCTTTTTATAAGCAGTATCAATATAATGCCGACCTTGCCCCTACACGTACCCAACTCCAGGGTATGTCGCTTGGGTCAAGTGAAGGTTTCAAAGAGTATGCACAGAAGTGGAGGGATCTGGCTGGCAGGGTGCAGCCTCCGTTGACTGACCGGGAGTTGGTAGACATGTTCTTGGGGACCCTATCTGGGCCATTTTTCAATCATCTTATCGGTAACTCATCTGCAGGGTTTACTGATCTTATTCTGACTGGAGAGAGAATAGAGGCTGGGATGAAGTCTGGCAAAATTCAGAAGGGTGCATCTACAAGTTCTGAGAAGAAACCCTTCAAAAAGGAGGCCAGTGCTGTATATGGGTCTAGAAGACAAGAGAAACCGGAGCGCCGCCAATCTGTCAACGCAGTGATGATTGCTAAGCCTGTTTCCGCTCCTCGGCAAACCAATCCTCAAAGGGCTGAAAGACCCAGAAGAGAGTTTACCCGTCTAAGTATGACCTTATCGCAGATCTTTCCGCAGTTGCTATCCACCAGTTTGGTGACTGTCAGAGAGGCCCCGAAGGTTGTGAATACTGCCTCTCCCAAATACAATCCAAATGCTCGCCGTGCTTATCACTCCGATAGCCCGAGGCATTCCACTGATGACTGTTGGGCCTTAAGGAATAAGCTGCAGGACCTTATTGATACGAAGGAGGTACAGTTTGAGGCATCTGAGAAGCCTAATGTAGTGACAGCTCCCCTGCCTGCTCATGGAGTGAATGCTATTGGGGAGGATGATGAAGCGGATGAAGCTGAGTTCGACAGCTGGATTTACCCGGCAACCGACGGTGAACCTAGCAATTGGATTGCAAAGGACAACCTATTTGTTTCTCTTGTTACTGAGTAATGAATTCTTTTGTTATCTGTAATAAACAATTAAAACTCTATGGCTCGGTGTATTACCCGGGGCACCGTGGCTTCATTTGTGAGGGTATATTAACTGTCATTTCATATATCATGAATAAAGATCTTGGACGTTTTCTCGCATTGCAAATCTTATGCTCCTTTTCTTTCTTTCCTTTCTTTATTGCAAAACAGCTGTATTTACACACACTCACTCATACAGGTTTCAATCCACTCTGGATCTCACTGGTAACGACTCTGCTACTGCCAGTTATGACTTCAAAAATCCGATCAACTTAGCCGAAGACGAAGGTGAAGTTGATTGTGAAGTGCCTGGAAAACTTGCAAGACTGTTACTCCAGGAAGAGAGGGCAATTCAACCACATGAAGAGCCAGTGGAAACAATAAATCTGGGTACTGAGATGGACAGGAAGGAGGTAAAGATTGGTGCCAACCTAGAGCTCAGCGTGAAGCAACGGTTGACTCAAATGTTACATGATTATATGGAGATCTTTGCCTGGTCCTACGAAGACATGCCCGGGCTGGATACCGATATTGTGGTCCATCATTTTCCTACCAAGGAAGACTGCCCTCCGGTTAAGCAAAAGGTCCGCCGTATGCGTCCAGAGATGTCTGAGAAGATCAAAGTCGAGGTTATGAAACAGTTTGATGCCGGGTTCCTTGCAGTGACTTCTTACCCTCAGTGGGTTGCTAATGTGGTGCCGGTACCAAAGAAAGATGGAAAGGTCAGAATGTGTGTCGATTACAGGGATCTGAATAGGGCCAGCCCCAAAGATGACTTCCCTCTACCTCACATTGATGTCCTTGTTGACAATACTGCTCAGCATAAGGTGTTTTCTTTCATGGATGGCTTTTCAGGCTATAATCAGATCAAGATGGCACCTGAAGACATGGAAAAAACTACCTTTGTTACTCAGTAGGGCACCTTCTGCTACAAGGTCATGCCTTTTGGACTGAAAAACGCTGGGGCAACCTACCAACGTGCCATGGTTGCTTTATTTCATGACATGATCCATCATGAGATAGAAGTGTATGTTGACGACATGATCGCAAGGTCTCAAACTGAGGAGGAACACCTTGATCATCTGCAGAAGTTGTTTGACCGTTTGAAACTGTACAAGCTGAGGTTGAACCCGAACAAGTGCACCTTCGGGGTAAGATCTGGAAAGTTGCTAGGCTTCGTTGTAAGTGATAAGGGTATTCAAGTGGACCCTGCCAAGGTCAAAGCCATTCAAGAGATGCCAGTGCCTAAGACAGAGAAAGAGGTCAGAGGCTTTTTAGGACGCCTGAATTATATCGCCCGGTTCATCTCGCACCTAACTGCCACCTGTGAACCAATCTTCAAGCTGCTGAAGAAAGATCAGGTAGTACGTTAGAACGATGAATGCCAGACCGCTTTTGACAGAATCAAAGAGTATCTCCAAGAACCACCCATTCTTATGCCACCGGTTGAGGGGAGACCTCTGATACTATACCTGACAGTACTTGACAACTCAATGGGGTGTGTGCTGGGGCAGCATGACGAGTCTGGCCGAAAAGAGCATGCCATTTATTACCTTAGCAAAAAGTTTACCGACTGTGAGACCCGATACTCACTGCTTGAGAAAACTTGTTGCGCTTTGGTATGGGCTGCTCGCCGGCTGAGACAGTATATGCTGACTCACACTACCTTGTTGATCTCAAAGATGGATCCTATAAAGTACATATTTGAAAAGCCTGCTCTGTCGGGGAGAATAGCAAGATGGAAAATGATCTTGACAGAATACGACATTCAGTACACGACCCAGAAAGCCATCAAGGGAAGTGTATTGGCAGACCACTTGGCACATCAGGCAGTAGACGACTATCAGTCAATAAACTTCGAGTTTCCCGACGAGAGCATCATGATTGTGACTGATTGTGAAGTACCTGGACCGGATGAAGGACCTGAGGAAGGATCCCGATGGTCTATGCACTTTGACGGAGCCTCCAACGCTTTGGGTAATGGTATCGGCGCTGTGATCATATCCCCTCAAGGCACTCATACTCCACTCACTGCCCGGCTATGTTTCAACTGCACCAACAACATGGCGGAGTATGAGGCATGTATCATGGGTCTCCAAGCTGCGATTGACTTAAGGATCAAGTATTTAAGTGTCTTCGGAGATTCCGCTCTTGTGATCAATCAAATCAAAGGAGAGTGGGATACGAAACATCCGAATCTTATTCCTTACAGAGAATGTGTGTTGACATTGATCCCTCATTTCACAAAGATCACATTTGAGCATTTCCTGAGAGAGGAGAATCAGCTGGCGGACGCGTTAGCTACAATGTCTTCTATGTTCAAGGTCAAATGGGACAATGAGGCTCCCCGGATCATTATCTGGAAACTGGACGAACCGGCATACTGTTGTGATCTCGAGACTGAATTGGTGACTGAGAAGCCTTGGTACCATGAGGTGAAGAGATACTTGGAAGCTCAGGAATACCCTGAAGGTGCATCTGTCAACGATAAGAAGTTTCTGAGAAGGTTCGCAGCGAAGTTCTTCCTTAGCAACGGCATCCTGTATAAGCGAAACCATGATTCGACCTTACTGCGTTGTGTAGATAAGACAGAAGCAGAAAGGATCATGGAAGAGTTACATGAAGGGACCTTCGGTACACATTCCAGTGGACACACTATGGCGAAGAAAATCCTTCGGGCAGGGTATTTCTGGTCCACAATGGAAGCTGACTGTTACCAACACTCTCAGACATGCCATAAGTGCCAGATATATGCAGACAAGGTGCATGTTCCTCCAGTTCCTCTAAATGTTCTGACTGCGCCTTGGCCGTTTGCAATGTGGGGCATAGATATGATCGGTGAGATTAAACCTACGGCATCCAACGGGCATCGCTTCATCCTGGTAGCGATTGATTACTTCACGAAGTGGGTTGAAGCAGCATCCTACGCTACGGTAACCAAGACTGTTGTGGCACGGTTCATTCGGCACAACCTGATCTGTCGATACGGGGTCCCTGAAAGAATCATTACAGACAATGGTACCAATCTTAATAACAAGATGATCACTGAGCTCTGCGAGCAGTTTAAGATACAGCACCACAACTCTTCTCCTTATCGACCGAAGATGAATGGGGCTGTAGAAGCAGCAAATAAAAACATTAAGAAAATCGTGCAGAAGATGACAGTGACTTATAAAGATTGGCACGAGATGTTACCGTTCGCTCTACATGGGTACCGTACCTCAGCCAGGACGTCAACCGGGGCAACTCCTTTCTCCTTGGTCTACGGTATGGAGGCAGTCTTACCGATCGAAGTACAGATACCCTCTCTCCGGATAATGAAGGATGTAGATCTGAACGAAGATGATTGGATCCAGACACGACTTGATCAATTAAACCTTATTGATGAAAAAAGACTTGCTGCTATCTGTCATGGTCAGACGTATCAGAAACGAATGATCAGGGCATTTAACAAGAAGGTTAGACCACAGGAATATCGAGTTGGGTATCTGGTAATCAAGCGAATCATCCTTCCTCAGAGTGATCCAAGGGGCAAATGGACCCCTACGTACGAAGGGCCATTTGTGGTTAAACATGTGTTCTCAGGAGGAGCCATGATTTTAACCAACATGGATGGTGACGACCTTCCTCACCCCGCTAATGCAGACATAGTAAAAAGATACTACGCATGATAAAGACCCGCTAGGTTGACATACCTAGGCAAAAATTAGGGCTTCCCGGCGAACCAAAAGGGTTCGGGAAAAATGAAGGGATGAAATGAAAAATCTGTACACCCGGCAAGTCGAAAACCTGAAAAGGCGGCTTGGGAAAAAATGGGTATCCCGGTGGACCGAAAACCCGAAAGGGCGGTCCAGGCAAAAGTTAGGGATAAAGCGTAATACTATGGATCACTTTGCATCCAGAATCCGGTATCTACATCAAGTTCAGACGGCATCGATCAGTCAGCTTCATCTTCAACTAAGGTCATCAAGTGATGAGACGCTCGGAGATATAAAGGCAATAGCAGAGTTGGAACCCAGTGGGATCATTCATTTCACACAGCTGTTTTATTTTCCTTTGTACAATTTGTATAAACTCTTTTGTTCGGCGGCGTTCTCTTACTAGGACGTCAGCCTCTTGTACATAAAACGCCTATTTACAGGCAAATTCAAAAAAAATCAATACAAAAATCACTTTTCAGTTAAAATTGCCAATTGTTTTCCCTTTTCGTTTTGTTTTGCGAAGAACGTCCAAGGTTCAATTTGTGATATATACATTGACACTAATTGCTAACTCATAAATATTTGCATACGAAACAAAGGATTAATTACAGGTAACATTAGAAACAGGGGCAATAAAGAGTTGTCTAAGCAATCTAATTGTTCTGTCCTCCAAGGTATCAAGGTAGGTTCGGCTGAAGAACACAACCAGTATATCTTAAATCCCCAGAGAGTAAGCCAACAAGTCAGTGCGCTCTCCCCAAGCAAAGCTATTATCAGCCTTAAGGAAGTTGGGTATCCCCCGCAGATCTCAACATTCCCCAACACGAGATATGAATATTCTTAACAAGCATCCCCGGCAGTCTTAGCCTAAAGATTGTTCCCCGGCGGTATATCAAACATTCAGTGAAGTCACTTCCCAGATACAGTTCAAAAACTTCCCCAGGAGAGTCCAATCCAGTTTCCCCAGGAAAGTTGGAATCCATCCCCCCAAGCAGTAAGCTTATCCCCAGTAGATTTTGGAAGCTTATCCTCGCAGAGCACGAACGCGTCTCTCGTCTTTATTCAAAGAGTTATTTCCATACCAGGATATAACTGGGTTATCCTCAGCCAAAAGCCACGGGAAGATCGTCCTCGGCGAAGTCTTCTTATCCCCAGCGAAGTCTATTAACACTTCCAACATAATAACGGTATCCCCAGTGTTGTACCCCAAAATTTGCCCTCCCATATTCTCCAAGAAATTGCCAAGTCAAGCTGCAAAATTCCCCAAGGGTTGCACAGTGCAAAGGTCTCCTATACAGTCAAAACTAGGGTTTGTGTTCTGATCAAGAAAATGAAGTTTTCAAAGGCCCAATCAAGTCTCATATGCCTACAAATATGGTCAAGTATCCTCATATCAAGTTTCAAGGCATTCAACACAAAATTGCACAGTCAAAACCCTAAATTGCACTACAGTCAACTGTAGGGGCAAAATGGTCATTTGACAGTCAAAAGCTCAAATTTTTGGTCAACATATCATTTTGAAGCCACAAACATCATTTGATCAATACTTGATCATGATTCTCAAAGTTTGGCTCAAAAATCATCAAGATGCAAAAGTTTCCTTATTTGGACAGCTGAAAAAGTCAACTGAAATTGACCAGGGCATAACTTTCACATGGATTATCAGAAAAATTCCATCCAAAGCTCATTTTGAAGAGAAAGACATTTCCTACAACTCATCATCATACTTCAAGTCCAAGAAATGCTCTCACAAAAAGTTATCAATTTCAACATTATAGGTCATTTTCAAAAGTCAACAAAAAGGGACTTTAAGTCAAAGGCCATAACTTGAGATTGGTAAATCAAAATGACATGGGACCAAGGGAATTGGTTAGAGGACTCAAAGACCTTTCCAAAATGTCCAAGAACATGAGAAAAGCTTAAAAATTGAGCAAGTTATGCCTTGTGGAAGTTGGGAAATTTTTGGATATTTTGAAAAGTCAACATTGTTTCAAATGACCTAAAATTGCTAATGGGCCCATTTTTCTTCCATGATTCATCATTCTAAGCATGTGCACGACCACTTGGCCCAAAGGGAAGTATTTTCTCATTTTTTATTTATTTATTTGAATTTTTATTTATATTAATTCATTTAAATCATTTAAATATATGAAAAATATTTAACTCACCCTAACCAATCTTTTTATACATGTTTTATGCTCAATATTTCGTGCCTAGCCAAATAAGGAAAGAGTTGGAGCAATTGGATATGATTTGAACCAAATACACATGAAAAAAGATATGAAAAAGATCTTAAGAAATCAAATATTCAAAACCATGATTACAAGAGATTTGATTAAATTTTTTTGACCTAATGCACTCACTACATATGCCTGACCATAAACCTAATGATGCTAGACACAAAAGCTGCGCTAAAGAGCCATTGACAAACTTGAATTTTTCTCAAGAAACTCAAAACTGAAAATCACATTGGAGGGCGATTCAAGCTGATATTTTGATCTCATCATCTTCCTTAAGTCTCCAGCAACGTGCCTGCATAGGTTTCCAAGTCTATAACCTCCTGAATTGTTGTACAGAAGCTAGCCTTTCTCCCTTTATTTTCATTATCGTGTTTTACATTCTAGGCTCATTCATGCTGTTTTGTTTACATATTTGTGATCAGTAAAGCATTTGCAAACTAACCATATACTTTGATTGCATTTTTACGCCTTGTGTACGATTTCACCATTGCCAATTGCTAGGGTTTGCAGGACCTCAAAATTGGGGTTTCTTATTTAAAGAAAAATTAGCCCTTCAGACCCATACCATTCGAATCAGTGCATCTGGACGAAGAGGATACCACACTCGCGATCAATTTATGAACCCTCTAAGACCTATTCGTTATTTTCTCTAAAGCCACCTAAAACAACGCGTGCAAAACCGTTGCTTATAACATTCATGTTTCAGGTAAACAAAACTGTGCGAAGGAGATGATGTGTTGGCAAACAATGATAGGACAATTCAAAAATTCGCGCGTTGGGGGCCACTGACTTTCTTTCCTTTTATAATATTTATTAACCATTATATAATAAACGCATACGTAGTGGCTCAGTGGCGCACGTGGTGACTTGCAATGTGAATGACCTGGGTTCGATCCCAGGTCTTCACCCTTTCCATTTATTTTTTTTCAATTAACAATCATATGCAGGTTGATGGCGTTGTTCCATGGTATACCTCCAGATCCAAGCGTACACGCGTCCAAGAGATTCAAATCAAAGGCGCACGATTGAAGAACACAATAAACGTGAGTCAATGTTGCTACACGCTAGTGGGAAAGTCAAACGGACCTGAAGCTTGTTGGGCCAGAATTCTTGGATCTATACCTCCATATTGGGGCCTGAACCCCCCCTGGTTTGCAAATTCTATATATTTTCCTTATGTTTTATTTTCAATTATTGTTTTATCTGCTTTATTGTTTTGATTTAATTAATTATTTTTACAAAATATAAAAAATGCCTAAAAATCAGAAAAGATAAAATATGATAAATATTTTTATTTTAATATTTTCTTGTAAATAAATGCTTGGAAATTAATTAGTTTTAAATTAGGGTTTAGCTTTAATCCTTTTCATAATAAAAATATAAAAAAAACATAGAATTAGGTTTAATAAATTTTATTCCTTTTAATTTTTCTTTTTCACAATAATATTATTTATTTTATTTATTTTCATAATTAAAATTGTACATAAAAAAAATTAGGTTTAATTTAGGTTGAATTTTAATGTTTTCTTAATAAATTAAAATAAAGTAGAATTAGGGCTAGTAGTTAATTTTAATTAATTCTTTCTTTTTTCTATTAAATCTTAAAAACATAAAAATACCAAAAAACAAGTCTTTCTTTAATTAATTAATTAATTTCACCATGTAATTTAATTTTTTGCAAAAGGGTCCAACGCCCTCGTTTCGTTCGTAATTTCTTATTTCTTCGCATCTTTATTTTATGTCATTTAAATAATTATGTACCTCTCCCAAAGCCTTGTAAATACTAATCTTCTCGCACTTTTAATTTCTTTACTTTTCTGTCAAATCGGGTCCGGTTTAATTTTGGCGATGTGGACCCGCGCCATTTGTAATAGCTTTAGATTTACTTTTCCTCACAACTTTTAACTGTTAAACAAAGCATGCAAGAATGAATGGCCTTAAAATAAAATCAAGCGTAGAACACCAATAATATGACAAGATAAATACCAATGAAAACGACACACAAATCACACACCACCCCTAGGGTACGCCTCACTGTTGCCTTGCCTCGAAAGGTGATCGTCGAGTAGAGGATGTCTTAGTAAGTCCTCATAATCCGGGAACCTGGCATGAGGGTAGCTTCTAAGGTGTCTTCCCATTGCTCTGGTGATCACCATGTCCCGAACTCTCGAATTGACCCGAACACCTCCAACGGTGGTGCTACCTACCTCTCAATGGTGGGATGGCACTACTTTAAAGGACATTTACACAGACGAATTCCTTAGGGTAGGTAGACGACTCTAGATACTTGCTCTAATTTCAAAACAAATCAAAAATACTTTTCACACCAACACATTTTCAAAAAGCTTTCGAAAGCAACTTTTCAAACACTCTTGAGGACTGATACAAGAGTCGAACTGAAATTTTCAAAGAAACTTTTTTTAAACCCACAGTTGAAAAGCAAACAAACCATTTTTGAAAACACAAATGAGCGAGTATCTAAGAGCCCATGGATAACCATGGATAGAAAGGGTTCTAACACCTTCCCTTTCTATAATCTACCTCCCGAACCGAGAGCAATCTCTTTAAGGAATTTTTCTGTGCTTTTGTCCTTTCCATTTGGAGAAAATAAAAGACGGTGGCGACTCTTGCTTCCGCGACATTTCGCGAACCAGCGTTAAACAGTCAGTTCCAGATCCACCGATCACAGAACTGGCGACTCTGCTGGGGATAATCTTATAAAGTGAGGTGTACCTTAGGATTAAGATCACTGTGTTTTCAATTGTCTTCTTTGCTTGCTTTACCATTTGTGGGTTGCATGGGAGTTACATAGATCCTAACCCGGATCTGGGGATACCCTGTTTAGGTAGCATAAGCTGTGAGGGACCTGTCCGGCGTAGACTGACACGGGTGAAACAGTGGCTACGTTGGTGTGGCACCTTGGTCTGTACCGATATCCCTTGTGCTGCAACGAGGAGAATATGGGTCTTCTAAGGAGTCATTAAGCACCAACAACCTTAGAACCTTAAATGACCCAACTTGGCCAATAGAACAGTAGCAGTATGCTACGCCCATTGAGGCTAAACTCTCGTGATGGTTCTGGCCGCAAGAAAAGATTGCGATGCTGGAGTTATGACCGATTGAGGGTAGTCAATGATATTGGGATCCTCTAAGAACCCGGTTACTTTGATAGGACAGGTATGAACCAACAAACTGAAAGAGGGTAATACCTAGACCTCATGCTGGCCTAAACTCTAAGGGCTTCTCTTGTGTGACTTGTGTGCCTTCGTACTTGCCTACTTGCATGCTTGTTATCTGACACATGAACTACTTGCAGGTTTTGTTTATAGTCCTTGACTGGGACTCATAACAGGGTTTACTGAGTGTTTTGCAGGTTTTATTTAGTCCTTAATTAGGACTCATGACATGTTTTACTCAGGTTTCTTGCAGGTTTTGGTTTGCAGTCCTTAATTGGGACTCATAACAGGGCTACTTACATTACCCCATGCATAGCATAACATCATACCATTGCATACATCCTAACCCATTTCAAGGATCTCAAGGGCTTGTGATGCAGGTCATGATAAATCAAACATCTAGCCAGGGGCAAAGAGGATTTATTTTCCTCTAGCCAAGGTTGTCAGGGGCTATGACCCACTGGATATGGTGAGCCTTTGACCCTTGACGAAGGACTCTCAACAATATGAAGTTCTTTCAATCAAGCTACCGGATCCAAATGCTAACAAATTTTTTGTCTACCCCGCGAGGTCCTTGAAATCATTGCATGCATATCATACATATCATTGCATAACAGGTACCCTTTCTCTGCAGGTTACTTACCTTCTTCGCTATTTATTTCAGCAGTCTCGTCATGAATCCTGAATCTTCAACCGAGCACACTATCAAGGCCCTCCAGGCTCAGAACGCCCAGTTCCAAGGGCTGATCATGAATTTGACCCAGGGGCAACAAGATCTGAAGGCTCTGCTCTTGAAGAAGGAAAAGAAGAAGAAGAGGACTGTTTTGTTCAGCCCTAGACGCAGATCTGGGAACACCCTGCAGGATCAAGCTGAGAGGACAACTCCATCTGTGGGGAAAAGCAGTCACCAAGAGGAAAGGGTTCCCAGTCCAGTGGTCTCCGACAATGAGACAGATTTCAATGACGAACAGTACCCTCCTGCCGAAGACAAGTACAAACAGTTGGAGGATAGGCTGAATGCTATGGAGATCCAACAGGTACCTGGGCTGGATTTTGGAGATCTGGGTTTGTCAACTGGTGTGATTATTCCTCGGAAGTTCAAAGCACCATCCTTTACCAAGTATGACGGGGCGTCTTGTCCCAAGTTACATCTCAGGTCCTATGTTCGGAAGATTCAACCATATACGGTGGACAAGAATTTGTGGATCCACTTCTTCCAGGAGAGTCTTTCAGGGACTCATCTCGAATGGTTCTATCAACTCGATGGGACCAAGGTTCGTAACTGGGAGGAGTTGGCTACTGCTTTCTACAAGCAGTGTCAATATAATGCCGACCTTGCTCCTACGCGTACCCAACTCCAGGGTATGTCGTTAGGATCAAGTGAAGGTTTTAAAGAATATGCGCAGAAATGGAGGGATCTTGCTGGAAGGGTACAACCACCTCTGACTGATCGGGAACTTGTCGATATGTTCTTGGGGACCCTGTCTGGTCCGTTCTACAACCACCTAATTGGGAATTCGTCTGCTGGATTCACAGATCTTATCTTGACTGGAGAGCGAATAGAAGCTGGCATCCGGTCTGGGAAAATTCAAGAGGCTGCACCTTCTGATAAAAAGCCTCATCATGGAAAGAAAGAATCCAATGCTGTGCACGGTAAAAAGAGCCGTCATGAGGTAGGGGCAATCCAGATCTCCAATCCCGGACATGCTCAACAAGGACAGGGGCAGCAGCGAAAGGAGAAACGACAGTACACCAAAATCAACATGTCGCTGGATCAAGCACTGCAACAAATGTTGAAGGCAGGGCTGATCACCTTAAGGGCTCCTCTCCAGAATCCGAACACTTCTGCTCCCAACTATCATCCCAATGATAGGTGCGCATATCATTCTGATAGCCCGGGGTATACTACGGACAACTACTGGCCTCTCAAGAACAAGATTCAAGACATGATCGACGCCGGGGAGATTCAGTTTGAAGTGCCTGAGACTCCGAACATAATCGCTGCTCTGTTGCCCAATCATTGAAGCCTTTTGTTTATTTGAATTTTTGAGTTGTATTTTTCTTTTCTTATACAAACAATTAATGTCATAGCAAACTCTTTTATTCTATCAATGCATCGCATACGTCTGTTTTGGGAATTAATACAATTGTTTTCATTATGTTCAAATTTCTTTTCATATTTTTTCTGATGTCAACTCTGGATCTAAAATTCTAAGCCTCTTGAGGGAGGATGAAGAAAACGATACCACGATCTTTACAGTATGCTTTTGAACAGACCTCGCTGATGAGGTACAGGCATTGTTTCAATCCCTAAACACTGGAGTTATAAGGAAGATAATCCCTCGTCAACCCCTCTGAGCCAAAGAAGTAGGAGTTTTTCTTTTCGAAAATTAAAACCCTTAATCATAACCTGGGGCAGGGTAGTTCTCTCAGTTGATCCAAGTGCATAACGAATGGCACCAAAGAGATCCTTACGGAAAAAAGAAAGACAGTGATGGTTCCGAACAATCGTAAAGACAGGCAGTCATTATCAAAAAAGTTCATAAATGAAAAGCCCAAAAAGTCAAAACCTATAAAGGGGACTTACGAAACTGGGGCATCCCGCTGACTGTAATTCCAAAAAAGGAAACAGCTCAGGCAAAAAACAGGGATAACAAAATCAAAAAGAAAGAGGTCTTATAAACCCTCAACAATAACAAAAAGGAATGACTGTCTATCCAACATAAACGTTCAGTATCCGACCATCACTGGAAAATCAGAGCAAAGACTCAAACAAGGTCTAACGTATGATCAACTGAGTTTAGGTTTGGAGAACATCACGAAGAGCGGGTGGGTACAAATAATTTGAGCCTTTATCCTTTGTTTCTTAAACCGTGAACCAAGCCACGTTATAACCCTTAAAAGTCCTAGCTGAAGCATGGGTTAGTTCGAAAGCGTACTGTTACCAAAGGTATCCTGACTCCTTAAGGCTCATAATAAACTAACGAGTTGACATCATGTTTTACAAACATTCACTTGTTTTATGAAAGAGAATGCATTTTCAAAATCTTCAAGACAGACATAAGCTTTGCATTTTTAACATAACTTTGTTTGCATATGACTTTTTGTTTGAACAGCAGGAAAATTCGCACGATGAATGCCTAATGAACGAAAGCACCTCCAATCAAGGGGCACGGCATGATCATGGTCTACCATCTGGGGCAGTTAAGTCAAGATCCAGAGAATCTCTCAAAAGGCCAAAAAGCCTGGGGAAAATCTCTGCCTGAGTCACTTGGGGCACTCCAGCAACGAATCTTGCACGATCAGACACCTTCTGGTAATATGGCAACACAAGCAGCCAGGGGCACCTACCTGCATTCTAAGAGCGTGGACATAGTCGAAAAATACTACGCAAAATCAAAGACCCGCTAGGTTGACACACCTAGGCAAAAATAAGGGCTTCCCGGCGAACCAAAAGGGTTCGGGCAAAATGAAGGGATGAAATGAAAAAATCTGTACACCCGGCAAGTCGAAAACCTGAAAAGGCGGCTTGAGCAAAAATGGGTATCCCGGTGGATTGAAAACCCGAAAGGGCGGTCCAGGCAAAAGTTAGGGATTAAAGCGTACGACTATGTCCTGCCATCTGTCTACCAGAAGAAGGTTTGTCCATCAACAACTATCAGCACCCCACAAGTGCCTCCCCCATAGAAACAGGGGCAATAAAGAGTGGTCTAAGCAATCTGATTGTTCTATCCTCCAAGGTATCAGGGTAGGTTCCGTTGAAGAACATAACCAATACAGTTCAATACTTCCCCAGGAGAGTCCAATCCAGCTTCCCCAGGAAAGTTGGAATCCATCTCCCCAAGCAGTAAGCTTATCCCCAGTTGATTTTGGAAGCTTATCCTCGCAGAGCACGAATGCGTCTCCCGGCTTTATTCAAAGAGTTATTTCCCTAACAGGATATAACTGGGTTATCCTCAGCCAAAAGCCACGGAAAGATCGTCGTCACAGTCTTCTTACCCCAGCAAAGTCCATCAACACTTCCAACAACAAGGATATCCTCAGCAAGTTACTATCAACAATCAACAGAGTGTCTCTCTCCCCACAGAGTATTGCTCCCCAGCAAGATTACTAGAGTATTTGTCTCCCCGCAGAGTAACCCAGTCGCCAAGTTTATTCCCCAATAGAGTTATCTTCTCCTATCGGAATTCTTGCAACTATCATCCCCGGCGGAAGCAAAACCTATTCTTCAACATCAGCCCAGGAGTGACTTCCCGGCACCCGTCAAGGATTTATTTTCTCAGACAAAAATACATTCATAAACATCACGTCTTCATACATTATAGCATGCATATGCATCATACTACACGAATCTCATTAATTTTGAAGACATGCAGTTCATGCATCATGATCTTGCATACAACTTATGTTTTGCCTTTTCAGGGAAAAGATCAATACCAAAATGATTACTATCAACTATCGCAATTCTTTCTAGATATAGTTTCAGATATGACCCAGATATGGCGACGTTCTGATACTGCTTCCAGATTTCCTTCTAGATATAGTTTCAGATATGACCTAGATATGGCGACGTTCTGATACTGCTTCCAGATTTCCTTCTAGATATAGTTTCAGATATGACCCAGATATGGCGACGTTCTGATACTGCTTCCAGATTTCCTTCTAGATATAGTTTCAGATATGACCCAGATATGGCGACGTTCTGATACTGCTTCCAGATTTCCTTCTAGATATAGTTTCAGATATGACCCAGATATGGCGACGTTCTGATACTGCTTCCAGATATCCTTCTAGATATAGTTTCAGATATGACCCAGAGATGGCGACGTTCTGATACTGCTTCCAGATTTCCTTCTAGATATAGTTTCAGATGTAAACTAGAGATGGTGACGTTCTGATACTGCTTCCAAATTTCCTTCTAGATATAGTTTCAGATGTAAACTAGAGATGGTGACGTTCTGATACTGCTTCCAAATTTCCTTCCAGATATAATTTCAGATGTAAACTAGAGATGGTGACGTTCTGATACTGCTTCAAGATTTCCTTCCAGATATAGTCCAGATATAAACCAGATATGGCGACGTTCTGACACTTATTCCAGTTGAAGATATTCCAAGACCTTGTCCGGTTCAGTTAAATCGACCCTAAGATTTTCCTGATGCTTATCCAGTCAAAGGCCTTCTCTGGTTCAGTCAGATCGACCCTAAGATCTCCCTGATGCTTGTCCAGTTGAAGATATTCCAAGACCTTGTCCGGTTCAGTTAAATCGACCCTAAGATTTTCCTGATTCTTATCCAGTCAAAGGCCTCCTCTGGTTCAGTCAGATCGACCCTAAGATCTCCCTGATTCTTATCCCAGTAAAAGACACCCAAGATTCTCTCAGCGTTCCTGTTGGGGTAGTAATCGTCCAAGATTCTCTTACCATTCATGCTAAAGCAGTAACCATCCCTGGTTCATTCATCATCATGTGAAGACTCCAGACTCAGCTCCTGTAACCAGTCAGGACACATCTGTACCAAGCATCTGAAAACCAGCTCCTGCAACGTGTCAGGTACTCATTTGTTCTTTTGCAGGTATGCAGGTTCTCGCTAAGGAATCTCCTACGCGATCAACATCCAGATGGCATCTATAAGCCCATCATCCTATCCAGCAATCTCCAAATGGCATCTATAAGCCCATTCCCCCATCACGCCGCTACTATGTGAGCGCAAATTTCTGGGCACTCTAGTGTTCAATCATCTTTTACCTTCGGATTACGAAAGGCACGTCCGCCAATCTGCATCCTCAGGTCTAAGAAGATTGAACAGGGGCAACTGTTGTACCCCAAAATTTGCCCTCCCATATTCTCCAAGAAATTGCCAAGTCAAGCTGCAAAATTCCCCAAGGGTTGCACAGTGCAAAGGTCTCCTATACAGTCAAAACTAGGGTTTGTGTTCTGATCAAGAAAATGAAGTTTTCAAAGGCCCAATCAAGTCTCATATGCCTACAAATATGGTCAAGTATCCTCATATCAAGTTTCAAGGCATTCAGCACAAAATTGCACAGTCAAAACCCTAAATTGCACTACAGTCAACTGTAGGGGCAAAATGGTCATTTGACAGTCAAAAGCTCAAATTTTTGGTCAACATATCATTTTGAAGCCACAAACATCATTTGATCAATACTTGATCATGATTCTCAAAGTTTGGCTCAAAAATCATCAAGATGCAAAAGTTTCCTTATTTGGACAGCTGAAAAAGTCAACTGAAATTGACCAGGGCATAACTTTCACATGGATTATCATAAAAATTCCATCCAAAGCTCATTTTGAAGAGAAAGACATTTCCTACAACTCATCTTCATACTTCAAGTCCAAGAAATGCTCTCACAAAAAGTTATCAATTTCAACATTATAGGTCATTTTCAAAAGTCAACAAAAAGGGACTTTAAGTCAAAGGCCATAACTTGGGATTGGTAAATCAAAATGACATGGGACCAAAGGCATTGGTTAGAGAACTCAAAGACCTTTCCAAAATGTCCAAGAACATGAGAAAAGCTTAAACATTGAGCAAGTTATGCCTTGTGGAAGTTGGGAAATGTTTGGATATTTTGAAAAGTCAACATTGTTTCAAATGACCTAAAATTGCTAATGGGCCCATTTTTCTTCCATGATTCATCATTCTAAGCATGTGCACGACCACTTGGCCCAAAGGGAAGTATTTTCTCATTTTTTATTTATTTATTTGAATTTTTATTTATATTAATTCATTTAAATCATTTAAATATATGAAAAATATTTAACTCACCCTAACCAATCTTTTTATACATGTTTTATGCTCAATATTTCGTGCCTAGCCAAATAAGGAAAGAGTTGGAGCAATTGGATATGATTTGAACCAAATACACATGAAAAAAGATATGAAAAAGATCTTAAGAAATCAAATATTCAAAACCATGATTACAAGAGATTTGATTAAATTTTTTTGACCTAATGCACTCACTACATATGCCTGACCATAAACCTAATGATGCTAGACACAAAAGCTGCGCTAAAGAGCCATTGACAAACTTGAATTTTTCTCAAGAAACTCAAAACTGAAAATCACATTGGAGGGCGATTCAAGCTGAGATTTTGATCTCATCATCTTCCTTAAGTCTCCAGCAACGTGCCTGCATAGGTTTCCAAGTCTATAACCTCCTGAATTGTTGTACAGAAGCTAGCCTTTCTCCCTTTATTTTCATTATCGTGTTTTACATTCTAGGCTCATTCATGCTGTTTTGTTTACATATTTGTGATCAGTAAAGCATTTGCAAACTAACCATATACTTTGATTGCATTTTTACGCCTCGTGTACGATTTCACCATTGCCAATTGCTAGGGTTTGCAGGACCTCAAAATTGGGGTTTCTTATTTAAAGAAAAATTAGCCCTTCAGACCCATACCATTCGAATCAGTGCATCTGGACGAAGAGGATACCACACTCGCGATCAATTTATGAACCCTCTAAGACCTATTCGCTATTTTCTCTAAAGCCACCTAAAACAACGCGTGCAAAACCGTTGCTTATAACATTCATGTTTCAGGTAAACAAAACTGTGCGAAGGAGATGATGTGTTGGCAAACAATGATAGGACAATTCAAAAATTCGCGCGTTGGGGGCCACTGACTTTCTTTCCTTTTATAATATTTATTAACCATTATATAATAAACGCATACGTAGTGGCTCAGTGGCGCACGTGGTGACTTGCAATGTGAATGACCTGGGTTCGATCCCAGGTCTTCACCCTTTCCATTTATTTTTTTTCAATTAACAATCATATGCAGGTTGATGGCGTTGTTCCATGGTATACCTCCAGATCCAAGCGTACACGCGTCCAAGAGATTCAAATCAAAGGCGTAGGATTGAAGAACACAATAAACGTGAGTCAACGTTGCTACACGCTAGTGGGAAAGTCAAACGGACCTGAAGCTTGTTGGGCCAGAATTCTTGGATCTATACCTCCATATTGGGGCCTGAACCCCCCCTGGTTTGCAAATTCTATATATTTTCTTTATGTTTTATTTTCAATTATTGTTTTATCTGCTTTATTGTTTTGATTTAATTAATTATTTTTACAAAATATAAAAAATGCCTAAAAATCAGAAAAGATAAAATATGATAAATATTTTTATTTAAATATTTTCTTGTAAATAAATGCTTGGAAATTAATTAGTTTTAAATTAGGGTTTAGCTTTAATCCTTTTCATAATAAAAATATATAAAAAAACATAGAATTAGGTTTAATAAATTTTATTCCTTTTAATTTTTCTTTTTCACAATAATATTATTTATTTTATTTATTTTCATAATTAAAATTGTACATAAAAAAAAATTAGGTTTAATTTAGGTTGAATTTTAATGTTTTCTTAATAAATTAAAATAAAGTAGAATTAGGGTTAGTAGTTAATTTTAATTAATTCTTTCTTTTTTCTATTAAATCTTAAAAACATAAAAATACCAAAAAAACAAGTCTTTCTTTAATTAATTAATTAATTTCACCATGTAATTTAATTTTTTGCAAAAGGGTCCAACGCCCTCGTTTCGTTCGTAATTTCTTATTTCTTCGCATCTTTATTTTATGTCATTTAAATAATTATGTACCTCTCCCAAAGCCTTGTAAATACTAATCTTCTCGCACTTTTAATTTCTTTACTTTTCTGTCAAATCGGGTCCGGTTTAATTTTGGCGATGTGGACCCGCGCCATTTGTAATAGCTTTAGATTTACTTTTCCTCGCAACTTTTAACTGTTAAACAAAGCATGCAAGAATGAATGGCCTTAAAATAAAATCAAGCGTAGAACACCAATAATATGACAAGATAAATACCAATGAAAACGACACACAAATCACACACCACCCCTAGGGTACGCCTCACTGTTGCCTTGCCTCGAAAGGTGATCGTCGAGTAGAGGATGTCTTAGTAAGTCCTCATAATCCGGGAACCTGGCATGAGGGTAGCTTCTAAGGTGTCTTCCCATTGCTCTGGTGATCACCATGTCCCGAACCTCGAATTGACCCGAACACCTCCAACGGTGGTGCTACCTACCTCTCAATGGTGGGATGGCACTACTTTAAAGGACATTTACACAGACGAATTCCTTAGGGTAGGTAGACGACTCTAGATACTTGCTCTAATTTCAAAACAAATCAAAAATACTTTTCACACCAACATATTTTCAAAAAGCTTTCGAAAGCAACTTTTCAAACACTCTTGAGGACTGATACAAGAGTCGAACTGAAATTTTCAAAGAAACTTTTTTTAAACCCACAGTTGAAAAGCAAACAAACCATTTTTGAAAACACAAATGAGCAAGTATCTAAGAGCCCATGGATAACCATGGATAGAAAGGGTGCTAACACCTTCCCTTTCTATAATCTACCTCCCGAACCGAGAGCAATCTCTTTAAGGAATTTTTCTGTGCTTTTGTCCTTTCCATTTGGAGAAAATAAAAGACGGTGGCGACTCTTGCTTCCGCGACATTTCGCGAACCAGCGTTAAACAGTCAGTTCCAGATCCACCGATCACACCCAGCGAAGTTACCATCGACATTTCAACAAAGTATCTCTCTCCCCACAGAGTATTGCTTCCCAGCAAGATCATTAGAGTACTTTTCTCCCTGCAGAGTAATCCATTCGCCAAGTTTATTCCCCAATAGAGTTATCTTCTCCTACTGGTATTCTTGCAACTATCATCCCCAGCGGAAGCAAAGATCTATTTTTCAACATCAGCCCAGGATTTAACTTCCCGGCACCCGTCAAGGGTTTATTTTCCTAAGACGAAAACATACATTCAAAAACATCACATACATCATGATACCTGCATAAATGCATCATACCTTACAATCTCACTTATGTTGAGAACATCATCGCTTGATCCATGTCATGCATTGCATATGACTGACCTTTACCTTTCAGGAAAGATCCAGTTAAGTTCTCAGATATATTTCAAGACCTTGTCTGGTTCAGTTAAATCGACCCTAAGATTTTCCTGATTCTTATCCAGTCAAAGGCCTTCTCTGGTTCAGTCAGATCGACCCTAAGATCTCCCTGATGCTTATCCAGTTGAAGATTCCAAGACCTAGACCGGTTTAGTTAAATCGACCCTAAGATTTTATTGATTCTTATCCAGTCAAAGGCCTTCTCTAGTTCAGTCAGATCGACCCTAAGATCTCCATGTTTCTTATCCAGTTGAAGATTTCAAGACCTTGTCCGGTTCAGTTAAATCGACCCTAAGATTATACTATTTCTTATCCAGTCAAAGGCCTTCTCTGGTTCAGTCAGATCGACCCTAAGATCTCCCTGTTTCTTATCCCAGTAGAAGACATCCAAGATTCTCTCAGCGTTACTGTCGAGGTTGAAGTCGCCCAAGATTCTCTCAACGTTACTGTTGAGGTTGAAGTCGCCCCAGATTCTCTCAGCGTTCCTGTTGAGGTGGTAATCGTCCCCAGATTCTCTCAGCGTTCCTGTTGAGGTAGTAATCATCCCAAGGTTCTCTCAGCGTTCCTGTTGAGGTAGTAATCGTCCAAGGTTCTCTCAGCGTTCCTGTTGAGGTAGTAATCGTTCAAGGTTCTCTCACCATCCCGTTGAGGTAGTAACCATCCCTGGTTCATTCATCACCTTTTGAAGCTCCAGATTCAATTCCTGTAACCAGTCAGGACACATCTACACAAAGAATTTGAAGACCAGTTCCTGTAACAGGCCAGGTAATGGTTTTTTTTTCCAGGTACGCAAGCTCTCGCTAAGGAATCTCTTACGCGATCAACATCCAGATGGCATCTATAAGCCCATCCACCATCCATCATCTCTCAGCATGGCATCTATAAGCCCATCATCCTATTCATCAATCTCCAAATGCCATCTGTAAGCCCATTCTCCACATCACACTACTATGTGAGCGCAAATTTCTGGGTACTCTAGTGTTCAATCATCTTCCACCTTCGGATTACGAAAGGCACGTCAGCCAATCTGCATCCTCGGGTTTAAGAATATTGAACAGGGGCAACTTTTGTACCCCAAAATTTGCCCTCCCATATTCTTCAAGAATTGCAAAGAGCATGCTTCAAAATCTCCTCAAGGGTTGCACAGTTCAAGGGCCTCCTAACAGTCAAAAACTAGGGTTTTGGTTCTGACAAAGAAATGGAAGTTTCCAAGGGTCCAATAAAGTCCCACATGCCTATAAGCAAGGTCAAGCATCCTCATGCCAAGTTTCAAGACTTACAGCACAAAATTGCACAGTCAAAAATCCTAATTGCTCAACAGTCAACTGCAGGGGCAAAATGGTCATTTGACAGTCAAAAGTTCAAATTTTTGGTCAACATCTTATTTTGAAGCCACAAACATCATTGGATCAATTCTTGATCATGATTCTCAAAGCATGGCTCAAAAAGTCTCAAGATGCAAAAGTTTCCATATTTGGACAGTTGAAAAAGTCAACTGTAACTTGACCAAAGCATAACTTCCACATGGATTATCATAAAAATCCCATCCAAAGCTCATTTTGAAGAGAAAGACATTTCCAACAACTCCTCTTCACACTTCAAGACCAAGAAATGCTCTCACAAAAAGTTATCAATTTCAACATTATAGGTCATTTTCAAAAGTCAACAAAAAGGGACTTTAAGTAAAAAGACCATAACTTGATATTGGTAAATCAAAATTACATGGGACCAAAGGCATTGGTTAGAGGATTTCAAGACCTTTCCAAAATGTCCAAGAACATGATCAAAGCTTAAGAATTGAGCAAGATATGCCTTATGGAAGTTGGGAAATTTTGGGGAATTTTGAAAAGTCAACTTTACTTCAAATGCCTCAAAATTGCTAATGGGCCACATTTTCTTCCAAGATTCATCATCCAAAGGCTATGCACGACCATTTGACCCAAAGGGGATTTACTTCATCATTTTTTTTATTTATTTGAATTTTTAATTACTATTAATTCATTTAATTAAATAAAATATGAAAAAAATACTAAACAAATAGGTTTGAATCTTTTTATGCAGCATTTGCTCTCCTTAAAGACTCAAGATTCGTGCACAACCCAAATTGGAAAGATTGGCCATGATTGGAATCAAAATCACATGGAAAAGATTTGAAAAAATATGCATGGAAAATCAAATATTTCTTCCATCAATGCAAAAGGTTTTGGACATTTTTTTCAACCCTAATCCATCACATACATATACTGATCAAAACCTAATGCACAAAAAACCTGAAAGCTGCGCTCAAAACCTCTCATACACTTTGCAATTTTGGTGAATTTTTTCAAAACTGAAAACATCATTCTAAAGGGTTTCAAGGCAATAAAACAATCCCATTACATTCCTGAGGCTTCAAGGAACGTTTCTGGATCAAAACCATTGTTTCTAACGCAAGAAATTGGTAGAACGACCTTGTCCTGTTCATACTTTTTCTCATATTCTTGCATCATGATTCATGCGTTGTTTTCAATTTTTAATGTTTGATTTGTGTTAGTTGATTCATTCTAAAGCTAATCATACCGGTTAATTGAGTTTTCGTGCTTTATTCATGAATCCACCATTGAAGCTTGCTAGGGTTACAAAACTGTAAAATTGGGGCTTTACGTTTGAGGAAAAATCAGGGAACAAGACGTATACCATTCGAACCAGGAGCTTCATACGAATCCAATACACTAGTCGCGCTCAATTTATCATTGGCCAAATTCTAATCGCTATTTTCATGTTCATTATTTAGTGGGGGTTTAAAACCCCCGCTATCTCTTTTTATTTTTACAGGCAATTGAAGAAGAAGACAGACGTGTCCATGGCTTACTGGTGCATTTGAATTTCGCGCAAAATACCCACTAATCGTTTGTTTTACCTTATATTCATTATTGTCTATATTATATACAAAACGCACAGTTGGCACAGTTGGTAGACAAGGCATTTGGTAAGCTCTGGGACCTGGGTTCGATTCCCAGGTCCCCTCACTTTCTTGATATATTTTGTTTCCATGTGATTCTATGCAGCGTGCCTCTTAATGACCATCATGTGTCCCCATAATCTGACGTGCCACGCGCCCACTAAGATCCAACCAAGGGCCCTGATCTGAAGAGTACCATGGGCATAAGTCAACCAGGCCACACGCCAGCATGAAAAGTCAACAAGGCCAAGGGTCTATTGGGCCTAATTGCTGGGACAAAACCTCCAAACTGGGGTCAACACCCCCCAAGGGTTTGCATTTCTTTTTTTTTCCTTATTTTATTTTTATTTGTTTAGTTTTAGTTTAATTCATCAAATTAATATTTTCATAATATAAAAAAATAACAAAAAATCAGAAAGTCATAAAAATTAAAATATATTTTATTTAATGTTATTTTGTAAATAAAATCTTGTTAATTAATTTAGTTTTAAATTCTAGGCTTAATTTTAAATATTTTTCTTAATAAATTAAAAATTGTAGAATTAGGGTTTTATATTTTTATCTTTTTTTTCTTCTTCACCATATTAATTATTAATTATTATTTTTTGTAAATAAAATGGTATTAATTAATTAGGTTAACTTTAGGTTTAATTTTAACATATTTATTTTTAATAAATTAAAAAATAGCTAGAATTAGGTTTTAATTTCATTAATTCTCATTAAAATCCATAAATACAAAAAACTCCAAAAAAAATCTTTTCTTTTTATTTTAACTTAATTAATTTGTTAATCGTAATTTAATTTCCTAAAAAGGGTCCAACGCCCTCGCATTCCCGATTTTAATTCTCTTCGCATTTTTATTTCTTTTTGTGAATATAAATGTAATTGCCCAAAAGCCATGTAATAGCTTAATTAGATATTTATCTTTTCACTTTATTTTATTTCAAATCGGGTCCTGGATTAATTTGGCGATGTGGACCCGCGCCTTTGTAATAGCGTAGGATTTTGATATTCCGCATCTTTTTAACTGTTAATTAATCCGCATGAAAGAATGAATGTCAAAAATAAAAGCAATGCGTAGATCACAATTACATGAACAAGACAAAATATCTGAAAACGACACACCAATCACACACCACCCCTAGGGTACGCCTCACTGTTGCCTTGCCCCTCGAAAGGTGATCGTCGAGTAGAGGATGTTTTATTAAGTCCTCATGATCCAGGAACCTGGCATGAGGGTAGCTTCTAAGGTGTCTTCCTATTGCTCCGGTGATCACCATGTCCCGAACTCTCGAATTGACCCGAACACCTCCAACGGTGGTGCTACCTACCTCTCAATGGTGGGATGGCACTACTTTAAGGACATTTACACAGACGAATTCCTTAGGGTAGGTAGACGACTCTAGATACTTGCTCTAATTTCAAAAACAAATCAAAAATACTTTTCACACCGACACCTTTTCAAAAAGCTTTCGAAAGCAACTTTTCAAACACTCTTGAGGACCGATACAAGAGTCGAACTGAAATTTTCAAAGAAACCTTTTTTAAACCCACAGTTGAAAAGCAAACAAACAATTTTGAAAACACAATGAGCAAGTATCTAAGAGCCCATGGATAACCATGGATAGAAAGGGTGCTAACACCTTCCCTTTCTATAAATCTACCTCCCGAACCGAGAGCAATCTCTATAAGGAATTTTTCTGTGCTTTTGTCATTTCCATTTGGAGAAAATAAAAGACGGTGGCGACTCTTGCTTACCGCGACATTTCGCGAACCAGCGTTAAACAGTCAGTTCCAGATCCACCGATCACATCTAGCAAGCAACTAAGAGCCAGTAGATAACTATGGATGGAAAGGGTGCTAATACCTTCCCTTTTCATAACCTACCCCCCGAACTCAAGAAATAATTCTGAAAGGTCTTTCCTTATCTTTTCAGCCTTTCCTTATTGGATAAAAGAAAAGTCTGTGGCAACTCTTGCTATCCGCAATAATTGCAATCAAATGTAAAACACCAAGTCAGTTCTCCCACCATATTACAATGTCGACACAACTTCACCGTGTTACAACTACCATACCCCTGGGTTAAAGATGAGGGTTTTTTCCTAACTAGAAAAGAAACTCCTACTTCAAGGCTCAAATGGGGTTAACGAGGTTTTCACTCCCTTATATATCTGGTGTTTAGGAATTGAAACAATGCTTGTAAATCCTCAATAGTGGGTTATTCAAAAGCATATAACCAGAGATACTTTGCATTTTTCAATTATCGTCATCCTCCCTCCAATCTTTGTCTAAGCAAAAGACTAGTATAGTTGGTATCATAATGCAAGAAAAACCTTTCATGAGTGAAAAGAAATGGATCATAAGTGTAAACAAAATGAATTACTTCAAGACGAACATAATTATTGAATTAAAGTTAATATTCATAAACAAACAAGCTCATACATGCAAACAATGTTTAAATAAACAAGAAAAATTATATATGAAAATGCAGTAAAGAACACGATAATTTCCACTATAGAGGAGACCTGACTCCGTCTGGACTTCTTAATTCTATAGATTTCCTATAATCTTGACATCACCTAGTCAAAGGAGAACCCAGATCTGACTATTTGGTGTGAAATTGACGACCTTTACATTAATGAGATCTTAAACTTTTCCTTTGAACAAATCATATCCTTCATAGTATGGCTAGGTGCCCCAGAATGGTATTCACAATAGGCGTTGGGGTTATATCCCACAGGATAAAGAGGGATAAGAGGATCCAGCTTCTTGAGTTCCACTAAAGAATTTTGGAGTAAGTGAAAGAGAAAATGTATGAGAGACCCAAGAATTGGGTCACATACTCTTCTTGGCATCCTATACCTCTTCCTATTTGACGGATTTGGACACCAAGCCTGCTCTAGTGCCTTTCATTTCTTATTTGGCTAAGAGACAAACATAGATTGGTAACATGGACGCTATGGAACCCAAGGTTGTGGAGAGTGCCCTTGATTTGAAGCAGATCCTGAATGGAAAACATGATTAGTATTTTCCCCTACAATAGTTAGAGTAAAGTTAACTCGCACATCTCGACCATCTGGAGTAAACACAAGTGCCTTTGAATCAAGCAGATCTTAAACTTGGTGCTTCAACGCCTTATAGTTCTCAACATCATGACCAGATGTCCTAGAAGGGAACTCACACATAACACTACTATCATAATAGAGTGGAAGCTTTGCGGAAGGATGACCCAAAGCATGAAGCTCAACCAATTGGATCCCAACCAAATGATGAAATAATTGAGCATACAACATTGGAATAGAATCAAAGTGCCTCTCAGGCTACTTCCGCCTTTGCTGAGGAGCCTTTCCCCTTCGATTCACTTGGGGAACAGAAGTCGACTGCTGACGGGAAGACCCCAGAACATAAGATTTTGTAAAAGACCCGTGAATTACTCCATGACTTGAAAAAGATCCCGAAGCAAGGGGGTGAATGGAAGATCATGTTGCAGCAGCAGGTATAGGATCGTCTTCCATAACCAAACTCAATTGAGTCTTTAACCGAGTGTTATCCTCTCTTAGGAGTTCCTGACCATGGACCAAATCCTGTACATCCACCATAAACAACCCCATCTAACCCTTCATCTCATCCAATTCCCCCTTGAAGTTATTCCATATCATACTTCTAATCACAGAGCAGTGAGAAGTCAAGATTCACTGTTCTGAAAAGAAAATACCAAGTCTGAATAAGAATTTCCCCAAATTTGAGTACATGTTAGATATGTTATGAATGAATGGTTATGCGTGCATGGTTTTACCATTTCCAGGAAGATCCTGATTTTTTCATCAAGAATAACACGCAACAAGATAGAAACTGTTACACGGTGGCAGAACCGACTGTTATATATTGGTTTAGCATTTTCTTGTTCGCAAATGTGCGATAAGCAAGAGTCGCCACTGTGTTTTATTTTATCCAATTTGAGGAAAGGGTGAAAAGAAAATAAAAATACCTTTTCGAGAGTTTTCTGAGTAAGGGGGTAGATTATGAAAAAGGACGGTGTTAGCACCCTTTCCATCCGTGGTTTTCTGCGGGCTCTTAGAGGTTTGCTCATTTTTTCAAAATGATTTTGTGTTGTGTTTGAAAATGTTTAGAAATATGCCTTAGTGCGGCGATTTGCTTTGCGTTTAACTCTTGTATCGGTCCTCAAGAGTGTTAACAAAGCAAATGTTTTGAAATGTCTTTTGAAAAGTTTTTTTTTTGTGTGTGTAAGTGCAAAAAGTAGTTTTAGCAAACTTCTAACAGCTATCTACTTTGTTATACTCGAAAAGGTAGTTCTTTTCCTCTTTTCCTTTAGACAGTGGTATACTACTATTAGTGAGTAGGTAGCCTTGTCGGATGTTTTGAGGGACAATCGAAGGGACGTTACAGTCACAAAGGAAATTATGGAGATGCTTTAGCAATTCTGTTTTTAGGGACTAGATCATTTATCGAGAAGGCAACTGTAGGGTCATCGAGGGACTATGATCTTTTAATTTTTATGGGTCTTTGCTAAAGCATTCCTGCCTCATGACTGTTTTTTAAAGGCAACCAAAATGGGCGTACCTTAGAGGTGCTTGTGTGCAATTGTGTTGTGTTTCAGTTATTTGTCTTTTTATTGAGTTTGCTAGTGTTTAATTTTAGTCTTTGTCATACATGTCTAGTTACTAGCAGTTAATATGAAAAACAGTAAAAAGAAAATGCAAAAAATAGAGGTCCTACGCTATTACAAGGCTTCGGGGAGGGGATTTACATTATACAAGGATAGTGGGGAATAAAAGCAGTAAATATCCTAATTTATCTATTACATCTGGTAGGCAGATACAATGATAGTAAAATAGGGAATTAAATAAACGCGCGTGAAATAGAAAAGACGTCTAAAAAATCCTAAAAAAAAGAAGTTTTTTTGTTGTTTTTGTTATTGGTATAAAAGAAACAAGGCCTAAGTCTATTTAATTTTAATTTTAATAAAAATTTTAAGATAATTAATTAATTAATTGACAAAATTAATTTAATTGGAAAAAATAACTAGCCTAATATTTTTGTAATTTTGATTTTTATGTTAATTTTTTTTAAAAAAAGAGAGCTGAAAATAGAGAAATGAACCAAAAAGTAAACAATACAAATGGAAACACCGTTCAATTGCATGGAAAGGGGCCTTTGATCCCAGGAAAATTATGTTCTTTGATTCAGGAGAGGTGTGGCCTTTTTGATTCAGAAGAACATGCCTTCTTTCGATTGGGCTAAGGAATAAGCATGACTAGCCTTCGATCCAGGGAAGGAGGTCGTCTTTCGATCCTAGAGGTCATGGCTTTCAATCCAGGGAGGAGATGCCTCCTTCGATCTAGGATGCTACACCTGCAAAAGTACGTTAATGAAACAAAATGCAGGACCTGGGTATCAAAACCCATGTCCTTTGATCTTGCGCTTGTTGGGTCTTCTTAGGCCACGTCTGCAACAAATGTTAGCAAACAAAGAACATGACCTGGGTGCCAAACCCAGACCTTTTGATCTTGTCTAGGATGGCGAATCAAAAATAACAACAAGTAATGATGTGTTATGAAAATGCAAAGTTAGACAGTTTACCCTTTCTTACCAGTATATTGAGTCTTTGATTTGGGTGCTTGTTGGAGGTGAGCACCTTCGATCTGGGGCTTCTGGGCGTGGCTGCTGCTTGGAAAATTCTGGCAACTTTTGATGGATCTTGTGGGCAGCCCCTCTCTCCAAGGTTTTTTCGTTCTCCTCTTTGCAACACTTGTGACCTCTTTATATAGAGAGGGTAGAGGGGACAAGAAGGCAAAGATTTAAACAACCTTAATTGTGTTTGAAAGCCATGAATGGGAATTTGTAACGTTGGCCAAACACATGGGATCTTGTCTCCCTTTTAGAATTTTGAATGATATGTAACTGGCTTTCGAATTCCCTCCTGTGAATGGGCTGCTAGCCTCCTTCGAATGGACCTTTGTGCACTTCTTCGAATGGCTCTTCTGAAGCTTCTTCGAATGGACTCGTTTGGAATGCCAATCGAAGGGCCTTTACTCTGATGTTTCAATCGAAGGAAGCTCTGATGCTCCAAATCGAAGGAAGCTCTGGTGCTCCAATTGAAGGAAGCTCTGATGCCCCAATCAAAGGAAGCTCTGATGCTCCAATAGAAGGAAGCTTTGATGCTCCAATCAAAGGAAGCTCTGATGCTCGAATCGAAGGAAGCTCTGATGCTCCAATCGAAGGAAGCTCTGATGCTCCAATCGAAGGAAGCTCTGATGCTCGAATCGAAGGAACCTTTAGGATTTCCAATTGAAGGATCTTGCTGCAAGGCCAATTGAAAGGTTTGCTGAAATGACAATCGAAGGGCATTTTGGAGATGCCAATCGAAAGAAACTTGAAAACATTACTTATAAATTTTCCTTTTCTGTAGGCAAGGGTTTGTGACCGACCATGTAGGGGAAGACCTTGGAAAATTTGAGAGGGCAAATTTTGGGGTAAAACAGCTGCCCCTGTTCAATCTTCTTAAACCTTAAGATGTAGATTGGCTTGTTTGCCTTTCGTGATTTGAAGGTAGAAGATGATTGAACACTGGAGTGCCCAGAAATTTGCACTCGCATAAAGTAACACTGATGGTGAATAATATCGGGAATGGGCTTACAGATTCCATTTGGAAAAGGTGATATAAGACTGTCAGAGATGGGCTAAAAGATGCCATCCAGAAGACTGTTGGCTTCATGAAATACTCCTTTGTGGGGATTCTTGTTCCTGCTGTCTGAGGAGGAGTCTGCTGAGGAATGTTTTTCAGGGGAATAAAGTCTAGGAGTTTCGGTTGTCCATTACTCTACTGGGGTGTCATCTCTTGACTGAAGAGATTGAAGTGAACTGCTATCTGGTCAGGATCCAGGCTTTGCAGAACTTGCTGAGGATGATAAGGTTAACTGCTATCTGGTCGTATTCCAGGTTTCACAGTGACTTATTGGGGAAATGATATTAAACTGTTATCTAGTCGTATTTCAGGCTTCATAGTGACTTATTGGGGAAATGATATTAAACTGTTATCTAGTCGTATTTCAGGCTTCGGTGATTTGAAGAAATTAAGCTGTTATCTGGTCGAATCCAGGCTTCAACTTGAATCTGAGGTGTACCGTTATCTGGTCGTATCCAGGCTTCAGTAATTTGACAAAGTAAACTGCTATCTGGTCAGATTCCAGGCTTTGCAGCACCTTATACTGTTATTTGGTCTAAATCCATGCTTCACAATTATTTGACAGAGTAAACTACTATCTGGTCGGATTCCAGGCTTCGCAGTAACTTATATTGTTATCTGGTTGAAATCCAGGCTTCACAACAATTTGATAGAGTAAACTGCTATTTGGTCGAATTCCAGGCTTCACAATACCTTATATTATTATCTGGTTGAAATCCAGGCTTCACAGTGTCTTAAATTGTTGGTTGACTATTACCCGGTCGGGTTCCGGGCTTCATAGTAACTGATAGGGTAAACTGCTATTTGGTTGGGTTCCAGGCTTGCAGCGCTTTATACTGTTATCTGGTCGAAATCCAGGCTTCACAGCGTCTTTGAAGAAGTGAACTACTATCTGGTCAGATTCCAGGCTTCGCAACACCTTATATTGTTATCTGGTTGAAATCCAGGCTTTACAGTTTCTTCAATTGGAATGCAAATCAGAGAGATCTTAGTGTCAATCTGACTGAACCAGAGAAAATCTTGGGAGGACATATTTCTGAGGAATTTGCTGAAAATAACCCTCCATCAAACGTAGCTTTTGAGAAGACTACCTGGTCACATAAGTAGCGGTGTTCGTTGATTTGATCTTTCCCTGAAAAAGGACAAGAGTTGGTCATATGCAGTGTCATGATGTATGAAATGCATTATGGCGATGTTCTCAAAATAAATGAGATTATGTTGTATGCGATATGTATGCACATGCCATGATGTATGAAATATGGGATGTTATTGAGATGTTTCTCAGTTTAGGAAAATAAATCCTGGACTACTACTGGAGAGTATTGGGAAGTTGAATCCTTCATTTCCACTGGGGATGATGAATAAAGATGATTCGCTGGGGATTTCCTCTTTCTCTTTGAGGATAACCTACTGGGGATTGATTCTTCTTGGGAATAACTCTGTAGAGAGAGGATATTTTGTTGGGAGAATAACTCTGTGGAGAGAGATGCCTGTTGGAAGATTCTTCCGCTGTAGAGAAATAAACTATGTTGGAGAATTAACTTCCTTAGTTAGAGAAATGAACTCTACTCAGGAGGAGGTTTTATAACTGTTTAAGATTATATATAAAAAAACTCGGTTGGGGAAGGCAGATCTCAACTCTCTGAAGGAACTTTGTTGGAGAAGGTAATTCCTGCTTGGGGAAGAAGGGACCAAGACTCTGGTTGTTTCTTCTCTGTGGGGAACATAGATGTCATGGGGTCATATGCAATGGTGACTCCGTTTCAAACTGTCCCTGCCCCTGTACTAGGCTGCAAAGAGTGACTGTCGGGACTGCAAGTTGGTTTTTAGACTTTGCCCCATTTCTTAAAGTCGTCAGCAACTGCCTTTCTGTTTTTAATGCAAATATTTGTGAACAGTAATCATATTCAAAGGCATATGTCAAGAATAAGTCATTGGACGTCTTGGCAAAACCAAAACAGAAAAAGAAAAATAAACAGTTTTGTAGTTTCAAAGAAATGATTTGTATTGATTTCTGAAGTTTGCCTATAATAGGCGTTTTGTACAAAGAGGTTGATGTTCTAGTAGGAGAACACCTCCGTAAGAAGTGAAAACTATACAAAATAGTGTACAAAGAGAAGAAAACAGTTATGTGCAATAATCCCATTGGGTTTCAATTATTTTATTGCCCCTATGTCTTCGAGTGTCTCATCACTTTGCTACTTGTCCAAAACTGACTGGACTGGTCGGTACCGTTTGAGCATGATAGTCGATATTGGAGTCTGATCGCAAGGTGATCCAATGGGACATAGTGATACGCTTCAAATCTCTAACTTTTTCCTGGACCGCCCTTTCAGGTTTTTAGTTCGCCGAGATACCCTTTTTGCCCAAGCAGCCTTTTCTGGTTTTCGGCTTGCCGGGTGTATAGATTTTTTGTTTTTTTATCCCTAATTTTTTGCCCGAACCCTTTTGGTTCGCCAGGATGCCCTTATTTTTTCCTAGGCCAGTCAACCTAGCGGGTCTTTATTCATGCGTAGTATCTTTTCACTATGTCCGCATTAACAGGGCGAGGAAGGTCGTCACCATCCATGGTGGTCAAAATCATGGCTCCACCTGAAAATATGCTTTTGATTACAAATGGCCCTTCATATGTGGGAGTCCATTTTCCCCTGGGATCACCTTGTGGTAGTATGATGTGCTTAATTACCAGATCACCCACTTGATATACTTGACGTCTGACCTTTTTGTTGAAAGCCTTGATCATCTGTTTTTGATACATTTGACCATGACAGACAGTAGTAAGACATTTCTCATCAATCAGATTTAGTTGATCAAGTCGATTCTGGATCCAATCGTCTTCGTTCAAGCATGCATGATCCTCAGAGAAGGGATCTGGACCTCAATGGGCAGGACAACCTCCATACCATATACCAGAGAATAAGGTGTTGCCCCTGTCGACGTGCGTGCTGAGGTGCGATAACCATGAAGAGAAAATGGTAACATCTCATGCCAGTCTTTGTATGTCATCGTCATTTTCTGTACAATTTTCTTGATGTTCTTGTTAGCAGCCTCTACAGTGCCATTCATCTTCGACCGGTAACGGGAAGAATTATGACGTTGGATCTTGAATTGCTTACAGAGTTCGGTGATCATTGTATTGTTGAGATTTGTACCATTGTATGTTATGATTCTCTCTGGAACACCATATCGACAAACTAGGTTATGCTTGATAAATCGAGCCACAACATTCTTGGTAACAGAAGCAAAAGAGGCAGCCTCAACCCACTTTGTGAAGTAATCAATGGCCACTAGGATGAAGCGATGCCCATTAGACGCGATATGCCTAATCTCTCAGATCATGTCAATGCGCCACATTGAAAAGGGCCATGGAGTTGTCAAGACGTTCAAAGGAACTGGAGGTACATGCACCTTATCGGTATAGATCTGGCATTTGTGACAAGTTCGGGAATGCTGATAGCAGTCTGCTTCCATAGTGGACCAATAATATCATGCCCGTAGGATCCTTTTAGCCATGGTGTGTCCACTAGAATGGGTGTCGAAGGTACCTTCATGTAGATCTGCCATAATCCTTTATGCTTCATTTTTATCTACGCACTGAAGTAAAGTAGAGTCATGATTACGCTTATTGAGGATTCCATTACTGAGGAAGAACTTTGCGGTGAACCTCCTCAGGAACTTCTTATCATTGATAGATGCCCCTTCGAGATACTCTTAAGCCTCGAGATACCTTTTCACGTCATGGAACCAAGGTTTGTCTGCTACCTCTTCAGTGTTAATCTTGTAGCAATATGCCGGTTCATCCAACCTTTCAATAGTGATTTGAGGGGGCCTCGTTATCCCACCTGACCTTGAACATAGATGACATGGTAGCTAGCGCGCCCGCTAACTTATTCTCTTCTCGTGGGAAGTGTTCGAAGGTGACATCTTCAAAGTGTGGGAGCAGTGTCAACACATGTTCTTTGTAAGGGATGAGGTTTGGGTGCTTCGAGTCCCCCTCTCCTTTTATTTGACTTATTACCAAGGCTGAATCTCCAAAAATGCTCAAGAACTTGATCCTCAGGTCAATATCAGCTTTGAGACCCATGATGCATGCTTTATACTCTTCCATATTGTTGGTGCAGTTAAAACATAATCTGGAGGTAAGAGGAGTATGACATCCCTCAGGCGATATGATTACAGCACCGATGCCATTTCCGAGTGCATTGGAGGCTCTGTAAAAAACCATAGTACATCAGGATCCTTCCTCAGGTCCTTCATCCGGTCCAATTTCTTCACAGTCAGTCACTAACATAATATCCTCATCCGGGAACTCAAAATTCATGTACTGGTAGTCATCCACAGCTTGATGATCCAAATGATCCGCTAGTACACTTCCCTTGATTGCTTTCTGGGTTGTGTACTGGATATCGTATTCAGTTAAGATCATTTTCCATCTTGCTATTCTTTCGGAGAGAGCGGGCTTCTCGAAGATGTACTTGATTGGATCCATTTTAGATATCAACAAAGTAGTGTGGGTCAACATATATTGTCTCAGTCGGCGAGCAGCCCATGCCAAATCGCAGCAAGTTTTCTCGAGTAGTGAGTATCTTGTTTCACAGTCGGTAAACTTTTTTCTAAGGTAGTATATTGCATGCTCTTTTCGACCAGACTCGTCATGCTGCCCCAGCACACACCAAATTGAACTATCTAACACTGTTAAGTATATTATCAAAGGTCTTCCTTCAATTGGAGGCATCATAATTGGTGTTTCTTGAAGGTATTCCTTGATTCTCTCGGAGGTTGTTTGGTATTCGTCATTCCACTTTACGTCTTGATCTTTCTTCAAGAGTTTCAAGATTGTCTCACAAGTAGCAGTTAAATGGGAAATAAACCTAGCAATGTAATTTAGGCGTCCTAAGAAGCCTCTGGCCTCCTTCTCAGTGCGAGGAGCCGACATCTCTTGTATAGCCTTCACCTTTGCAGGGTCTACCTGAATTCCTTTGTCACTGACAATGAAACCTAGCAGTTTGCCAGACCTTACCTCAAAGGTGCACTTATTTGGATTCAACCTCAACTTGTACGTCTTCAACCTATCAAACAACTTTTGTAGATGATCAAGATGCTCTTCCTCAGTTTGAGACCTAGCTATAATGTCATCAACATAGACCTCTATTTCATGGTGAATCATGTCATGGAACAAAGCTACCATGGCTCGCCGATAGGTTGCCCCAACATTCTTCAACCCAAACGGCATCACTTTGTAGAAGAAAGTGCCCCATTGTGTGACGAAGGTTGTCTTCTCCATGTCTTCAGGTGTCATCTTGATCTAATTGTAACCAGAGAAACCATCCATGAAGGAAAAGACCTTGTGTTGTGCAGTGTTGTCAACCAGAATGTCAATGTGGGGAAGCGGAAAGTCATCCTTGGGGCTCACCCTGTTCAAATCTCGGTAGTCCACACACATCTGTACCTTGCCGTCCTTTTTAGGCATCGGGACTATGTTAGCAACCCATTGGGGATAAGAGGTGACAGCCAGGAATCTGACGCTGAACTATTTCATAACCTCTGCTTTGATCTTCTCTGACATTTCAGGGCGCATGCGACGAACCTTATGCTTCACCGGAGGGAAATCTTCTTTAGTTGGCAGACGATGAACCACAATATCAGTGTCTAGTTCGGGCATGTCTTCATACGACCAGGAGAAGATTTCGACATAATCATACAACATCTATATCAACCGCTGTTTGACACGAATCTCCAAATTTGCATCTATCTTGACCTCTTTTCTATCTTCCTTTGTGCCCAAGTTCACTGTCTCAACTGGCTCTTCATGGGGCTGTATGGCCCTTTCTTCCTACTGTAAAGTCTAGTAAGTTCTCTGGGTACCTCACAATCTTCCTCACCTTTGTCCTCAGCTTGGTTGATCGGATTTTTGAAGTCTTAACTAGCAGTAGCAGAACTGTTATCAATGGGATCCGGAGTGGATATGGATCTAATTTTGATACGTGAGTGTTTTTAAAAGCATAGCTGTATAGACAAAAGTAAAAAGAAAAGAAAGACAGAGAGCCCAAAATTTGTATGCACAAACGTCCAATGCTTACTAATGCCATATGAAATTGAATTATGATAGCCCTCACAAATAAACCATTGTGCCCCGGGTAAGACACACGGCCGTAAAGTTTATAGTATTTAATTATTACATATCAAAAAAACAAAAATACAATTACTTATGAACAAAAGTAATCGGTACAAAGTCTCTTTCGGTCCAGTTACTGAGTCCACCGATGGCAGTAGGAAAATATAGTTGTCTATGTCATCGTCACCATCATTGTCTTCTAAGGCGTTGACCCCATGTTTGCTGATACGGAGGGGAAGTCCTCCAGCACGAGCGCGGCGAACAACCCTTTGAGCCCATGAAGAGAAACCTAAGCCAAACTTGTCAGATTTGTATGGTATGTCAGGGAGCTGACCCCAGATGGTAGACCTACCTCCTTTAATAACTGCTTTTGCATCCTTGAGAGAAGCCATCTTCAAGGGAGGTTCGGTGATCCTCGGCAGATTGGTGACAACTTCAGTTGTAGCCATAGTCTGAGGTACCTCCTCGAAATTCTGACACGGAGTTTCGATGAACTCTTCATCCATTTCTACATACCTGAAGTAGTTCAGATGACTGACCATGTATTCTTCTTCACTGTGTACTGTGACAATCTTTCCTTTTACTAGGTACTTCATCATCTGATGCAGAGTAGATGTGATAGCTCCCGCCCCATGGAACCAAGGGCGACCCAATAAACAAGAATAGGATGGTCTGATATCCATCACGTAGAAGGTAGAGTCGAAAGTCTAAGAACCGACTTTTATGGGGATGTCCACCTCCCCGTGCACCATTCTTTTTGAGCCATCAAAAGCCCTTACCACTATGTTGCTGGGCTTCAAGGTCAAATCTTCACAGTCTAGTCTATCCAGAGCCTTCTTGGGAAGCACATTCAATGATGAGTCGGTATCTACCAGAACATGGGCCAAAGTATTTCCCCGGCATTCGATGGAAATATGTAGCGCATCATTGTGTTTTCTCCCTCTGGGCGTCAAATCAGCATCGGAAAAACCCAAACCGTTATCCACCGTCAGACTGGCCACACAATCTTCAAATTAGTCTGCAGAGGTTTCCTGTGGCACATGGGTTGTCTTAAGGAATTTCACCAAAGCCTTTGCATGGGCTTCAAAACACAACAGTAAGGCCATCATAGAAATCTTTGAAGGGGTCTGCCCTAGTTTCTCGACCACATTGTAGTCGCTCTTTTTGATGATCTTCAAAATTTCTTCCATTTCCTTCTTAGAAGCCTCTGGTATAGATATTAATTGCGCCTTCGTCCGGACAAGCTCAACCAATATGTCTTTTCCGCGAGTCTCGGTCTACTCAGTGATAGGGGTGTCAGCAGGGGTAATCACATGAACTATAGTAGTAGTATCAGCAAGAACAAAAGCAGGAATAATCACGGGACCAGTAACAACTTTCGGAGGAGAAATCTCTGGGGAGAACACTCTTCCACTTCTGGTTATTTTACTGGTTCCCATAATGTTTCCAATGTCGGGTTCATCCTTCTCAGAAACCTGGTCTTCATCAGCCAGCCAATCTTGCTTGACACCATGGTAATAGACGTCACTCCCATAGTTGTAGGGAACAGTTTTGTCTGAGGAGTATGGGATTGGCCCTAGCATAGTGATTATCAGTTGAGTCACCTTCAGAACAAATGTAATCCTGACGGGTATTTTGGTGGAGACCCTGGGAGGATTGACGGAAATGGTTATTATTGAAACATCCTTGTAAGAAGTGGTTGGAACAGGGGTCTTTTCAAACAAAATCTCTTTGTCGTCCATCAGGCGCTGGACACCTGCCTTTAATAAATGACAACCAGTCGGTAAAGATAAACAGAGGTGGCAACCCTCGCCACAACCCGGAAATAAACCAGCCTTCAACAGGCTTCTCTTGATGGTCAAGAGAGGAGTAACAAGTTCATCAACAACAGTAACAAACACATCATCTTCAACAGCGTTAACACCACGACCGTGCTTGGGCATAGGAGCAGTGATAACATTTGGAATCTCAGGGGCGTCAAATTCAATTTCCTTCGCCTCGATCAGATCTTGCACCTTGTTTTTCAAGGCCCAACAGTTATTGGTATCATGGCCTGGATGTTCAAAGTGGTAAGCACAATGAGCCTTAGGGTTGTAAGGAGGAGAGGTAGCGTTGGGATTCTTTGGAGCTTCCCGCAGGTTTACCAGATTGGTCTTCAATAATTGTGGCAAGATTTGAGACAGAGTCATGTTTATCCGGGTAAATTGTCTTATCGGCCTTTATGTCCTCGGTTGATTGTTCCTTTGTTGGGTAGGTTCAGACTTAGAGATCATGACGGCCCCTACCGTTGGATGATGTTTAGTTATGTCCTTATTTCTTTGATGCTACACAACATTAACCTCCTTCTTCCCAACGATTGGCTTCCTTACAGCACCAGAGGACGCATCCTTTTGAATCTTCCCACTCCTGATTCCAGCTTCCACCCTTTCTCCTGTCAGAATTAATTCAGTGAAGCCGTCCGAAGAGCTTCCAATCAGGTGATTAAAGAAAGGACCAAACAGGGTATTGAGAAACATATCCACCAGCTCCCTATCAGACAGGGAAGGCTGGACTCTTCCTGCTAAATCCCTCCATTTTTTAGCGTAGTCCTTAAAGCCCTCACTCGAACCCATAGACATATTTTGGAGTTGTATACGGGTGGGAGCAAGGTCTGTGTTGTATTGATACTGCTTGTAGAAATCATCAACCAGGTCTTCCCAATTATGAATGTTGGCCCTTTCCAGCTGGTAGAACCATTCCAGTTGAGTTCCGGATAGACTACCCTGAAAGAAGTGGACCCACAAGTCCTTGCCAGCAGTGTGAGGTTGGATCTTCCTCACGTAAGATCGGAGGTGCATTTTGGGACATGAAACCCCATCATATTTGGAGAACACTGGCACCTTGAACTTTTGTGGGATGACAACCCCAGAGACCAAACCCAGCTCTTCAAAATCCAGACCTGGTACCTTCCTGACCTCCATTGCATTCAAGCGATCCTCTAGCTGTTTGTATTTTTCATCAGTAGGAGGATATTACTCCTCATCATAGTCGGATTCATCATCAGATTCTTGGGGGATGGAGTCTTTCTCTCTTGTTTCCTCTTCTTGACTGTTTCCTTCTTTTTATAAATCTACCAGTTCATAAGCTTGCCGCGCTGGTCCTTTGATCCTTCTTCCCAGATTCACTAACCCAGTTGGCCTCTTTGGCTTCTTCCTTTTATCTTTCAGTATGAGGGCTTTCAGATCTTCCTGCTCTTTAGCTAGGGCCACAATCATTTGTTGGAATTGGGCGTTTTGCGCCTGGAGATCCTTGATGTTTTGTTCAAGAGCCATTTCTTTTACTTGCTGAAATAAACAACGAAAAAGATAAGGACCCTGCTTTAAAACCTTCTTATGTAATGAGATGCATGATATGCTTATGCAATTTTTTCAAGGACCATATTGGATTTAAACTCTTTTAAACAAAACAAAAGCAAAACCTTTTATTATCAAGTTTTTAAAGAAACAAAAGATTACACAAGGATCAATATTGAAAAGAAGTTACTAAGTCTCCAATGGGCGCTTCCTCTTGGTGTTGAGGTAGGCGTTGAGGTTCCTCTCTTCATGAAATTGTTTCGTTAATTCCAGCACCTTCTTCTCACTTGCATAGAATTGTGCTTTAAAAGTATCTCGTTCCCCCTTGAGCTGAATCCAAGACTTTTGCAACTCTTCGAAGTTAGTTGTCATATCAGGATAGAGAATAACACAGGATTCTTCCCCTTGGACAATAGGTTCTAAGATCACCAATAAGATGGAATCGTATGGCATCATAAGGCTTTGGGCTCGAGCTCTCACCCAATTGAGATAAGGTTCCAAAGGGATAGAGTTCTTGCGCCCCAAATTCCTACTATTAGTCTTCTTAACAATGCCCCAAGAGAGGATGAACCTTTGATGCTAATTTTGTAAATCATCTGAGTAGTTGAACACAATACCCTGGATGAGCATATACGGTGGACCATCTCTTCGTGCATAGCCAAACTGGCGTAGTGCTAAAGAAGGATTGTAGGTGATACCTCCCCTAATGCCCAGGAGTGGCACATTAGAAAATTCTCCGCATCGATCAATAAAAGAAATGTCTTCTTGAGAGCAAGGACACCAATGGATGTCGGAGTGAGAGAGAGAGAGAGACATTAGTCTTTGACTCCAGCTTAAGCCTAAATCATTTTGCATTATTTACCTAGGAAGGTGCGAAATAAACCACCTATATAGCAGAGGGGTGCAACACATGAGAGTTCCTCGCTTCTTTAGAGTATTAGTATGGAGAGAATGTAGGATATCCCCGAGCAAGGTAGGAACCAGATTGTGAGCAAGAAAGATGTCGATGGAATTCACATCTATAAGTTGATCCGAATTAGGAAACAAGACCAACCCATAAATCAAGAGGGCTAATACATCTTCGAAGGCATGATAACTCATAGCATCCAGGAAAATATGAGCTTTCTTCATCAGGAAATTTGCAAGGAGACCCTTAACTTCACTTCTTTTTTCCCAATTGGACTCAATGCCCGATGGCTTCAAGTGCAGAGCTACGACAACATCTTCAGAAGTTGGGTCTTGTTCTAAACCAGTGAAAGGTACTCGCTCTAATATGGGTAAACCAAGTAACTTAGAGAATTCCTCCAGGGTAGGCACCAGTTGATAATCGGGGAATGTGAAGCAATGGTGCTTAGGGTCGAAGAACTGGAATAAGACACTCATCAAACCTTCGTCAAACTCGGTGGTAACCAAGCTGAGCAAGTGACCATATCTTTTGTGGAATGATGAGTCCTCGGGGACTTTCAAGACTAATTCCTTGAGCTTAGGAGGAATTTATGTGAAGCGAATCCGGATGGTTTTCCTGGGACCTGAATTCATATCCTACAAAATAGCCAAGAGGTAAATACATCAGGTCCTTGAAATGATTAGTATATGAATGTCATGATGTTTATGATCTCATGATTATGCTAAAAATCACAGATAAACACAAGAAAATCACACAATAGACCTTAGGTTCAAAGGCTTGCCTGAGTTCTTAAGGTATGTACCCTCTTGAATGTTTAGTTGGCTCAACCTGTCCTATTAATAGTAACCGGGTTCTAAGGAGCCTCAATATCACCGACCTTCCCTTCAGAAATTGTTTCAGCTCCGCACCGAAGTATTACGGCCGAAAAATCCTGAAAGTCCAGCCTCAATAAGTGTAGTATCGAGTATCAACCAATCTTCGGTCGGAACCAAAGTCGGTTATCTCACTACTTCCTAATGGCTAGGATGAGTCAATTAAAGGTTCTAAAGGTCAGTTAGCGCTTAGTGACACTATCAGGAAGCCTAGTGTTATTCTTAACTTACTCAAGGAACATTAGTACAATCCAAAGCATCACGCTAACGTAGCCACCACTTTGTCTGTATTGGTCTACGCTGTACATCCTTCATGGTTTATTGCTACTTACCTAATAAGGTGTCCCAGATCCGGGTGTAGGATCTTTTAGCAACAACCCAAGCAAACCCTTAAAAGTAAAGAAAATAAGCACAAAAAAGCAATTTAAAGATGAACTAACTCTAAGGTAAACCCCACTTTTATTTGCCTTCCCCAGCAGAGTCACCAGTTCTATTACACGGTGACAAAACCGACTGTTATATAATGGTTTTGCGTTTTTTTTTGCAAATGTGCGGTAAGCAAGAGTCGCCAGCGTCTTTTATTTTATCCAATTTGAGGAAAGGGTGAAAAGAATATAAAAAGACTTTTTCGAGAGTTTTCTGAGTAAGGGGGTAGATTATGGAAAGGGAAAGTGTTAGCACCCTTTCCATCAGTGGTTTTCCACAGGCTCTTAGAGGTTTGCTCATTTTTTCAAAATTCTTTTGTGCTTTATGTTTGAAAATGTTTAGAAAGATGCCTTAGTGCGGCGATTCACTTTGCGTTTAACTCTTGTATCGGTCCTCAAGAGTGTTAACAAAGCAAATATTTTGAAATGTCTTTTGAAACGTTGTTTTTTTGTGTGTAAGTGCAAAAAGTAGTTTGAGAAAACTTCTAACAGCTATCTACTTTGTTATACTCGAAAAGGTAGTTATTTTCCTCTTTTCCTTTAGACAGTGCTATCCTACTATTAGTGAGTAGGTAGCCTTGTTGTTGGATATTTTGAGGGACAATCGAAGGGATGTTACAGTCAAAAAGGCAATTATGGAGATGCTTTAGCAATTCTGTTTTTAGGGACTAGATCATTTATCGAGAAGGCAACTGTAGGGTCATCGAGGGACTATGATCTTTTGATTTTTACGGGTCTTTGCTAAAGCATTCCTGCCTCATGACTGTTTTTTAAAGGCAACCAAAATGGGCGTACCTTAGAGGTGCTTGTGTGTAATTGTGTTGTGATTCAGTTATTTTTGTCTTTTTATTGAGTTTGCTAGTGTTTAATTTTAGTCTTTGTCATACATGTCTAGTTACTTGCAGTTAATATGAAAAACAGTAAAAAGAAAATACAAAAAATAGAGGTCCTACGCTATTACAAGGCTTCGGGGAGGGGATTTACATTATACAAGGATAGTGGGGAATAAAAGCAGTAAATATCCTAATTTATCTATTACATCTGGTAGGCAGATACAATGATAGTAAAATAGGGAACTAAATAAACGCGCGTGAAATAGAAAAGACGTCTAAAAAATCCTAAAGAAAAGAAGTTTTTTTGTTGTTGTTGTTTTTAGTATAAAAGAAACAAGGCCTAAGTCTATTTAATTTTAATTTTAAGAAAAATTTTAAGATAATTAATTAATTAATTGACAAAATTAATTTAATTGGAAAAAACAACTAGCCTAATATTTTTGTAATTTTGATTTTTATGTTAATTTAAAAAAAAGGTGAAAATAGAGAAATGAACCAAAAAGTAATCAATACAAATGGGGACACCCTTCGATTGCAGGGAAAGGGGGATTCGATCCCAGGAAAATTATGTTCTTCGATTCAGGAGAGGTGTGGCCTTTTCGATTCAGAAGAATATACCTTATTTCGATTGGGCTAAGGAATAAGCATGACTAGACTTCGTTCCAGGGAAGGAGGTCGTCTTTCGATCCTAGAGGTCATGGATTTCGATCCAGGGAAGAGATGCCTCCTTCGATCTGGGATGCTACACCTACAGAAGTACGTTAGCGAAACGAAATGCAGGACCTAGGTATCGAAACCCATATCCTTCGATCCTGCGCTTGCTGGGTCTTCTTAGGCCATGTCTGCAACAAATGTTAACAAACGAAGAACATGACCTGGGGTCAAACCCAGGCCTTTTGATCCTGTCTAGGATGGAAAATCGAAAATAAAAACAAGTAATGATGTGTTATGCAAATGCAAAGTTGAATAGTTTACCCTTTCTTACCAGCAGATTGAGTCTTCGATTTGGGTGCTTGTTGGAGGTGAGCACCTTCGATCTGGGGCTTCTGGGTGTGGTTGCTGCTTGGAAAATTTTGGCAACTTTTGATGGATTTTGTGGGCAGCCTCTCTCCAGGGTTTTTTTGTTCTCCTCTTTGCAACACTTGTGACCTCTTTATATAGAGGGGGTAGAGGGGACAAGAAGGAAAAGATTTAAACAACCTTGATTGTGTTTGAAAGTCATGAATGGGAATTTGTAATGTTGGCCAAACACATGGGATCTTGTCTCCCTTTTTGAATTTTGAATGATATGTAATTGGCCTTTGAATGGGCTGCTACCTCCTTCGAATGGACCTTTGCACACTTCTTCGAATGGCTCTTCTGAAGCTTCTTCGAATGGACTCTTTTGGAATGCCAATAGAAGGGCCTTTGCTCTGATGTTTCAATCGAAGGAAGCTCTGATGCTCCAAATCGAAGGAATCTCTGGTGCTCCAATCGAAGGAAGCTCTGATGCTCCAATCGAAGGAAGCTCTGATTCTCCAATCAAAGGAAGCTCTGATGCTCCAATCGAAGGAAGCTCTGATGCTCCAATCGAAGGAAGCTCTGATGCTCCAATCGAAGGAAGCTCTGATGCTCCAATCGAAAGAACCTTTAGGAATGCCAATCGAAGGATCATGCTGCAAGGCCAATTGAAAGGCTTGCTGAAATGCCAATCGAAGGGAATTTTGGAGATGCCATTCGAAAGAAACTTGAAAACATTACTTATAAATTTTCCTTTTCTTTAGGAAAGGGTTTGTGACCGACCATGTAGGGGAAGACCTTGGAAAATATGAGAGGGAAAATTTCGGGGTACAACAGAAACATATCATTTTTAGAAAAAGAGATTGCTCATAATCATGAAATACACATCCATACAAAGAGTTCTCAAAATGAGTTCATATAGACAAAACCAATAAGGATCTTGTTCAACAAATATGGCGATGATCTTAACAAAAGATAAGAAGTTAATATTACTGAGAACTGCCATTAAATTCCAAGTGACTGAGAGGACCCTGTCCTAAGTACTTCTGCTCCAAGCCTTGGACTCTTCAAATTGCTCCCTTATCATCTTACTATTTGAATTTTGAATCAAGCCCTGAATCAAACGATCCTTCTTTCTCATCATGTTTGATATGTATCTTCACTTTAGATCCCAATCTTCAATGCCTATTCCTTCCACGTTGATTTCTTCCATCAGAGTCTTGCCTCAGTTAACCAGTTGTGTTTTGAGCTTTGCTAATTCTTCTATAGTTTGAGCCAACATAATACATATTTCCTTCAGCTGAGCCTCCGTTGCAATATTTTTATCATATTTCTCTTTGAGTTGAATCTTGAGCTCTTCAACTTTATCAATCGACCTGTTTATCTGTACCTGTTGGATTTGGACTTGCAGTTCAAAATCCTTTTGCTATCTACAGACTTCCTTAGTCTTGGCTTCCTCATCTCGGAGATTTATTTTCAAAGGCTTAACTTCTTCTCTGTGACTCTCCTTCAGCTTATCCTTGGACAATCGGAGACTTTCAATCTTATGCGAACTCTTCACAAGATCTTATAGCTTGAGTCTCTACAAATAGTGACGCCATCAACGAGAAGATTTGTGCTTCTTCTTGCATCAACTTCCTCAATTGTCTAGCAGATAACAAATTATCTTCCTCTTCTTAAAGAGTAGAAAACCTCACAGACTTGTCATAACAGTTAATATGAACATAGTTATGCTCTAACCAGTTTATACCCAAAATCACATCCAAACCTCTTAACGATGAACAAACCAAATCAACAGCAAAATCTCTGTCGAAGATCGAAAAGGGACACTTTAACACACAAAAGAAATAGTCACCGACCTCTTGGCTGGAGTATCGACGACCATTTCTCCATTCATAGAAGATAACATAAGTTCCAATCTTTCAACACAATCAGCAGTAATAAAGCAATGAGTAGCATCGGTATCAATAATAGTAATTAAAGGAGTACTATTAATGAAACATGTACCTCTGATAAGTCTGTCCTCAGCAGCTGTCTGATCCTCAACTAAAGCGAACACTTTACCACTTGTCTATGCCCTCTTTCATTTCTGACACTGACTACCAATGTGCCCTTCTTCACTACAATTGAAATAAATCACATCCTTATGCTTTCACTCAGATACAACATGTCTGTTCTTACCACAACAGAAACACCTCTTTACTTCAGCAGTACACACATTACTTTTATGCCCAGGTCTCCCACATTTAAAACAAATTACACCAGCAAGAGCATCTCCCCCACTAGTCCTCTGACCCTGAGAAGCTTTTTGTTTACCTTTACCAGTTGGGGTATCATAAGGCTTACCATGATTCTGTTGGTGCTTACCCCTCTTCTCACTGATAATCTTGTAATGAGCATTATCATCCTCTTCATAAATCCTGCAACTATCAATCAAATCAGCAAAGACACGAATCTTCTGGTATCCAATAGCCTTCTTGATCTCTGGGCGTAACCCGTTCTCAAACTTGATACACTTTGAAAACTCAGCATCTGCCTCAGCGTAGTGCGGATAAAACTTAGCCAACTCAGTAAACTTTGCAGCATACTCAACAACCGACATATTCCCTTGCTTCAGCTCAAGGAACTCAATTTCCTTCTTACCACGGACGTCTTCAGGAAATTACTTCCTCAGAAATTTCCTACGGAACACAGCCCAAGTGACATTTTCACCTGCAGCTTCCAACCTCTGACAAGTCTCTAGCCACCAGACATCAGCCTCAACTGCTAGCATATGAGTACCATATTGAAACTTCTCCACTGGAGTGCATTCCATCACACGAAAGATTCTCTCAATCTCTTTCAACCAATCCAATGCTCCATCAGGATCATACTTTCCCTTGAAGGTAGGCGGATTCTCTCTCTGAAAAGTCGCTAAACTACGAGATCCAGCATACCCGTCAGCATTCGACTGATTCTCCATCGCATGCGACATTGCTTCTAAAGCAGAAGCAAGTGCAGTATCATTCCTTCCAGCCATCTCAACTTATCACTACAACATAAACATAGGTTAGAACTCAAATTAACAATACTCAATTGTTAGACAACTACGACTCGACAACTAGGTCGGACGGACCAACCTTTGCTCTGATACCAACTTTGTAACACCCCAATTCTACCCGAAAATTATAAATGCAAATCAGAGTCATAAAATTCATGCAACTGAATCAGGATGCCACAAATTCAACTTTAAAAACACATTGCATTCAACGTGGATACATGAAACTTTAAAACTTCGGATGAACTATCAGCATAATAATTTAATCTCTTAATTCAATAACTTAAACATCTACGCAACGAAATTCTTAATAACATATTTGTCCATCATTACAGAAATTCCAAAACAACACATACTTAGCAACAATCAAATTAAAGTTCAACAACTGAAATAATCAATAATTAAAATCAACAAATGTTCATCCCCCCGAGTGCTACGTATCAGAGCAATGACACCGACTCGAACTACTGAAGTTATACTGCCTTCACTCTGGATTACCTGCACGTTACCAATGTAAGGGTAACATTCAAACAGAATAGGTGAGATATATAACAATATAATAAAACGTATGATAAATAATATGTTAAATTAGATCACATAACATCACCACTTCTCATCTTATAAGCAACAATAATCGCAAAAGAATACCAACAATATACACATTTACCGCATTAACACATAACTTCTTCATGCAATCATATAATGCGACTCAATACTATGCAAATACATGTGGTACCATTGGAGAAGAACTCACATCTCAAATAATTGCCAATAAATAGAGGCATCAACAAGGCATAACACTTCATCTTAATATTCGCCAATACAGGCCATCTTAACGAGCATCGACTCCATCTTGAAATGCAATGTATGCGACACAATCATGAATGTAATGACAACACCATAATTAACAACATCTCAATGCAACATCATCGTTGGCCAGAAGCCTACATCTTAATAGCTGCCAATTATTAGAGGCACCTCAACATCTTTCATCAACATCATTCGTCAACATCATTTATCAACATAATTCATCAAATATCATTTATCATCATATTTATCAAACATAATTTATCATCATAATTCATCAAACATCATTTATCATCATAATTCATCAAACATCATTTATCATCATAATTCATAGCAACTCAGCCATAACAATATACACATTTACCACATTAACACATAACTTCTTCATGCAATCATATAATGCGACTCAATACTATGCAAATACATGTGGTACCATTGGAGAAGAACTCCCATCTCAAATAATTTCCAATAAATAGAGGCATCAACAAGGCATAAGCCTTCATCTTAATATTCGCCAATACAGGCCATCTTAAGGAGCATCAACTCCATCTTGAAATGCAATGTATGCGACACAATCATGAATGTAATGACAATACCATAATTAAAAATATCTCAGTGCAACATCATCGTTGGCCAGAAGCCTACATCTTAATACCTTCCAATTAATATAGGCATCTCAACATCTTTCATTAACATCATTTGTCAACATCATTTATCAACATAATTCATCAAACATCATTTATCATCATATTCATCAAACATCATTTATCATCATAATTCATCAAACATCATTTATCATCATAATTCATAGCAAATCAACCATAACAACAATATAACGACAGGTCGACAATCCTTCAACGTTGGCCATAGGCCTACAACATGATATTGCCTATAATTAATTAATCATCTAAGTCTTACCTCTAGTTAGAAACCTCTACATATCATCATTTTGTAATACTACATCATTATCATCATTAATCTTATTTTTATGAACTAAACAGTAATCTATAATCATCTCATCTTCATCATACTTCACAAAATCATCATAGCGATTAACGCGGGAAGCTAACTCTAGTCCTAAATTGGGTTACTTGGATTATCCTTCCTAGTCTTCATTTAAATCCTTAAGAATGGATTTCATCGCGTCATCTATTCAACGCTTCGAATGACACCTCAAACGGAATCCGAAAACTCAAGTTACAACCTCTGGAAACGAATCTGTCAAAAATCAGACTACATGAATCGACGCGTAATGTCTTGAGTCGATGCGTACTGGGCTTTATAAGCTACATGAGTCGATGCATACTCTCTTTGTATCGACTCATATTGAGTCTGCAACACTGCATGTATAGATACATGGTCTTGTGTATCGACTCATCCTGGGTCTAAGAGCCTGCATGTATCGACGCATGGCTTCTTCGTATCAACTCATCCTGAGTCTAAAAGCATTCATGTATCGACACATGGCTTCTGGGGTCGACACATATTTTTCTGTCATGAATATTTTCTACAATTTCACTGTGTTTTCACTGTGGTTTCCATGCTTTAGGCCCTAAAAACATCCTCTAATCATAGGTAATCATCAATTATAATTATCCTATAATTCTATATCAATTATACAACATTAGGGCATCACTATTCATCCTTAAATCATTGATTTTCATCATAAAACAATGTATATAATTCAATCATAAACCAACCAATCTTTCACATCTAATCCCACATATCAATCATCATAAATCCTATTATAGAGTCAAAACCCCACCCTTACCTTGGATTGAAGGTTGCTCTATAATTTTTCCGATTGAATTCCATTCTGCCTCTTTTCCTTCTTTTCTGCAACTTTCACGTTCTCTTTCTCTTCTTCCAACCCTTATTTCCTTCTTTTCTTACAGCTTCTTCTTTTCTTATTATTTCTAAAAACTAATATAATAACCCTATAATTCTCTTTATGCCTTAATGGGATTAAGACTCCTACACCTCCCTTTCTACTACTACTATTCTTTAAAACAAGCTCACATCAAATAATATCATCATTCTAATATTATTCCACAATTTAATAGTATAATTAAATCCAATAACAATAACCCATCAACTATCATTATAACACAACTTCACAAATAATCTAAAAATAATTTAATTAAATAATTAATTAAATTACAGGCGTTACACTTTTATCCTTACATAACAAAGAAGTTTGCCCTGCTCAAGAATTTTGACAACTTTTGAGTAAATTCAGTTTTGACTTCTCTATATTTAGTGTTAATAAAGAGTTTTTTTTTTACTTTTGAATGTTTAACGATTTGATAATTTGTTTCCATCTATTGATTTAGTTTGTTTTCTTTATTGATTTTCTGTAACTAATGATTCCTTGCTCCTATTTTACAGTCTTACTCTAACTTTTGATGAGGCTAATTCTGGAGTTGCTTGTGATCTCATTTCGAGAGGTTTCCATGTTTTATGCAAAGCAACTGAGGAAATAGTTGGAAATGTAAAGCCTTTTTCAATTACTGGGAGTTTGCCTATCATTCGGGAACTATATGTGAAGATATATTCCTATTGTTGTCCATAAAAGATTTTGTATTATTCATTTCTTAACTTATTTTCTCTGTTACAAGATGAAGGTTTTGATGTTCAATGTGTTGGATATGGTATGATCTCTGTCTTGGACATCTACAATATTAATTTTTGGAGTAATAGATAGCTAGGTGGTTGTCCGAGGTTGCTATTATGCATGTGGAAGAACTGTAGTTTCTACTGGGAGGTGTGAGCCTTAAAACAAGAGAGGATTGAAAGCTACATTGGTTACAGGATTGTTCAAAACTTTTTACGGTAAAATCATAATATGATGCACTAGTTGATTGTCAATTTTCTACAATTCATCTTGATATAGGGTTGCAGAAGATGTAAACATGTGTGTGGAAATCTGAAGGTTCCTGCTATAGTTCATATTTTCGGGTGGAGATTGTTAATTCTTAAGCTACCTTCATGGTACGAGCTGTCCAGAAGAATTCTGTTAAGCGAATGTGTTAAAGAAATATGAACTTACTAATCAAAATATTGAGTTTTAACAGAAACATGAAGTTATTGATCAAAATATTGAATATTAAAGAAAACATGAAATTACTGATCAAAATATTGAATGTTAACGGAAACATGAAATTACTAATCAAAATATTGAATATTAACGGCAATATGAACTTACTGATCAAAATATTATGGGAACATAAAATTATTGATCAAAATATTGAATATTAACTGGAACATGAAGTTATTGATCAAAATATTAAATATTAATGAGAACATGAAGTTACTGATCAAAATATTTAATATTAACTGGAACATAAAGTTATTGATCAAAATATTGAATATTAACAAGAACACGAAGTTATCGATCAAAATATTAAATATTAATGAGAATATGATGTTACTGATCAAAGTATTAAATATTAATGAGAACATAAATTTACTGAACAAATATTCCATTAATTATACATTCAATTATTTTTTTTAATAATGATTAAAAATAGCGTATCACATCAATACCCGTGCAAACGCACGATTCCATTAATATGTCTTTAATGTTAAGAATAAAGAAAAATATTTAAATGAATAGATTTTACCATGATAAATATTTTGACCGAAAAGAAAATTTGTTATAAAATTTACATTTTATAATAGTGAATACTACATTGTTGGATAATTCACATATGCATACTATTTTTTTTAGAATTATAAACATTATATATGGATAATCTCCATTTACAAAGTTACCCCAAACCCTATCTTCAACTAATAAAGAAGATATAAGTTTAAAAAAAGATAAAGTTTTCCTCTATAAAAACTAGGATAGGCTCTTTAATAGTTTCTATGTTTGGATATTCTTGAAATGTTTTAAATTACTAAATTTACTTTCCACATTCTAACACTTTGTGCGACCAAACCCATTGTCTTTGCTTCCCACAGCAATTGCAACGAATTTAGACATTGACTTCATTTTCAAATAATTTTTCTTTTTGGTCAAGTAATAATTTTTATAACAAAATACCTTTTTAATATTAATTTTATATCAATTTTATTTTCTGTCTTTTTTATCATTGACTCATCATATTTAGGGATGACCAATCAAATATATTTAAAACTTTTTATGCATGAATTATTTAAATCTTCAATTAAGCTGCTAGAAGCTTTGAGTTAAATTGATCATTCATAAATAAACTTTTAAAAATAGTCATTATAAAAAAAGTTAATCGTGCATGAACTGGGACAAAATAATTGGTATCGAGTATTTGTTTAAGAAAAGTTTAATTAGAGTTATATGCAAATTATTGAATTTAATGTGTGGTTAATAAGTGACTGGCTAGTTGTTCTCAATTGATCCGACATAAAATCAAAATATTTTTTTCTGTGGGTTGTGGGGTAATATTTTAATTAGGTCCAAGTCAACATCAAAATTGGAACTCTTATGTGTAAAGCAAAATACTTTACAATTCTTACAATTTCATAATCATACTTTTTAGGTTGTAGTGCATTTCCATAATCAGAAAGAGGAGTCTCACACCACACAAAAAGAGGATCCTCTTAACCTGCCTTTAGTTTCTTGGAAATACACCACAAAGGACTTGACATTTGGCAACATGAATTTCTCCAAATAAATAAATAAATGTATACATAAATATTTTTTTGACTGCGACTTAATCTTTATAAATATATCATATTTCTTTTTATTTCAATAATTTTGCTAGTGGTTGGTGTTTGTAATTATATATTTTTTATTATTGTTTATTTGCTTTAATTCATGTAAAATGGATTTATATATATTTTTAATAATGAAATGGTTATTATAAAAATAATTACACTTAAATGATAGACAAACAAATTATATGTTGTATCGATGTGTTTTTTGAATTGTAAAATCAATTATTTTAAAAGTTATTAGTATATTAATTGTTCTAGTTTTAGGAGACACGTCATTGTAAAAGATTCACCATTTTTAATAATAATACGTCAAAAGTGTCAATTATAAATGATATGAAAATATGTTGATTATAGAAAAATATTTTTTTATGTTTGTCAATTTTACTTAAAGCGACTATGGGATCGGTGTCTCATAGTGAAACTTTCAATTTTCAATTTTACTAGTGAAAAAACCTCAATCAAAGTAAAAATATATTTTTCTCTCGTAGTGTCGTACCTTAAATTTATCTTTCCTTTATCACTACGGTCGAAATTAATTTCAAACTTAAATTTTTATAAAATTATTTTGATTTACATTAGTATTTTGGGGTTCTAAAAATATTTGTTCTCAAGTCCATTTAAAAATATAATATTTTACTTTAAATTATTTATATTTTTAAAATAACAAATATTTACACGTCTTTCATATACCTTCAATTGAGTTTATTTATAAATGAGTAATATAACACAAGTGATTAAGAAAACAAAACTTACAAAACATAAGATCGCGAGTTTAAATCTCACTTTTAACATTTTAATATTTTTTCTATTTTACTAACTTTAAGTTCTTTTTTATTTCTTTATTAGAAAAAATCACAAAAACTCAAAATTACATTTTTTTTTAATTATGTATATTAATTTTCATTTTTTTACTTAATCATTTAAAAAATATATATTATTATGAATTTTATGCATCAAATACTCAAAAAATCTAAATACAACAAAAAATATTTAAAAAGATTTTGTTCTCTTTTCATTTTAGGATAGTTTTTTTATAAATAGACATAATTCAAAATCAAATTAAATTGATTATTAAATTTTGATTATTATTGATCAATTATCATTAAAGTTAATTATTTCTCTTTTTAGATTTTTAACCTAATTCTTAATGTCATAAATAGATGCATAGTTTTTACATAGAGGAGACCAACAATTAACAAATCCACAAAATTTCTATATACTAACACAAACACATCCCAACCCATCTATCCACACATCCCAACTTTATATTTTTAATAGAGATATACTTGATTTAATTTGTATATGAGATTTCATGGGTGTTGCTTGAAACAATTGAAAGAGAAATAGAGAAGGAGTAACACGATGCAAATAGAGAGGAAAGAGATAATGTGTAGTCCTTATTTGTTTTTCTCTTTGATATAGTGTAGTGTTTTTATTGTTTTATTTATTTATTTTTTATTAACACGTGTTGATTTAATAGTGGCTGAACCATCAATTTGGAAAGTCAAAGGTTAATATTTTATTATTCTTGAAGAGTGGAAAACTAGTACAGCAGACCCTCTCGTTTAAATCAATTATTTAATTTACTTATTTTATTTAGTTTATTTAGGATAATTAGTTTTCATCCGAAAATAAATAAAAAATAAAAATATTTAAATTTCATTTAGTTAGTTATAATTAACTAATTTAATTTAGTTTATGAAATTAATATAACAAAAACAAAACAATTTCATTTATATAATCAAACATTTTTCATAATCAAATTAATTCAATATTTTACAAAGATATTAAAAATCACACAATTCACCAATGGACGACACGTGGCTAATATATGACCACGTGATAAGAGAGACTTTATCACACTTCCTCCGCATCCTTCACTACGGGTAATACGTGACTAATATCTGGTCACGTGAAGAAAAAGATTTTATCAGACTCCCCACTCTATGTCTTATCACTCCTTTTAATCAAATCAAAATTCAAAACAGTTAAACAACAATCAAATCATTTTTTACAAACATAATAAAAATCCAAGATTATTTTCGAAAAAAAGATTAAGGAGAATTATTTTCAAATTAACTGCGAACTACGTCTACGCTCACACAATTTTCAACCCAGACAAGGTTTAAGGATAATTCGAAATCAATTATACGTAATCCTATAAAAAAACACCAACCAAATTGCAAACTACGAATTGAGACTCTGATTTCTCCTAGGAGGATACGTAGGCATACGACTAAAATCGTGACGCGTTCCCCTAATAAAAATTAAAACCCTTTTTCCTAAAAGATTACACTTCTAAACCCTAGTATCCTTGTGAACAAGGTAGATGAGGGGTGCCTAACACCTTCCCTTCGTCTAAGTCTGAGTCCAAAAACCTAGAATCTCTAACTTTTTAGGGTTATCCTTTATATTCCCTTCCTCGGGATAAAATTTAAGGATGACGACTCTCAATTTAAAATCGGTTACAACACATAGCCATCTGAAAATCAACTATCAATCCAATTGATCTTGAGCAATGTTTTGAGTCATGCCATTAGGTCAAAATGATGCAATTGAACTCTTAATATCATTCCTCAAACCAATTAACCATTTGCTAGGCCAAAAAATCAGAAACCGCCCTTTCTCAGTTAAAACCCTAATTTTGACCATTTTCCCTTTTGATGATTTGATCAAATTTCTTGAGGAATTGTGGTCGAAACTTGATCAAGTGATACATATGAGTTCATATTGTTTATATGGGTGAAAAATTATGAAGTTTGACTGTAAATTGGCCACAATTGACTTTTTCTCCAATACAACTGATTTTTAGGTCAACTGGTCAATTGACTGGGAAAAAATGTGATCCAAGGCTTGGAACTTGACATGAGTAATCTTGAGGGTCCATAATGGTCCACGAAAGTCGTATGAGGCATTGAAAGTTCAATTATCCTTGTGCAATATCAAACCCTAATTTCAGTCATCAATGTTTAAGGAGGTGTCTTGAGCTGATCAAACCTTGTGCAGTCTTGAACCAAAGGAGATCTTGTGAGAAAATATTTGATAAATGAGAGGGTAAACTTTGGGGTACAATAGTTGCCCTTGTTCAATCTTCTTAAACCTGAAGAGTTAGATTGGCGGATCCGCCATTCATGACTTGAAGGTGAAAGATGATTGGACACTAGAGTGCTCAGAAATTTGCACTCGATGATGTGGTGGTTGATGGTGTAGGGAATGGGCTTAAAGATGCCATTTGGAGAGATGATGGAAAGTTGTTGGAGATGGGCTTACAAATGCCATCCAAAAATGATTTTTGGCAAGAATGGAAGAAGTGTCTGAATAAATCTCCGGTTGATTTATACTGAAATAATGGATGTGTTGGCTTGAGTACTAGAATAATATCCATAAATGGATTGTATTTGACTCGTATCTGAAAGCTAAAACTGAATGAGTATTAGAATGGCATCTGTATCTAGAGCGTATCTGAACCGTATCTGAAAGTTGAAACTGATTGAGTATCAGAATGGCGTCCGTATTTGGAGCGTACCTGAACTGTATCTGAAAGCTGAATTTGAATAAGTATCAGAATGGCGTCCGTATCTGGAGCATATCTGAACCATATCTGAAAGCTGAAATTGAATGAGTATCAGAATGGCGTCTGTATCTGTAGCGTATCTGAATTGTATCTGAAAGCTGAATCTGAATGAGTATCAGAATGGCGTCCGTATCTGAAGCGTATATGAACTGTATCTGAAAGCTAAATGAGAAGAAACCCGTGCAGGATTGCTTCAGCCGGTCATGTAGATGATTGTCCTGGCTTGTTTCAGGTATTAATCTCTGACCTTTTGCGAATTTTTGATGATAGCCATCTGCTGACTGGTCTTTCCTGAAGAGATGAAAGATTAGTTATATGCAATGTCATGATGTATGAAATGCATTGTACAATGATGTTCTAAAAAAAAGAATGAGATTATGTTGTATGTATTCGTGTTGTCAATGTTATGACGTATGGATGCGATGTATGGGCATGTAAGCTATTATGCTGTAATACTTTAGGGAAAATAAATCTTTGACGGCTGCTGGGGATGTGGAGTGTAAGTATTCATGTTCTGAAGTGCTGATGATTTGATGAGCTTCTATTTGTTAGAGAAATAAACTCTGTTATAAGGGAAACTCCGTGTATTGCTTGTGAAATCCTGTTGGGGAATCCTAAGAAATTGGGCGACTTCTACTGGGGAGTGATAACTGAAAGTTTTGTTCTTCCGGGGATGTGAGAGAGCTTGATATCATTAAGTTGGACACTATGGGGGATTTATGGAACAGTCTAAAGACATTATCCTATTTCTTAAAGCCATTAATGATTTTCTTTCTATTTTTATGTTCCCTTTTTTTTGTTCGTTTGTAAACAATAGTTACGTTCAAATGCATATGTTTAAAAATAAATCATTGGACATTTTTGTAAACAAAACAAAGAAATAAGGAAAAACATATAGTTTTTCCCTTTCAAAGGAATATTTTTGTATTAACTTTGAATAAGTATTTTTGTACAATGAGACGGTCATTCTAGTAAGAGAATGTCGTCGTAAAAAATGGAAATTTGATTCAAAGAAAAGATAGCTATGTGGAATAATCCCATGGGGTTCCCATTCTACTATAGTCTTCGTGTCTCTGAGCGTCTTGTCCACTTGCTGCCTTGTCCAAAGTTGATTGGATTGATTAGGACCATTGCGTTTGTCAGTCGAAGCTAAAGATTGTCTGTATGATGATCCAACGGGACATAGTTATATGCTTTAATTCCCTAACTTTTTCCTGGACCGCCCTTTCGGGTTTTCAGTCCATCGGGATACCCTTTTTTGCCCAAGTCGCGCTTTCGGGTTTTCAACTTGCCGGGTGTAGAATTTTTTATTTATTTTATCCCTAATTTTTGCCCGAACCTTTTTGGTTCGTCGGGATGCCCTTGTTTTGCCTAGGTGTGTCAACCCAACGGGTCTCTTATGCATAGTATCTTTTGACTATGTCCGCATTCACAGGGTGCGGCAGGTCGTCGCCATCCATAGTGGTTAAGATCATTACTCCACCAGAGAATATGCTTTTGATCATAAACGGTCCTTCATATGTAGGAGTCTGTTTTCCCCTGGGATCACTTTGTGGTAATATGATACGCTTGATTACCAAGTCACCAACCTGATATACCTGACGACTGACCTTTTTGTTAAAGGCTTTGATCATGCACTTTTGGTACATCTGGCCATGATAGACAGCCGTGAGCCTTTTCTCATCAATTAGGTTCAACTGGTCAAGTTGAGTCTGGATCCAGTCCTCTTTATTCAACCATGCGTCCTTCATGATTCTAAGAGAAGGGATCTGGACCTTAATAGGCAAGACAACTTCCATGTTGTATACCATAGAGTAAGGTGTTTCCCTGGTTGATGTGCGCGCTGTGGTACGGTAACCGTGGTGAGCGAATGGTAGCATCTCATGCCAGTCCTTGTAGGTTACTGTCATTTTTTGTATGATCTTTTTGATGTTCTTATTTGCGGCTTCGACATAACTATTCATCTTTGGCCGGTAAGGAGAAGAATTATGGTGCTGGATCTTGAATTGCACACAAAGTGCGGTGATCATAGTATTGGTGAGATTCGTACCATTGTTTGTGATGATTCTCTCTGGGATTCCGTACCGACAGATGACATTCTGTTTGATGAAACGCGCCACAACATTCTTGGTAACGGAAGCGAAAGAAGCTGCCTTAACCCACTTCGTGAAATAGTCAATGGCCACCAAGATGAAGCGGTGTCCATTAGAAGTTGTAGGTTTGATTTCTCCAATCATATCGATGCCCCACATCACAAATAGCCAGGGAGCAGTCAGGATATTCAGAGGAGCTGGAGGTATATGCACTTTGTCAGCATAGATCTGACACTTATGACAGGTTCGTGAATGTTGATAGCAATATGCTTCCATGGTAGACCAGTAATACCCCGCCCGTAGGATTTTCTTAGACATCGTATGTCCACTAGAATGGGTGCCAAAAGTGCCTTCATGTAGATCATCCATGACCTTTTCTGCCTCAACCTTGTCTATGCAATGGAACAAAACAGATTCGTGGTTGCGTTTGTAGAGGATGCCATTACTGATGAAGAACTTAGCAGAGAATCTCCTTAAGAACTTCTTATCATTGACTGAAGCTCCTTCTGGATACTCTTGAGCCTCGAGATACCTCTTGACTTCATCGAACCAAGGTTGGTCCATTACTCCTTCGGTATTGATCTCGTGACAGTAAGCTGGTTCATCCATCCGTTCAATGGTGATATGGGGAGCCTCGTTATCCCATTTGAGTTTAAACATGGATGACATTGTGGCTAGCGCGTCTGCTAGTTGATTTTCCTCTCGCGGAAAATGCTCAAAGGTAATTTCCTCGAAATGTGGGATTAATGTCAACACATGTTCTTTGTAGGGGATGAGGTTAGGGTGTTTCATATCCCATTATCCTTTGATCTGACTGATGAAGAAGGCTGAATCTCTAAATACACTTAAGGACTTGATTCCCAAATCTATGGCAGCTTTGAGACCAAAAATACACGCTTCATACTCGGTCATGTTATTTATACAATTGAAGCAAAGTCTTGCAGTGAAGGGGGTATGACATCCTTCAGAGGAAATAATTACAGTATCCATGCCATTTCCGAGTGCGTTGGACGCCCCCATCAAAAACTAGGGTCCATCGGGATCCTTGTTCAGATCTGTCATATGGTCTGAGTTCTTCACAGTTGTTTACCATCATGATGTCTTCATCCTGGAATTCGAACTTCATGGGATGATAGTCATCCATAGCTTCGTGAGCAAGGTGATCGGCTAACACACTGCCCTTTATTTCTTTTTGGGTAGTGTACTGAATGTCGTATTCTGTCAGGATCATCTGCCACCTTGCTATTCTCCCAGAGAGGGAGGGCTTCTCGAATATGTATTTTATTGGATCCATCTTGGATATCAATAAGGTGGTATGGGTAAACATATACTGTCTTAGCCGGCGAGCATCCCATGCCAGAGCGCAGCAAGTTTTCTCGAGCAGTGAATATCTTATTTCACAGTCGGTAAAATTTTTGCTCAGGCAGTAAATAACATGCTCTTTTCGGCCAGACTCGTCATGCTGCCCCAACATACACCCCATTGAATTTTCCAAGATGATTAGATACATGATCAAGGGTCTTCCCTCGACTGGTAGCATTAAAACAGAAGGATCTTGTAGGTACTCTTTGATCTTGTCGAAGGCAGCTTGGCATTCATCATTCCGTTTGATTACTTGATCTTTCTTCAGTAATTTGAAGATTGGTTCACAAGTAGCTGTTAAGTGAGAAATGAACCTGGCAATGTAGTTTAGCCGTCCCAAGAATCATCTGACTTCCTTCTCAGTGCGAGGAGCAGGCATTTCTTGTATTGCTTTCACCTTGGCAGGATCTACTTCGATACCTTTACTGCTAACGACGAAGCCTAGGAGTTTACCGGACTTCACCCCAAATGTGCATTTATTCGGGTTCAACCTCAGCTTGTATTTCTTTAGTCTCTCAAACAGTTTATGCTAATGGTCAAGATGTTCCTCTTCAGTTTGAAATATGGCTATCATGTCGTCCACATAGACCTCTATTTCGTGATGTATCATGTCGTGAAATAGAGCTACCATGGCACGCTGATAGGTTGCCCTAGCGTTCTTCAACCCGAATGGCATAACCTTGTAATAGAACATGCCCCACAGTGTGACAAAGGTCGTTTTCTCCATGTCCTCAGGCACCATTTAATTTGGTTGTAGCCTGAGAAACCATCCATAAATGAGAACACTTTATGATGTGCGGTATTGTCAACCAGAATATCGATGTGGGGAAGTGGGAAATCGTCCTTAGGGCTTGCCCTATTCAAATCTCTATAGTGCATGCACATGTGTACTTTTCCTCCCTTTTTAGGCACTGGAACAACATTGGCGACCCATTGTGGATAAGAGGTAACGGCTAAGAATCCGGCGTTGAATTGTTTCATCACTTCAGCCTTGATCTTCTCTAACATGTCTGGCCGCATGCGACGGACTTTCTATTTTACCAGTGGGAAGTCTTCTTTTGTTGGTATACGATGGACCACGATATCAGCATCAAGTCCTGGCATGTCTTCGTACGACCAAGAAAAGACCTCAACAAAATCTTGTAGCAACTGAGTTAGACGCTTCTTGACATTGGGTTCCTGGTTGGCACCCACCTTGACTTCTTTCTTGTCCTCTTCGGTACCTAGGTTAACTGTGTCCACTGGTTCTTCGTGGGGCTGTATGGTCCTTTCTTCTTATTGTAGTAACCTGGCTAGTTCCCCTGGAACTTCACAATCTTCCTCACCTTCGTATTTGGCTTGGTAGATTATATTTTCAGAATCACAAAAGGCCATAGCAGAATTGTTACACATGGGATCCCGAATGGATGTAGATCTGCATTTTGAATGTGAGTGTGTGCAAGAGTATAACTATTTTTGAAAGAAATAAAAATGTAGAAAAGAAAGACAAAGAGCATAAAGTTTGTATGCAAAAACGTCCATGATTCATTGATGACATATGAAAATGAGGGAACAACCCTTACAAATGGACCGTTGTGCCTCAGGTAAGACACAAGGTTTTAAAAGTATGAATTGTTTAATTATTACAAGTCTGACAAAATTTAAAGACAATTATTGTTGGATAAAAGTAATTGGGACAAAATCTTTAGCTTCCCAGTTGCTGAGTTCTCCATTGATGGTTGGGAAAATCCAATCTTCTAGGTCATAACTGTCATCGTCATTCTCCACTGCGTTGACTCTGTGGTTGCTGATCTTCAAGGGTGGTCCCCCGGCACGAGCACAGTGTACAACTTTCTGGCCTCCTGAAGTGAAACCCAAACCAAAATTTTCAGATTTGTATGGGATATCCGGGAGCTGGCCCCAAATAGTACACCCACCTTCTTCGATTATGGCCTTGGCATCTTTCAATGAAGACATCTTTAGCGGAGGTCTTGTAATATTCAGGACTTGGGAAACAGTCTTGGTTACTGCCACGGTTTGTAGGACTTCCTCAAAGTGCTGAAATAGAGTTTCAATGAATTCACCATCCAATTCCATGTATCTGAAGGAGTTCAAGTGACTGACCATATATTCCTCTTCTCCATGGACATTAATAATTCCCATTGGTTGGGTATTTCAGCATTTGATGTACTGTAGAAGTGATGACACCAGCGTTGTGAATCCATGGTCGGGCCAAAAAGCAGGAATAGGAAGGGCGGATGTCCATCCGTAGAAATTTGAATCAAAGGTTTGAGTTCAAACTTTTATGGGAATGTCCACCTCCCCATGCATCATTCTCTTTGAATCGTCGAAGGCCCTTACCACTATGTTGCTGGGTGTTAAGGTCAAACCTTCACAGTCGAGTCTATCAAGAGATTTATTAGGTAGCACATTCAAAGAAGAACCGGTATCAACCAAGACATGGGCCAAAGTTGTGCCCCTGCATTCGACAGAGACATGCAATGCCTCATTGTGCTTCCTCCCTCTAGGTGTCAAGTCAGCATCAGAAAAGCTTAAACCGTTGTCAGCGGATAAACTGACCACACAGTCTTAGAACTGATCAACAGAGGTTTCTTGTAGCACATGGGCAGTTTTAAGGAATTTCACCAAGGACTTCACATGAGCCTCGAAGCACAACAATAAAGCCAGCATGGAAATCTTTGACGGATTCTGCCCTAGCTGTTCGACTACGTTGTAGTCACTTCTCTTTATAATTTTCAGAACTTTTTCCATCTCCTTTTGGGAGGCTTCTGGGATAGATACTGATTGCGCCTTCATCCAGACATGCTCAACCAGGATGCCTTTTCCTCGAGTCTCGTTCGACTCGGTGGTAGTAGTGTCAGTAGGGGTAACCATAGGAATTGTAGTAGTAGTGCCAATAAGAACAGAAGCAAGGATGATTACAGGACCAGTAATAGTCTTCCGAGGAGCAATCTCGGGAGAGAATACTCTTCCACTTCGGGTTATCTTGCTGGTTCCTGCAATGTTGCTGATGTCGGGGTCAGCCTCCTCAAAAATCGAGTCTTCATCAGCTAACCAATCATGTTTGACGCCGTGATAGTAGACGTCGCCCCTATAGTTCCATGGGACAGCTTTATTTGAGGAGTACGGGATCGGCCCAAGCATATTAATTATTAGTGGAGCCGCTTTAGGACCTGATGTAATCCTAACGGGTCTTTTGGTGGAGACCCTAGAAGGATTGGCGGAAATGGTTACTATTGAAACATCATTATAAGAAATGGTTGGAACGAGAGTCTTTTCAAACAAAATCTCTTTGTCATCCATTAGGCGCTGAACACCTGCTTTCAATAAATGACAACCAGTTGGTAGGGATAAAAAGAGGTGGTAGCCTTCGCCACATCCCAGAAATAAACCGGCCTTCAACAGGTTCCTCTTAACAGTCAGGAGAGAAGTAACAAGTTCATCAACAGTAGTAACAAACATATCATCTTCAACAGCGTTAACATCACGACCATGCTTGGTCATAGGAGCGGTGATAAATTTTGGGATTTCAGGAGCATCAAATTCAATTTCTTTTGCTTCAATAAGGTCTTGTACCTTGTTTTTCAAAGCCCAACGGTTATTGGTATCATGGCATGGACTTTCTGAATGGTAAGCACATCGAGAATTAGGATTGTAATGAGGAGATGCGATGTTGGGATTCTTCGGGGCTTCTTTCAAAGTTACCAGATTAGATCTAAATAAATGTGGCAGGACTTGAGATAGTGTCATATTAATCTGGGTAAATTGTCTTACTAGTCTTTCTGTTCTTGATTGGTTGCTCCTTTGTTGAGTAGGTGCAGGCTTAGGGATCATGACAACCCCCACCATTGAACGGTGTTCAATTCTATCTTGATTCCTTTGAGGATACACGACACAAACTTCTTTCTTTACAATAAATGGTTTTCTCATGGCACTGGAAGATGAGTCCTTTTGAATCTTCCAACTCTTAATCCCGGCTTCCACTCTTTTCCCGGTCAAGATTAATTTAGTGAAGCCTGCTGAGGAGCTTCCAATTAGATGATTAAAGAAAGGACCAGACAGGGTACCCAGAAACATGTCTACTAGCTCTCTTTCGGACAAGGGAGGCTGGACTCTTCCTGCTAAGTCCCTTCATTTCTGAGCGTAGTCTTTGAAACCTTCACTTGAAACCATAGCCATACTTTGGAATTGAGTACGGGTGGGAGCAAGATCTGCGTTGTACTGATACTGTTTATAGAAAGCGGCGACAAGGTCTTCCCAATTATGGATATTGGGCCTCTCTAGTTGATAGAACGAATCTAGCTGAGTCCCGGATAGACTGTCTTGAAAGAAGTGGACCCACAAATCTCTGTCAGTAGTGTAAGGCTGTATCTTCCTCACATAAGATTGGAGATGCATCTTGGGACACGAAACCCCGTCGTACTTAGCAAATACTAGTGCCTTAAACTTTGGTGGAATAACAATCCCAGACACTAAACCCGGCTCTTCAAAGTCCAGCCCGAACATTTTCTGAATCTCCATTGCACCTAGAAACTCTTCCAGATGTTTGTATTTATCGTCGGTCGGGGGATACTGCCCTTCAGAGTAATCCTCTTCTTCTTCCTCTTCAGATTCTGGTTGGGCAGTCACTTCCTTGCCTTTCCCTTCGTGATTGTCTTTTTCACCAGATGATGTTGCGAAGTCTAAGATCTTTCTGGCTGCCCCTGGGAACCTTCTTCCTAGATTCAGAACACTGGTTGCTTTCGTTGCTTTCTTCTTCTTTTCTTCAATCAGCAAAGTTTTCAAATTGTCTTGTCCCTTGGATAGAGTCAAGAACGTCTGTTGAAACTGAGCATTATGTGCCTGGAGGTCTTTTACTGTCTGCTCGAGATCTATATTACTGAAATAAACAGTAGAAAGATGAGGAGACTTGTTGTAAGAAAACCTGCTTATGTTATGATGAATGGAGATGCATATGCAATGATTTCAAGGACATTGTAGATTTAAATTTGCTTTAGACCAAAAAGGAACGCACATTATATTAATATATCAAAGTTTGATTACATCATGCCTCTTTTGGGATTACAAAGAAATACAAAAACTCTAAGATAAAAAAGTTTTACGCATCTTCTTTGGTGGGTTGATGGCGTTCAGGCTCCGCTCCTCATGAAGTTGCTTAGTGAGTTCCAAAACTTCTTCTCGCTGGCGTAGAATTGGGCCTCGAAAGTGTCTCACCCCCCCTTAAGCTGTATTCAATCCCTTTGTATGTCTTCAAGAGATGTGGGCATGTCAGGATGCAGGATAGTGTATGGAACATCTCCTTCCACAACAGGCTCTATGATCACCGAGAGAATGGAGGGTTAAGGCACTATAAGACTTTGAGCACGAGCTCGTACCCATTTGAGGTAAGGCTCAAGAGGGATGGAATTCTTGTACCCCAATGTCTTGCTATCTACCTTGTTCAACATCCTCCAAGATCGGATAAACCTCTGGCAGTGACCTTGATCGTCGTTCTCGTAGTCAAATACCAAACCTTGAATAAGCATCTCATGCGGGCCATCCCTTCAGGCGTAACCAAACTGTCTTAAGGATAAGCATGGGTTGTAGGTGATACCTCCTCTAATACCAAGTAAGGTGACATTAGGGAATTCTCTATAATGATCGACGGTAGTAACATTCTCTATAGATCAGGAACATCAATGAATGTCTGAATGTTTGAGCGTCATCAACCTATGTGACCACCTTGAACCTTGCTCGTTCTTCAATACAGATTGGGGAAGATGCAAAATAAACCATCTTGCCAAAAGAAGAGTACAACACGTGAGGATACCTCTTTTCCTCATAGTGCGAGTGTGAAAAGAATGTAGGATGTTCCCTAGCAAAGTAGGCACCAGGTTATGAGACATGAAGATTTTGACGGCGTTCACGTCTATGAGTTGTTCAAGATTTGGAAACAAAACCATACCATAGATGAGAAGAGCCACAATTTACTCAAAAGCTTGAAAATCCAAAGAGTTCCAACAGTTTTGGGCTTTCTCAAACAAGAACTTTTCTAGGAAACCTTTGACACCACTCCTTGTTTCCCAATTAGTTGTGATATCAGATGATTGCAAGTGTAGTGCTTGAGAAATCTCTTCTGGATTTGGATCTCTTTCCGTACAGTTGAAGGGTATTTGATTGAGAATGGGAATCCTTAAGAGTTTAGAGAATTATTCCAAAGTTGGCGCAAGTTGATACTCGGGAAATGTGAAGCAATGGTGTAAAGGATCAAAGAACTGGAAGAGCACCTTCATCATGTCCTCATCAGTGTTGGAGGTGACCAAGTTTAGGAGGCGACCGTGTCTTTCGGTAAATGGAGAATTTTTTGGAAGCCTTGATGCTAGCTCTTTAAGTTGAGGAGGGATCCTTACAAGATTGACTTGAATGGTTTTCCTGCGAATATAATCCATGTCCTACAAAACAGAGCAAAGATAAATCCCAAGATCCTTGAAATGGTTAGTGAATATGAGTATGATGCTATGATGTTTATCATGTTATGTACAAGTAGATATACACAAACAAAGCAAACAAGTTCTTAGGTTTAGGCTTTCATGGAGTCTCATAGGTAAGTACCCTCTTGAAGTTTAGTTGGCTCAAACATGTCCTAGCAATAGAAACCGGGTTCTAGGAAGCTCAATATCGCTGGTTTGTTTTCTCGGGAATTGTTTCAGCGCAAGCCTCTTTAATGGAGACCGAAACATCCCAAAAAACCAAACCTCAATGAGTGTAGTATCGAGTATCTACCAACTTCGGACTGCATCAAAGCCGATCATCTCACTACGTCCTAATGGCCAAGTTGGTCTAGTAAAGGTTCTAGAAGTTAGTTAGTGCTTCATGACATCACTCAGTGGCCCGATATTCTCCTTGACTACTCAAGGGCTACTGATACCCACAAATATGTCACACTAACATAGCTATTGCTTAGACCATGTCAGTATACCCCACACAATTTCCACAACGTATTGCTACTTACCTATAAGGTATCCCAAATCCGGGTAGAGGATTCAAACCCAAACAAAGAACCAAAATGTAAAGCATACAAGTCAAACAATGAAAGCAAATAAATGTGATCTAACCCTAAGGTATCCCCACTTTTAAAATAGTCCCCAGCAGAGTCGCCAGTTCTGTGATACGGTGGGAGAACTTACTTGATTATTTTGCGTTTGATCGCAAATGTTACGGTTAGCAAGAGTCGCCACCGACTTTTCTTTTATCCAAAAGGAAAGGTGAAAAAGCACAGGAAAGACCTTTGAGATGTTTTCTTGAGTTCGGGGGGTAGATTATGAAAAGGGAAGGTATTAGCACCCTTTTCATCCATGGTTTTCCATGGGCTCTTAGTTACTTGCTAGATCACTTGCTTTTGTTTAAAAATGTGCTTTGTGTGTTTTTTGAAAGTATTTTGAAAAAGGTGTCATCGTTTGGGCAAACTTTGTAATGATTCTCGTTCGTAAGAATGTATACAAAGTGTTGATCTTTTGAAAATGTTTTCAAGTTTGTAAGATGTTTTGAAAGTGTTGGTCTTTGTTTTGAAAATAGCAAGGATGTTTTGGTTTTGAAATTGAGCAAGTAACTAGGAACATTCTACCTACTCAAAAGTCTTTCATGTTCATTTCCTTTTTCCTTTGACGTTGTTATCTTACCATTGACTTGGCAAGTAACCCTATCTTTGGATGTAAAAGGGACGGGCGTGGGTCATCGTATAACCATGATTAGCAATGTTGCAACGTATCTTAGCATTTCCTTTAGGGACTAAGATCATTTTGAAAGGTAACATGGATAGCATCATCGAGGAAATATGATCTTGTATTTTTGCTTGTTTTTGCTAAGATACCTCACAAGCGTAATATGGCCATTTTTGTAAGGCAACCAAGTGGATTTACCCTAAGGGTGTTTGTGTGCAAGTGTATTGATTTACATGCTTGATTTGTCTTTGATTAGAGTTTTCTATTTGTTGATTTTAATCTTTCCATACAAAACCCTAATTACTAGCATTTGTATAGAAAGCATTTAAATTACGGAAAATAAAAATACTAAGCTATTACAATACTTAGGGGAGGGGATATACAAATTATAAAAATGGGGAATTTTCAAGAAATTAAAACCCTAATTATCTATTACAACCATATTGAATTTTGAATAAATATACAAAATAAAGATAAAATGCAAGAATATAAAATGTAAGAAGAAATATGATTTTTGTTTGTTTTTTTTCAAGAAAAGGGTTTTTTGACCTAATTGTATAAAATGAAATAATTAATTAAAAATAAGAAAATTAACATTAAGTAAAATAAATTAATTTAAAGGAAGCAAATTTTTAGGGTTTTTGGTGAATTTAATTAAATTAGTAAATAAAAATAATTAAATATTCCTAAGTTCTAAATTGATTTTTATAAGAAAAATATAATAATATAATGATCAAAATTAAATTACCTAAGTATTTTGAAAAAAAAGGTAAATTAAATTATGTAAAGGAAATATTTTTGTTCTTTTGTTTTTGTGAAGAAAAATAAACTAAATAAATATAAATAATAAAAATAAAAATATTTTTTTTTTGGATTTTTTTATATTAATGAAAAGAATAATAATAATAATAATAATAAATAAAATGTAAAATGAAAATAAAATAAAAAAGAAAATAAAATAACAAAAGAAAAATAAATGGGCCAGGAGTGTAAACAGCAAGGCAGGGGGGGTTAGAACATAGCAAAAAAATAAGGCCAAAACAAATGGAGGCCCAGGCGCTGCAAAAGTAAAAAAAATGTGAAAAAATGCAAAAGGCAGTGCGCTGAGTGTTAAACCCATGACCTCTTTGTTACCAGTGTGCTGCCTTACTACTTGGGTGGCTATACATCCCGTTAACTTATGTCAAACCATAAATATATATTAGAAACTGCTTCCTGAAGACAAACTTCATCTTCAACCTCGCGCCTGGCCAGACCACCTGCATCTTGCTCGTTTCTCATCCATTTGCAAAAGTGTAAACATGAATCTTATGGAAAATTTCCTCACGATTTCAGACATGTAAAGCATTAAAACTATTGATCAAAGACAAACATGAATTTTAATGGCCCTAATCTGAACCCTAACATTTCCAGAAATTTCAATCTTAAAATTCTCTAAGCTCAAGCAACATAAATGAAAACTATGGACATGGTTAGCTTCAGGGCAATGATATCTACATTTTTCATTCACAACTTAAACATTAATGATGCTTGTAAGAAGAGTTCCAAGTTAAGGAAACTTACCTCAAAACTAGAAATTGTATTCTGAGTTTGAGCACTCCTCAAGGTGTTGTGATGATCATAATAGCTCCAATGAGGTCCCAGGAAGCTAATGTAATGTTTAGTTTGTACTGGAGATGGCTGAATCATGTTGGAGATGTACAAGTGCAAAGCTCTGTTTTTGAAAATTGAGGATGGTGTTAATGGTGTTACAGTCTTGTAACAAGGTGTGGGATGAGTTCTAAATGATGTTTAGAAGCTTTAGGAACCAAAAGGCTTGAAAACGCATGAGGGAGATGTGAGTTTCAAACTTTTGGTCAGGTTATGCAAGAATGGAATTATGTGATACAATTCTGAGTTCTTGTGTCTTTGAGGGCTTAAGTGTGCGTGTGTTTTGATTCCAAGGACTTATACATAAGTAATGAGAATGTTTGAGTGCTTGAGAGGGTCAGAAGTACAAGCCCTAGACTGATTGCTATGTTACTTGATTTTGAAGAAAAGTGAAAGTATGGTACCAAGATGAAGTACAAGCATGGGCTGAGTGATTGTGAGGATTAAGACAAACTTCTTTTGAGTTATAGGTCGTGTATGACCAGAATAAAACCATTGCAAGGCTGAAGAACAAGTTTTGTGTATAAAGCTACTTTTTTAAAATGGCATTGTGCACTTTCTTCCTAAAATAGACATAAAGCACGGGCATTGCATTGATTGCTTGAGTTGAAGCCTCTAACAGCTGTGCAAGAATTTAATTATGGAGTGCCTACCAAGTTTGAGGCTTGCAAAGCAAAGATTATGCAACATAGGTTTGAGATTTGAATTTTGTTCATCACAAAATTTGCCTTGTAAAACAACTTGAAACCCCAACTTCTGACCTTCGATTCTCCTTGCTCACAAATGATCTCAAGGAGTTCTTGGACATTTTAGAAAGCTTTTAATGTTTTATACAACCCCTCTTTGAATCACTTTTGCAAAATCCAAATGGAACTATGTGAAACTTGGGTCATAAGTTAGGTCAAAATCCTGACCAAAAATGTTCAAAAATTCACTAAGTGTTTAGTTTCATGACCATGACTTCATGGATTAATAACTTGAGATCTAAGAATTTCAAGGAGAAGTTGGGTAAAGAATTTTTTTAGATCTCATGGATATTAACTTTCATGTTGAAAGTTTCTTTTGAATCATCTTGCATCATGGTGAAAAATTGGCTTAAAGTTGTGAAAAAACATGAAGTTTTCAACACTTAGAAAAATTTCTAAGTTTGAAAACTTTGACTTTTCAAAATGAAATCTTGACTTTTTGATTTCTTGATGAACAAGTTTCATATTTTGACGTGTTTTGATGAATTTTTATTTTGACACTTGATTTTGACCAAAAAGTCAAAGTTTGACTTTTCAGTGTACAGTTGATTTTTGATCAGTTGACTGAAAATCAACTATCAATCCAATTGATCTTGAGCAATGTTTTGAGTCATGCCATTAGTTCAAAATTATGCAATTGAACTCTTGATATCATGCTTCAAGCCAATTGATCATTTGCTAGGTCAAAAATCAGAAATTGCCCATTCTCAATCAAAACCCTAATTTTGACCATTTTGCCCTTTTGATGATTTGATCAAATTTCTTGAGGAGTTATGCTCAAAATTTGATCAAGTGATACATATGAGTTAATATTGTTGATATGGGTCAAAAATTATGAAGTTTGACTGTAAATTGGCCACAATTGACTTTTCTCCAATACAGCTGATTTTTAGGTCAACTGGTCAATTGACTGGGCAAAAATGTGATCCAAGGCTTGAAACTTGACATGAGTAATCTTGGGGGTCCATAATGGTCCATGAAAGTCGTATGAGGCATTTAAAGTTCAATTATCCTTGTGAAATCTCAAACCCTAATTTCAGTCATCAGTGCTTAAGGAGGTGTCTTGAGCTGATCAAACCTTGTGCAGTCTTGAACCAAAGGAGATCTTGTGAGAAAATATTTGATAAATAAGAGGGAAAATTTTGGGTTACAAAAATATGATACTCTACTAGTGACATATGTTGGCCTAACTCATCAATAGGAATAGTCAGTAGAGAAATTATGAGCATATGCTACTTGCAAATAACTAAAAAATACTTTATGTCTTGTGGTCATGTCAAACTTTACATCTATATCATGAACACTTTTACTAAAAAGGATACTTACAAAAATATATATTGTGCTTTATGAGAGACAATGTCTTTTCTAGTAAAATTCCCAAGTTCAAAATATTGAACCATACTACTAAGACCATATAAAGTTTTGTCAAAGTTAAAGTCTATATCAAATATCCCAGCGTATTGTTGGAAGCGGTGTAGCGGCAAGCAACAAAAGTTTTGGAAATATTTATCCAGGAATTTATCGTATCCACAGAGATTGGTTACTGAATTATCGTTCGACAAATCTCTTGTTAATGAGTTTGGGGATAAATGAGTTTGTAAATAAAATGTTATCAACGGAAAATAAATGTAAACAAAAGAAAAAACTAAAGAAGAACTTTTCAAGCCTACATATAATCTACTCATCACAAACTTCAACTTATCGACCAGTTACATTTAACCTAACAATACTCATCAATGTCACTACGTATCACTCACAACCTAAGTCATTTCTAACCAAAATTGAGAGACCAACTGTATCACCAAGGAAATGATCTCTCTACCTCCTTAACAACACAGAAGACAATTATGTAATCGCATTGACGATCTCTCACTACAACACAACTACACATAGGCATTAAGCTCTGATACCCAAGTAGATGTATGCTCTAAATCTATCTTTAGAGTTCAGAAACTAACAGATAATCATCCTAGATAAGAATTTAAACAATATATGTCTATAACAACTCAAATCCCTAGCACAGAGCAAAAATACAGGACAACAATCGACAAATATTTATAAATTAAGTTTAATATAACACCATGGGCGACAAATATACACAAGTTCAGAGTAAATACATGTACAAACTCAACACATAAAGAATACACAAAGAGGAAGAGAAATGAACCACAAATCTACTGGTTTATCAGTGCCGATTGATGAGTAATCCACCCGGATCATCCGTATGCAAGCTTCAATGTTGTTTTCTAAGCTAATCCTATCCAAAAATGAAGGATGATGGAGTTGGGATAAAAAATACCCAAAACCATCCCCAAAAAATGTGTTTTTACACCTAAATACGCATTTCTGACTGTCCAGCATCGTCCGACGATCAAAAAGCATCGTCCGGAGCCCGACAGCCAAAATAACATTTTTCCCACGCTACATCTTGCCTTGCGTCGCCCGGTAACCAAAAAGCATCGCCCGATGACGGATGAGAGAAAGTTGAAAAAATCAGCACAACATTTTGCATTATTTCAGTCATAACTTTTGAACTGTAACTCTAATTCGCGTCCGGTTTGAACGTTGAAAAGCTTATTCAATGCTCTTTCTAACAATGACTAAATATCAAAGATTGAATACCTACAAAAATGAGATAAAATCAATTAAACTCAATGATATTTACATAATAATGCAATAAATACACTATAATGTAAACTATACCGAATATACACTAAAGTTGAGGTTTATTGACAAAAAGTTAACGAATCAAGTCGATGAGTGCTAATTATTCACACTCAAATTCATAATAATTTAGCACTGGTCAAACTCTCCCTAACTTAAAACACTGTTTATCCTCAAACAAAGTCAAATAAACTTAAAGAAGCAAAAGACGATAATCAAAGAATCACGAATCAACAGGTTTTAAAAACATAAAACAAATGCAACGGTTCAAATGAAATAAAGCAACCATGGCATGTTGGTAGGTTGCCCCAGCATTTTTCAACCCGAATGGCATGACCTTGTAGCAGAAGGTGCCCCACTGAGTCACAAAGGTAGTCTTTTCCATATCTTCCGGAGCCATCTTGATCTGATTATACCCTGAAAAACCATCCATGAAGGAGAACACCTTGTGTTGAGCAGTATTGTCAACAAGAACGTCGATGTGAGGTAGAGGAAAATCATCTTTGGGGCTTGCGCTGTTCAAATCCCTGTAGTCGACGCACATTCTGACTTTACCATCCTTTTTCGGCACTGGCACCACATTGGCAACCCACTGAGGGTAAGAGGTCACTGCTAGAAACCCGGCATCGAATTGCTTCATAACCTCAGCTTTGATCTTTTCAGACATCTCTGGACGCATGCGGCGGACCTTTTGCTTCACCGGAGGGCAGTCTTCCTTGGTTGGCAGGTGATGAACTACAATGTCGGCATCCAAACCAGGCATGTCTTCGTATGACCAAGCAAAGATTTCCATGTAATCATGTAGCATCTGGATCAATCGTTGCTTCACGCCGAGCTCTAGATTGGCATCGATCTTGACCTCTTTTCTATCTGTCTCAGTACCCAGGTTAATTGTTTCTACCGGCTCTTCATGTGGTTGAATAGCCCTCTCTTCCTGGAGTAGCAGTCTTGCGAGTTCACCAGGCACTTCGCAATCATCTTCACCTTCGTCTTCGGCCAAGTTGATCGGATTCTCGAAGTCATAACTGGCGGTAGCAGAGTTGTTACCAGTGAAATCCAAAGTGGATTGAAACCTGTATAAGTGAGTGTGTGTAAATATAGCTGTTTTGCAATATATAACACAGAAAGAAAAAGAGCACAAGATTTGAAATGTAACAAACGTCCAATGTTTTGATTGATGATATATGGAAATGTCATACAAAAAAGCCCTCACAAATGGAGCTACGATGCCCCGGGTAGGACACCGAGCCAATAAAGTTTTAACGTATTGTTTGTTACAAATTGGAAATCAAAAGAAATAATTACTGCGTGACAAATGTGATAGGTGTAAAATGCTTTGCCGTCCAGTTGCTTGATCCGTTGCTAGTAGTCGGGTAGATCCAACTGTCAAACTCTGCTTCCTCTACATCCTCTTCAATAGCATTCACCCTTGGGTTGGAGATGAACACCGGAGCCTTTCTGATCTTTTCCTTGCGCACATCCCTCTGAGCCTCTGCAGTAAAGCCCAGCCCAAACTTGTCGTTCTTTTGAGTGAAGTCAGGAAGCTGACCCCAGTTTTCACAATTGCCTTTCTCGATTACAGCCCGGGCATCCTTCAAGGACGCCATCTTCAACGGAAAATCTTCTTCAACTACTGCCTCAGCTGATGCCAACACTGGAGGTACTTCCTCAAAATGCTGAAAGGGGGTTTCAATAAACTCCCCGTCCATCTCGATATACCAGAATGAATTCAAGTGACTCACCATGTATTCCTCCTCACCCTGCACAATAACAATCTTCCCTTTGACAGGGTATTTGAGCTTTTGGTGTAAAGTGGAAGTTACTGCCCCAGCCTTGTGAATCCAGGGTCGACCCAACAAGCAGGAATAAGATGGACGAATATCCATTACATAGAACGTTGAGTCGAAAAATTGGGAACCCACACGAATGGGGATGTCTACTTCACCGTGCACCATCCTCTTAGAACCGTCGAAGGCTCTAACAACGATGTTACTAGGTTTCAACTCCAGGCCCTCACAATCCAAGAGGTCCAATGCTTTCTTGGGCAAAACATTCAGGGAAGAGTCGGTATCCACCAACACGTGTGCGAGAGTAGTGCCCCTGCACTCTATGGAGATGTGCAGGGCATCATTGTGATTTTTCCCTTTGGCGGTAAGGTCAGCATCTGAGAACCCTAAGCCATTGTCAGCTGTCAGATTAGCCACACAGTCGGTGAATTGATCTGCGGAGGTCTCTTGCGGCACATGGGCCGTTTTTAGAAATGAAATCAGGGCTTTTGCATGGGCCTCTGAGCATAGCAGCAATGATAACATGGAGATTTTGGAGGGAGTATGCCCCAACTGTTCAACGACATTAAAGTCACTCTTTTTGATAATTTTAAGGATTTCCTCCATTTCTTGTTGGGAGGCTTCCACAACAGTCTTCTTTTTTGGTGCCTCCGTCCCGGCAGGCAAATCGGTAGCAACTTCTTTGCCCCGAGTATCAGAGGATTCGGCGGCAGTAGTAGACACAGGAACTTGAACTGGAACATGCACACTTGCGGGTGTGATGGTGAGAGGTTTTCGGATAACTGGCGGTGCAATGTCAGGCGAGAAGAGCCTGCCACTGTGGGTAATCTTGGTGGGACCAGTGATGTTACTGATACTGGTAGTGGTGTTGAATTCCTGCTTCACCCCAAGCACATACACGTCGTCTCCATAATGCCATGTGACCGCTTTATCAGACTCATAGGGGAGAGGCCCCGGAACAGTAATAGTAATGGGTGCAACAGACATAATTCGGACGGGTTTCTTCACGGGAGCTTTGGCAGGATTGTAAATTGTGACAACAGATATTTCTTCAACGGAAACAAATGGAACAGCAGTTTTCTTGAACAGAATTTCCTTGCTATCCATCAGGCTTTGAATGCCTGATTTCAGCAGCAGACAACCGGTAGGGATAACAGCACACAGGAGGCAACCCTTGCTACAACCCGGAAATAAACCGGCTAGTAGCAAGTTCCTCTTAACAGTCAAAAGAGGGGTAACAACTTCATTCACCGAAACAGCATACAACTCTTCCTCAATGGCATTTACTCTATGCTGGGGCATAGGAGCAGTTACAACATTTGGTCTCTCAGGCGCTTCAAACTGAATTTCCTTCGCGTCGATAAGATCTTGCACTTTGTTTCTCAAGGCCCAGCAATCATCAGTAGTGTGCCCGGGACTATCAGAATGATAAGCACACCGGGCATTTGGGTTATACTTAGGAGACGCAGTGTTGACGACCTTAGGGGCTTCTTTGATGGTCACCAAGTTGGTGGATAACAGTTGGGGTAAAATTTGAGATAAGGTCATACTCAGCCGAGTATACTTCCTCTTGGGCCTTTCACTTCTTTGTTGATTGTACTGCTGAGGAGCAGCAACAGGTTTTGAAATGACCAAAGCATTGACGGCTTGGCGACTTTCGGGCTTGACTTGTCGTCTAGGACCATAGACGGCGCTTGCTTCTTTCTTAAACGGCCTCTTCTCAGTACTTGTGGAGGCAGCCTTTTGTATCTTTCCTGACCTGATGCCGGCTTCAATTCTTTCTCCCGTCAGAATCAAATCCGTAAACCCAGCAGAGGAGTTACCAACCAAATGATTGAAAAATGGACCAGACAAAGTCCCTAGGAACATATCAACCAGCTCACGATCAGTCAATGGAGGCTGCACCCTGCCATCCAAATCTCTCCATTTTTGTGCGTATTCTTTGAACCCTTCACCCGTTCCTAGAGACATACCCTGAAGTTGGGTACGTGTTGGAGCGAGATCAGAATTGTATTGATATTGTCTGTAGAATGCGGTCGCCAAATCTTCCCAGTGTCGGATGCTAGTTCCATCTAATTGGTAGAACCATTCAAGCTGTGATCCCGAAAGGCTGTCTTGGAAGAAGTGAATCCAAAGGTTTTTATCCGCCGTATAAGGTTGGATTTTCCTTACGTACGACCTTAGATGCAGCTTCGGGCAGGAGACCCCATCATACTTGGCGAAGGCAGGCGCCTTAAACTTGTGTGGAATTACTACCCCAGAAGATAACCCCAGATCTCCGAAATCCAGCCCCGACACATTCTGAATTTCCATGGCGCTCAAGCGGTCCTCCAATTGCTTGTATCTGTCAGCAGCAGGTGGGTATTGTTCGTCATTGTAGTCCGTCTCGTTATCGGAGACTGCGGGACTAGGAGCTCCTCCCCCTTGGGGACTGTTTTTCTCAGCAGAAGAAGTAGTTGGATCAGCTTCATTATGGAGTGTGTTCCCAAATCTGCATCCGGTGTTGAACAACGCAGTCCTCTTTTTCTTCTTCTTCTTCAGGAGTAGAGTCTTCAACTCTTGCTGACCTTGGGCCAGGCTTAGGACCATTTCTTGAAACTGGGCACTTTGGGCCTGAAGGGCCTTGATTGCTTGCTCACTGGATGAGTCTGGATTCATGATGACTGTTCAAAATAAACAGCGAAGGAGATTAAGAAACCTGTGAAATAGGGTACCTGCTATGCATATGGTGCAATGGAATGCGTATGTTTTATGTTTTCAAAGACAAACAAGATTCAACTTTGTAGACAAAAAGGGAAACACACTTCATTAGATTAAAATTTTCAATTGTTCAACAATTTGCCCTTAGGCATTACAGGAATGAAAAATACTGGAAAGGAAATAAAAGCTATAAAAGGAAACATCCAAAGTCTATCAGTGCTCCCATGGCCTCCTTTTCTCAGTGCTGATGTAGTTATTCAGAACCCGCTCTTCCTCCAATTGCTTAGTCAGCCTCTGGATCTTCCGTTCCTGCTCGTTGAACTTTTCCCGATAGAAATCCCGCTCTTCCTTTAGCTGCGCCCAAGATCTCTTCATTGTGTCAAAATCAGTAGGTATCTGAGGAGGGAGGACAGTTGGAGGAACCCCATCTTCATCAGGAGATTTAAGAATGATAGGTCTGACAGCTTCGTACGACATACCTAACCTCTGAGCACGGATGCGGACCCATTTGCAATAGGGTCCCAATGGTAGAGAAGTCTTTGGTCCCAACTCATGTGGGTCAGCTTTGTGAATTCTGTCCCAAGCTCTAATGAATCCATGGCGTAGCTTGTCACTGTCTGCCTGAAACTCAAAATGAAAGTGAGGAACCAGCATTTCATGAGGCCCAACTCCTCTGGCTCTTCCAAACTGACGGAGAGCTAAGCAGGGATTATAAGAGATTCCTCCTTGGATGCCAATCAAAGGGACATTAGGGTATTCTCCGCAACGGTCAATAACAGCTACCTCGTCCATACCTCTGAGAGTCCAGGTGATGTCATTATCAGTGAGAGACATTAGCCTCCGAGCCCAACCTTTTCCTTCTTCATTCTTCAGCACGAACTTAGGAAGGTGCGAAATAAACCACCTTACTAGCAAAGGAGCACAACACCACGGCGTTCCCCGTTTTCGAGCAGTACGAGCATAGAGTTGTTGCAGGATATCACCCAAAAGAGCTGTGGTGTGACTTGTGTGCCTTACCATGTTTTCTTTTTGTGGATATTTGTGGTGTGTTTTTATCATAGAATCATAACATCATACAGCATCACATGCATCCACTAACCATTTCAGGGGTTCGAATATTCATCTTTGTTCTTGTTTTGTAGGACATGGAAACTATCCGCAGAAAGACAATTCAGATCAGCCTTGTAAGGATCCCTCCTCAGCTTAAGGAACTTACATCCAGGATTCCTGAGATCTCTTCTTTCAGTGAGAAACATGGAAGACTCATCAGCTTGGTCAACACCAACATTGAGGAAGATATGATAAAGGTCCTCTTCCAGTTCTTTGACCCTCTGCATCACTGCTTTACTTTCCTGGATTATCAACTGGTGCCTACATTGGAAGAGTTTTCCCGGCTTCTGAAGATCCCTATCCTTAGTCAACTACCCTACAACGGTACGGAAAGGGAACCCAAACTTGAAGAGATTGCTAAAGAATTACGCCTACAACCATCTGACATCAAGGGACATTGGGAAGTTAGAAGTGGTATCAAAGGGTTCTTGGCCAGGTTTCTATTTGAGAAGGCCCAAGAATGTTGGAACTCCCTTGACCTACAAGCTTTTGAAGAAGTTGTGGCACTCCTGGTCTATGGGTTGGTGTTGTTCCCGAATCCCGATCAACTTATAGATATCAATGCTGTCAAGATCTTCATGTCCAGGAATCCTATACCTACGTTGCTTGGGGACATCCTTCACTCATGTTACACTCGAACCATGAGAAAAAGAGGTGTTCTTATATGCTGCACTCCTCTCCTGGGAAGGTGGTTTATTTCGCACCTTCCACAATCAGTTTTGAAGAATGAGCGGGGTTTGAGATGGTCACAACGATTAATTGGTGTTCTCGGTCCAGAGAAGACATCACTGTCATTGATCGTTGCGGGGAGTTTCCTAATGTTCCTTTACTTGGAATCAGAGGAGGTATTACTTACAACCCGTGTCTGGCTTGGAGACAGTTTGATTATGCTCGGAGGGACGGCCCTCATGACATGTTAATTCCTGACATAGTTTTTGACTTCGACAATGATGCACAAGGACTTCGCCAGAGATTTATCAGAGCTTGGAGGATGCCCAGCAAGGTAGACAGCAAGTCACTGGGGCACAGGAACTCCATCCCGTTGGAGCCTTATCTCAAGTGGGTACGAGCCCGCTCCCAGAAGTTAGTGATGCCATATCCTCATGTTCTCCCTGTGATCAAAGAGCCAGTTTTGGAAGGAGAGGTCTCATACACCATTCAACATCCTGACATGCCTACATCCTGGGAAGAAATGCAGAAGAGCTGGATCCAGCTTAAGGAAGAACGAAATGCTCTTGAAGCCAGTCTACATGCTAGTGAGAAGAAGGTCTTGGAGCTCACCCGCCTACTGCACGAGGAAAAGACTCTCAACACTTACATAGCTCCAAAGAGGATGCGCAATGTCTTTTGGGATTAATTTACTTTGTAACGCTTTGCCCATGAGGCATTGATGTACTGAACAATTATTTCTTAATGATAACGTGTGTTCCTTTTGTCTACAACAAATTTGAACTTTCAAACCCTTGAATGCATTACATAAACAGCATATCATGCATCATGTGCATCACAGGTACTTTCCTTTTCAGGTTGCTTAATATTCTTCGCTGTTTATTTCAGCAATCTCATCATGAATCCTGAATCATCTACTGAGCAATCCATCAAGGCCCTCCAGGCCCAAAACGCCCAGTTCCAAGAGCTGATCATGAGTTTGGCCCAAGGTCAAGAGGAATTGAAGGCTTTGCTGGTCAAGAAGAAGAAGAAGAGAACTGTACTATTCAACACTGGCCAGAGGTTTGGTAATACACTGCAGAATGAGGTTGATCAAGCTGGTTCTTCTGTAGGGAAAGGCAGTCCCCAAGGGGGAAGGGTTCCTAGTCTGGTGGTCTCTGACAACGAGACTGATTTCAATGAGGAGCAGTATCCTCTAGCTGAAGACGAGTACAAGCAATTAGAGGATCGCCTGAATGCCATGGAAATTCAACAAGTGCCTGGGTTGGATTTTGGAGACCTGGGACTATCTTCTGGTGTGGTGATCCCACACAAGTTCAAAGCACCATCTTTCGCAAAGTATGACGGGGCGTCCTGCCCTAAGCTACATCTCAGATCTTATGTGCAGAAGATCCAACTGTATACTGTGGACAAGAACTTATGGATCCATTTTGTGATACGGTGGGAGAACTGACTTGAGATTTTGCGTTTGTAATCGCAAATGTTTCGGTTGAGCAAGAGTCGCCACCGACTTTTTATTTTATCCTAAGGAAAGGTTTAAAAAGCACAGCAAAAACCTTTTGAGATGTTTTCTTGGGTTCGGGGAGTAGATTATAGAAAGGGAAGGTATTAGCACCCTTTCTATCCATGGTTATCCATGGGCTCTTAGTTACTTGCTTAGATCACTTGCCTTTTGTTTCCAATTGTTTGAAATGGTGCTTGTGTGTGTGGGTTTGAAAATATTTTGAAAAGAAACCAATGTGGTGGCAACCTTTGTAATGATCCATGTGGGGATGTATACAAAGGTGTATGTCTTTTGAAAAGGTTTTCATTTGTTTTTGAAAGTTTATTTATTTTGAAGGTGTTGTGATGTGTGGTTTAGAAAATAGGCAAGTGTTTTGTTTTGCAAGTTTGATTCAAGTAACTAAGAGGTTATCTACTCCTAAATTTTCTCAAAGTTTATTGCTATGTTTTAACCCTTTTAATAAGTTTGTTCCACCATTGTATTTGGTGGACAATCTCATGTTAGGATGTGAAAGGGACGGGCGCGGGTTATCGTTTAGACCATAATTGCAATGGTGCCAAGTATCTTTGGGCATTTTCTTTAAGGGACTTGATCATTTGTTTAAGCGACATTTTGAAAGTATTATCGAGGGACTATGATCATTTGATTTGTTTGTTTTTCCCAAAGAGACCTAACATGAAATATGGCCCAATTTTGAAAGGCAACAAGTGGAATACCCTAGGGGGTGCAAGTGTGATTTGTGTGTCCATTTTCATGCTTGTTTATCTTGAAATTAGGTCAAAACTATTTTTCGTTATTTTTCGCATACAAACCCTAATTCTAACATGGTATAATTAGAAAGCAATAAAGTGCGAAAATAAATTTACTAAGCTATTACAAAACCATATATGGGAAGGGGGGTACAAATGTTCGAATGGGGATTTTGACCAGGAATTTAAACCTAAACTATTACATCATTTTCTTTGAATATTTACAAGACAAATAATTGTGTAATTAAATGGAAACTGAAATAAACATGCAAAAAATGTAAAAAAAAGAATTTTTATGTGTATGAAAAAAAAGAATATTATTTATGTGAAACAAAAAGAGAAATAAAAAGGTATTATTTTTGGAGTATTTTCAATTTTAGGGCAAAACCCTAATTTTTAATCAAAAAGGGATATTAATCAATTAATTCATATTATATTTATTATTTACATACAAAAATAAAATAAAATATAGTATATTTATAAAAATGTCTTTTTAGTATTAAATATTAATAAAAACAAAAATATGTGTATTTTTAGTATTTTTATCCTAAGTGTATTAATATATATATATATATATATATATATATATATATATATATATATATATATATATATATATATATATATATATATATATATATATATATATATATATATATATATATATATATATATATATATATATATATATATATATATATATATATATATATATATATATATATATATATATATATATATATATATATATATATATATATATATATATATATATATATATATATATATATATATATTATTCATTAAATATGTATCATATAGACAAATTAGTAATATTTAATATTAAATAAAAAAAGTAATTTTTCTATAAAATATTTTCAGAAAGTAAAACAAAAATAAAATGTATAAAAAATATATTTACACTATTTTAGTAGAATAAAGAAAAGTATATGTATTTATTGATTTATGTACAAACTAAAAGAAAAATCAAATAAATGCCTAATAATTTCAAAAATGGTGAGAAAAAATATTTTTATATTTTTAATATTATGAGAAAAAATAAATGAACCAATCAAAAAAGAAAAAAGTCAAAAACATTAAAAAATGAAGCAAATGGGCTCAGGGGGTGTAAAACCAAAAGAGTGGTGTGAATAAGAAAATAACTCAGGCCCAGCCCAAGAAGACATTGTCTTCAACCTTCAGACAAAACCAGTTCAAAAACGCGCGCCCTTCTTCTCAAACTTCTAACTCCTGATTCCTGGCTTTTCAATGAAAACTCATAACATAAAAAGTGTTCATCATCAAGAGACGAATCCAACCATATGCAGAACTTGATCTAACTCTCTAAGATGAGGGAGAATTTCTTCTCTCCCAAATCCTAACCTAGATTTTCTGCCATTTTTAAACCTTAAATTCTCACAGCTCAAGCAAAAGAAACGAAAAGTAAAAACATGTACATGTTCAGTGGCATGAGTAGAACATTGTTTATTCACAAATTTAAAGCTAATGATGCCTAATAAGGGAGATACGAATTCAAAAACTTACCTGTTCAGTTGAAGTTCTATCTGGCAATGTAGAAGCTCTCAGTGCAAAGTGATGATTGGTATAGCTTCCTTGAGGTCCAGGGATACTATTCCAAGTGTTACTTTGCTTTGAAACCTTTTGAATCGAGCTATAGCACTCCACCTGTAAATCAGAAAAGTGAAAATGGTGGAACCAGTTAGAGGGATTACATGTCGTGTTTTAGCTTTTGGTTAGCTTGCATAGATGGTAGGGAAGGTGTATGAACTGATTTGGGCAAGAATGCTTGAAAGGATTGAGAGTTGGAGCTCAATCTGCAGAGGTTGCTCTGTTTGAGAAGTTTCAAGGTGATTCTGAGTTTTTGGGAGGGATTGGAGGTGAAAGGCTCGTGCTTTAGCTTAGGATCAATATTTGGAATGTGTTTGATAAGTTTGTTTAAGTGTGTGTAGGCTGATATGAGAGTTGGTATAAGTTATGCTATGTTTCTTCTTTCTTAAGCAACAAAAGGCAAGTTGATGTTCTAGACTGATGCAGGCCCCCATAACATGCTGCAATCCTTTGCATTGATCAGTGCAATGTGTCTCATAACTTGTGCCTAGAAGATTTTGACTGTACCACTTGGATTTGCAAAATGGACATAAAGTTCTACTTTTTCAAAATGGAAATAATGCTTTTTCTAGTTAAGGGTTAATTCTCCATGTAATGTCCAAATGCTTAAAATAACAACTTGGCACAATAGTTTTGCATTGAATTATTTAGTGTCAAAGGATTTTAGGACCTGTAATGTAGCACAAACTATGCTGACTTGAAAATGGCCTAAGTTATGAACATGTTCATGATCCATTCAAAAGTGAATTTTAGCCATATTGTGAAATTCGATTCTCTCAAGTTATGAGGTTGTTTGGGAAGTTCTTGGACATTTTGGAAAGCTTGGAATGTGTAATACAATCCATCTTTGAAAGGCAAATTGAAATTCCAAGTGGAAGTGTATGGAAAATGACCTTGAAGTTAGGTAGAAAACCTTGTCAAAAAGTTCAAATTTTCACTAAGTTATGAATGGTTTAGTGCCCTTATTCAAAAATTTGTAACTTGAGATACAAGCCTCATTTGGGAAAAATTTGTGAATCAAAGTTGTAGATTATGTAACAAGCTACAACTTTCATGTTTTGACCTTTGTTTGAATCCAAATGAATCTTGGTGAGAAAGTGGGGCAAAGTTGGGAAAAAAATTAGGGTTTTCCATAACTTAGAAAAATTCTAAGTTGTGAAAAATTCCCATTTCAAACCCTAATTTGCATTTCTTGGTTTCTTGATGAACAAGTTTCATGATTTGGCATGTTTTGATGAAAAATGAATCTTGACTCTTGATTTTGACCAAAAAGTCAAAGTTTGACTTTTCAGTATACAGTCAAAATTGATCAATTGTCTGGGAAATTCAACTATCAATCTTGTGTATTTGGGATCTTTTGAGTTTGTTGAGCATGTCAAGATAATTCCATGGGGTCCTTGAGTCCATATGTGAGCTTGGTTTGCCATTGGTTGGGTCAAACAGTCAAAAATTACCCTTGTGCAGTCAAAACCTTAAAAATGACCATTTTGCCCTTTTGGTGATCTGATCAAATTTCTTGTGGAGTTGTGATCCAAACTTGATCAAATGGTTCATGTGAGTTCATAATGTTGATGTGGGTCAATTTTCATGAGATTTGACTGTCAATTGGCCACAGTTGACTTTTTCCCCAATACAGCTGATTTCTAGGTCATCTGTCCAATTGACTGGGCAAAACTTGGAATCAAGACTTGAAACTTGGTATGGATAAACTTGGGAGTCCAACATGAAGCATGAAAGTCATCCTAGGCATTTTAGGTCAAAATATCTTTGTGCAAACACAAACCCTAATTTGGGTCCACAGTGCAAGGAGAAGTCTTGAGCAGAGGAAACCGTAACTGGATCTTGAGTTCCAAGGGTTTTGTGATGAGAAAATATTGAGGAAATGGGAGGGCAAATTTTGGGGTACAACACATTTCTTCCAGGAGAGTCTTTCAGGGACTCATCTCGAATGGTTCTATCAGCTGGATGGAACCAAGATTCGTAATTGGGAGGACTTGGCTACTGCTTTTTACAAGCAGTATCAGTATAATGCCGACCTCGCTCCTACACGTACCCAACTCCAGGGTATGTCGCTAGGATCGGGAGAAGGTTTTAAAGAGTATGCGCAGAAGTGGAGGGACCTGGCTGGCAGGGTGCAGCCGCCGTTAACCGACCGTGAACTAGTGGACATGTTCTTAGGGACCCTATCTGGGCCGTTCTTCAACTATCTCATCGGTAATTCATCTGCAGGGTTTACAGACCTCATTATGACTGGGGAAAGGATAGAGGCCGGTATGAAATCAGGGAAGATACAGAAAGGTGCGTCCTCAAGTTCTGAGAAGAAGCCATTCAAAAAGGAGGCCAGTGCTGTGTATGGGCCTAGAAGGCAGAACAAACCAGAACGCTGCCAAGCTGTCAACGCGGTGGTAATTGCTAAGCCTGCTGCCGCTCCTCGGCAACCTAACCAACCAAGGGGTGAGAGACCCAAAAGAGAATATACTCGGCTTAGTATGACCTTGTCACAGATCTTGCCGCAACTGCTATCGACCAACTTGGTAACCGTCAGAGAAGCTCCGAAGGTGGTAAACACAACCTCTCCGAAGTATAATCCCAACACCCGTTGTGCTTATCACTCTGATAGCCCGGGGCATTCTACTGATGATTGCTGGGCCCTAATAAATAAGGTTCAGGACCTTATCGACGCTAAAGAGGTACAATTTGAGGCGCCCGAGAAGCCTAATGTGGTGACAGCTCCCCTACCTGACCATGGAGTGAATGCTATCAGGATGGATGATGAAGTGGAAGAATCCGAATTCGACAGCTGGATCTGCCCGACGACCGACGGTGGACTGAACAATTGGACTGCAAAAGACTACATACCTGTTACTTTTATTACTCAGTAATGAATTTGTTTGTTTTTTAATTTGTAATGAACAATAAATTGAAACTTTATGGCCCGGTGTCTTACCCGGGGCACCGTTGGCTTCATTTGTGAGGGCATATTACTTGTCATTTCCATATATCATGAATAAAAACATTGGACGTTTTTCGCATTTCAAATCTTGTGCTCCCTTTCTTTCTTTCTTTCTTTATATATTGCAAAACAGCTATATTTACACACACTCACTTATACAGGTTTCAATCCACTATGGATCTCACTGGTAACGACTCTGCTACTGCCAGTTATGACTTCGAAAATCCGATCAACTTAGCCGAAGACGAAGGTGAAGACGATTGCGAAGTGCCTGGTGAGCTTGCAAGACTGTTACTCCAGGAAGAGAGGGCCATTCAGCCGCATGAAGAGCCAGTGGAAACGGTAAACCTGGGTAGTGAGACGGATAGAAAGGAAGTTAAGGTTGGTGCCAATCTGGAGCTCAGCGTGAAACAACGGTTGATTCAGATGTTGCATGATTATGTGGAAATCTTTGCCTGGTCCAACGAAGACATGCCTGGGTTGGATACCGACATTGTGGTCCATCATTTGCCTACCAAGGAAGACTGCCCTCCGGTTAAACAGAAGGTCCGCCGTATGCGTCCAGAGATGTCCGAGAAGATCAAAGGTGAGGTTATGAAACAATTTGACGCCGGTTTTCTGGCAGTGACTTCTTACCCTCAATGGGTTGCCAACGTGGTTCCAGTGCCGAAGAAGGATGGTAAGGTCCGAATGTGTGTTGATTACAGGGATTTGAACAGGGCGAGCCCCAAGGATGATTTCCCTCTACCTCACATCGACATTCTGGTTGAAAATACTGCTCAGCACAAGGTGTTCTCCTTCATGGATGGTTTTTCAGGTTATAATCATATCAAGATGGCTCCTGAAGATATGGAAAAGACTACCTTCGTTACTCAGTGGGGCACCTTCTGTTACAAGGTCATGCCTTTTGGACTGAAAAATGCTGGGGCAACCTACCAACGTGCCATGGTTGCTTTATTTCATGACATGATCCACCATGAAATTGAAGTATACATCGACGATATGATTGCAAGGTCTCAAACTGAGGAGGAACACCTTGACCATCTATAGAAGCTGTTTGACCGTCTGAAGTTATACAAGCTGAGGTTGAACCCGAACAAGTGCACCTTCGGGGTAAGATCTGGAAAGTTGCTGGGCTTCGCCGTGAGCGACAAAGGTATTCAAGTGGACCCTGCCAAGGTTAAAGCCATACAAGAGATGCCAGTTCCCAAGACAGAGAAAGAAGTCAGAGGCTTTCTAGGACGTCTAAATTATATTGCCCGATTCATCTCGCATCAAACTGCTACCTGTGAACCAATCTTCAAGCTGCTGAAGAAAGATCAGGTAGTACGTTGGAATGATGAATGTCAGGCCGCTTTCGACATAATCAAAGAGTATCTCTAAGAACCACCCATTCTTATGCCACCGGTTGAAGGGAGACCTCTGATACTATACTTGACAGCTCAATGGGGTGTGTGTTGGGGCAGCATGACGAGTCTGGCCGAAAAGAGCACGCCATTTATTACCTTAGCAAAAATTTTACCGATTGTGAGACCCGATACTCACTGCTCGAGAAAACTTGCTGCGCTTTGGTATGGGCTGCTCGCCGGCTGAGACAGTATATGCTGACTCACACTACTCTGTTGATTTCAAAAATGGATCCAATAAAGTACATATTCGAAAAGCCTGCTCTGTCTGGAAGAATAGCAAGATGGCAAATGATCTTGACAGAATACGAAATCCAATATACCACTCAGAAAGCAATCAAGGGAAGTGTATTGGCAGACCACTTGGCACACCAGGCAGTGGATGACTACCAGTCCATGAACTTTGAATTTCCTGACGAGAACATCATGGTAGTGACTGATTGTGAAGTACCCGGACCGGATGAAGGACCTGAGGAAGGATCCCGATGGTCTATGCACTTTGACGGAGCCTCCAACACTTTGGGTAACGGTATCGGTGCTGTGATCATATCCCCTCAAGGCACTCATACTCCACTTACTGCCCGACTATGTTTCAACTGTACCAACAACATGGCAGAGTATGAGGCGTGCATCATGGGTCTTCAAGCTGCGATCGACTTAAGGATCAAGTTTCTGAGTGTCTTCGGAGATTCCGCTCTCGTGATCAATCAGATCAAAGGAGAGTGGGATACGAAACACCCAAACCTCATTCCTTACAAAGAGTGTGTGCTGACATTGATCCCCCATTTCACAGAGATAACTTTTGAACACTTCCCAAGAGAGGAGAATTAGTTGGCGGACGCGCTAGCTACAATGTCTTCCATGTTCAAAGTCAAATGGGATAACGAGGCTCCCCGAATCATTATCTGGAAACTGGACGAACCTGCATATTATTGTGACCTTGAGGCTGAGATGGTAACTGAAAAACCTTGGTATCACGAAGTGAAGAGGTATCTGGAAGCTCAAGAATACCCTGAGGGTGCATCTACTAATGACAAAAAGTTTCTGAGAAGGTTCGCAGCAAAGTTCTTCCTCAGCAATGGCATTCTATACAAGCGAAACCATGATTCGACCTTACTGCGTTGTGTGGATAAGACTGAAGCTGAAAAGATCATGGCATAGCTACATGAAGGTAACTTCGGAACGCATTCCAGTGGACACACCATGGCAAAGAAGATCCTTCGGGAAGGATATTTCTGGTCCACAATGGAAGCTGATTGTTACCAACATTCCCGGACATGTTATAAGTGCCAGATTTACGCAGATAAGGTGCACGTTCCTCCCGTCCCTCTGAATGTCTTGACTGCACCTTGGCCTTTTGCAATGTGGGGCATTGATATGATCGGCGAGATCAAACCTACGGCATCTAACGGGCATCGCTTCATCTTGGTAGCGATTGATTACTTTACAAAGTGGGTTGAAGCAACTTCCTATGCCACCGTAACCAAGAACGTCGTGGCACGGTTCATTCGTCATAACCTGATCTGTCGATACGGCGTCCCGGAAAGGATCATTACGGACAATGGTACCAATCTTAACAATAAGATGATCACTGAGCTCTGCGAGCAATTCAAGATACAGCACCACAATTCTTCCCCTTACCGGCCGAAGATGAATGGGACTGTCGAAGCAGCTAATAAGAATATCAAGAAAATTATGCAGAAGATGACAGTGACCTATAAAGATTGGCACGAGATGTTACCGTTTGCTCTTCATGGGTACCGCACCTCAACACGGACGTCAACCGGGGCAACTCCCTTTTCCTTAGTCTATGGCATGGAGGCAGTCTTGCCGATTGAAATTCAGATACCCTCTCTCCGGATAATGAAGGATGCAGGTTTGAGCGAAGATGACTGGATCCAAACTCGACTTGATCAGCTAAACCTAATTGACGAAAAGAGACTCACTGCTATTTGTCATGGTCAAACGTACCAAAAACGGATGAACATGGCATTTAACAAGAAAGTCAGACCACAAGAGTATCAAGTTGGGGACCTGGTAATCAAGCGCATCATCCTTACTCAGAGTGATCCCAGGGGCAAATGGACCCCTACATACGAAGGGCCATTTATGGTTAAACATGTGTTCTCAGGAGGAGCCATGATTCTAACCAACATGGATGGTGACGACCTTCCTCACCCCGCCAATGCAGACATAGTAAAAAGATACTACGCATGATAAAAGACCCGCTAGGTTGACATACCTAGGCAAAAATTAGGGCTTCCCGGTGAACCAAAAGGGTTCGGGCAAAAATAAGGGATGAAATGAAAAAATCTGTACACCCGGCAAGTCGAAAACCGGAAAAGGCGGCTTGGGCAAAAATGGGTATCCCGGTGGACTGAAAACCACAAAGGGCGGTCCAGGCAAAAGTTAGGGATTAAAGCGTAATACTATGTCTCATTGGATCACCTTGTATCCAGAATCCGGTATCAACATTAGGTTCAGATGACATCGATCAATCAGCTTCATCCTTAACTGAGCAGCCAAGTGATGAGACGCTCGACGATATAGAGGTGATAGCAGAGTTGGAACCCAGTGGGATTATTCTTTTCACATAGCTGTTTTGTTTTCCTTTTTCACAAAATTGTATAAACTCTGTTGTTCAGTGGCGTTCTCTTACTAGGACGTCAGCCTCTTGCACATAAACGCCTATTTACAGGCAAATTCAAAAATCAATACAAATTCACTTTTCAGACCAATTGCCAATTGTTTTTCCTTTTTTCTGTTTTGTTTTGTAAAGAACGTCCAATGTTCATTCGTGATATATGCATTTGACACTAATTGCTAACTCATAAATATTTGAATACGAAACAAAGGATTAATTACAGGACATTAGAAACAGGGGCAATAATGAGTTGTCTAAAGCAATCTAATTGCTCTGTCCACCAAGGTACCAAGGTAGGTTCGGCTGAAGAACGTAACCCAGATACCTTCACTCCCCGCCAAGTAAGAACAAGATTTAACAATACTCCCCCAAGCAGTTAGTCTCCCATCAACCCTAACCAGGCACCGTATCTCCAGCCAGTTAGCAACACTCTCCCCAAGCAGAGTTAGCCTACAATCAGCCTTAAGGAAGTTGGGTATCCCCAAAAGATCTCAACATTCCCCAAAGGAGTATACAGACATTCCTAACAAGCATCCCCGGCAGTCTTGATCTAAGATTGTTCCCCAGTGGAATACCGGACATCCAGTGGAGCCATTCCCCAGTACAGTCCCATCTGAAAAGTTTCCCCAGGAGAGTTCAATCAATCTCCCCAGTAGATTCAGGAAGCTTATCCCCAGTAGATCCTGGAAGCTTATCACCTGCAGAGTACGAACGCTCCCTCGGCTTTATCCAAAGGTTATTTCCCCACCGGGATATAACTGGGTTATCCTCAGCCAATTGCCACGGAAAGACCGTCCCCGACGAAGTCTTCCTATCCCCAGCGGAGTTCATCAAATTCCAACAAAACGCATCAACGACATCCCCAGCAGAGTTATCATCAAAGTCTCAGCGAAGCATCTCTTCCCACAGAGTAATTCCCCGCAGAGTAATCTCTCCACCAAGTTTATTCCCCAATGGAGTCATCTTCTCCTATCGGTATTCTTGCAACCATCATCCCCAGCGGAAACGAAACGCTACTTTTCAACATCAGCCCAGGATTCAAGTTCCCGGCATCCGTCAAGGATTTCTTTTCCTAGACGAAAACACAATTCATAAACATTTACATACATAATGCATGCATATACGCATCATGAACATACAATCTCATTTATTTTGAGAACATCACGCATTTCATAACATCATGACATTGCATACAACTAACGTTTTGTCTTTTCAGGACAAAGTTCAGTACAAAGATATTACTATCAACTGTCGTGATTCCAGATCCGATTCCTGTATCTTTCCAGGGTGTATCTGTTGACGACTATATTCCAGACTCGATTCCTGTATCTTTCCAGGGCATGTCTGAAGAGTTTGAAGATCCGATTCCTGTATCTTGCCAGGGTGTATCTGTTGACGACTATATTCCAGACTCGATTCCTGTATCCTGCCAGGGCACGTCTGAAGAGTTTGAAGATCCGATTCCTGTATCTTGCCAGGGTGTATCTGTTGACGGCTAATTCCAGACTCGATTCCTGTATCTTGCCAGAGCACGTCTGAAGAGTTTGAAGATCTGATTCCTGTATCTTGCCAGGGTGTATCTGTTGACGACTATATTTCAGACTCGATTCCTGTATCTTGCCAGGGCACGTCTGAAGGGTTTGAAGATCCGATTCCTGTATCTTACCAGGGTGTATCTGTTGACGGCTAATTCCAGACTCGATTCCTGTATCTTGCCAGGGCACGTCTGAAGAGTTTGAAGATCTGATTCCTGTATCTTGCCAGGGTGTATCTGTTGACGACTAATTCCAGACTCGATTCCTGTATCCTGCCAGGGCACGTCTGAAGAGTTTGAAGATCCGATTCCTGTATCTTGCCAGGGTATATCTGTTGACGACTAATTCCAGACTCGATTCCTGTATCCTGCCAGGGCAAGTATGAAGAGTTTGAAGATCCGATTCTTGTATCTTGCCAGGGTGTATCTGTTGACGACTATATTCCAGACTCGATTCCTGTATCCTGCCAGGGCACGTCTGAAGAGTTTGAAGATCCGATTCCTGTATCTTGCCAGGGTGTATCTGTTGACGACTAATTCCAGACTCGATTCCTGTATCCTGCTAGGGCACGTCTGAAGAGTTTGAAGATCCGATTCCTGTATCTTGCCAGGGTGTATCTGTTGACGACTAATTCCAGACTCGATTCCTGTATCCTGCCAGGGCACATCTGAAGAGTTTGAAGATCCGATTCCTGTATCTTGCCAGGGTGTATCTGTTGACGACTATATTCCAGACTCGATTCCTGTATCCTGCCAGGGCACGTCTGAAGAGTTTGAAGATCCGATTCCTGTATCTTGCCAGGGTGTATCTGTTGACGACTAATTCCAGACTCGATTCCTGTATCCTGCCAGGGCACGTCTGAAGAGTTTGAAGATCTGATTCCTGTATCTTGCCAGGGTGTATCTGTTGACGACTAATTCCAGACTCGATTCCTGTATCCTGCCAGGGCACGTCTGAAGAGTTTGAAGATCCGATTCCTGTATCTTGCCAGGGTGTATCTGTTGACGACTATATTCCAGAATCGATTCCTGTATCCTGCCAGGGCACGTCTGAAGAGTTTGAAGATCCGATTCCTGTATCTTGCCAGGGTGTATCTGTTGACGACTATTTCCAGACTCGATTCCTGTATCTTGCCAGGGCACGTCTGAAGAGTTTGAAGATCCGATTCCTGTATCTTGCTAGGGTGTATCTGTTGACGACTAATTCCAGACTCGATTCCTGTATCCTGCCAGGGCACGTCTGAAGAGTTTGAAGATCTGATTCTTGTATCTTGCCAGGGTGTATCTGTTGACGACTATTTCCAGATTCGATTCCTGTATCTAGCCAGGGCACATCTGTGAGTAACTGATTGAAGATTCGATACCTGTATCCAGCCAGGGCACATCTACATAAAGAGTTTGAAGATCAACTCCTGTAACAGGCCAGGTAATTATCTTTCTTTCTCAGGTACGCAAGTTCTCGCTAAGGAATCTCTTACGCGATCGACACCTAGATGGCATCTATAAGCCCATCCACATACCAACAGTCTCTAAATGGCATCTATAATCCCATTCCCGACAAGGTTCTGTCACATCTCCAGATGGCATCTATAAGTCCATCCTCCTATCCACCAGTCTCTAAATGGCATCTATAAGCCCATTCCCTACATCACACTGCTGATACTCTACTATGTGAGTGCAAATTTCTGGGCACTCTAGTGTTCAATCATCTTCCACCTTCGGATTACGAAAGGCACGCCAGCCAATCTACATCCTCAGGTCTAAGAAGATTGAACAGGGGCAACTGTTGTACCCCAAAATTTTCCCTCCCATATTCTTCAAGATTTGGCAAGATCAAGCTTTAAAATCTCTCAAGGGTTGCACAGTCCAATTGCCTCCTAGCACAGTCAAAATTAGGGTTTTGGTTCTGGCAAAAAAATTGAGGTTTTCAAGGGTCCAATCAAGTCCCATATGCCTATATACATTGTCAAGCATCCATATGTCAAGTTTCAAGGCTCACAGCATCAAATTGCACAGTCAAAAAACCCTAATTGCACCACAGTCAACTGTAGGGGCAAAATGGTCATTTGACAGTCAAAAGTAAAATTTTTTTGGTCAACATCTTATTTTGAAGCTACAATCATCATTTGATCAATTCTTGATCATGATTCCACAAGCATGGCTCAAAAAGTCTCAAGATGCAAAAGTTTCTATTTTTGGACAGCTGAAAAGTCAACTGCAAATTGAACAAGGCATAACTTCTTCATGGTTTATCAGAAAAATCCCATCCAAAGCTCATTTTGAAGGGGATGACATTTCCTACAACTCATCTTCACACTCCAAGTCCAAGAAATGCTCTCACAAAAAGTTATCAATTTCAACATTATAGGTCATTTTCAAAAGTCAACAAAAAGACACTTTAAGTCAAAGACCATAACTTGAGATTGGTAAATCAAAATGACATGGGACCAAAGGCATTGGTTAAAGGACTTCAATACCTTTCCAAAATGTCCAAGAACATGTTCATAGCTTCAAAATTGAACAAGATATGCATTGGAGAAGTTGGGAAATTTTTGGGAACTTTCAAAAGTCAACTTTGCCTAAAACACTTCAAATTTGCTAATGGGCCTCAAATTATTCCTTGAACCATTACCCAAAGCCTATGCACGACCCATTGAGCTTAAAAGGATTTATTTTCTTATTTTTAATTAATTAATTGAATTTTTATTCTTATTAATTCATTTAATTAGTTTTAATTGTAGAAAAATATCAAATAATGGTTGTCAAATCTTTTTATGCAGCAAATATACTCCACACATGCTAAGGATTTCGTGCATCAATCAACAAGACAAGATCTTCCATAATTGGCAAAGTTTCCATGGAAAAAGATTGAAAAAAGATATGATTAGCAATCAAAGATTCAAGTCATCAATTCATGGATTCATGGGCTTTATTTTGACCTAATTTGCTTCACATACTTATGCAAGAGTGAACCCTATTCAGAAAGACACGTGAAAGCTGCTGCAACACTATAATCACTTTGCAAAATTTCAATAAAAACTTGAAGACTGATTTCCCATTTGCAGGTGGATTCGAAGCCTAAAAGTGATCCAAACGTATTGCTTGAGTCTCCAGGGAGCTTTTGCAATCAAGAACCAGTCCAAACACGCAAAGAATCAGAAGATACAAGTGACACGGTTTGCTATATTTTCTAAATTCGTATATCATCATTCATGCGCTTTTAACAATTTTTTTGGATTGATTCATGCTCATAGGGACCTTCTGAAGCTGTTGGTACCATTCAATTGAATTATAACCCCCTGAATCGAAATCCACCATGGATAAAATCTAGGGTTCATAAGCTTGAAAATTGGGTTTTTCTACAGGAGGAAAAATTGGATTAAGCCATGACCATGGTTGAATTCGTCAAGGCCAGACGAATTTAACCAACTACTCGCGCTCAATTTATGTAATGCATAGGGCTAATCGCTATTTCTAGGACTTTCAGTTTGTGGGGGTTTAAAACCCCCGCTACTTGTTTTATATAATTTCAGGAAAACGAAGAAGAAACATACGTGGCTCTGTGTGGTTGGGAGGTTTGAATCTGCGCGCGTTTCCCAGCGTAGTGGTTACTTTTTCATATATTATGTTTACTATCCATTATATGTACAAACGCGTTTGAGTGGCTGGATGGTGGATGACACGCTTGGTAAATGCTGGGACCTGGGTTCGATTCCCAGGTCCCCCCATATAATTGTTGTTATTTTTCTTAACCTATTCCCATGCAGCGTTCACTCAAAGGACTACCATGCGTCCTAACATGCTGGCTTGCCAAACGCCCCCCGATGTTCCATCCAGTGGCTAGATGATGCAGTCCAGGGTATACCCCAGTCAACCACGTGCACTCAATCCTGGAAAGTCAAACGAGCTCTATGCTTCAATGGGCCAAAATTACTTCAGTTTACCTCCACATGGGCCAGACACCCCCCTTTGTTTGTATTTTAAATTTAATTTTCTTTTCTTTTTAATTCTTTTATTTGCTTTAATTGTTTTAATTGTTTTTTCACCATAAAATAATTTTTCATAACAAAAAATCAGAAACCAAAAAATGTTATATTTAATTATTATTAATTTCACCACTAACCTATTTTTTTGTAAATAAATAATTAACAATTAATCTAGTTTAAATTAGGTTTTAATTCAATATTTTCTTAATAAATAAAATACATAGAATTAGGTTTTTTTGACATTTTTATCTTTTTTTCTTAATTAATTATTTCCATCATTATTTATTATTATTATTATTTTTGTACATAAATATGTAAATTAATTAACCAGTAAATTAGGTTAACTTTAATATTTTCTTAAATAATTAAAATAAACTTAGAATTAGGGTTTCTCTTGATTTTAATTTTCTTTATTTTCATAAATACTAAAAACATAAAAATATTTTCTTTTCTTTCTTTTCTTTAAGTAAATAATTAATTAGCTTTAATTTAATTTAATTTCTCAAAAGGGTCAAAACCCTCGAACGTTCAATTTATCTTTTCGCGCATTATTTCTTATTGATTATTATGTAACTGCTTTCCGGATGTAATAGTAATTAGGTATCTTTTATTTTCCGCATTTTTATCAAAAAACGGGTCTTTGTATTTTGGCGATGTATAGACCCGCGCCTTGTAATAGCGTAGCTTTTATCTTTCCGTCTTTTAATTTTCCGCACTCTTAAATTCTAAATTGCATGAAAGAATGTATGTTAATTAAAAACAATGCGTAGCTCACAATGCCCTGATCAAAGATAACTGTTAAACTGAAAACAACACACAAATACACACACCACTTCTAGGGTACGCCTCACCTGTTGCCTTCGAAACGTGGTCGTCAAGTATAGGACGTTTTAGCGGTCCTTATGTCCATGATCCGGTTGCCTCGAATCAGTTGCCTCAAAATAGTTGCCTCGAAACGGTTGCCTCGGATTAAAAAAGGATCAAGGACATAAGGGTTACTTCTAAGGTGTCCTACTGTTGCTTCGGTGACCACACTGTCCCTACACTCGAATTGACCCGAACACCTCCAACGGTGGTGCTACCTACCTCTCAATGGTGGGGTGGCACTATCTTAAGGACTCTTACACAGCCTAATTCCTTAGGGTAGGTAGATGAATCATAGATACTTGCTCTCTTTAAAACAAATCAAAAAATCTTTTCACACCGACACTTTCAAAAAGCTTTCAAAACAAATTTTTCAAACACTCTTGAGCACAGATACAAGAGTCATTCAGAAATCTTTCAAAGAAACTTTTTTTCAAACCCACTCACATTTTGAAAAGCAAACATTTTGAAAACATAAGAGCAAGTATCTAAGAGCCCATGGATAACCATGGATAGAAAGGGTGCTAACACCTTCCCTTTCTATAAATCTACCTCCCGAACCGAGAAACAATCTCATAAGGAATTTTGCTGTGCTTTTGTCCTATCCATGTTGGAGAAAATAAAAGACGGTGGCGACTCTTGCTTCCGCGACATTTCGCGAACCAGCTTTAAACAGTCAGTTCTAAATCCAGCGATCATAATATGCAATGTTTTTATCATGTTCTCTAGCTAGGGAAAATAAATCCCGGACTGCTGCTGGAGAATGCAAGGAGTTGAATTCTTTGTTCTCGCTGGAGATAATGATCGAAGATAAATTGGCGGGAGAATAACTCTGCTGGAGAATAAACTGGCGAGAGAATAACTCTTTGGGGAAGAGATATCCTGCTAGAAGATCTGCTGGTTTGGAGAAAAACTCTCGGCTGGGGATGAATTACCGTTGATGGTGATAATGAACCTGTTGGGGATGGAGTTTCTTCTTGTGGAAGAAATAAAATCCACTGGGGATGGTCTTCCATTGCCGGTGATAGATGAACTCTGCTTGGGGAGAATTAACACCACTGTCTTCAGACATTTCCTACTCCGCGGGTAGTGTATGCACTTTTAGTCACATTCTCGGGCTGGCTCTATCCCTGTACCTGGTGGGTAGAGCAACTGTAAGGTTTGGACATTTCTGTTTTCCCCTGTTCCTGAAATTACGAGTAATCGTCTTTTGTTTCGCACATAAATATTTATGAGCAACAATTATTGTCAAATGCATATATCAAAATGAAACATTTGACGTTCTTGCAAAACAAAACAGAAAAAGAAAAACAATTTTGAAATTTCTTTGTGAAAATGAATTGTATTGATTTTGAAGTTGGCCTGCAATAAGCGTTTTGTACAGGAGGCTGACGTCCTAGTAAGAGAACTCCGCCGAAAGAGCAGAGTTTATACAATTTGTGTAAAGAAAGAAAAACAACTATGTGAAATAATCCCACTGGGTTCCAACTCTGCTATTGCCTTTATCTCTTCGAGCATCTCATCACTTTGCTACTTGGTTAAAGGTAAATCAGATTGATCAACACCGTCCGAGCCTGATAGTCGATACTGAAGTCTGGTTGCAAGATGATCCAATGAGACATAGTGTTACGCTTTAATCCCTAATTTTTGCCTGGACCGCCCTTTCGGGTTTTCAGTCCACCGGGATACCCTTTTTTGCCCAAGCCGCCTTTTCATGTTTTCGACTTGCCGGGTGTACAGATTTTTCATTTTCATCCCTTATTTTTTCCCGAACCCTTTTGGTTTGCCGGGAAGCCCTTATTTTTTCCTAGGCCAGTCAACCTAGCGGGTCTTAGATTATGCGTAGTATTTTTTCACTATGTCTGCATTGACAGGGTGAGGAAGGTCGTCACCATCCATGGTGGTTAGAATCATAGCTCCCTCGAGAAAATGTTCTTAACCACAAATGGCCCTTCGTACGTGGGGGTCCATTTTCCCCTGGGATCACCTTACGATAATATGATGCGCTTGATCACCAGATCCCCGACTTGATACTCTTGTCGTCTAACTTTCTTGTTAAATGCCTTGATCATTCGCTTTTGAGACGTATGACCATGAAAAATAGCAGTAAGTCTCTTCTCGTCGATTACGTTCAGCTGATCAAGTTGGGTCTGGATCCAGTCGTCTTCGCTCAAACCTACATCCTTCATAATCCGGAGAGAAGGTATATGGACTTCGATGGGCAGGACTGCCTCCATGCCATATACTAAAGAGTATGGTGTTGCCCCTGTTGACATCCACGCTGAGGTGCGGTACCCATGAAGAGAGAATGGTAACATCTCGTGCCAGTCTTTGTATGTCACCGTCATCTTCTGCACAATCTTATTGATATTCTTATTAACCGCTTCAACGGCCCCATTCATCTTCGGCCGGTAAGGAGAAGAGTTGTGATGCTATATCTTAAACTGTTTGCAGAGCTCGGTGATCATCATATTATTGAGATTTGTACCATTGTCCGTAATGATCCTCTCTGGTACACCGTATCGACAAATCAAGTTGTGTCGGATAAACCGCGCCATGACGTTTTTGGTTACCGTAGCAAAGGAAGCTGCCTCAACCCACTTCGTAAAGTAATCAATTGCTACCATAATGAAATGATGTCCGTTATACGCCGTAGGTCTGATCTCGCCAATCATGTCGATGCCCCACATTGCAAAGGGCCAAGGAGCTGTCAAGACGTTCAGAGGTACTGGAGGTACATGCACCTTATCAGCATAGACTTGGCACTTGTGACAGGTCCGAGAGTGCTGATAACAATCGGCTTCCATAGTAGACCAATAATATCTTTCCCGTATGATTTTCTTCGCCATGGTATGTCGGCTGGAATGAGTTTCGAAGGTACCCTCATGTAACTCTGCCATGATCCTTTCTGCCCCGCTCTTGTCCACACATCACAGTAAGGTCGAATCATGGTTACGCTTATAAAGAATCCCATTACTGATGAAGAACTTCACAATGAACCTTCTCAAGAACTTCTTATCATTAACAGATGCACCCTCAGGGTACTCTTGAGCCTCGAGATACCTCTTTACCTCGTGAAACCAAGGTTTATTCGATACCTCTTCAGTCTCGATGTCACAGCAATGTGCGGGTTCGTCCAACCTCTCAATGGTAATTTGGGGAGCTTCATTGTCCCACCTGACCTTGAACATATAAGACATGGTAGCTAGCACGTTCGCTAACTGATTCTCCTCTCTGGGGAAGTGTTCAAAGGTTATCTCCTCAAAGTGTGGGAGCAACGTCAGTACATATTCCTTGTAAGGAATAAGATTTAGGTGCTTCATATCCCACTCTCCTTTGATCTGACTGATCACTAGAGCGGAATATTCGAATACACTCAAGAACTTAATTCTTAGATCAATAGCCGCTCGCAGGCCCATGATGCCCGCTTCATACTCCGCCATATTGTTGGTGCAGTTAAAACATAATCGGGCGGTGAATGGAGTATGACAGCCCTCAAGAGATATAATCACAGCACCGTTGCCATTACCCAACACATTTAAGGCTCCATCGAAATACATAGACCATCGGGATCCTTCCTCAGGTCCTTCATCCAATCCAGGTTTCTCACGATCGGTCACCAACATGATGTTCTCATCCGGAAACTCGAAATTGATAGACTGGTAATCATCCACGGCCTGGTGTGCCAAATGATACGCCAACACACTCCCATTGATTGCTTTTTGGGTTGTGTATTGGATGTCAGACTCAGTTAAGATCATCTGCCATCTTGCTATTCTTCCGGATAAGGCAGGATTTTCGAAGATTTACTTGATTGGATCCATATTTGATATCAATAAGGTGGTGTGAGTCAGCATATACTGTCTCAGCCGGCGAGCAGCCCATGCCAAAGTGCAACAAGTTTTCTCGATCAGTGAGTATAGGGTCTCACAGTCGGTAAACTTTTTGCTAAGGTAGTAAATAGCATGCTCTTTTTGGCCAGACTCGTCATGCTTCCCCAGCACGCACCCCATTGAGTTATCGAGTACTGTCAAGTATAAGATCAAAGGTCTTCCTTCAACTGGAGGCATCATAATAGGTTGCTCTTGGAGATATTCTTTGATCCTTTCGAAAGCGGCCTGACATTCATCATTCCATTTTACAACTTGATCTTTCTTCAGCAGCTTGAAGATTGACTCACAAGTAGCAGTCAGATGTGAAATGAATCGGGCAATGTAATTCAGACGTCCCAAAAAGCCTCTGACTTCTTTTTCTGTGCGGGGAGCCGACATCTCCTGTATAGCCTTTACCTTTGCAGGATCCACTTGAATACCTTTATCACTAACGACGAAACCCAGCAGCTTACCGGACCTTACCCCGAAGGTGCACTTGTTCGGGTTCAACCTCAGCTTATACATCTTCAACCTGTCGAATAGTTTCTGGAGATGGTCAAGGTGTTCTTCTTCAGTCTGGGACCTTGTGTGATCGGTGGATCTGGAACTGACTGTTTAACGCTGGTTCGCGAAATGTCACGGAAGCAAGAGTCGCCACCGTCTTTTATTTTCTCCAAATGGAAAGGACAAAAGCACAGAAAAATTCCTTATAGAGATTGCTCTCGGTTCGGGAGGTAGATTTATAGAAAGGGAAGGTGTTAGCACCATTTCAATCCATGGTTATCCATGGGCTCTTAGATACTTGCTCAATGTGTTTTCAAAAATGGTTTGTTTGCTTTTCAACTGTGGGTTTTAAAAAGTTTCTTTGAAAATTCCAGTTCGACTCTTGTATCGGTCCTCAAGAGTGTTTGAAAAATTGCTTTCGAAAGCTTTTTGAAAAGGTGTCGGTGTGAAAAGTATTTTTGATTTGTTTTGAAATTAGAGCAAGTATCTAGAGTTATCTACCTACCCTAAGGAATTCGTTTGTGTAAATGTCCTTAAGGTAGTGCCATCCCACCATTGAGAGGTAGGTAGCACCACCGTTGGAGGTGTTCGGGTCAATTCGAAGGTTCGGGACATGGTGGTCACCAGAGCAACAGTAGGACACCTTAGAAGCTACCCTTATGCTATTGATCCTTTTTAAATTCGAGGCAACTTTTCTGAGGCAACTTGTTTTGAGGCATATGGATCAACGGACATAAGGACTTACTAAGACGTCCTATACTCGACGACCACGTTTCGAGGGCAAGGCAACAGTGAGGCGTACCCTAGGGATGGTGTGTGATTTGTGTGTCATGTTCATTTATTTTGGTCTTGTCATGTATGGGTGATCTACGCTTTTGTTTTTATTTTAACATTCATTCTTGCATGCAAATTTATTAACAGTTAAAAAGATGCGAGAATTAAAATTCCTACGCTATTACAAAGGCGCGGGTCCACATCGCCAAATTTAATCCAGGACCCGATTTAAAATAAAATAAAGTGCGAAAAATATAAATGTCTGATTTACATGGCTTTGGGAGAATTACATAAAAAGAGGAAATAAAATAAACGCGCGAATTGGAATTACGATCGAACGCGAGGGCGTTATACCCTTTTTTAGGAAATTAAATTATAATTAACAAATTAAGTTAAAATAAAAAGAAAAGATTTTTTTTTTGGAGTTTTTTGTATTTATGGATTTTTAATAAGAAAAATTAAATTGGAATTAAAACCTAGTTCTAGCTATTTTTAATTTATTAAAAAAAACATGTTAAAGTTAAACCTAGAATTAACCTAATTAATTAATGCAATTTTATTTACAAAAATAATAATTAATAATTAATAATTAATAATGATAAAAGAAAAGAAAAAGATAAAAGTAATTACAACCTAATTCTACAAATTTTAAGTTTATTAAGAAAATGTTAAAATTAATCCTAGAATAAAAACTAATTAATTAATAAGACTTTTTTACAAAAAATAACATTAAATGAAATATATTTTAATTTTTATGACTTTCCGATTTTTATTATTTTTTTATGTTAAGAAAATATTAATTTAAAGATTTAAGAGGAAATAATTAAATTAAACAAATAAAAGAAAAAAGATTGAAAAAGAAAAGAAACACAAACCCTAGGGGGTGTTGACCCCAATTTGGAGGTACCATCCAGCATTTTTTGGCCCAAGAAGCTTGGCCTTGTTTGACTTTATTGGCTTGCGTATGACACGTCTGACTCATGCCCAGGGTGGTCTCCAAATCAAGGCCCTTGGATTGCCCTCAGTGGCCATGTGGCAAGCTGGGATATTGAGTGTATAGTGAACCCCTGGAGTACGCGCTGCATAGGAAGATGGAATGGAAAATAATATGAGAAAGGGAGGGGGACCTGGGATTCGAACCCAGGTCCCAAGGCTTACCCATCCTTGTGCCCTGCCACTGAGCCATTCACGCGCTTTGGTTATAGTATAGAAAACAGATAATATAATGCAAAACAAGGGTTAGTGGATAATTTTCGTGCGAAATTCAAACGCACCACTCGTTGGCCTACACATCATCATCTTCTCCAATTATTTGCTGTACCTGAAACAAAAAACAAACTGAATAGCGGGGGTTTTAAACCTCCACTAAATAGCAAGTACAAAAATAGCGATTAAGCCGTCTTAGATCAGAAATTAGGCGCGATAGGGTGGTTGGATTCGTCCAAGCGTTCTGAGTCTAACCATGGTACTGGGATGTCTTGATTTTTCAATATATGTAAACGCCCAATTTGGAGCTTGAGGAACCCTAGCTGGCTTCAATGGTGAATTCGCGTATGATGCACAAAAACTCAATCAAAACACATGGTTAGCTTCAGAATGAATCAACTAACACAAATCAAACATTAAAAATTGCAAACAATGCATGAATTATGATACAAGAATATGAAAAAAAGCATGAACCGGACAAGATCGTTCTACCAATTTCCTGCGTTAGGGACAATGGTTTTGATCAGTATACGTTCCTTGAAGCCTCAGGAATGCAATGGGATAGTTATTTGGCCTTGAAACGTCTTAGAATCATGGTTTCAGTTTTGAAAAATTTCACAAAAAGTGCAAAGTTGTTTATGGCTTTTGGGCGCAGCTTCAAGGTCTCTTGCACTAGGGTTTGCTTCTGACTTATATGAGGGATGGATTAGGGTAAAGATTTGGATCCAAAACCCTTTGCATTGATGTATAAGATATTTGATTTTCATGGCATATCTTCTAAATCTTTTCATGTGCTTTTGGTGCCAATTATGATCAAATCACCTTGATTCTTTCCATATTAGATAGGGCAAGAAATCTTGAAGGTATTCCATGCATAAAAAGATTTGAAAAGCTTGTTTTAGTATTTTTCACATATTTTATTTTATTAAATGAATTAATAGCAATTAAAAATTCAAATAAATAAATAAAAATGATGAATAAATCCCTTTTGGGCCAAATGGTCGTGCATATGATTTGGATGATGAATCTTGGAAGAAAATATGGCCCATTAGCAAATTTAAGGCATTTGAAGCAAAGTTGACTTTTCAAAATTCCCAAAAATTTTCCAACTTCCACAAGGCATATATTGCTCAATTTTTAAGCTTTGATCATGTTCTTTGACATTTTGGAAAGGTCTTGAAGTCCTCTAACCAATGCCTTTGGTCCCATGTAATTTTGATTTACCAATCTCATGTTATGGCCTTTGACTTAAAGTCCCTTTTTGTTGACTTTTGAAAATGACCTATAATGTTGAAATTGATAACTTTTTGTGAGAGCATTTCTTGGACTTGAAGTGTGAAGGGGAGTTGTAGGAAATGTCTTTCTCTTCAAAATGAGCTTTGGATGGAATTTTTCTGATAATCCATGTGGAAGTTATGCCTTGGTCAAGTTACAATTGACTTTTTCAACTGCCCAAATATGGAAACTTTTGCATCTTGAGACTTTTTAAGCCAAGCTTTGAGAATCATGATCAAGCATTGATCAAATGATGTTTATGGCTTCAAAATGAGATGTTGACCAAAAATTTGAACTTTTGACTGTCAAATGACCATTTTGCCCCTGCAGTTGACTGTAGGGCAATTAGGGTTTTTGACTGTGCAATTTTGTGCTGTAAGTCTTGCAACTTGACATGAGAATGCTTGACCATATTTATAGGCATGTGGGACTTGTTTGGACCCTTGAAAACTTCATTTTCTTTGTCAGAACCAAAACCCTAATTTTGACTGTTAGGAGGCCCTTGAACTGTGCAACCCTTGGGGAGATTTTGAAGCATGCTCTTTGCAGTTTTTGAAGAATATGGGAGGGAAAATTTTGGGGTACAACAGTTGCCCCTGTTCAATCTTCTTAGACCTGAGGATGCAGATTGGCTGACGTGCCTTTCGTAATCCGAAGGTGGAAGATGATTGAACACTAGAGTGCCCAGAAATTTGCGCTCACATAGTAGTGTGATGGTGGGAATGGGCTTATAGATGCCATTTGGAGATTGATGAGTAGGATGATGGGCTTATAGATGCCATCTGGGTGTTGATCGCGTAAGAGTTTCCTTAGCGAGAGCTTGCGTACCTGCAAAAGAAAATGATTACCTGGCCTATTGCAGGAGCTGATCTTCAAGCTCTTTGTGTAGATGTGTCCTGACTGGTTACAGGAGCTGGATCTGGAGCTTCAAAAGGTGATGCATGAACCAGGGATGGTTACTACCTCAACGGGCCAGTGAGAGAACCTTGGACGATTACTACCTCAACAGGGACGCTGAGAGAATCTTGGGCGACTTCAACCTCAACAGTAACGCTGAGAGAATCTTGGAGCGATTACTACCTCAACAGGAACGCTGAGAGAATCTTGGGGCGATTACTACCTCAACAGGGACGCTGAGAGAATCCTGGGCGACTTCAACCTCAACAGTAACGCTGAGAGAATCTTGGACGACTTCAACCTCAACAGTAACGCTGAGAGAATCTGGGGGCGATTACTACCTCAACAGGAATGCTGAGAGAATCTTGGATGTCTTCTACTGAGTCTTCATCAGGAAAATCTTTTAGGGGTCGATTTAACTGGACTAGAGAAAGCCTTTGACTAGATAAGAAACAGAAAAATCTTAGGGTCGATTTAACTGAACCGGTCAAGGTCTTAGAATCTTCAACTGGATAAGAAACAGGGAGATCTTAGGGTCGATCTGACTGAACCAGAGAAGGCCTTGGACTGGATAAGAAACAGAAAAATCTTAGGGTCGATTTAACTGAACCGGTCTAGGTCTTGAAATCTTCAACTGGATAAGAAACAGGGAGATCTTAGGGTCGATCTGACTGAACCACAGAAGGCCTTGGACTGGATAAGAAACAGAAAAATCTTAGGGTCGATTTAATTGAACCGGTCTAGGTCTTGAAATCTTCAACTGGATAAGAAACAGGGAGATCTTAGGGTCGATCTGACTGAACCAGAGAAGGCCTTTGACTGGATAAGAAACAGAAAAATCTTAGGGTCGATTTAACTGAACCGGTCTAGGTCTTGAAATCTTCAACTGGATAAGAAACAGGGAGATCTTAGGGTCGATCTGACTGAACCAGAGAAGGTCTTGAAATATAGCTGAGAACTTAACTAGATCTTTCCTGAAAGGTAAAGGTCAGTCATATGCAATGCGTGATATGGATCAAGCAATGATGTTCTCAACATAAATGAGATTTGTAAGATATGATGCGTATATGCATGCTATAATGTATGGAAGTGGGATGTTTATGAATGTATCTTTTCGTCTTAGGAAAATAAATCCTTGACGGGTGCCGGGAAGTCACTCCTGGGCTGATGTTGAAGAATAGATTTTGCTTCCGCTGGGGATGATAGTTGCAAGAATACCAGTAGGAGAAGATAACTCCGTTGGGGAATAAGCTTGGCGAATGGATTACTCTGCGGGGAGAAAAGTACTCTAGTGATCTTGCTGGGGACCAATACTCGGTGGGGAGAGAGGTACTTTGCTGAAATGTTGATGGTAACTTCGCTGGGGATACCATTGTTGTGTTGGAAGTGTTAATAGACTTCGCTGGGGATAATAAGATTTCGCCGAGGACGATCTTTCCGTGGCTTTTGGATGAGGATAACCCAGTTATATCCTGGTAGGGAAGTAACTCTTTGAATAAAGCCGGGAGACGCGTTCGGGCTTTGCAGGGATAAGCTTCCAGAATCTACTGGGGATAAGCTTACTCCTTGGGGAGATGGATCCCAACTTTCCTGGGGGAACTGGATTGGACTCTCCTGGGGAAGTTTTGAACTGTACCGGGGAAGTGGCTCCCTTGGATGTCTGATATACCGCCAGGGGACAATCTTAGCTCAAGACTGCCGGAGATGCTTGTTTAGGAGTATCTGTATGATATACTGGGGAATGTTGAGATCTGCTGGGGATACCCAACTTCCTTAAGGTTTGATAATATAGCTTGGGGAGAGTGTATTGTCTTACTAACTCACTCTTTGGGGAATTAAGATATATTGGTCGTGTTCTTCAGCTGAACCTACCTTGGTACCTTGGTGGACGGGACAATTAGATCGCTTAGACAACTCTTTACTGCCCCTGTTTCTATGGGAGAAGGCACCTGTGGGGTGCTGATAATTGTTGATGGACCGACCTTCTTCTGGTAGGCAGGTGACGAGATGACAGGACATAGTCGTACGCTCTAATCCCTAACTTTTGCCTGGACCGCCCTTTCGGGTTTTCAGTCCACCGGGATACCCATTTTTGCCCAAGCCGCCTTTTCAGGTTTTCGACTTGCCGGGTGTACAGATTTTTTCATTTCATCCCTTATTTTTGCCCGAACCCTTTTGGTTCGCCGGGAAGCCCTTATTTTTGCCTAGGTGCGTCAACCTAGCGGGTCTTTGATTTTGCGTAGTATTTTTTCGACTATATCCACGCTCTTAGAATGTAGGGAGTTGCCCCTGTTAGAAGTGTTTTGTCATGCCACCAGAAGGTGTTTGATCAGGCAAGATTCGTTGTTGGAATGCCCCAAGTGACTCCGGCGGAGATTTTCCCCAGGCTATTTGGCCTTTGAGAGATTCTACGAATCTTGACTTAACTGCCCCAGATGATGGACAATAGTCATGCCTTGCCCCTTGATTGGAAGGGATTTTGTTCACTAGGTATTCCTCGTGCGAATTTTCCTACTGTTCAAACAAAAAGTCATATGCAAACGCTGTTATATCAAAAATGCAAAGCTTATGTCTGTCTTGAAGATTTTGAAAATGCATTCTTTTTCATAAAACACGTGAATGTTTGTAAAATGTGATGTCAACTCCGTGTTTATCGTAGGCTTTAAGGAGTCAGGATACCTTTCATAACATTATGCTTTCGAACTAACCCATGCTTCAGCTAGGACTTTTGAGGGTTATAACGTGGCTTGGTTCACGGTTTAAGAAACAAAGGATAAAGGCTCAAATTATTTGTACCCACCCGCTCTTCGTGATGTTCTTCAAACCTAAACTCAGTTGATCGTGCGTTAGACCTTGTTTGAGTCTTTGTCCTGAAATTCCAGTGATGGTTCGGATGTTGAACGTTTATTTGAATAGGCAGTCATTTTTTGTCGAGGGTTTGTAAGACCTCTTTCTTTTTGATTTCGTTATCCCTATTTTTTGCCTGAACTGTTTCTTTTTGGAATTACAGTCAGCGGGATGCCCCAGTTTGTAAGTCTCCTTCATAGGTTTTGACTTAATGGGCCCTTTTTTTTATATTTTTAGAAGTAATGACTGCCTATCTTTATGATTGTTCAGAACCATCACTGTCTTTCTTTGTTTTGTAAGGACCTCTTTGGTGCCATTCGTTATGAACTTGGATCAACTGAGAGAACTACCCTGCCCCAGGTTATGATTAAGGGTTTTAAATTTCGAAAAGAAAAAAACTCCTACTTCTTTGGCTCAGAGGGGTTGACGAGGGATTATCTTCCTTATAACTCCAGTGTTTAGGAATTGAAACAATGCTTGTACCTCATCAGCGGGGTCTGTTCAAAAGCATACTGTAAAGATCATGGTATTGTTTTCGTCATCCTCCCTCAAGAGGCTTAGCATTATTAATCGAGCGTTGATCATCAGAAAAAATATGAAAATAATTTGCATATAGTGAACACGAATATATTGCTTCAAAACAGACGTATGCGATACATTAATGGAATAACAACGTTTAACATGAGTAAATGTTTGAACAAAAGAAAATTACAACTTGAAAATCCTAATGAACAAAAGTCTTTTCATCTCAGGGCTTGCTACTTCAAATGGTGAGCCTTAGAGGGATGGTAGAAAAACTCAGCCTGACCATCTTGTGTGAACTCCAAGGCTCCTTCATCAATCAGATCCTGGATCTTGTTCTTCAGAGCCCAACACTCATTTGTATCATGTCCTGGACTGGCAGAGTGGTAGGCACACCTTTTATTGGGATCATAGATAGGAGATGCTGTGTTGGGGTTCCGGGGATGAGCCCTTAATGTGATCATATTCAATCTCAACAGGCGTTGTAAAGCTTGAAACAGCGACATATTGAGCTGAGTGAATTGCCTCCTGGGCTTGTCTGGCTGAAGCCGGTGAGGTTGCTGCTGAGTTTGTGACCCTGAAGCCATTTGAGGAACTCTCCCCTTATCTCCTTGTCTCAAAGATGGTTGAATGATGACTGGCCCTTCAACCTTAGATGTTTGCCCCAGTTGGTTACCCTGAAGCAGTTGGTTGATGAGAACTCCGAGCTCTTCTTGTCTTTGAGATAAACCTTGAATGGCAGTCACCTGCCCCAGCATCTGGGCTTTCAATGCATCCACTTCAGCTTGCAGATATTTCAGCCGTTCGTCCTCAGCGCTGTTCCTGACCAAAGTCTCCATGAGAAGTGTCCTTAGCTCCTCCTGCCCCTTGGATATATTCAGGAGGATTTCCCCGAACCGAGTCTCTTGAGCAAGAAGATCCTGGTTATCTTGTTGGGAAGCCATTGTTGAAATAAACAGCGAGAACGGTAAGTGACCTGCAACAAGGGTACCTGTTATGCAATGATATGTATGTATGCATGCAATGTTTTCAAGGATCTCGCGGGATAAACAAGAAAATTTGTTAGCATTTGGATCCGGTAGCTTGATTGAAGGAACTTCATGTTATTGAGAGTCCTTCTTCAAAGGGTCAAAGGCTCACCATATCCAGTGGGTCATAGCCTCTGACAACCTTGTCTAGAGGAAAATAAATCCCCTTTGCCCCTTGCTGGACAGTTGGTTCATCATGACCTGCATCACAAGCCCTTGAGATCCTTGAAATGGGTTAGTCCTTATGTAGGATGTATGCAATGGTATGATGTTATGCTATGCATGGGATGATATAGGTAAACCCTGTTATGAGTCCCTATTAGGGACTGTAAACAAAACCTGCAAGAAGCTCAAGTGTCAGATAACAAGCATGCAAATAGTCAAGTTGGAAGGCACACAAGTCACACAAGAGAAGCCCATAGAGTTTAGGCCAGCATGACGTCTAGGCATTACCCTCTTTCAGTTTGTTGGTTCATACTTGTCCTATCAAAGTAACCGGGTTCTTAGAGGATCCCAATATCATTGACTACCCTCAATCGGTCATAACTCCAACATCGCAATCTTTTCTTGCAGCCAGAACCATCACGAGAGTTTAGCCTCAATAGGCGTAGCATACTGCTACTTTTCTAATGGCCAAGTTGTGTCATTTAAGGTTCTAAGGTCTGTTGGTGCTTAATGACTCCTCAGAAGACCCATATTCTCCTCGTTGCAACACAAGGGATATCGGTACAGACCAAGGTGCCACACCAACGCAGCCACTGCTTCACCCGTGTCGGTCTACGCCGGACAGGTCCCTCACAGCTTATGCTACCTAAACAGGGTATTCCCAGATCCGGGTTAGGATCTTATGTAACTCCCATGCAACCCACAATATTAACGCAAGCAAGTCAATACAATTGAAAACACAGTGATCTTAGTCCTAAGGTACACCTCACTTTAAAAGAATGTCCCCAGCAGAGTCGCCAGTTCTGTGATCGGTGGATCTGTAACTGACTGTTTAACGCTGGTTCGCGAAATGTCGCGGAAGCAAGAGTCGCCACCTTCTTTTATTTTCTCCAAATGGAAAGGACAAAAGCACAGAAAAATTCCTTATAGAGATTGCTCTCGGTTCGGGAGGTAGATTTATAGAAAGGGAAGGTGTTAGCACCCTTTCTATCCATGGTTATCCATGGGCTCTTAGATACTTGCTCAATGTGTTTTCAAAAATGGTTTGTTTGCTTTTCAACTGTGGGTTTTAAAAAGTTTCTTTGAAAATTCCAGTTCGACCATTGTATCGGTCCTCAAGAGTGTTTGAAAAATTGCTTTCGAAAGCTTTTTGAAAAGGTGTCGGTGTGAAAAGTATTTTTGATTTGTTTTGAAATTAGAGCAAGTATCTAGAGTCATCTACCTACCCTAAGGAATTCGTCTGTGTAAATGTCCTTAAGGTAGTGCCATCCCACCATTGAGAGGTAGGTAGCACCACCGTTGGAGGTGTTCGGGTCAATTCGAAGGTTCGGGACATGGTGGTCACCAGAGCAACAGTAGGACACCTTAGAAGCTACCCTTATGCTATTGATCCTTTTTAAATTCGAGGCAACTTTTCTGAGGCAACTTGTTTTGAGGCATATAGATCAACGGACATAAGGACTTACTAAGACGTCCTATACTCGACGACCACATTTCGAGGGCAAGGCAACAGTGAGGCGTACTCTAGGGGTGGTGTGTGATTTGTGTGTCATGTTCATTTATTTTGGTCTTGTCATGTATGGGTGATCTACGCTTTTGTTTTTATTTTAACATTCATTCTTGCATGCAAATTATTAACAGTTAAAAAGATGCGAGAATTAAAATTCATACGGTATTACAAAGGCGCGGGTCCACATCGCCAAATTTAATCCAGGACCCGATTTAAAATAAAATAAAGTGCGAAAAATATAAATGTCCGATTTACATGGCTTTGGGAGAATTACATAAAAAGAGGAAATAAAATAAACGCGCGAATTGGAATTACGATCGAATGCGAGGGCGTTATACCCTTTTTTAGGAAATTAAATTATAATTAACAAATTAAGTTAAAATAAAAAGAAAAGATTTTTTTTTGGAGTTTTTTGTATTTATGGATTTTTAATAAGAAAAATTAAATTGGAATTAAAACCTAGTTCTAGCTATTTTTAATTTATTAAAAAAAACATGTTAAAGTTAAACCTAGAATTAACCTAATTAATTAATGCAATTTTATTTACAAAAATAATAATTAATAATTAATAATGATAAAAGAAAAGAAAAAGATAAAAGTAATTACAACCTAATTCTACAAATTTTAAGTTTATTAAGAAAATGTTAAAATTAATCCTAGAATAAAAACTAATTAATTAATAAGACTTTTTTACAAAAAATAACATTAAATGAAATATATTTTAATTTTTATGACTTTCTGATTTTTATTATTTTTTTTATGTTAAGAAAATATTAATTTAAAGATTTAAGAGGAAATAATTAAATTAAACAAATAAAAGAAAAAAGATAGAAAAAGAAAAGAAACACAAACCCTAGGGGGTGTTGACCCCAATTTGGAGGTACCATCCAGCCTTTTTTGGCCCAAGAAGCTTGGCCTTGTTTGACTTTATTGGCTTGCGTATGACACGTCTGACTCATGCCCAGGGTGGTCTCCAAATCAAGGCCCTTGGATTGCCCTCAGTGGCCATGTGGCAAGCTGGGATATTGAGTGTATAGTGAACCCCTGGAGTACGCGTTGCATAGGAAGATGGAATGGAAAATAATATGAGAAAGGGAGGGGGACCTGGGATTCGAACCCAGGTCCCAAGGCTTACCCATCCTTGTGCCCTGCCACGGAGCCACTCACGCGCTTTGGTTATAGTATAGAAAACAGATAATATAATGCAAAACAAGGGTTAGTGGATAATTTTCGCGCGAAATTCAAACGCACCACTCGTTGGCCTACACATCATCATCTTCTCCAATTATTTGTTGTACCTGAAACAAAAAACAAACTGAATAGCGGGGGTTTTAAACCCCCACTAAATAGCAAGCACAAAAATAGCGATTAAGCCGTCTTAGATCAGAAATTAGGCGCGATAGGGTGGTTGGATTCGTCCAAGCGTTCTGAGTCTAACCATGGTACTGGGATGTCTTGATTTTTCAATATATGTAAACGCCCAATTTGGAGCTTGAGGAACCCTAGCTGGCTTCAATGGTGAATTCGCGTATGATGCACAAAAACTCAATCAAAACACATGGTTAGCTTCAGAATGAATCAACTAACACAAATCAAACATTAAAAATTACAAACAATGCATGAATTATGATACAAGAATATGAAAAAAAGCATGAACCAGACAAGATCGTTCTACCAATTTCCTGCGTTAGGGACAATGGTTTTGATCAGTATACGTTCCTTGAAGCCTCAGGAATGCAATGGGATAGTTATTTGGCCTTGAAACGTCTTAGAATCGTGGTTTCATTTTTGAAAAATTTCACAAAAAGTGCAAAGTTGTTTATGGCTTTTGGGCGCAGCTTCAAGGTCTCTTGCACTAGGGTTTGCTTCTGACTTATATGAGGGATGGATTAGGGTAAAGATTTGGATCCAAAACCCTTTGCATTGATGTATAAGATATTTGATTTTCATGGCATATCTTCTAAATCTTTTCATGTGCTTTTGGTGCCAATTATGATCAAATCACCTTGATTCTTTTCATATTAGATAGGGCACGAAATCTTGAAGGTATTCCATGCATAAAAAGATTTGAAAAGCTTGTTTTAGTATTTTTCACATATTTTATTTTATTAAAAGAATTAATAGCAATTAAAAATTCAAATAAATAAATAAAAATGATGAATAAATCCCTTTTGGGCCAAATGGTCGTGCATATGCTTTGGATGATGAATCTTGGAAGAAAATATGGCCCATTAGAAAATTTAAGGCATTTGAAGCAAAGTTGACTTTTCAAAATTCCCAAAAATTTCCCAACTTCCACAAGGCATATCTTGCTCAATTTTTAAGCTTTGATCATGTTCTTGGACATTTTGGAAAGGTCTTGAAGTCCTCTAACCAATGCCTTTGGTCCCATGTCGTTTTGATTTACCAATCTCAAGTTATGGCCTTTGACTTAAAGACCCTTTTTATTGACTTTTGAAAATGACCTATAATGTTGAAATTGATAACTTTTTGTGAGAGCATTTCTTGGACTTGAAGTGTGAAGGGGAGTTGTAGGAAATGTCTTTCTCTTCAAAATGAGCTTTGGATGGAATTTTTCTGATAATCCATGTGGAAGTTATGCCTTGGTCAAGTTACAGTTGACTTTTTCAACTGTCCAAATATGGAAACTTTTGCATCTTGAGACTTTTTGAGCCAAGCTTTGAGAATCATGATCAAGCATTGATCAAATGATTTTTATGGCTTCAAAATGAGATGTTGACCAAAAATTTGAACTTTTGACTGTCAAATGACCATTTTGCTCCTGTAGTTGACTGTAGGGCAATTAGGGTTTTTGACTGTGCAATTTTGTGCTGTAAGTCTTGCAACTTGACATGAGAATGCTTGACCATATTTATAGGCATGTGGGACTTGTTTGGACCCTTGAAAACTTCATTTTCTTTGTCAGAACCAAAACCCTAATTTTGACTGTTAGGAGGCCCTTGAACTGTGCAACCCTTGGGGAGATTTTGAAACATGCTCTTTGCAGTTTTTGAAGAATATGGGAGGGCAAATTTTGGGGTACAACACCTTGCAATCATATCATCAATGTACACGTAAATCTTATGGTGAATCATGTCGTGGAACAAAGCGACCATGGAGCGCTGATACGTTGCCCCAGCATTCTTCAATCCAAATGGCATGACCTTGTAGCAAAAGGTGCCCCACTGTGTAACGAAGGTTGTCTTCTTCATGTCCTCGGGAGCCATCTTAATTTGATTGTAACCATAAAAACCATCCATAAAGGAGAAGATCTTATGCTGCACGGTGTTGTCGACCAAAACATCGATGTGAGGAAGTGGGAAATCATCCTTAGGGCTTGCCCTGTTTAGATCTCTATAGTCCACACACATCCGCACCTTACCATCTTTCTTAGGCACCGGAACCACGTTGGCAACCCATTGTTGGTAAGAAGTGACAGCTAGAAATCCGGTGTCAAACTGTTTCATGACCTCAGCTTTGATTTTCTCAGACATCTCGGGGCGCATACGGCGAACCTTCTGCTTTACCGGAGGACAGTCTTCTTTAGTCGGCAAGCGGTGAACCACAATGCCGGTGTCTAAACAAGGAATATCTTCAGAAGACCAGGCGAAGATCTCAACATAGTCACGTAGCATCTGTATCAACCGTTGCTTCACACTAGGCTCCAGATTTGCACCTATCTTGACCTCTTTCCTGTCTTCCTTTGTACCCAAATTCACTGATTCCACTGGCTCCTCATGAGGCTGTATGGCCCTTTCATCCTGTAGTAAAAGTCTAGCAAGTTTCCCAAGCACTTCACAATCATCCTCACCTTCATCCTCAGCTTGGTTGATCGGATTTTCAAAGTCATAAACGGCAGTAGCAGAGTTGTTATCAATGGGATCCAGAGTGGATGTGGATCTACATTATGATATGTGAGTGTGTGTAAGACAATAATTGTTTTGATAAAGTGAGAGATAGAAAAGAAAAACAAGGAACGCAAAATTTGTAATGCAAGAAACGTCCAATGCTTTATTGATGATATATGAAATGACAAGTAATAAGCCCTCACAAACAAAGCCCAGGTGTCTCGGGCAAGGCACCGGGCCTTAAAGTTTTAAACTGTCTGTTACAAATCTCAAAACAAAAGTCTATTACTGTGTAATAAAAGAAACGGGCACGAAGTCCTTCTCCGTCCAGTTGTTCAATCCACCGTTGGTAGTCGGGTAGATCCAGCTGTCGATATCTGACTCTTCTTCATCATCCTCAATTGCATTCACTCCCTGATTACTGATGTGCAGAGGAGGTCTTTCAATCCGCGCACGCCGAACAACCCTTTGAGCCTCTGCAGTAAAGCCCAAACCAAACTTGTCAGTCTTGTGTGTGAAATCAGGGAGCTGACCCCAATTTGCACACCCACCTTTTTCAATTACAGCCCTGGCATCCTTGAGGGAAGCCATCTTCATCGGAGATTCATCAATAGCAACTTCAGTCGACGCCAAAGTATGGGGGACCTCTTCAAAGTTTTAACACGGGGTTTCAATGAACTCCCTATCCATCTCCACATAGCAAAAGGAATTAAGATGACTTACCATGTACTCCTCCTCACCTCACACTGTAACAATCTTCCCCTTCGTTGGATATTTCAACATTTGATGGAGCGTAGAAGTCACTTCCCCAGCCTTATGAATCCACGGGCGAACCAATAAGAAAGAATATGATGGTCGGATATCCATCACATAGAAAGTAGACGCAAAAGTCTGAGATCCAAATTTAACAAGGACGTCCACCTCCCCGTGCACCATCATTTTTGATCCGTCGAAAGCCCTGACCACAATATTGCTCGGCTTCAGAATAAAACCTTCACAGTCCAGACGGTCTAATGCTTTCTTTAGCAAAACATTCAATGAGGATCCAATATCCACCAATACATGGGCCATAGTAGTGCCCCATGCACTCAATCGATACGTGCAAAGCGTCATTATGATTTCTTCCTTTAGCAGTCAGATCTGCGTCTGAGAAACCCAACCCGTTGTCGGTAGTCAAACTAGCTACACAGTCTTTGAATTGATCGGCAGAAGTCTCCTGTGGCACATGCGCAGTTTTGAGGAAAGCAATTAAAGCCTTTGCATGGGCTTCCGAACATAATAAAAAGGACAACATGGAGATCTTGGACGAGGTTTTCCCCAGCTGCTCGGCTACGTTGTAATCACTCTTCTTGATAATCTTCAGAATTTCCTCTATTTCTTGCTTAGAGGTTTCTACAATGATCTTCTTAGGTGCCTCCATCCGGGCAGGCTCACCTGTGATTTCTTTGCCCCGAGTGTCAGATGGCTCGGTGACAGGGGTGATAACTAGCATATGTACTGGGACAGTAGCTGATGTACTAGCAGATCGAACGACAACGGGCTTGTGAACAGTCAGAGGGGAAATCTCAGGAGAGAAGAGTCTTCCACTTCTGGTGACCTTGCTAGCCCCGACAATATTGCTGACATCAACATCAACTTCTTCAATCTTCAATTCTTGTTTAACTCTATGGTAATACACATCGGCCCCATAGTTCCAAGGGATAGCCTTATCCAAAGTGTATGAGATAGGACCAGGGATAGTAATGATTAACAGAAAAATTCTCGGAACGGGTGTAATCCTAACAGACTTTCTCGAGGAAGCCTTGGAAGGATTGGCGGAAATGGTTATGATGGCAACATCTTGAATTTGAACCAAAGAAATCATAGTTTTCTCGAACAAGATTTCTTTGTTATCCATCAGGTGTTGAACACCTGATTTTAATAAATGGCAACCAGCAGGCAGGATTGAACATAGGTGGCAACCTTCGCCACAACCCGGAAATAAACCGGCCAACAATAGATTCTTCTTAACTGTCATCAAAGGAGTGGAAATTTCTTCCACGGATATCACAAATAAATTGTCGTCCACAACATTTACTCCATGACCGTGTTTGGGCATAAGAGCAGTTATGACATTGGGTTTTTCCGGAGCGTCAAACTATATTTATTTAGCTTCAATCAAATATTGCACCTTATTCCTCAAGGCCCAACTGTTGTTTATATCATGACCTGGGCTATCGGAGTGATAGGCGCAGCGGGCGTTCGGATTATATAGCGGAGATATGGTGCTGGGATTCTTCGGGGCTTCCCTTAGAGTTAACAGGTTGGTCTTTAATAATTATGGTAGAATTTGAGACAAGGTCATATTAAGCCGAGTGTATTGTCTCTGTGGTCTCTCCACTCTTTGCATATTATTGCATTGTGGGGCAACGATGGGTCTTGATATTACTACCGCATTCACCGCTTGACGGTGTTTAGGCCTGTTTTGGCTCCTCGAGCCGTAGACTGCACTAGCTTCTTTCTTACCGGTGAAAGGCTTCTTTACTGCACCTGACGACGTATCCTTCTGTATCTTACCACTTCGGATACCAACTTCTACTCTCTCCCAAGTCAGGATCAATTCGGTAAACCCAGATGACGAACTGCCGATCAGATGATTAAAAAATGGACCAGACAACGTCCCTAGAAACATATCCACCAACTCCCTATCAGACAGAGGGGGTTGGACTCTTCCAGCTAAATCTCTCTATTTTTGAGCATAGTCCTTAAAACCTTAACTTGCACCCATAGACATACCTTGAAGCTGAGTACGAGTGGGAGCAAGGTCGGCGTTATACTGATACAGCTTGTAAAAAGCAACAGCAAGGTCCTCCCAATTTCGGATATTAGCTCCTTCCAATTGATAAAACCATTCAAGCTGAGTCCCTGACAGACTATCTTGAAAGAAATGTACCCACAAATTTTTATCAGCAGTGTAAGGTTGGATTTTTCTGACGTACGAGCGGAAATGGAGTTTTGGACAGGATACTCCATCGTACTTGGCAAAAGCCGGTGCTTTGAACTTATGAGGGATCACCACCCCAAATGCTAGTCCCAGATCTCTGAAATCCAAACCAGGGATCTTCTGAATCTCCATAGCGCTCAGACGGTCTTCAAGTTGTTTGTACCTATCCTCAGCAGGAGGATACTGTTCCTCATCATAATCTGTATCATTATCAGAGACTACATGACTAGGACCCTTTTCTTCTTCTTGGTCCTCCTCTCCTTTGGATGAAAGAGACAGATCTGCTTCCTGTCGCAACCTATTCCCAAATCTGTTACCCATATTCAGAAGAACCACCTTCTTCTTTTTCTTCTTCTTCTTCTTCTCCTTCAGGATGAGAGTCTTCAAATCCTCTTGCCCTTTAGCCAAGTTCAAGAACATCTCTTGGAATTAGGAATTCTGTTCCTGAAGAGCTTTGATGGCTTGATCGGTAGGCATTTCAGAAGACATTTCGTGCTGAAATAAACAGCGAAGGAGATGAGAAACCTGTAATGATACCTGTAATGATGTGCATGATAATGGGATGCGTATGTAATGATTTCAAAGACTTTGGGAGATTTAAATTTACAAACCAAGAAATAAACAAACTTTATTAGATTAACTTGTAAAAATGTTTAACAATGTCTTTGAGGCGTTACAAAGAAGTAAGTGGAAAACAAATCTAAACTAGAAAAAGCAAAATAAGAAATCCCATGGACGCTTCCCCTTTGTGCTGACATAGTCATTAATCGTTCTTTCATTCTCGAGTTTCCCGGTGAGCCTCAAGATCTTCCTTTCCTGCTCATGGTACTTCTCCCGATAGGTATCCCTCTCCTCTTTCAACTGAATCCAGGATCTCTTCAATGTTCCAAGTTCAGTGGGCATGTAGGGATAAAGGACTGTATAAGGAACTCCCTCTTCATTGGTAGGCTCCACAATTACTGGAAATGCAGCTTCATAAGGCATCTCAAGCTTCTGGGCTCGAGCTCGGACCCACTGGAGATAAGGTTGCATAGGGAGAGAAGTCCTTGGTCCTAGCTCTTGAGGGTCAGACTTGTTCACCATGCCTCATGCTCGTATAAACCTTCGGCGATGCTCGTCAACGTCCTCCTTGTAGTCAAAGGCAATATCTGTAAGAAGTAGCTCATGAGGACCGTCTCTCTGAGCGCGACCAAACTGTCGTAAAGCCAAGCAAGGATTGTAGGTTATTCCCCCTCTGATTCCAAGCAACGGGACATTAGGGTATCCCCCACATCGATCAATGACAACAACGCTTTCCATAACCTTAGAACTCCAAAGAATGTCAGTATGGGCAAGGGACATTATCCTGTAAGACCATCCTAAACCTTCCTCATTCTTCAACACAGACTTGGGGAGGTGCGAAGTAAACCACCTCACCAGCAATGGCATGCAACACATGAGAGTCCCTCTTCTTCACATAGTACGAGTGTAGAGGGCATGCAAGATATCACCTAACAGAGTAGGCACTGGATTGCGAAACATGAAGATCTTAACCGTGTTCACATCCACAAAAGAATCTGGATTCAGGAAAAAAACCAAACCATAGATAAGGAGAGATAAGATGTCTTCAAAAGCCTGAAAATCCAAACTATCCCAGAATAGCTGAGCTTGATCCATCAGAAATTTGGCTAAGAAACCTTCAACCCCGCTTCGTGTTTCCCAATTAGATACTACATCAGCCCACTTCAAATGTAAAGCTGAAGCAATGTCTTCTAGTCTAGGAGTCTCTTCCAAACCTGTGAAGGGCATCTGCTCGAGGATGGATATGCCCAATAAGTGAGAAAACTCTTCCATAGTGGGAACTAGCTAATAATCCAGGAAAGTGAAGCAATGATGCACCGGATCGAAGAACTGGAAAAGCACACTCAACATCTGCTCATCAAGCTTTGAGGTAACCAAGCTAAGAAGCTGACCATGTCTCCTAATGAATGAAGAAGTATCAGAAACTCTCGAGGCTAAATCTTTGAGTTGAGCTGGTATTTGCACAAAGTTAACTTGGATGGTGTTTCTGCGCATGGAAGCCATAATCTGCAAAACAGGACAAAGATAAATCCCCTCGGTCTTTGAAATGGTTAGTATAATGAGGTATGCATGCTATGTTATGATGCACGATGTCATGATAAAACACACAACAAGTATAGCAGATAACATACATGGTAAAGGAAAACAAGTCACACAAGAGCCCTTAAGTTTCATGTTTGCATGGGGTCTAGGTATTACCCTCTTGAAGTTAAGTTGGTTTCAACCTGTCCTAATAATAGTAATTGGGTTCTAGAGGTTCTCAATATCACTGACCATCCTCCATCAGTCATGGTTTCAGCTCACGCAATCTTTTCTTGCGCCAGAACTATCTTGAGAGTATGGTCTCAATGAGTGTAGCATCGAGTATCAACCAGTTACCAGCTTTATACCGAGACCGGCTATATCACCACTTCCTATGGCCAAGTTGGTCAATTATAGGTTCTAAGGTCAGTTGATGCTTAACGACACACATAGCAGCCCCGTATTCTCCTCATTTCTCCACAAGGGATACCGGTACCAACCAACGTGCCACATCAACGTAGCTACTGCTTCAACCGTATCGGTCTACGCCATATAGTTCCCTCACAGTTTATTGCTACTTACCTAAAAGGTGTCCCCCAGATTCGGGTTAGGATCTATAGTAACTCCCAATACAAGACCCTCAAAGGTAAATCAATCAAATCAAACAAGAGAAGCAAATTATGATTAACTAATCCTAAGGTATACCCCACTTATTTTTCCCTAACAGAGTCGCCAGTTCTGTGGTACGGTGGCAGAACCGAACTGTTTTAGGAAAATGCTGGTTTGTGTTTTGCGTTTATGTTTGCAAAATGTAGCGGTAAGCAAGAGTCGCCACCGACTTTTATTTTATCCAACTGGAAAGGACAAAAGCATAGGAAAATTCCTTTTTCGAGATTTTGAGTATGGGGGGTAGATTATAGAAAGGGAAGGTATTAGCACCCTTTCTATCCGTAGTTTTCTACGGGCTCTTAGGTACTTGCTCATCATTTTAAAATTGCTTCCGTGTTTGTGTTTTGAAAAAGTTTTGTTTTACTTCGATTTAACCCTTGCTTCTGTCTTCAAGAGTGTTACAAAGTCGTTTTGAAAACTTGTTTGAGAAGTACGTAAGTGTGGAAAAGTTTGATTTTGAGCAAGTACCTACTAGCATCAACCTACTCGAAAAAAGAATGTTTCTGTTCTTGTTTCCTTTAGACAGCCCTATCCTACTATTAGTGAGTAGGTAGCACCGTCGTTGGGATTGTAAGGGTCAATTCGAAAGGGATGTACGATCACTAAAGCAATGTTAGGATGTCTTATTAATAACCCTAATGTCTCAAGATCATATTCGAGGCAACATTTCCGAGGCGACATTTGATCTTTGTTTAGACAAGAGAGCGACCACTAAAACACCCTATACTTAATGATCGTTTACCGAAGGAAACCGAAGTGAGAGCATACCCTAGGAGTGCGCATGTGCGAGTGATTTGATTACAGTTATTATCTTTTCACATTTAGGGTTTGCTAACCATTTTAAAATTATCATACATTCTTGTCATGCAATCCTATTATCATACATCTAACAGTTAATATTTGCGGAAATTAAAATGCGAGAAATAAAATTACGCTATTACATGGCTTCGGGGAGGGGGATTAATTACATAGCCAAAACCCGTAAAAAACGATAGATAAGCGAAAAGTCCTAATTAAACTATTACATCCCATGAGCCGTTACATCAATATCGTAAAAACTAAATAAACGTGCGATGAATCGAGGACGAGAAAGAATTAGGGTTTTGACCCTGTCTAAACCTAAAAAGAAGAATAATTTTTTTGTTGTTTTTGATTATTTTGAGAAAATAAGGTTTTAATTAAATACATACAAACCTATTTTAAATTAATTTTAATTTAAGAAAAATAATTAATTTTGACCTATTTTTATATTTTTGTTATTTTAAGAAAAGAAAATAAAAGTTACATCAAACGAATCCTAATTTTCTAATTTATTTTAATTTATTTACAAAAAAAGGGTTAAAATTACCTTAAAATTAAATAAACTAATTAAATTAATTTTTACAAAATAAAATAAAATAAAAAAACTAAATTCTAATTTAATGAAAATTGATTTTTATGAGTTTTTTATAAAAAAGAATTAAATTTGTGTGAGAAAATAATTTAAACAAAATTAAAATAAAAGAAAATATAAAATAAAAGAGAGAAATGGGCTTGGTATCAAAAGTAAAAGGGGTTGTCCATAGCATATCTGAGCCCAAAAGCCTTGGTCTACGTTTGACTTCTCAGATCCATGTTGCAAGTTGACCAGGATGCATCATGGACCTCAAAGGATGGGCGTTAGATCTGGCCTTCTGGAGATCTAGTGATTGAACATTGAGGGCATATGGTAGGCCTCATGATGCGCGGGGTACAAGATCTATAAAGAATAATTTAGAAAAATTGAAAATGTTGGAGGCAGAGGTCGAACCCCTGACCTCATGCCTGCAAAGCCTTAATGCCTTCCCTGGCTACCACTGGGCAACTTGAATACATTTGTTAGTATATGAAATAATAATAAAATGAAAAAACAATGCCAGTTATCAAACAAACGCGCTAGAATTTAAACGGGCGAATGGGGTGTTGCCACGCAGTCATCGTCTACCCTTGTCTGTCGTTTTAGGTAAAACAACTTTTACCTACAGACGTTCTCTATAGGTATAGCCCCTGTAATTTTTCAAAATCCACTGCACGCATGATAAATTGATTCCAGTGGTACCAATCAACTCGTGACAACCTCACGAGCATCATGGTACCACTCTTCATGGCCAATTTTACCTGCAATCAAAACCCCTAAAAACGAAACCTAAACCCTAATCATAGCATATCTCTGTACGACTAACAAAAACGCAATTGAATGTATTCATTAGCTTGCAAATGTTTCACTGAACAAGAATATGTAAAGAATTCATGCTAACAATGCCAAATTCATGAGATTCGATTTCCAAAAGGTAAGGGTATCGTGAGGCACTTACAGTGCGTTTTAGGCACGAAAATACTTGTTGATGATTGGGATAGACTCCTTGAATGCCCAGGAAGTGAAAGGTGTGCTTGGAATGGCTTGAAAGCGCCTGGAACTATGAAAACAAATTGCTACTTTTCTTGAATTTTTTCCATGTTTTTCCTCAGCTTCTCACGCCTCTAACCCTTGTGCTTTTGGTCTGTAAATGTTCTATATGTATCCTTGAATGGATTAGGGTTACAAATTTGCTCCAAATCTTTTTCAATTAAGGTGATTGAATCATGATTTGATTCTTATTCAAATCATTCTAAATCAAGCAAAACTCAATATTTTTGTGTACAAACAAGCCTTGCACGATTTGATCTCATTGCCAGCTATTCATGGACCTGAAATATGCACAAAATCTCAAGGTTTAAATGATTTTGATATTTTCATGATTTTATTTTGATTTAATTTGATTTAATTGAAATAAAAATCAAAATAAATGACAAAAATAAAATAAAGGAAAGTGGGAAGGATCATGGGTCGTGGACCATGTTGCAAACTCAATACAAGCACAAAAAGTTGGGCCCATTTGGTAAAAATTGCAATTTGAGACACTTTTGACTTTTGACAATTTTGCAAAAAAGGTCAACTTCACCAATGCATAACTTCTTCAATTTTGACCCTAGAGATGTGTTCTTTGACTTTTTAGAAAGATCAAGATGTCCTATAAGCAACCCTTTTGGTATCATCTCAATTGAGTCGTCCATGTTCATGTATGAAGCTTTGACAAAAAAGGTGTTTTTGTTGACTTTTCAAAATGACCTATGATGTCCAAATTCATAACTTCTTGTGAGTGCATATTTTGAACTTGTGAGATGATAATGAATTATAGGTAATTGCATCCTCTTCAAAATGATATTTGGATGGGTCATTTCTAATAAAGTATGAGAAAGTTATGCTTGGTCAAAGTTGGGTTGACTTTTCCTACAAAACCCTAATTTAGCAACTTTAGGGTTTTGATGAATTGTGAGAAATCCTTGAGGAATCATGATCAACCCTTGATCAAATGATGAATAATACTTTAAAATGATGATGTTGATCCAAAATATTGAAGTTTGACTGTATGTGGGCCACAATTGACTTTTGCCTTAGCACAGTCGATTTTCAAGCCTTTGAGCAATTGACTGAGAAACTTTTCTCTGTAAGGCTTGAAACATGACATGGATGATCTTGAGAACATATTAGGAAAATGGTGATCATTTGGGACCCTTTTTATTCAAACATCTTGATGCAAACTGAAACCCTAATTTGAGGCAGACTGCCTTAGGAGAGTTTGTCTGGTTAACCCTTGGATTTCCTTGAGCAATTTGAGGACCTCAGTTGAAATGTATTGAGAAATATGGGAGGGAAATTTTTTGGGTACAACACAAGGTATCTTAGAATTTTTATTTAGGGACTAAGATCATTTGAAACGCAACATAGATAGCGCCATCGAGGGACTATGATCTTGTATTTTTCTTGTTTTTGCTAAGATACCTCACATGCATAATATGGTCATTTTTGTAAGGTAACCAAGTGGATTTTACCCTAGGGGTGCTTGTGTGTAAGTGTATTGATTTTCATGCTTGGTTTTTGTCTTGAATTAGGGTTTGCTACTTGTTGATTTTATCTTTTCATACAAACCCTAATTACTAGCATTTATATAAAGAAATAAATTGCGAAAAGTAAAATTACCACGCTATTACATCATTAGGGGAGGGGTGTACAAATTAACAAATGAGGATTGCAAGAAAATTAAAACTAATTATCTATTACAACCATATTGAATATCGTACAAAATTGAAAATTAAATGCAAGAATATAAATGGAAAAAGAAATGATTTTTGTTGTTTTTATGAAAGGGGTTTTAACCTAATTAAATGAGATGATTAATAAAAATAAACAAAATTTAAAGCTTAATTAATTAAGAAGGAAATTAAGTTTAAAAATGTATTTTAGGGTTTTATTTATGAATAGGTTTTAACTTAATAAAAATAATATGAATATTAATTAACTAAAATAAACCTAAGTTCTAAATTAATTTTAAATAAAATAAAATAAAATAAAATAATAATTAAACCTAAGTCAAAATATTGATTATTTAAGAAAAAGAAATTAATTTGTTTAAGAAAATGTTTTTTTAATCTTTTTGTTCTATAGAGAAAATAACATATATAAGTATGAATAATAAATAAATATATTTTTTTGGATTTTTATTAATAAAAATAAAAATAATATTAATAATAATAAATAATAAAAATATTAAGGAAAATAAAATATAATAAAATAAAAAAACAGAAAAATGAAATTAAAAAAATGGGCCAGGGAGTGCTGAAGTAAATCAAGGTTAGGGGTCAGCAAAAATGGGAGGCCCAGCACAAAGGCCCAGGCGCTGTAAAAAAGCTCAAAAATGTCAAAAATAATGAAAAAATATGCAAAAGGTCAAGCTGGGGCTTGAACCCAGGACCTAAGGGTGACAAGCGCGCGCTTTAACCACTGGAGTGGTGATACATTTGTTAACTTGTGTGAAAGGATAAATACATAACACAAAACATGCCCTGATTACACTTCATCTTCAACCTCCAGCCAAAGGATCTGTAACTTGCTTATTTCTCAACCATTTGCAAAAATGTAAACATGAAAATTGCTTAATTTTGTCACACGAATTCAGCCATATAAATATCATAAGCTATAAATCAAAGATGAATGGGAATTTCTAAAAGTACCAAATTTTGACCTAAATATTTCAGAAAGTTCAAACTCAACGTTCTCCTAGCTCAATCAAAATAAATGAAATCTATGGACATGTATAGCATCAGAGCAATGATGTCTACATTTTATATTCACAAATGCAAGCCTAACAATGCCTGAATATGAAGATAGAAGTTCAAGAAAAATAACTCAAAACTGGAAATTGTGGAATGGATTTGAGCTTGTTTGAGGCAGTGTTGATGATCAGGTTAGCTTCCTTGGACTTCTAGGAAGCTAATGCAATGGCTGGCTTGAGCTGAGGGTGGCTGGAATGGTCTGGAGAAGTCCAACTGTGATGCTCTGTTTTTGAACTTGGAAATGGATGAAGATGGTGTTACAGTCGTGTAACTAGGATATGGATGGCTTATGTATCATGTTTGGAAGCTTTTGGAAGCAAAAGGCCGGAAAACACACGAGTGAAATGGAAGTTTGAAGTTCTTGGTCAGAATATGAAACAAATGGTGGTTTTTGATGCAGTTTTGGTTTTTTTTGGAGTTTTCAGGGCTTGTGTATGCGTGGGTTATCTTGCAAATAGTGTATGTATTTATAGGCAAGAGTTTTTATGTCTTATAACAAGTCAGAATTTGAAAATCAAATGTTGTAGCATCTTTCTTGTTTTTGAAGCAAAGTTGAAACATCTTGTTCCAAGGAAAAGTACAGGGCTGCATAGAGTGTTATTACTTTGGACATGCTTGCTTTTGGTTTATAGGGTTTGCGTGTGCAAAAATAACAAGTTCAATGCTCAAGGAGAGTGGACTTTGTGATTAAAGCCACTTTTCAAGAATAACAATGGTGCCTTTCTTCCAAAAATGGAAATGCAACTTGGATAATGGTTCAAGTGCTTGGACAATGACTCCATATATTGTGTAAACATTTAATTAAGGAGTGAATTTCAATTTAGAAGCCTGTAAAGTGAGATTATGCAGCATGGCTATGTGATTTGGTCCATTGTGCATCACAAATTCTGCCTTGTAAAACAATTTGAAACCCTAACTTCTGAGCGTAGATTCTCCTTGATCACAAATGATCTCAAGGAGTTCTTTGACATTTTATAAAGCTTGTAATATTATCTACAACCCCTCTTTGAATAACTTTTGAAAATTCACCTTGTAACTATATGAAAAAGTGCCATGAAGTTAGGTCAAAATCCTGCCTAAACTAGGGCAAAATTTCACTAAGTGTTCAATTTCATGACCATGACTTTATGAATTAATAACTTGAGATCCAAGCATTTTTAGAAGAAGTTATGTAAAGAAATTTTGTAGATATCATGTATATATACAACTTTCATGTTGCAAGTTTCTTTTGAATCATGTTGCATCATGGTGAAAAATTGGCTAAAAGTTATGAAAAAACATGAAGTTTTAAACACTTAGAAAAATTTCTAAGTTAGAAAACTTTGACTTTTCAAAATGAAATCTTGAATTTTTCATTTTTTGATGAATAAGTTTCATATTTTTACATGTTTTGGTGAATTGTGATCTTTGACATTGGATTTTGAGCAAAAAGTCAAAGTTTGACTTTTCAATGTACATTTAATTTTTTATCAGTTGACTGAAAATTCACTATCAATCCAATTGATCTTGAGCAATGTTTTAGGTCATGCCATTAGGTCAAAATGATGCAATTGAATTCTTGAGATCATGCTTCAACCCAATTGATCATTTTCTAGGTCAAAAATTAGAAATTGCCCCTTCTCTGGCAAAACCCTAATTTTGACCATTTTGCCCTTTTGATGATTTGATCAAATTTCTTGAGGAATTGTGGTCAAAACATGATTAAATGATACATATGAGTTTATAATGTTGATTTGGATAAAAAATTATGAAGTTTGACTGTAAATTGGCCATAGTTTACTTTTCCCCCAATACAATTGATTTTTAGGTCAACTGCTCAATTGACTGAGAAAAAGTGTGATCCAAAGCTTGAAACTTGACATGATTAATCTTGGGGGTACATAATGATCCATGAAAGTTATATAAGGCATTGAAAGTTAATTTATCCTTATGCAATCTCAAACCTTAATTTTGGTCATCAATGGTTAAGGAGGTATCTTGAGTTGATCAATCCTAGTGCAGTCTTGAACCAAGAGAGATCTTTGTGAGAAAATAATTGATAAGTGAGAGGGAAATTTTGGGGGTACAACAAATTCCCCTGTTCAATATTCTTAAACCTGAAGAGTTAGATTGGCGGATTTTCCATTCGTGACTTGAAGGTGGAAGATGATTGGACACTAGAGTGCCCAAAAATTTACACTTGAGGATGTGATGGTTGATGGTATAGGGAATGAGATTAAAGATACCATTTGGAGGGGAGATGGAAAGTTGTTGGAGATGGGCTTGTAGATGCCATCCAAAAATGATTTCTGAACCATATCTATAAGTTGAAACTGAATGAGTATCAGAATGGCGTCCGTGTTTGAAGCTTATCTAAACTGTATCTGAAAGCCGAATCTGAATGAGTATTGGAATGACATCCGTGTCTAGAGCGTATCTGAACTGTATCTGAAAGCTGAATCTGAATGAGTATCAGAATGGCATCCGTGTCTGGAGCGTATCTGAACTGTATCTGAAAGCTGAATCTGAATGAGTATCAGAATAGCGTCCGTGTCTGGAGTGTATCTGAATTGTATCTGAAAGCTGAATTTGAATGAGTATCAGAATGACATCCGTGTCTGGAGCGTATCGGAATTGTATCTGAAAGCTGAATCTGAATGAGTATCAAAATGGCATCCGTGTCTGGAGCGTATTTGTACTGTATCTGGAAGCTGAATCTGAATGAGTATCAGAATGGCATTTGTATCTGAAGCGTATTTGTACTGTATCTGGAAGTTGAGTCAGAAGTAACCCGTGTAGGATTGCTTCATCTGGTCGTGTAGATAATTGTCCTAGCTTGTCTCAAGTATCAATCTCTAACCTTTGTAAATTATTGATGATAGCCATCTGTTGACGGATCTTTCCTCAAAATATGAAAGATTAGTTGTATCCAACATCATTATGTATGAAATTCATTGTATAATGATGTTCTCAATAAAAATGAATGAGATTATGTCGTATGTGTTCATGTTGTCAATGTCATGATGTAAGGATGCGATGTATGGGTATGTAAGTTATGTTGCTGTAACACTGTTGGATTAGGGGAAATAAATCCTTGATTGTTGTTGGGGCCGTGGAGTGTAAGTCTTCATGTTTTGAAGTGTTGATGAGTTGATGAGCTCCTATTTGTTAGAGAAACAAACTCTGTTGTAAGGGAAACTCCGTGTATGGCTTTGTGAAATCCTGTTAGGGAATCCTGAGAAATTCGCCGACTTCTACCGGGGAGTGATAATTGGAAATTTTGTTCCGCTGGGGATACGAGAGAGCTTGGTATCATTAAGCTGCACATTATGGGTGATTTTAAGGAATAGTCTAAATATATTATCATATTCTTTAAAGACATTAATGATTGTCTTCTATTTTTTGCTCATTTGTAAACAATAGTTATGTTCAAATGCATATGCTCAAAAATAAATTATTGGACATTTTTGTAAACAAAACACATAAATTAAAGAAAAACAAATAGTTTTGCACTTTCAAAGGAGTATATTTGTATTAACTTGAGTAAGTATTTTGTACAATGAGATGAACATCCTAATAAGAGAACGTCGTCGTAAAATATGAAAATTTGATACAAAGAAAAGATAGCTATGTGCAATAATCCCACGGGGTTCCCATTCTGCTATAACCTTTGTGTCTCTGAGCGTCTTGTCCACTTGCTGCTCTGTCCGAAGTTTATTTGATTGATTAGAACCACTGATTTTGTCAATCGAAGCCAAAGGTTGTCCGTAAAGGTGATCCATCGGAATATAGTCGTACGCTTTAATTCCCTAACTTTTTTCTGGACTGCCCTTTCGGGTTTTCAGTCCACCGGGATACCTTTTTTTTCCCAAGTCGCCCTTTCGGGTTTTCAACTTGTCGGGTGAACAAATTTTTTTATTTTTGTCCCTAATTTTTTCTCGAACCTTTTTGGTTCACCGGGATGCCCTTGTTTTGCCTAGGTGTGTCAACCTAGAGGGTCTCTTATGTGTAGTATCTTTTGACTATGTTCGCGTTCACAGGGTGTGGAAGGTCGTCGCCATCCATAGTGTTCAAGATCATTGCTCCACTAGAGAATATGATTTTGATCACAAACGGTATTTCGTATGTAGGAGTCCATTTTCCCCTAGGATCACCTTGCGGCAGTATGATGCGCTTGATCACTAAATCCCCGACTTGATATACTTGGCATCTGACCTTTTTGTTGAAAGCCTTAATCATTCGTTTTTGATACATTTTACCATGACAAACAACAATAAGCCTTTTCTCATCAATTAAGTTTAGTTGATCAAGTCGAGTTTGGATCCAATCGTCTTCATTCAACCATGCATCCTTCATAATTCTCAGAGAGGGGATCTGGACCTTAATAGGAAAGACAACCTCCATGTCGTATACCAGAGAATAGGGTGTTGCCCCGGTTGATGTGCGTGTTGTGGTACGATAACCGTGGAGAGCGAATGGTAGCATCTCATGCCAGTCTTTGTACGTGACTATCATTTTCTGTATGATCTTTTTGATGTTCTTATTTGCGGCTTCGACAACAGTATTCATCTTTGGCCGGTAAGGGGAAGAATTGTGATGCTGGATCTTGAATTGCGCATACAGTGCGGTGATCATAGTGTTTTTGAGATTCGTACCATTGTTAGTGATGATTCTCTCTAGGATACCGTATCGACAGATGAGATTCTGTTTGATGAACCAGGCTATAACATTCTTGTTAATGGAAGTGAAAGAAGCCGCCTCAACCCACTTCGTGAAATAGTCAATGGCCACCAAGATGAAGCGGTGTCCATTAGAGGTTGTTGGCTTGATTTCACCAAACATATCGATGCCCCACATATCGAAGGGCCAAGGAGCCCTCAATGTTGCACCCCAAAATTTACCCTCTTGATTTGGGCTTATGTTTCATCATGATTATCATATTGCATTGCATTCATACATTGTGATGGGATCAAAGTACTTTGGTTATAAAGTCTTCCTCAAGCTTTGAAGGTTGATTGCATTGATAAGTTGCTCAAGTGGAATCTTGTCATATAAACCTCTGGATCTTTCAAGCTCAAAAGTTATTGCATATCTCAAGATGTTTTATCCATCTCTTTGGATCATCAAATGATTGAAGTTTGTGTTTGATTAAAAGGGGAATCACTCTTTTGATTCACCAGTCAAAATTAGGGTTTTGCTTGATCAAGGCTATTGATCAATGTACAAGTCTTCATTTGAAAGCTACAACATCTCATTGGTATTTGAAAAGTCTTTGTACAAGAAATTGGCCAAAATCATCAGAGGATTTGAAGTTTTGATGTTGATTCACCAGTCTCCTAAAGGTGTTAACCAAAATTAGGGTTTGGGATTTTATCAGGATTTCTTAAGAATTTTGAAGTGAAACTTTTCACATGTCCTCTATATATTTTGAAGATCACATGTTTTAAGTTTTAATCATCAATTTTGAAGGGAAGTGGATCAATTGATTCAAAGGGGCAAAATGGTCATTTTGGTCAAAATCAGTCAAAGTCAAGGTTGACCAAGGGAATTTTTTGGTCAACCATCAATTCAAGGGTGTACTTTTCATATTTCAAGTCCATTTTGATCATTGGATCAAAAAGATTGAGGTTTGGATTGAAACTTGTTCATGAAGAAACCCTAAAAGTTTCTAATTTTTGAAAATAAGGACTTAATTTCAAAAATTCATATTTTATTCACCTTTGATCAAAAAAATGCAAATGAAACATGCTTGGAAATATAAAAGGATGATCTTTCATCTCCTTTTGGTCTCATGTCCAAATTAGCAAAGAATCAAGAGTTATGGTCTTTGAAAGTTCATGCCTTAAGTAAAAATTATAGGTCATTTTTCAAATTTAGTGAATTTCATGTCAAATTTTGAGGACCTTAATGGATTAAATATCAAAAACTCAAAACTAAGGGATTGTATATCTTTTCAATACCTTTCCAAATTTTACTCATTTGTGTGCAAATTCAAAAATATGAGTAAGTTATGAACTTTGGAATTTTGAGGCATTTTATTGAAATTTGACAATTATGCAAAATGGCCATTTCTTGAGAACTTCATTTTCAGCTATTCTCTTCACTTATAATCAAGCCCATGAACAATTTGTGATATGCTGAGGCCCATAACACTCTTCATTTCATGCCCATGTGCTTCATGAACTTGCTTGAATGAAAAAAATACAAAACATGCTCAATTTTGCAAATTCACCAACACTTCTTCATCTCAAACAATTATGAGCTGGAATTTGGAGAATATATTTCTGAATTCATTTGGCTCACAAAACGCACAAAAGGCAAGCAAATGCACGAGTGATACGCAGGCTCCATGTGCATCCTCATTTTTGGCCAAAACTTCCAAACATGCGCTCCAACAGTTTTGAGTGCTAAATACCACTTCTATCCTCTTCCTCTCGTGATATATAAAAATAATCAAGGCTCAGTTGTAAAAGGAGAGGCTCATAATCGCTACATTTCAAATCTGAAAATTTCCAAGCATCTCTGCAAATTGCTTTGAATCTCTCTTCTCCTTGGATCATTCTTCAAAATTCTTGGTGATTCAGCTTCAGTGAAGTAAGGAGATCAAGCCTGCACCATGTGATTGCTTCTGGAGTGAAGGAATCGTGTTTCCATTTTTCACATCCATGTGAGTTTCTTGAACTTTGATTTATGTGTTTCAGCTTGAATTGATGATGTAAATCATGTTCATTGAGTTGCTAGCTGGCCAATCACTAGGATTGATGTATATTTGAGCTTTGATTCAAGCAGAATTGTTGAAATCGTGTTCATGACTTTGGTGTTTGCAGTGAGTTTTTTCAGTTTTTGAGATTTTGTTTCTTGATCCATGCTTGATCATTGAGATTGATTCAAATTGCGTGATGTAGTATGATATGTTAGCTTTAATTTGCACTTGATTTCATGGATTTTGGTTGAGAAACGAGCATGATTGATGGATCTGAACATAGGCTCATGACCTGTTGTGTTGCACGCATTTTTCCCTATGCTGGAGGTTGAAGATGAAGTGAGGTGGCGCGCTTTGATTGGCTTGATTTAAATTATCATGCATTTCATATTATTTGATTTTAATTGATTTTCTGATTTTTATTTCTTGATCAAAACAACTTAAAAAAATTCTGAAAAAATTATCACAAGTCCAAAATAATTTGTACAATCTTGTGTAACTTTATTGGAATTTTTAGAAATGTTTTGATTGGTTTAAAAATTCATAAGTTTAAATAATTGTTTGTTTAAAGATTATTTTTATTTTAATAGTTCTTTTAATCTAAAAATTCCACAAAAATTATCTTTGACTCAAAAAAATTAATTAGAAATTGATTTTGATTTTTGTTTAGCATTTTTCTATTTTTTGATTAGAAATTTAATTTGAGAAGTTTATTTTGAATTTTTGCTTCATAATTTTTATTTTAATACTTCCTTTAATTCAAAAATTCTCAAAAATCATATAAGTTTTTTTTCAATCATAGAATCTGAATACATTTTTATTTTGACCTTTTTGTGACTTTTGGCTAGGGTTTGCATTTTTCCTTTAAATAAGAGTTTAATTGTTAATTGTTTGATTGATTTTCATTTTAATATTTCCTTTAATTCAAAAATTCCACAAAAAATTAGGGATGTGTGTTTTTAATTCTAATATTTGAATATAGTTTTGGTTGGATATTTTTTTTTCTGATTTTTGATTAGAATTTTATTTTGAGATGTGATTATTTGATTAATTGATTAATTGTTTGAATTTGATTTTATTTTTGACTTTTCATTAATTCAAAAATGTGAAAAAATATGTATTCTGACATTTAGCGTTTCCTTGTGGTTTGCATGATCTTGGTTTGAATTGTTTGAATTTTGATCTTACCTAATTAATATTTAAAATTAAAATTCAAACAATTAGGGTTTTGTAGCTTACATTGCAAGTTTCATTTTCAAAACCATTATGCCCCGGATTTTCAATGAAGTTTAGGTATTCATCATGGTTCATGAATGTATTGAGGATCTTAAAACCATTTTCCCTGAATTATTTGACTTGGTTTGATATTTTTCCATGAATTATTTTGAAAACTTTTCTAGTTTTGATAGTGTGGCCAACTAGTTTTGAACTTTGGGCCTTATTTTATCCCCTCCTCAACCATTCATGAACTTAAGACTTGCTTTCTGACTTCTACACACTTCAAAGATGCTAACATTTTTTTTGTGTAAATTATTGATCCTTGTTTCTATTTTTGATGTATTTTTGAAGTGAAGGTACCCAGTTAATGTTGCATATCTTGTTGCAATTTGATTGATGGCTAATGAACTTGAGTGAGGTCTATATTTGGGAACCTAATGATCATGTTGTTTCTATTTATCCAAATTAACTAAAGTTATTTCATTAAATGCCCCATGCTTGAATGATTGAACCTTTTGATGCAATTTGTGGGATTCCTCTTCTATTATGCTTGTGAGCTGTGATGAATTAATTGTGCATGATTGAATTGTGGTTGCTACTGACCTTCATGGTCTTTGATTGTAGTCTTCTCAAGCTCCCATGATCCTTGATTGATATTCAATTGTCCACTCAACATGGTGATAGAAAGGAGCAACATTCCTCTAATTTTTTGACCAAATTATGCATATGCTTGTTTCTTTTTGTCTATCATGTCTAATGTTTTGATATTTGCTATCATGTTTGCTCATTTCATTATGGTGTCATCATCCATCCCTTATTTGAATCATCATTCTAATTATGGGAATACTAACTTGGCTGTTGAATTTTTTTTCATTTTTTGGCTTAATGCTATTGTGTTCCACTTTATTTGTGGAACACAACTTTATACTGGCACTACTCTTGTGCTTGGCATATTTGATAGTCTATGCAGGATATATATATATATATATATATATATATATATATATATATATATATATATATATATATATATATATATATATATATATATATATATATATATATATATATATATATATATATATATATATATATATATATATATATGTGTGTGTGTGTGTGTGTGTGTGTGTGTGTGTGTGTGTGTGTGTGTGTGTGTGTGTGTGTGTGTGTGTGTGTGTGTGTGTGTGTGTGTGTGTGTGTGTGTGTGTGTGTGTGTGTGATTATGAATGCTATGCATTGTCCATGGGATCTGTTCATATTTGAAAATCTCAATACTTACATCCCGATGGAGTAATTTCTGACTTGATTTGTCTGCTGATGCCAACTTGCTTGAAGTTCTCTGGGTTTTTTTATTCTTGTTCAGTTTCTGCGGATAGTTATCTGTTTGGTATTACATTATTTCCTTTCTTCTATTTTCATTTTGTATAGTTCTATGTTGCATGATGGGACCTCTGTTGCTGATATATGTCAGGAGGCCCTCTATTTTTGATTGATACATGTGTTGTGTTTGTTTCTTTATTTGTTGATCGATGAGTTACTCAATTTAGAAATTGAGATCACGACTTTGCTCTCAGTGCATGTTCCCTATAGGATGTTTATTGTTTTCCTTCTTTAATTATTAATCGATGAGTCACTCAATTTAGAAAATGAGATCACGACTTCTCTCTCAGTGTTCCCTATAGGATGTTTATTGTTTTATTTCTTTAATTGTTGATCGATGAGTCACTCAATTTAGAAATTGAGATCACGACTTCGCTCTCATTGCCTGTTACCTATAGGATAATTTTGTTAAGCTTCCTTTGACATGTTAATTAAGGTAGGAATCCATGTATGCTAACATAGGGTAGGATTTCCTTTATCCTCAACCTTAGGGTCAACTATTGTATGATAACATTAGGGATAGTGCTAGGCTAGTTTCCCTTAGTTGTTTTTCCTTCCTTTGCATTTTGCATCTTAAAACAAAATTGTTTTCTTGGCAAATCATAAAACATCTCTAATAAACTCAAACCTTTCTTCAAGGTAAAAGATACAAATCAATCTTATTTGTTTGTGCGCCTCTTGGCTTTGTTTTTAAACCTGGTTTATTGATGTTTCGCCATCTTTGCCATGATACCTTGTTATCTTATAGCCGATGTTTCGCCATTGCACACTTGTTAGAAGCCGATGTTTCGCCATCGAACCTGTTTGTCATCCTACTTTGACTCTCGATGTCATTGTTAGGTGTGTTGTTTTATTATTTGATGTTTCGCCATCCTTGACATGTTACCTTTTTATCTTTTAGCCGATGTTTCGCCATCGCACATTTGTTTGAAGCCGATGTTTCGCCATCACACATGTTTGTTATCCTACTTTGATTCTTAATATCATTGTTAGGTGTGATGTTTTGTCATCCGTTTTGTTGATGTTTCGCCATCTTTGCCATGATTCCTTATTATCTTCTAGCCGATGTTTCACCATCGCACATTTGTTTGAAGCCGATGTTTTGCCATCGCACATGTTTGTTATCCTACTTTGATTCTCAATGTCATTGTTATGTGTGACGTTTTATCGATGTTCTATCATCTTTGACATGTTACCTTGTTATCTTTTAGCCGATGTTTCGCCATGGCATACTTGTTTGAAGCCAATGTTTCGCCATCACACATGTTGGTTATCCTATTTTGATTCTCAATATCATTGTTAGGTGTGATGTTTTATCATTTGATGTTTCGCCATCTTTTACATGTTACTTTGTTATTATTTAGCCGATGTTTTACCGTCTCATTTGTTTGTTGTTTCATTTGATGTTTTGCCATCATGATTGTTTTTGTTGTCTTAACTAAAAAACACAACCACCCAAAATATATGAGCCAAACTATGGCTGCACTGATTTCTTAAAAGGGATACGTAGGCATTGGGGTAGGGCCCAACCGAGCATAAATTTTATTTTCCCTACATTGTTTTCTTTTTCTTTCGCATGCATTCCCTTTTCAGTCTTTAAGCCATAGACATAGGTTTTGATCACACCCATTAGATTAGACAACAAGAGTGGATACCGTAGAGTACTATGGGCGTGTGGGGTGCTAATACCTTCCCCTTGCATAACAGACTCCCTTACCCGATCTCTCGGTCAAAAGACCGTGATTTCTCCCTTTTCAGGTTTTCTCGATGTTTACCTTTCCCTTTCGGAGGGATAAAAGACGTTCGGTGGAGACTTCATTGATGTTTCATTACATCCAGATGACATGTTCGGCCGGGTGGTTTCAGCTGGCGACTTCACTGGGGAAAGATTGACCTTTTGCTGGTCCATCTCGGAGTCGATCCTAGCTCTTGTTTGTTTTCTTTTGGGTGTTTATTTTACCGCTTTGCATATTTATCTGTTTGCATTGCATCCTATGTGCACTTTACTTTCTGCATACTGGATTTGGCTGGACTGTTTGGATTCTGGATTTTCTTGGTGGGTGGGTTGTTCCATGAGGTAAAAGGCCTTGTACCCAGGCTATGAGTGAATTTCATAGGAACTAGGAATAGAGTGGCCATGGCAGCTATGAGGCGGATGCTTTATAGACCTAACCATGAGACCCATGACTTCAGAGGTAGTTCGGGTAGGTGTTATCGTATGATGATACCGATAGTCGAGCTCTTGTACTCTGATTTGGCTTTTAACCTTACCTTGACCTAGACTACACCCGTGAGAGGGGCGGGAAAACTTTTCTTACAGGTACAAGTACTGTTGGTGACTTTGTGTTGTGAAGGTGACTCAGGTTCCCATGATAGTTTTGAAGCTTTGGGATTTTCTTTTGATCTTGAGTGGTTCCGTTCTGTAATGGTCCAGCCATTATCCAGTGTGAAACTTTGATCCTGTCATGTTGCATCATAGCATATTTATTTCTAAAAAAAATGATGTATAAAAAATAACTAGCATGTGCATGTCATCTTCCAGGAACATTCGAGAGTCCTCTTTTCATCAGAAATGGCTGGCCTCCCGTCAGTTGAGTTTGATTCAGTTCTTGTTAAAGAGCCCACCAGGCATACATTCTCTTATCAGATTCCTTCACTTGATGTGTCTGAATTGAAGAGGTTGAGTTCTTATCTGAAGAGTGATGTTATGAACAATTTCAACAAAAATTATGGTAATTTGTTACTAATCCTTAACACTCCAGTTGACCCAATGGCTTTGATCGCCCTCTTCCAGTTCTATGACAAGGAATTACGGTGTCTTACTTTTCAAGATTATCAACTGGTTCCCACACTAGAAGAGTACGCGCACCTACTTAATATCAAGTTGTCCTATGAAGTTCCTTTTGTCCAAGTGCCGAAGAAGATGAAGTTCTAAGTTATTGCTGAAACTTTTCATTTGAGTTGGAAAGAGGTGAAAGACAATTGGAAATCAACTGAAGATACTACCGGGTTTTATTTGGATTTCTTAGTGAAGAAAGCTGAAGACTGGGCAAAGAAAGGGAATTGGAATGACTTCAGCTCTCTGTTTTCTCTCATGATATATGGGATCATCCTCTTCCCTCGCAAGAGAAATTTTATGGATTTGACGGCTATTTGTGTTTTTAGAAATAAGAACCCGGTGCCGGCACTCTTGGCAGATACTCTTTACACCATTCATTTCAGGCATGGAAAAGGAGGTAATGTAAGTTTATGTCATTCGATGTTATATCAATGGTTTAAGTTGCACCTACCGGTAAATGGCCCTTTCATGGATACCAAACATTCTCTCCGATGGTCATCAAGGCTTGTCAACCTTACTTCATTTGATATCCGGTGGAATTATGACATGGTGGAAGTACAAAGTATTATCACTAGCTGCGGATATTTCCCTAATGTTCCCATCATAGTAACTAAGGGATGTATCAACTATAATCCTGTGCTTGCTTATCGTCAATTTGGATATGCAATGGATGGACTGCCAAAGGTTGAGGAGGTGTCTGAATCAGTGTATTTTATTAGAGGTAGTGATCATGCAATGTTGAAAAGAGTGACAAGTGCTTGGAAGGGAATTCACAAGAAGGATAGAACTACTTTGGGCAAGAAGGTTCCTATTGTTAGGGTTCCTTACTTGGATTGGATTAGAGCCAGGGTTAAGATTTTACGGTTACCATTTGCAAGGTCGGCTCCTATATGTGAGCAACCTCCTACTGTTTTGAGTAACACGGTGCCTACTGAGGTGTTCACCCAGTTCATGTTGAGAACATTCAACTTCGTGCAAAAGACCGTGAGGAAAGGATGAAACTTTATTGGGTAGATCGAAAAAGGGCCGACTTAGCTCGCAAACTCAAAGAAGCTCAAGGGGAAACTTCTGATGTAACCAGTTTTAGGAAGAGATCTCATGATGAAATGGAAGAAGAGTTGAGTAAGACCCAGCAAGAGTGCCAGAAGCTTCAGGCATCTAAGAATAGCCACAGGAAGAAGATTCAAAACTTGGAGAAACACCTCAAAGACAAAGATGCTTAGCTTAAGAAGGAAGTAGACCAGAAGCGCGTCGCAGAGGATCGATTTTAAGAAAGTAAAGTAGTCGCATCACAACTTTTGAAGGAGAAAGCCAGGCTTGAAGAGTATTGTCAGCACCTTGAAGCATATCTTGTTCCGGAGATTTAATTTTTGTTACTTACCTTTGGTGTATTTGGTCACCCCCGGGATTTTTGGAAGGGACCGTTGTTTGTTTTTATTATTCAGTTTTTTTGTTAAGTTTACTTTGAAACACGTATTCTATTGTTTATCGCTACACTCTTAAATGTCCGAAGTCACTTAAACATCATTTCTTTTGTTTGTAAGTAATTGAAGTGTTTGTCTTATTGATATTTTTTCTTTCCTTTGATTGTATGCTTGATTATTGGTTGCACGCCGTGATTGATGAATAAAAAGACTCTTGAATACTTGGAAAAGACAAACATATCATGCACATCATGCATTTCACAACATTACAGGTTATCTCAAGACAATATTCTTATTCTGCTGCTTTTCTTATTCAGAATTCAAGACGGCTACTCATCGGTATTCTACCAGAAACAATTTGCCAAGACAGATGGAACAAGTTCAAGCTGAACTCACTGAAATAAGGGCCCAGATGGCTACTCAGATGACCCAATTCATGGAGGTCATCACCAATGTGAATCATCGACAGGAGGAACTGGCTGCCATTGTCAACAACCAGCGCCGCTATCTAGAGGATGGTGGAAATCAAGGGCTCTATCAGGACATTTTTGTAGGATTGGGAGATGTGCAAGATCAGCCTGTTGGAAATTTTCACGGGATGCCCGAAAACCCTTTTGTGCGCAACGTAGGGCAGTTTCCCCCGTCTCCAAGACCTCGTCTTGTAGGAACAGAAGAGATAATCAGGGCGGTGTAAGGAGCTATTAGGAGCAGGATTATGACTTTGATCAGGATGAAGATCAGTTTTCTGTTCGGCGTTCAGAGCTGGAAGTTCAAGTTGAAGATAAGAAGTATCGGTTGTTGGAAGAACGTTTGAAGGTTGTGGAAGGGCAAGGAGCCCTCGGTATGGATGCTAATGATCTCGGGTTGGTGTCTAGGGTGAAAGTTCCTCCAAAGTTCAAGCCTCATGTATTTGAAAAGTACAACGGAACGTCATGTTCTGTTACTCATTCAACTGCTTATTTCCGAAAGATGTCGGTGCATACTAAGAATCAGGGGCTTTTGATTCACTTTTTCCAGGATAGCCTATCTGGGGCATCCCTGGAGTGGTACATGAAGTTGGACAAAACTCATATTCGTTGCTAGAATGATCTTGCTCGGGCTTTTGTCAAACATTATTGGTACAATGTGGATATGGCGCCTAATCGCACTCAGTTACAGAATTTGTCACAGGGACCAAGAGAATCTTTCAAGGAATACGCTCAAAAGTGGCGTGAATTGGCTGTGAGGGTTCAACCTCCACTCATAGAGAGAGAACTTATTGATATGTTTATGAGTATCCTGCAAGGGCCATTCTATGAGCACATGATAGGAAGTACTTTGGCAGGATTTGCAGACTTGGTTATGGCTGGTGAAAGAACTGAGATAGGTTTGAAATTGGGGAAAATTTAGATTGGAGGTTCTAGTGGCTCATCAGGGGGCAGTAAGAAACCATTTAACACTTACCCTAAGAAAAGGGAAGGCGACGCAAGCGCAGTTTACTCTCATAGAGGAAGAAGAGAGGATCATCAGCACTAATAAATCAATGTTGTTTCTATTCCTCTTAATGCTCCTTCGCAGCAGAGACCGAACACAGTGCCTCAACAACAAAGACAACAAGATGCTCCCCGTCAGTATAATAATCAACAACAGAGACAGCCGAGGAAATTCGATCCCTTGCTAATATCTCTTAATGAAGCACTCCACCATTTGCTCAATTTGAAGTTAATCGGTTTGAGAAATATGCCACCACCACCCGCAAGACTTCCTCTTAACTATGATGCTAACGTGAGATGTGAATTCCATTCAGAAGGAGTTGGTCATTCTACTGACAATTGCTTTACGTTGAAGTGCAAAATACAAGACTTGTTGGATGCTAAGGAAATTGAGTTTACTCCAGTGACTGGTCCGAATGATACTCAGAACCCGATGCATAGGCATGTAGGGGGTGTTGTTAATATGATTGATGATAATGGTGAAATGTTGAATTTAATCATGAATGTGGAACAAGTAACTACTTCGTTGTGGTACGTTAAGAGGTATTTACTTGACAATTCTATTTTCCCGGGTTGTACTTCAGAGTGTGCCAAGTGTAGAGAACAACTGAGGGGCTGTGTAGATTTAAGAGCCGGCATCCAGTTGATGATAAAGGAGGGTTCCCTGCAGTTCGACAGAAAACCGAGCTACCAAAAGGTTACCGAAAAAGATATTGCTGTGGTATCTATTCCTTACACCCCTGTGCGCATTCTTACCCCATCTAGGGCACCTCCTTTGATGATTACGGTACCTGGTCCCATGCCGTATAACAGTGAGAAGGCCATTCCATGGCATTATGGTGCTGATGTTTATTACCATGGGGTGAAGCAGGAGGTAAGTACTCATTTTTTTGAGGAAGAACGTGCTGAAGATAATGAAGGGGAAGTTCATAATTTTTCTGGTGTGGGTCGAATGACTAGAAGCGGGAGAGTATTTGTTCCTTCCAATGTGTAAGATGCGGAAGATTCTTCTGCAAGAGAAAAAGGAAAATAACAAGCGATGATTGGTAATATGAGGGTTACGCCAGCCAATGTGACTCAACCAATCCTGATACCATAAGCTTCTTCAGTTCCCGATGAGGTTAAAGAGTTAATGTGAATTATCAGAAAGAGTGATTATAGCATAATTGATCATCTGAGCCATACTCCTTCTAAGATGTCTATCTTGTCTTTGTTGATTTATTCAGAACCTCACATAAATGCTTTGATGAAGTTGTTAAAGAATGTGTTCGTGCCATATGAGATAACAGTCAATCAGTTTGAGAATGTTTGTCCTAACATATCTGTCGAAAACGGCCTGGGCTTCACAAATTTTGATCTTCCTCTGGAGGGGCCAGACCATAACAAAGCGTTGCATATTTCAATGGAGTGCAGGGGCACTACTTTATCCCGGGTTTTGGTGGACACATGGTCGTCCTTAAATGTATTGCCCAAGTCAGCATTGATGAAGATTGATTATTCTAGACTGGAGCTGCGCCCTAGTGATTTGATGGTGAAGACGTTTGATGGGTCTCGAAGGTCAGTATTTGGGGAGGTGGAGTTACCAATCAAGGTTGGTCCTAGCACCTTCACGGCTACTTTTTTAGTGATGGATATACAGCCACCGTATTGTTGTTTATTGGGGCGGCCGTGGATTCATAGAGTAGGGGCAGTCACTTCTACTCTTCATCAGAAACTCAAGTATCCTACAGAGGGAAAGATGATAATGGTGTGCGGCGAGGAAGAGTACATTGTAAGTCATTTGACATCATTCCGCTATGTTGAAGTTGAAGGAGAGATACATGAGACTCTGTTTCAAGCGTTTGAGACAGTTCATGATGTCAATTTTCCTCCTCCAAAGCAGAAAAGGAAACCTGAAACTGTTATGTCATCTCTCAAGGATGCGAGAGATATGGTGGAAAATGGTAACCCTAAAGGTTGGGGTCAGGTGCTGGACGTTACCCCAAAGTTTAATAAATTTGGTCTTGGTTTTAGCCCAGGTCAACAGAGTACAACTCCCAGAGCATCTTGTTTATCTACTCCTGTGAAGTTTTCCCGTCCTTGTGCTACTCAAGAAGGACACGTCAATGCAGTTGGCGACGATAGGGCTGATGGCTACAATATCAGAGATTGGATTCGTTCGAGTATTCCAGGATATACACTCAACAATTGGAATTCTGTGGATGTTATCCAAGTTTCAAGCGCTGAGGAGTAATTTTCTTGTTTTCTTTTATTATCATATCATAATTCCTACGCTCTGCCCAAGGCGTAGTGGATCATTTGTGTAGGGCCACCATGTTTATTTTCAAAATTTTATCATGAAATAAAGGACGTTTTTGCATTCAAAATTTTGCTCCATTTCTTTTTTATTTGAATGGCAATGTTTTTCTTTTCACACACTGTCACTAAAAAACGCCAAAATGTCGTTCAAGAAGATGCACTTCCACCACCGATTATATTGATAACGACTCTGCTATGGCTCATTATGACTTTGATACTCCTATTTATCAAGCTGAGGAAGAAGCATATGAGGATTGTGATCTTCCTGAGGAATTAGCAAGATTGTTAAAACAAGAGGAGAAGGTTATCCAGCCAAATCAGGATTCGATTGAGGTGGTGAATATTGGCACAGAAGAGGTAAGAAGAGAAGTCAAGATAGGGGAAGATCTCGAAGAAAGTATAAAGTTCAGATTGATTGAGCTACTCCGTAAGTATTCTGATATCTTCGCTTGGTCTTATGAGGATATGCCTGGGTTGGATACAGATATAGTGGTGCATCGATTACCGCTCAAAGAAGGTTGTTCTCCTGTCAAGAAAAATCTCTGAAGAACTCATCCTGAGATGTCCAAGAAGATCAAAGAGGAGGTCCAGAAGCAGCTGGACGCAAATTTCTTAAAGGTCATCAATTATCCGCCATGGATTGAAAATATTGTGCCTGTGCCCAAAATAGATGGTAATGTCAGGATGTGCATGGATTTATAGGGATTTGAACAGGGCCAGCCCCAAAGATGACTTCCCTCTTCCGCATATTGATGTGTTGGTCGATAATACTGCTCACTCCAAAGTTTTTTTGTTCATGGATGGTTTTTCGGGTTACAATCAAATTAAGATGGCTGCGGAGGATATGAAGAAGACAACATTTATCACGCCTTGGGGAACCTTTTGCTATAAAGTGATGCCGTTTGGTTTGAAAAATGTCGAGGCAACATATCAGCACGCCATGGTCACTCTCTTTCATGATTTGATTCACAAAGATATTGAGGTATATGTGGACGATATGATTGCTAAGTCTGACACGGAAGAGGAACATCTTGTTCATCTGGAAAAGTTGTTCGGGAGACTGAGGAAGTTCTTGCTAAGGTTGAATTCAAATAAGTGCACCTTCGGGGTGAGAAGGAAGTACGTGGTTTCTTGGGAAGGTTAAACTACATTTCTAGATTTATTTCTCATCTCACAGCCACCTGTGAACCTTTGTTCAAGTTGTTGAAGAAAAGTCAGACAATGAAATGGAATGAGGATTGTCAGAAGGTCTTTGACAAAATAAAGGAGTATTTGCAGGAACCTCTGATACTCATGCCGCCAGTGGAAGGAAGGCCACTAATCATGTATCTAACTGTGTTGGAGAGCTTAATGGGTTGTGTCCTTGGTCATCACGATGAGACAAGGAAGAAAGAGCGGGCCATTTACTACTTGAGTAAGAAATTTACGGAAGGCGAGTCAAGGTACTCATTGCTGGAAAAGACTTGTTGTGCGCTTTCCTGGGCCGCTAAACATTTGAGGCAATACATGTTAACTCACACCACCTACTTGATATCCAAAATGGATCCAATCAAGTATATTTTCGAGAAGCCATCTCTTACAGGCAGGGTAGCCCGTTGGCAGATGATACTCACCGAGTATGATATCCAATACACTACTCAAAAAGCAATTAAGGGTAGTGTATTGGCCGACCATCTTGCTCATCAGCCCATGAATAATTATGAACCGATGAAGTTTGATTTTCCAGATGAGGAAATTGTGTATATTCGAGATTGTAATATGACAGACCCAGACGAAGTACCCGAGCCGGGATCGCGTTGGACGCTTGTTTTTTATGGTGCCTCTAATGCCATGGGCAATGGTGTCGGAGCCATTATCACTTCCCCCGAGGGATACCATATTCCTTTCACGGCTCGTATTTGTTTCGTTTGCACTAACAACATGGCCGAATATGAGGCTTTCATTTATGGCATTGAAGCAGCGATCGACCTGCGCATCAAATTTTTGAAAGTTTACATGGATTCCAATCTTGTTATCATCCAGATTAATGGAGATTGAGAGACTCACCATCAAAACCTAATTCCCTATTGTGAGCATGTTATGAAGCTGATTTTGTACTTCGAGGAGATCAAGTTTGAGAACATTCCCAGAGAAGAAAACAATCTAGCTGATGCACTGGAAACTTTGTCCTCCATGTTCAAGGTTAAGTGGGCTAATGAGGCACCTTCCATTACCACCAGAAGTTTGAGTAAGCCAGCTTTCTGTTTTGAGGCTAATTTGGAATCAGATGGTAATCCTTGGTTTTATGATGTTAAACGATATCTTGAAACACAAGAGTACTCTAAAGAGGCATCTGTCACAGATAAGAAGTTCTTGAGAAGATTTTCAGCCAAGTTCTTCCTCAGTGGTGGTGTGTTGTATAGAAGGCATCATGACGGTTTACTGCTCAGATGTGTTGACAAGAAAGAAGCAGCTAGAATCATTGAAGAGATACACGAAGGTGATTTTGGGACCCATGATAGTGGGCACACCATGGCTAAAAAGATTTTGCGAGCAAGTTATTATTGGTCCACCATGGAGACTGACTGTTACAAGCATGCATGGGTTTGCCACAAATGTCAAGTCTATTCTGATAAAGTGCATGTGCCTCCAGTACCTTTGAATGTCTTGACTTCCCCTTGGCTGTTTGCGATGTGGGGAATTGATATGATCGGCAAAATTGAACCAATTGCATCCAATGGACACCGTTTCATTCTGGTTGCCATCGATTATTTTACAAAATGGGTCGAAGCTGCATCGTATGCCAATGTCACCTAGCAGGTGGTAACTCGGTTCATTAAGCACAATATTATCTGTTGCTACGAAGTGCCTGAAAAGATCATTACCGATAATGGGTCTAATTTTAACAACAAAATTATGAAGGAGCTTTGTGATTCCTTCAAAATCAAGCATCATAACTCTTCCCCATACAGACCAAAGATGAACGGTGTTGTCGAAGCAGCCAATAAGAATATCAAGAAGATTATGCAGAAGATGGTAGTAACCTATACAGATTGGCATGATATGATGCCTTTCGCTTTGCATGGTTATCGCACCACTGTGCGTACTTCGACTGGGGCAACCCCATTTTCTCTGGTTTACAGCATGGAAGCAGTATCACCGGTAGAAGTCGAGATTCCTTCTCTTAGGATCATGAGGGATGTTGAGCTGGATGAAAGTGAATGGGTACAGAATCGGCTGAATCAGTTGGAACTTATTGACGAGAAGAGGTTGACGACTGTATGTCATGGTCAGGTATATCAGCAAAGGATGAGGAAAGCTTTTGATAAGAGGGTACGACCTCAGTATTACAAACCAGGTGACCTTGTGCTAAAAAGGATAATTCTCCCCCAGGGAGATCCCAGGGGCAAGTGGGCTCCGACTTATGAAGGTCCTTTCGTGGTCAGAAAAGTTTTCTCTGGAGGAGCGATGATTCTCACAACTATGGATGGAGAGTACTTCCCTCTCCCTGTGAATGCTGACGTAGTTAAAAAATACTTTGCATAAAAAAATATAAAATAAAAAAAAACCCGCTAAACTGAAAACCCGAAAGGGCGGTTTAGGAAAAAAGAGGGTGTCCTGGTGAATTGAAAACCCGAAAGGGCGATTCAGGCAAAAGTTAGGGACTTAAAGCAAATGACTACGCTTAGCATGAGATCCTTTGTTTCTTTCCTTTGTCCTGTCACCTGGCATAAGCTCGAAGCTAATCCAAGAATGATCTGTCTGAGAGCAGAAAGATGAAAGCGTGAGATTCATAAGAGTCATAGCAGAGTCGGGACTTGATGGATATTCACATTCACATTGCCATTTGTAAACACTTGTTTGCTTTGATTTTTGTAATTACTTGCTTCCAAATGTAAATGCCTTTTTCACAGGCTGATTTCTCAAAATCAATAGAATATCTTCTTTCAAGTACATGTATACTTTTCTTTTCTCCCTTTTTACTATTTTGTTTGCAAAAACGTCCAATATTTTTTATAAGCATGTGCATATAAACTTCGTGGACCTTACACGAAATTGGTAATCTAAGCCATGGTTAGTTGATCGCTTGAAATGCAGATAACAAACATAACTACTACTGTGCAAGGGGTATGTTTGTTTCTCTGTTTGATAGGATTCTCATTCACTTTTCTGGTGGATGCCTTTCCCATTTGTTTCACAGCTCCGTGTTGTTGGTAAAGGTTATGGGTCAGGGTAATATCAAGATTACGGCAGGTCGGCGAGATCGGCGAACCTAGTTGGAAACATTTCTTCCTCATAATGGTTTTTATTATGTTTCTTTACCGCACTTTCATGTGTTATCTTGATTGATTATTTTTAGCATTGTCTTCATATAGGATTTTTTTTATAGCCGAATGTCAGTCTTGATGCGTTGAATATTTTTTCCTTGAAAAAAATTGTTTCATATTACTTAATCCATCCAGTATCACTCTTTAATTGTTTTTCCGGGAATTTTGATACCAACTGTGCCAATTCTTTTGCTTAGCCATGAGTTTGGAGGAAGGAGTTTAGCTGAAAACGATGACTGTAGTGGTATGCTTTTGAGTAGAATCCCGTTGACGATGTACAGGAATTGTTTCAATCCCCAAACACCGGAGATATAAGGGAGTTAGACCCTCGTTAACCCCTCTGAGCCTTCGAAGTAGAAGTTTCTTTCCCGTTAAAAAAAAACTTTTTTTTAACCCGGGGCAGGGTAGATGTTCAAAAGAATTTGACCAAGCATTCAAATTTCAGAAGGAATGTCCCATCTGAGGATCACCATATTTTATCTTTTGCATCATGAGATCGGGAAAAATGTCTAAACCATGATGTTCATTTCCTCATAAAGTCCTGAGGTCGAGATCGAATCGATACAATAATGGCTATCCCTCGCCGTCCAAGGAATGAGGCATTTGTTTTCTTCAAAAAAAAAAGAAAAAAAAGTTCAAAGACCTAAAGTCATGTTGACTTGTACGAAGAGGAATGTATGAATAAGAAAGAAACAAAAAGCCCCGCTAAGTCAAAACATGAAAACAAATCGCTTAGGCAAAAGTTTAGGCATCCCGCTGGACTTCCAAAATTGAAATTCAAGAGATTTTGTCCAGGAAAAAGTTAGGGAAAAGAGAGCCTAAAATGCCAAAAGAAAAGAGAGATTATTCAATAAAATTTTTCATCAAAAGAACAGGAACAATAATATAAAAAACAAAAGCAGCAAAAGTTAAGTGACAATCCTGTTGGAGAATTTTCCATGATCACTCAACCATTACAAATCCTTTTGAAAGATGAATGCTTGTGATAAGTCAGCTGAACTTAGGACAGGAGAATATCATGAAGGGGGTGGGCACCAAATAACTTGAGCCTTGAAAAACTTTTTTTTTAAAAAAAAAACCTCGAACCAGGCCACGTTACAACCTCTAAAAGTCCTAACTGAAACAAGGGTTTAACTCGAAAGCATACTACAACAGGATAACGTTTCCTAAACTCCCAAATATGTGTTGCATATCAATGTTGATATCTTACCACCCGCATCTTGACTCGTTTTCTTAAAAAAGGGGGGAAGAAAAGTTTTGAAATTTTTTGCACTCTAGCCAGTGATTCATTCACAACAGAGATGCGACACTTTGTTAAGGTTTTCAACTTCAAGGCTTAAATAATCGTCGCATTGGATCTGTCATTCCCAAAATAAACATCTTTCTGCATGCAAAACATTTGTTTGACATTGTAAGTGTTTGGTTGTTGGCATGTTTTTTGGTAAAACCAGGTGTGTGAATGTCATGACTGATGTCATAACATTCTGGGTTACTAGGTACATTCTGCAGAAAAAGGATGTCATACAGAAGTTGCTTAAATTGAGTGTTTAGCTGATCATCATGAAATGATCATATTTATTACATTCTACCAAAATCAGTAAACAAGATTCTTGTTGTCATAACCAATGTTAAGACATCCTGTACTGATCTAACAGTTGTACAGTTTTGTTAATTCTGAGATTTTTCAGGAAACTGGTTTACACAGTCCAGTACAAAGTCTCACGTGGACTTTAGGTTAACTTGGCTTAACCCTAATCTGGTTGATAAAGTCCTGCGACCAAGTCTTGAGGTTAATTAACCCTAACTATTTTTGTGGAAGCCCTAACTGAAGAACAACGGCCTATATATTCAACAAGACGACTGTTGGTGAAGACAACTTTTTGACAGAAGATCAATAAGGGGCTGTATAGTTTTAACTACTGTAATCCAAGCAATTATCATTGTGATAAGTGACTTGGAGTAGGATTTGATTGTAAGGGTTGTGTATCACTAAAAGCTTTGAAGCACGAGTGTTTGTGTCACTTGATTAAAGCTTTGAAGCAAAGTCAAGTTAGGTTATGTATCACTCAAAGATTTGAAGCACGAGTGTTTGTGTTAGTTGATTAAAAGCTGTGAAGCATAATCAAGTGTATGGTCTAAAGAGTGTCTTCATAATTTCGTTAGTCAATGTTTAGTATCACTGCTGTGATTGAGGGGGAGTGAGTAGGAACTCAGGTTTAAGTTGAACTTAGATTGAAGTTGCATTGGGTAGGTCTTAAGTGAAGGAGATAAACTGGTTGGTTTATTCCTGAATTAATATCTCTTATAGTGAATTTCCTCCCTGGCTTGGTAGCCCCCAGAGTAGGTGTTCTTACACACTGAACTAGGTAAACAATTGACTGTGTTCTTTATTGCTTTTAGATTTACTATCTTGTAGAAAGTCAGATACAGTGTCATAACATTCACTATGACATTGAGTATCTGCTGCCATAATTTTCAATTGGCATCAGAGCAGGCACCCTGCCTGTCTTACTGGGTGAGATCTAGGGATATTATTTTCTGGAGCTATGGACAAAGAAGGAGTTTTTGGAAACAGACCACCCATTCTGGATGGATCAAATTATAACTACTGGAAACCTCGTATGATTGCCTTCTTAAAATCACTGGACAAAAAGGCTTGGAGAGTTGTTGACAAAGGATGGAACCATCCCACCATAACTGAGAAAGATGGGACAATCAGTCTGAAACCTGAGGAAGAATGGAGCAAAGAAGAAGATGAGTTATCCATGGGTAATTCCAAAGCCTTAAATGCTTTGTTCTATGGAATTGATAGAAACATATTCAGACTAGTACATCAATGTGAACTAGCCAAGGAAGTTTGGGACACTCTCAAAACTACTCATGAGGGCACATCCAAAGTAAAAATGTCAAGGCTTCAGATGCTGACTACCAAATTTGAGAACCTAAGGATGATGGAAGATGAGACCATTCATGAGTTCACATGAACATCTTGGAGATTGCTAACACCTCAGGAACATTGGGAGAAAAGATGTCAGAAGAAAATATGGTGAGAAAGATTCTCAGATCCTTGCCTAAAAGATTTGCAATGAAGGTGACTGCTATAGAGGAAGCTCAGGATATCTGCAATTTGAAGGTGGATGAACTCATTGGGTCACTTCAGACCTTTGAGATGGGGATCAGTGACAATGTCAACAAGAAAAACAAGAGCATAACACTTATATCTAATACTGAAGATGAAAACAAGGAGGAGGATGAAGAAAATATTTCAGAAGCTATAGCCATGCTTGGAAGATAATTCAACAAACTCATCAAGAGAATGGACCCAAAGTCAAGGTCAAATGTTAAGAACATTCCTTCTGACATTAACAGATCCTATGACTCCAGCAGAAGACCAAAGTCTGAAGAGAAGGGAAATCAAAGCAAAGGAATTCAATGCCATGGATGTGAAGGATATGGGCACATTCGAGTTGAATGTCCTACCTTTCTTAAGAAACAAAAGAAAGGAATGTCTGTTACTTGGTCTGACTGTGATTCAGAAAGTAATTCTGAAGAAGAATCTTCCAAACTAGTTACTGCACTAACTGGTATTTGTAACTCTGATAGTGACTCTAATGATGAGGAAGTGACATTTGAAGAACTGGCTGATTCCTACAAGAAGTTATGTATCAGAAGTGCTGAAGTCTATCAGCAAAATGAGAGACAAACAAAACTTATAATAAAGTTGGAGGCTGAGAAAAAGGCAGGCATTGATACTATAAGTCATCTAGAAGGGGAAGTTCAAATGCTAAACTCAAAACTGGACCAGATGACCAAATCTGTCAAGATGCTGACAAATGGAACTGACAAATTAGAAGAAATCCTTCAGATTGGACAAAATGTGGGAAACAAGTCTGGTCTAGGATTTGTGGAAACAAAGAAATCTGTTATAGACAAGAAGAAGATCAGGCCTGATAAACAAATGTCAAAGCAGATGTCACAACATATAACTCAACATCAAGAACAGAGAAATATGAAGAAAAAGTATCAAAGATGGAGATGTCATCATTGTGGGAGGTTTGGTCACATAAAGCCATTCTGCTTCAGATTATATGGATATCCTAATCAGACCCCAGTTGTCAAACCTAAGTCTAACAAGGTACCATATACTCAACAGTGGAAGAAAAAGGCTACTGCCCTGATAGCTCACACCTCCCTTAGAGTCTCTGCAAAGGAAGATTGGTACTTTGACAGTGGATGCTCTAAACACATGACTGGAATCAAGAATCTTCTCAATAGTGTTAAACCTCACACTACTAGTTATGTGACCTTTGGAGATGGTGCTAGAGGAGAAATCAAAGGAGTTGGAAACTTGGACTGTCATGGAGTTCCAAACCTAAATGAAGTATTGCTGGTAAAAGGCTTGACTGCTAATCTCATAAGTATAAGCCAATTATGTGACCTAGGATTCAAGGTCAACTTCACCAAGTCTGAATGTCTTGTAACTAATGAGAAACAAGAAGTTGTAATGAGAGGAGTCTGATCTAAAGACAACTGCTACTTGTGGGAGCCTGAGAACACTAATTACTCTTCTGTGTGTTCTATTGCCAAAGAAGAAAAAGAAGTGAAACTGTGGCACCAAAAACTTGGTCATCTACATCTAAGAGGAATGAAAAGGATTATATCCATAGAGGCAGTCAGAGGGATTCCAAGAATGCAAATTGATGAAGGGAGAGTCTGTGGTGAATGTTAGGTTGGGAAGCAGACTAGAATGTCACATCCAAAGTCAAGACATTTGACCACCTCTAAGGTACTAGAACTTCTACATATGGATCTGATGGGACCAATGTAGGTGAAAAGTCTTGGTGGAAAAAGATATGCCTATGTTGTTGTGGATGATTTTTCCAGATTCACCTGGATTAACTTCATTAGGGAAAAATCTGATGTATTTGAAGTGTTTAAAGAACTGTGCAAAAGAATTCAAAGAGAAAAAGAAGGGTGCATTGTCAGAATCAGAAGTGATCATGGCAAGGAATTTGAAAACAGTAAGTTTGATGAGTTCTGTTCCTCAGAAGGAATTAATCTTGAATTCTCTTCATCTATAACTCCTCAACAAAATGGAGTTGTAGAAAGGAAAAACAGGACTATACAGGAATCTGCCAGAGCAATGATACATGCCAAAAGACTTCCTATTCATTTTTGGGCTGAAGCTATGAATACAACCTGTTATGTCCATAACAGGGTCACCTTGAGAAAGGGAACATCATCCACCATTTATGAACTCTGGAAAGGAAGAAAGCCTACAGTGAAGTACTTCCATGTATTTGGAAGCAAATGCTATATTCTGACAGATCGTGAGCAAAGGAGAAAGATGGACCCTAAAAGTGATGAAGGAATATTCCTAGGATACTCTACCAACAGCAGAGCTTATAGGGTATTCAATTCCAGGACCAAAGTTATGATGGAATCAATAAATGTCATAGTTGATGATTATCATGAGGAAACAGATGTCCCTTGTGATGTTGAGACATTCTTTGAGACTTCAACTCAACATGATGATCTACCTAACACCACTGCTTCAGATTCTGAATCAAAGGAAGCTAACAAAGACCCTTCCATCAGAATTCAGAAAGATAATCCTAAGGAACTCATCATAGGAGATCCTAACAGTGGAGTCATTACAAGATCTAGAGAAATCATCTCAAACTCTTGATTTGTATCTAAAATTGAACCAAGAAATGTTAAGGAGGCTTTAACTGATGAATACTGGATTGGAGCAATGCAAGATGAATTGAACCAATTCAAGCAACATGAAGTATGGGAGTCAGTTCCTAGACTAGAAGGAACAAACATCATTGGCACAAAATGGATCTACAAGAACAAATCAGATGCTGAAGGAGTTCTCACCAGGAATAAGGCAAGACTTGTTGCTCAAGGATACACTCAAGTTGAAGGGGGTTGATTTTGATGAGACTTTTGCTCCTGTAGCCAGACTGGAATCAATCAGACTCCTGTTGGGAATTGCTTGTCTCCTTAAGTTCAAGTTATTTCAGATGGATGTAAAAAGTGCCTTCCTAAATGGGTACTTAAATGAGGAAGTTTATGTGGAACCGCCTAAAGGATTTGTGGATCCAAACTACCCTGATCATGTCTACAAATTGAGGAAAGCTTTGTATGGCCTGAAACAAGCTCCTAGAGCATGGTATGACAGGCTGACAAAATTTCTCTCTGACAAAGGATACAGAAAAGGAGGCTTGGATAAAACCCTTTTTGTCAAAAATGAAGGAGGAAAGATGATGGTAGCTCAAATCTATGTTGATGACATAGTGTTTGGGGGAATGCCAGATAAAATGGTTAAACATTTCGCTGACCAAATGCAGGCTGAATTCGAAATGAGCCTCATGGGAGAATTGACCTACTTTCTTGGACTGCAAGTCACACAGATGGAAGACTCAATTTTTCTGTCTCAAAGAAAGTATGCAAAGAACATTGTCAAGAAGTTTGGAATGGAGAATTCCAGTCACAAAAGGACTCCTGCACCTACTCATTTAAAGCTATCCAAAGATTCAAGTGGGGTTAAGGTGGACCAAAGCCTGTACAGAAGCATGATAGGAAGTCTGCTATACTTAACAGCCAGCAGACCTGACATTGCTTTTGCAGTTGGAGTATGTGCAAGATACCAAGCTGATCCCAAAGTAAGTCATATCAACCAAATGAAGAGAATTTTGAAGTATGTAAGTGGAACCTACAACTATGGCTTGTTGTACTCTCATGGATGTGAACCAACTCTAACTGGTTACTGTGATGCTGATTGGGCTGGGAGTGCTGGTGATAGAAAGAGCACCTCTGGAGGATGTTTCTTCTTAGGAAATAATCTTGTCTCCTGGTTCAGCAAGAAACAGAACTGTGTGTCTCTCTCTACTGCTGAAGCTGAATACATAGCAGCTGGTAGTAGCTGTTCTCAAATGATCTGGATGAAACAAATGCTTACTGAGTATAATGTCACACAAGATGTTATGACATTGTACTGTGACAATCTGAGCACTATCAACATTTCCAAGAATCCTATTCAGCATAGCAGGACCAAGCACATTGACATTAGACATCACTTCATCAGAGATCTTGTAGAGGAGAAGACGATTAAACTGGAACATGTTGCCACTAAACTACAACTGGTTGACATATTTACCAAGGCACTTGATGCAAATCAATTTGAAAATTTGAGGGGCAAGTTGGGTATTTGCCAACATGAGGAAATGTAGCAATTAATTTTGCTTAAGACAAGGGATGAAGGAGATTTTTTTGTTAAGTCTATTTTGATTGGGTTAATCATCTGTTCCCTATTTCTTTCACAATTGTTAAGAAGTTTAATAGACTCTCATTTATCTCCTTCCTCTCTCGGCTCTGCAACAATCTTCATTCTCTCAATCAAAGGTTTTACTCTCGCTGTTACTAGTTTTCTAAGACGCTCAACATGTCTCAACTATCCATGACATCATCCTCTTCAAAGACGACTGCTTCTTCTGCATCCTCTGATCGAGAACCTAGGGCAATCACAAACTGCATGGATTCTGATGTTCTGGAGATAACTCCTCTTCGTGAACTGGCATCTGACCCCTCTAAGGTTAAAAAGCTGAGAACAAGACATGCAAGAAGGTCTCAAGCTTCTTCATCTGGTAATCCCTCTCAAACATCCTTTGTTCCCTCAGAAATATCAAATAGGGAAGGCTCAGCTTATGTTCATCAAGCAATAGCTAGACTTGTTACAAGGATTCTAAATGAGAATCACTCGGTACCTGGCATTTCTGTACCTTTGAATCAAGAAGCTGCTAGTCCAAATGTTGAAATGAATCCAGATGTCACTCAGAATGTTGAGACACCGGATGACAACATTAGGAAATCATCTGAAAATCTTGATGATCACCAGAACCCTTCTAAGAAGGATGTTGAAACCCCGGTTATTGATGTTGATGAAGAATACTCTGACAATGACCTAATTGCAAGTATCAACCCTAGCATAGCTAGAAGAATGATGAACAGAAAGGGAAAGCGGGATACTGCCAAATGTATGTCCAAAGAGAAGACTGCTGATGTTGGAGTAGAAACTGTGAAGGCTGGATTGTCAAAAGGGAAGGTGAAAACTCGAGTACCTGCTGGTAGTCTCTCAAAGCCTGTGAGACAACCAATAGCTAAGAAAAGGAAAGAGCCTGAACCCTCTGATTCTGATGAGGAATCATAATTTGAATTTGATGCTGAAGACATACCTCTCAAAAGGAAACTCCCATCAAGCAAAATGTCTAAAGTCCCTGAAGTCCCCACTGACAACATTTCCTTTCACCTTCCTGAGAATGCAAATAGGTGGAAGTATGTTTGTTTGAAAAGGATAGCCTTGGAAAGATAACTGAACAAGGGTGCCATGGAATGTAAGGAGATCATGGACCTAATCAAAACTGCTGGTCTAATAAATACTGTGGTAAAGTTTACCAACTGCTATGAAGTTCTTGTCAAAGAATTCATAGTGAATTTATCTGATGGGTGTGCTGATGGAAGGTCAGCTCACTTTAAATGTGTCTATGTGAGAGGAAGAAAGGTAAATTTCTCTCCCTCTGAAATAAACAAATTCCTAGGAAGACCAGATGATGCTTGCCCTGAGCTAGAGGTTACTGACAACCAAGTATGCCAAACCATCACTGCAAATCAAGTCAAGAGTTGGCCCTTAAAAGGGAAGCTGAATGCAAGCAAGCTGAGCATGAAATTTGCCATTCTGCACAAAATTGGTGCAGCCAACTGGGTTCCCACCAACCATAAATCAACCATCTCCACAGGACTGGGAAGATTCATTTATGCTGTTGGAAGCAGGACAAAATTTGACTATGGCAAGTATATCTTTGATCAAACTTTAAAACATGCTGGAAGCTATGCTGTTAAAGGCCCTATTGCCTTTCCCTCCCTCCTATGTGGTATAGTCCTTGCTCAGTATCCTGACATTCTAGTTGAAAAAGATATTGTATGCAAAAGAGCCCCTGCTCTTGGGTTGCACTACAAGCTATTTCAGGGAACTCATGTTCCTGACATTGTCATGACATCAGCTGAGACATCAACTGTCAAAACTCAGTCCAAGAGAACTGATGTTATAGTTGTGCTGAAGGAAACCTGCAAAGAGATGGATACAAGGAAAAGGACTCTTGAGGACCTGATTGCTAGACTAGAACAGGAGGAGACTGAAGGACGAAGAACGAAAGAGGATGCTGCTGAAGATCAGCTTAATGCTGAAGATAGTGCCTCCTCTGAAGATGACAGTGCTTGAAGTAGATGACAACCTTGCTGCTGGTACCTGTTGCTGCAAGTGTTTTTAGAATTTTTATCTGTGTTTTTATTTTTGGATGACTGTATATCCTAAAAGTACATGTATCTTTGGCCTATTTATGGCTAAATAGGGGGAGAAGTTTTTGTGTTAATTAGACTTGGTAGACATTATTTCTTTCTGCAGACATATTAATTTTGCTGCTTTCTAATCTCTGATTGTTTATGGGTTTTAGCCAAAAATTTGCCAAAGGGGGAGTTTGTAAGTGTTTGGTTGTTGGCATGTTTTTTGGTAAAACCAGGTGTGTGAATGTCATGACTGATGTCATAACATTCTGGGTTACTAGGTACATTCTGCAGAAAAAGGATGTCATACAGAAGGTGCTTAAATTGAGTGTTTAGTTGATCATCATGCAATGATCATATTTATTACATTCTACCAAAATCAGTAAACAGGATTCTTGTTGTCATAACCAATGTTAAGACATCCTGTACTGATCTAACAGTTGTACAGTTTTGTTAATTCTGAGATTTTTCAGGAAACTGGTTTACACAGTCCAGTACAAAGTCTCACGTGGACTTTAGGTTAACTTGGCTTAACCCTAATCTGGTTGATAAAGTCCTGCGACCAAGTCTTGAGGTTAATTAACCCTAGCTATTTTTGTGGAAGCCCTAACTGAAGAACAACGGCCTATATATTCAACAGGACGACTGTTGGTGAAGACAACTTTTTGACAGAAGATCAATAAGGGGCTGTATAGTTTTAACTACTGTAATCTAAACAATTATCATTATGATAAGTGACTTGGAGTAGGATTTGATTGTAAGGGTTGTGTATCACTCAAAGCTTTGAAGCACGAGTGTTTGTGTCACTTGATTAAAGCTTTGAAGCAAAGTCAAGTTAGGTTATGTATCACTCAAAGCTTTGAAGCACGAGTGTTTGTGTTAGTTGATTAAAAGCTGTGAAGCATAATCAAGTGTATGTTCTGAAGAGTGTCTTCATAATTTCGTTAGTCAATTGTTTAGTATCACTGCTGTGATTGAGGCGGAGTGAGTAGGAACTCAAGTTTAAGTTGAACTTAGATTGAAGTTGCATTGGGTAGGTCTTAAGTGAAGGAGATAAACTGGTTGGTTTATTCCTGAATTAATATCTCTTATAGTGAATTTCCTCCCTGGCTTGGTAGCCCCCAGAGTAGGTGTTGTTACACACTGAACTGGGTAAACAATTGACTGTGTTCTTTACTGCTTTTAGATTTACTGTCTTGTAGAAAGTCAGATACGGTGTCATAACATTCACTGTGACATTGAGTATCTGTTGCCAGAATTTTCAGACATCAAAAAAAGAATTTACACGTTGAACACCTGTAAAGAGCTTAATGATTGTCAGGAAGGGAAAATTTGGTTTTTTGTTGTTAGACAGAACCCATGTATGAATAGGAATTTACCTATCCCCAGTGAAGTTTCGTTTCTGCAGCGAAGTTTTGTTGCCCCAGGAACCTTCTTTTAAAGGCTTCATTCTGAGACTCCGGATTTGAAGATGTCGCATATCCCTAACGGAGTTGCCAACAGAGATACCTCGCCATGACCTCTCATTTCCAAGCCAATCTGTTGACTGGGGCATCCTTATGTTAAAATCTTTCCTTATCCTCAGTAAAGTCGATACTGTGTGACTATCTGCATGATCCGTCCAATGGTTGCATTCCAAGAAAAATATCTCTCCGACAAAAATCTTCAACAGAGTTCTGTCTCCCCGGTGAAGTCCCGTTTCCTCAGTAGAACTTTGTTCCCCCAGCAAAGGTTTTCACCCCTCACGTCGGGTTTGTTGTCTTGGTATCATCCTCAACTCGGCCGCGCGCTGTCTTTTACAGAGATTACAATCTTGCCCTGATCTTCTCCCTTAAAGTCTAATCTTCAGAGAAGCGTCCTTCTCCAGAAGCTACAGTGTCAATCTGATCTTCCCTAAGAGTTTGCAATTTATTTTTACAGCTCCCCTCAATGTTTATGGCCCGTTTATACTGGTTGCTTGGTTGTTATTCCCCGTGAAGCTTCGTCTCTTCGAGTTTCCCTATCTAGCGGTTCCCCATATTTTCTCCTCTCCTTTGGATTTTGGAAATTTATTTTTTGCAAGTCATGTCAGATTCTGACTTCTTGGTTATTGGCTTCTCAATTGGCCATTCCCCAGTGAATCTTTTAAACATGCATCATTACATTGCATCTACCAAAACGCGTAGCATTTCCATTATATGGAGCATCGCGCTATATAGAAAGAATTCAAACATGCATCGGAACATAAGCCATCTTTGTTTCTGTTGTCCCCAGTGAATTTGCTATCTTCGGATTAAATCCCCAGTGAGGTCTTCGTCCTCATTATCTCAGTTTTCCCCCATACCAATATCTTTTGGATGTCAATCATTTGTTTGTTTGAGTGTCTACTCTTGACTGTAGTTCAATTTCGCCCTGTCGCGGTCTTCTCGGGTTTAGTCTTCACTACCCTCTCCGGTTCGTTCCAATGTCTATTTATGCACTTCTCGAATACCAGTTTCGTCCTGATATTCGCTTTCAGCAGGTTTTTTAGGTGTACGCCCTAATTTACTTGCTATGGGTTGAGCTTAGAGTTTCGTCTCCTCACCTTGCGCATGAAATCCAGTTTCGTCCTGGTACTCATCTAGTTTAGTTTCTCCTAACTAGTTATTGAGTCGAGTTTCATCTCGTTTTTGCTTTCATACCTTGGACCCTTTGACGGTGTTCGTTTACCAAATACAGTGTTCGTACTGCGAAGCTGGTTTGGAATCACTCTCTTTTGTTCCTTGGATTCTTCTATCATTTTTCGTCACTGTTTATCCTTTGATCCGAGACCAGCAGGTGCTTTGAGAAACATGCGCTCTCATCACTCTTGCTTTGGGTCGAGTTTTTTCTCCTCACCTTTTGCATGAAATCCAGTTTCGTCCTAGTGATCATCTAGTTTAGTTTTGCCTAAATAGTTATTGAGTCGAGTTTCGTCTCATTTTTGTTTTCTTACCTTGGACCCTTTGACGGTGTTTGTTTATCGAGTGCAGTGTTCGTACTACGTCCCTGGTTTGAAATTAGTCTCTTTTGTTCCTTGGATTCTTCTATCAGTTTTCGTCACTGTTTATCCATTGATCTGAGACCAGCAGGTGCTCTGAGAAACACGCACTCTCATCACTTTGCTATGGGTCGAGTTTCGTCTCGTTACCCGTGCGTGAAATCCAGTTTTGTCCTAGTACTCATCTAGTTTAGTTTCGCCTAACTAGTTTTTGAGTCGAGTTTCATCTCACTTTTGTTCCTCATTTTTGGGATTCTTTCAGTTCCTTCATACTGTCTATCTTAGTTGAGATTAGCAAGTGCTCCTAGAATCACGCACTCTAGCCACTTTTGCTTTGGGTCGAGCTCAGAGTTTCGTCTCCTCACCCACGTACGTTTTCTTTTACAGAGCTTAGTTTCGCCTATACTATGTGGTTTGAGTTTTATCTCACTTTTTGAAGCCCATTTTTTCCCGGGCACTTTTGTCCGGAAGTTGAGTTGCGTCTACTCTTCTTTGTTTTCGTTATGTTTCAACCTGCGTTATAGCTTCATTCTGACGCATGCCTTGGGGTTTTGTTTTTCTGCTTCTTTTTCTTTCTTCTTCAAGAGTGTAAATTTTTGGGTTCTTTTGTATTCAATCATCTTCAACTTTGAACGCTCGAAAGTTGTCACTTTTCTCACTTATCATGTTGAAGATATTTGAATAGGGGCAGCTGTTGCACCCCAAAATTTACCCTCTTGATTTGGGCTTATGTTTCATCATGAATATCATATTGCATTGCATTCATACATTGTGATGGGATCAAAGTACTTTGGTTATCAAGTCTTCCTCAAGCTTTGAAGGTTGATTGCATTGACAAGTTTCTCAAGTGGAATCTTGTCATCTAAACCTCTGGAACTTTCAAGCTCAAAAGTTATTGCATATCTCAAGATGTTTTATCCATCTTTGGATCATCAAAGGATTGAAGGTTGTGTTTGATTACAAGGGGAATCACTCTTTTGATTCACCAGTCAAAATTAGGGTTTTGCTTGATCAAGGCTATTGATCAATGTAAAAGTCTTGATTTGGAAGCTACAACATATCATTGGTATTTGAAAAGTCTTTGTACAAGAAATTGGCCAAAATCATCAGAGGATTTGAAGTTTTGAAGTTGATTCATCAGTCTCCTAAAGGTGTTAACCAAAATTAGGGTTTGGGATTTTATCAGGATTTCTTAAGAATTTTGAAGTGAAACTTTGCACATGGCCTCTATATATTTGGAAGATCACATGTTTGAAGTTTTGATCATCAATTTTGAAGGGAAGTGGATCAATTGATTCAAAGGGGAAAAATTATCATTTTGGTCAAAATCAGTCAAGGTTTACCAAGGGAATTTTTTGGTCAACCATCAATTCAAGGGTGTACTTTTCATATTTAAAGTCCATTTTGATCATTGGATCAAAAAGATTGAGGTTTGGATTGAAACTTGTTCATGAAGAAACCCTAAAAGTTTCTAATTTTGGAAACTAAGGACTTAATTTCAAAAATTCATATTTTATTCACCTTTGATCAAAAAATGGAAATGAAACATGCTTGCAAATATAAGAGGATGATCTTTCATCTCCTTTTGGTATCATGTCCAAATTGGCAAAGAATCAAGAGTAATGGTATTTGGAAGTTCTTGCCTTAAGTAAAAATTATAGGTCATTTTTCAAATTTAGTGAATTTCATGTAAAATTTTGAGGACCTTAATTGATTCAATTTCAAAAACTCAAAACTAAGGGATTGTACATATTTTCAATACCTTTCCAAATTGTACTCATTTGTGTCCAAATTCAAAAATATGAGCAAGTTATGAACTTTGGAATTTTGAGGCCTTTTATTGAAATTTGACAATTATGCAAAATGGCCATTTCTTGAGAACTTCATTTTCAGCTATTCTCTTCACTTCTAATCAAGCCCATGAACAATTTGTGACATGATAAGGCCCATTACACTCACCATTTCGTGCCCATGTGCTTCATGAACTTGCTTGAATGAAAAAATATAAAACATGCTCAATTTTCCAAATTCACCAACACTTCTTCATTTCAAACAATTATGAGCTGTAATTTGGAGAATGTATTTCTGACTTCATTTGGCTCACAAAACGCACAAAAGGCAAGCAAATGCACGAGTGAAACGCAGGCTCCATGTGCATCCTCATTTTTTGCCAAAATTCCAAACTTGCCCTCTAACAGTTTTGAGTGCCAAATACCACTTCTATCCTCTTCCTCTCGTGATATATAACAAGAATCAAGGATCAGTTGTAAAAGGAGAGGCTCATAATCGCTACATTGAAAATCTGAAAATTTCCAAGCATCTCTGCAAATTGCTTCGAATCTCTCTTCTCCTTGGATCATTCTTCAAAATTCTTGGTGATTCAACTTCAATGAAGTAAGGAGATCAAGCCTGCACCATTGGATTGCTTCTGGAGTGAAGGAATCGTGTTTCCAATTTTCACATCCATGTGAGTTTCTTGAACTTTGATTTATGTGTTTCAGCTTGAATTGATGATGTAAATCATGTTCACTGAGTTGCTAGCTGGCCAATCACTAGGATTGATGTATATTTGAGCTTTGATTCAAGCAGAATTGTTGAAATCGTGTTCATGACTTTGGTGTTTGCAGTGAGTTTTTTCAGTTTTTGAGACTTTGTTTCTTGATCCATGCTTGATCATTGAGATTGATTCAAATTGCATGATGTAGTATGATATGTTAGCTTTAATTTGCACTTGATTTCATGGATTTTGGTTGAGAAACGAGCATGATTGATGGATCTGAACATAGGCTCATGACCTGTTGTGTTGCACGCGTTTTGCCCTATGCTGGAGGTTGAAGATGAAGTAAGGTGGCACACTGTGATTGGCTTGATTTAAATTATCATGCATTTCATATTATTTGATTTTAATTGATTTTCTGATTTTTATTTCTTGATCAAAACAACTTAAAAAAATTCTGAAAAAGTTATCACAAGTCCAAAATAATTTCTACAATCTTGTGTAATTTTATTGGAATTTTTAGAAATGTTTTGATTGGTTTAAAAATTCATAATTTTAAATAATTGTTTGTTTAAAGATTATTTTTATTTTAATAGTTCTTTTGATCTAAAAATTCTACAAAAAATATCTTTGACTCAAAAAAATTAATTAGAAATTGATTCTGATTTTTGTTTAGCATTTTTTTCTATTTTTTGATTAGAAATTTAATTTGAGAAGTTTATTTTGAATTTTTGCTTCATGATTTTTATTTTAATACTTCCTTTAATTCAAAAATTCTCAAAAATCATATAAGTTTGTTTTCAATCATAGAATCTGAATATATTTTTATTTTGACCTTTTTGTGACTTTTGGTTAGGTTTTGCATTTTTGCCTTTAAATAATAGTTTAATTGTTAATTGTTTGATTGATTTTCATTTTAATATTTCCTTTAATTCAAAAATTCCACAAAAAATCAAGGATGTGTGTTTTTAATTCTAATATTTGAATATGATTTTGGTTGGATATTTTTTTTCTGATTTTTGATTAGATTTTTTTTTGGAGATTTGATTATTTGTTTAATTGATTAATTGTTTGCATTTGATTTTATTTTTGACTTTTCATTAATTCAAAAATGTGAAAAAATATGTATTCCGACATTTAGGGTTTCCTTGTGGTTTGCATGATCTTGGTTTGAATTGTTTGAATTTTGATCTTACCTAATTAATATTTAAGATTAAAATTCAAACAATTAGGGTTTTGTAGCTTACATTGCAAGTTTCATTTTCAAAACCATTATGCCCTGGATTTTCAATGAAATTTAGGTCTTGATCATGGTACATGAATGTATTGAGGATCTGAAAACCATTTTCCCTGAATTATTTGACTTGGTTTGATATTTTTCCATGAATTATTTTGAAAACTTGTCTAGTTTTGATAGTGTGCCCAACTAGTTTTGAACTTTGGGCCTCATTTGATCCCCTCCTCAAGCATTCATGAACTTAAGACTTGCTTTCTGACTTTTACACACTTCAAAGATGCTAAGAAATTTTTTGTGTGAATTATTGATCCTTGTTTCTATTTTTGATGTATTTTTAAAGTGAAGGCACCCAATTAATGTTGCATATCTTGTTGCAATTTGATTGATGGCCAATGAGCTTGAGTGAGGTCTATAATTTGGCACCTAATGATCATGTTGTTTCTGTTTATCCAAATGAACTCAAGTCATTTCATTAAATGCCCCATGCTTGAATGATTGAACCTTTTGATGCATTGTGTGGGATTCCTCTTCTATTATGCTTGTGAGTTGTGATGAATTAATTGTGCATGATTGAATTGTGGTTGCCACTGACCTTCATGGTCTTTGATTATAGTCTTCTCAATCTCCCATGATCCTTGATTGATATTCAATTGTCAACTCAACATGGTGATAGAAAGGAGCAACATTCCTCTAATTTTTTGACCAAATTGTGCATATGCTTGTTTCTTTTTGTCTATCATGTCTAATGTTTTGATATTTTCTATCATGTTTTCTCATTTCATTATGGTGTCATCATCCATCCCTTATGTGAATCATCATTCTATTTATGGGAATACTAACTTGACTGTTGAATGTGCGGGGTACTTTGAGAAAAGTTTTTTTCATTTTTTGGCTTGAGGCTACTGTGTTCCACTTTATTTGTGGAACACAACTTATTATATTGGCACTACTCTTAGGCTTGGCATATTTGATAGTCTATGCAGGATATATATATATATATATATATATATATATATATATATATATATATATATATATATATATATATATATATATATATATATATATATATATATATATATATATATATATATATATATATATATATATATATATATATATATATATATATATATATATATATATATATATATATATATATATATATATATATATATATATATATATATATATATATATATATATATGAATGTTATGCATTGTCCATGGGATCTGTTCATATCTGAAAATCTCAATACTTACATCCTGATGGAGTAATTTCTGACTTGATTTGTCTGCTGATGCCAACTTGCTTGAAGTTCTCTGGGTTTCTTTTTATTCTTGTTCAGTTTCTGCGGATAGTTATCCGTTTGGTATTACATTATTTCCTTTCTTCTATTTTCATTTTGTATAGTTCTATGTTGCATGATGGGACCTCTGTTGCTGATATATGTCAGGAGGCCCTCTGTTTTTGATTGATACAAGTGTTATGTTTGTTTCTTCATTTGTTGATCGATGAGTCACTCAATTTAGAAATTGAGATCACGACTTCGCTCTCAGTGCATGTTCCCTATAGGATGTTTATTGTTTTCCTTATTTAATTATTGATCGATGAGTCACTCAATTTAGAAATTGAGATCACGACTTCGCTCTCAGTGCATGTTCCCTATAGGATATTTATTGTTTTGTTTCTTTAATTGTTGATCGATGAGTCACTCAATTTAGAAATTGAGATCACGACTTCGCTCTCATTGCCTGTTCCCTATAGGATAGTTTTGTTAAGCTTCCTTTGACATGTTAATTAAGGTAGGAATCCATATATGCTAACATAGTGTAGGATTTCCTTTATCCTCAACCTTACGGTCAACCGTTGTATGATAACATTAGGGATAGTGCTAGGCTAGTTTCCCTTAGTTGTTTTTCCTTCCTTTTCATTTTGCATCTTAAAACAAAATTATTTTCTTGGCAAATCATAAAACATCTCTAATAAATTCCAACCTTTCTTCAAGGTAAAAGATACAAATCAATCTTGGCTTTGTTTTTAAACCTGGTTTATTGATGTTTCACCATCTTTGCCATGATACCTTGTTATCTTATAGCCGATGTTTCGCCATCTCACACTTGTTTGAAGCCGATGTTTCGCCATCGCACCTGTTTTTCATCCTACTTTGACTCTCGATGTCATTGTTAGGTGTGTTGTTTTATCATTTGATGTTTCTCCATCCTTGACATGTTACCTTTTTATCTTTTAGCCAATGTTTCGCCATCGCACATTTGTTTGAAGCCGATGTTTCTCCATCGCACATGTTTGTTATCCTACTTTGATTCTCAATATCATTGTTAGGTGTGATGTTTTGTTATCCATTTTATTGATGTTTCGCCATCTTTGCCATGATTCCTTATTATCTTCTAGCCGATGTTTCGCCATCGCACATTTGTTTGAAGTCGATGTTTCCCCATCGCACATGTTTGTTATCCTACTTTGATTCTCAATGTCATTGTTAGGTGTGACATTTTATCGATGTTCCGTCATCTTTGACATGTTACCTTGTTACCTTTTAGCCGATGTTTTGCCATCTCATACTTGTTTGAAGCCGATGTTTCACCATCGCACATGTTGGTTATCCTATTTTGATTCTCAATATCATTGTTAGGTGTGATGTTTTATCATTTGATGTTTCGCCATCTTTGACATGTTACTTTGTTATTATTTAGCCAATGTTTTACCATCTCATTTGTTTGTTGTTTCATTTGATGTTTTGCCATCATGATTGTTTTTGTTGTCTTAACTAAAAAACACAAACCAACCAAAATATATGAGCCGAACTACGGCTGCTCTGATTCCTTAAAAGGGATACATAGGCATTGGGGTAGGGCCCAACCGAGCATAACTTTTAATTTCCCTACATTGTTTTCTTTTTCTTTCGCATGCATTCCCTTTTCAGTCTTTAAGCCATAGACATAGGTTTTGACCACACCCATTAGATTAGACAACAAGAGTGGATACCGTAGAGTACTACGGGCGTGTGGGGTGCTAATACCTTTCCCTCGCATAACAGACTCCCTTACCCGATCTCTCGGTCAAAAGACCGTGATTTCTCCCTTTTCAGGTTTTCTCGATGTTTACCTTTCCCTTTCGGCGGGATAAAAGACGTTCGGTGGAGACTTCATTGATGTTTCATTACATCCAGATGACAGGTTCGGCCGGGTGGTTTTACTCAAGACATTCAAGGGAACCGGAGGTACGTGCACCTTGTCAGCATAGATCTGACACTTATGACAAGCTCGAGAGTGTTGATAGAAATTTGCTTCCATGGTAGACCAGTAATAACTTTCCCGTAGGATTTTCTTTGCCATCATATGCCCACTGGAATTGGTTCCAAAAGTGCCCTCATGTAGATCAGCCATGATCTTTTTGCCTCAACCTTGTCTACACAACGGAGCAAACCAAAGTCATGGTTGCGTTTGTAGAGAATACCATTATTAAGGAAGAACTTAGCAGAGAATCTCCTTAAGAACTTCTTATCATTGACTGAAGCTCCTTCCGCATATTCTTGGGCCTCGAGATACCTCTTGACTTCGTGAAACCAAGGCCGATCCACTACTTCTTTAGTATTAATCTCGTGACAGTGAGTTGGTTCATCCATTCGTTCAATGGTGATCTAGGGAGCTTCGTTATCCTATTTAAGTTTAAACATGTATGACATTGTGGCTAGCGCGTCTGCTAGCTGATTTTCTTCTTGCAGGAAATGCTCGAAGGTAATCTTGTCAAAATGTGGGATCAATGTCAACACATGTTCTTTGTAGGGGATAAGGTTAGGGTGTTTAGTGTCCCATTCCCCTTTGATTTGGCTGATAACCAAAGCTGAATCTCTAAATACATTTAAGGATTTGATCCCCAAATCTATGGAAGCTTTGAGACCAAAAATGCATGCTTCGTATTCTGCCATGTTATTTGTACAGTTGAAGAAGAGTCTTGCGGTAAAGGGAGTATGACATCCTTTCGGAGATATGAGTACAACACCTATACCATTACCGAGTGCGTTGGACGCCCCATCAAAAACTAAGGTCCATCAGAATCCTCGTTCAGGTCTGTCATATGGTCTGAATTCTTCGCAGTTGTTTACCATCATAATGTCTTCATCTGGGAATTCGAAATTCATGAACTGGTAGTCATCTACAACTTGATGAGCAAGGTGATCAGCTAGTACACTGCCCTTTATTTCTTTTTGGGTAGTATACTGAATGTCATATTCCGTCAGGATCATCTGCCATCTTGCTATTCTCCCAGAAAGGGCAGGCTACTCGAAGATGTATTTTATGGGATCCATTTTGGATATCAATAAGGTAGTATGGGTCAACATATACTGTCTTAGCCGACGAGCAGCCCATGCCAGAGTGCAACAAGTTTTCTCGAGCAGTAAATGTCTTATTTCACAGTCGGTAAACTTTTTGCTTAGGTAATAAATAGCATGCTATTTTCGGCCAGACTCGTCATGCTGCCCCAACACACACCCCATTGAATTTTCCAAAACAGTTAGATACATAATCAAGGGTCTTCCCTCGACTGGTGGCATTAAAATAGAAGGTTCTTGCAGGTACTCTTTGATCTTGTCAAAGGCAGTTTGGCACTCATCATTCCATTTGACTACATGATCTTTCTTCAATAATTTGAAGATTGGTTCACAAGTAGTTGTCAGGTGAGAAACGAATCTAGAAATGTAGTTCAAACGTCCCAAGAATCCTCTGACTTCCTTCTCGGTGCGGGGAGCAGGCATTTCTTGTATAGCTTTCACCTTGGCCAGATCCACTTTGATACCTTTACCGCTGACGACAAAGCCTAGGAGTTTACCATACCTCACCCCAAATGTGCATTTATTTGGGTTCAACCTCAGCTTGTATTTCTGTAGTCTCTCAAACAGTTTCTGTAAATGATCAAGATGTTCTTCTTCTGTTTGAGATCTGGCTATCATATCGTCCACATGGACCTCTATTTCGTGATGTATCATGTCGTGAAATAGAGCTACCATGGCACGTTGATAGGTTTCCCCAGCATTCTTCAACCCTAATGGCATAAACTTGTAACAGAATGTGCCCCACTGTGTGATAAAGGTCCTTTTCTCCATGTCTTAAGGCGCCATTTTGATTTGGTTGTAGCCTGAGAATATGTCCATGAAGGAAAACACCTTATGTTATGATGTATTGTCAACCAAAATATCGATGTGGGGAAGTGGGAAATCATCCTTAGGGCTTGCCCTATTCAAATCTCTGTAGTCCACGCACATTTGTACCTTACCGTCCTTTTTAGGCACAGGAACAACATTGGCGACCCATTGCAAATAGGAGGTGACGACCAAGAATCCGACATTGAATTGTTTCATGACTTCCGCTTTGATCTTTTCTGACATGTCTGGTCACATGCGACGGACTTTCTGCTTTACTGGAGGACAATCATCTTTTGTTGGTAGACGATGGACCACAATATCGACATCCATTCCTGGCATGTCTTTGTACGACCAGGCAAAGACCTCGACATAATCATGTAGCAACTGAATCAGACACTTCTTGACATCGGGTTCTAGATTGGCACCGACCTTGACTTCTTTCCTGTCCTCTTTGGTACCTAGGTTAACCATGTCCACTGGTTCTTCATGGGGCTGAATGGTCCTCTCTTCTTGTTGTAGTAACCTTGATAGTTCCCCTGGCACTTCACAATCTTCCTCACCTTCGTCTTCAGCTTGGTAGATTAGATTTTCAGAGTCACAAAAGGCCATAGCAGAGTTGTTACCCATGGGATCCCGAATGGATGTAGATCTGCATTTTGAATGTGAGTGTGTGTAAGAATATATCTATCTTTGAAAGAAAATAAAAATGTAAAAAAGAAAGACAGAGAACACAAAGTTTGTATGCAAAAACGTCCATGATTCATTGATGACATATGAAAATGAGATAATAACCCTTGCCAATGGACCATTGTGCCTTGGGTAAGACACAAGGCTTTAAAAGTCTGAATTGTTTAATTATTACAGATCCGACAAAATTTAAAGATAATTACTGTCGGATAAAAGTAATTAGGACAAAATCTTTAGCTTCCCAGTTGCTGAGTCCTCCATTGACAGTTGGGAAAACTTATTCCTCTAGGTCGTAGTTGTCCTCATCATCCTCCACTGCATTGACTCTGTGGTTGCTGATCTTCAAAGGGGGTCCCCCGGAGCGAGCACGACGTACAAATTTCTGGGCTCCTGAAGTGAAACCCAAACCAAATTTGTCCGAATTGTATGGGATATCTGGGAGTTGGCCCCAAATAGTGCACCCACCTTCTTCTTTCACTACCTTGGCATCTTTTAGAGAGGACATCTTTAGCGGAGGTCTTGTAATCTTCAGGATTTGGGGAACAACTTTGATTACTTCCACGGTTGGTGGGACTTCCTCAAAATGCTGAAATGGAGTTTCAATGAATTCGTCGTCCAATTCCACGTATCTGAAGGAGTTTAAATGACTGACCATAAATTCCTCTTCTCAATGGACAATAATGATCTTCCCCTTAGTTGGGTATTTCAGTATTTGATATAATGTAGAGGTGACAACACCATCATTGTGAATCCATGGCCGACTCAATAAGCAGGAGTAGGAAGGGCGAATGTTCATCACGTAAAAAGTTGAATCAAAGGTTTGGGTTCCAACTTTTATGGGGATGTCCACCTTCCATGCACCATTCTCTTTGAACCGTCGAAGGCCCTTACCACTATATTGCTGGGTTTTAAGGTCAAACCTTCACAGTCGAGTCTATCAAGAGCCTTCTTAGGCAGCACATTCAAAGACGAACCAATATCCACCAAGACATGGGCCAAAGTTGTGCCACGGCACTCGATAGAGACATGCAATGCCTCGTTATGCTTCCTCCCTCTAGGTGTCAAGTCAGCATCAGAAAAGCCTAAACCATTGTCCGCGGTCAAGCTGGCCACACAATCTTGGAACTGATCAGCAGAGGTTTCTTGTGGTGCATGGGAAATTTTAAGGAATTTCACCAAGGCCTTTGCATGAGCCTCAGAACACAATAATAAAGCCAGCATGGAAATCTTTGACGGAGTATGCCCTAGCTGCTCGACTACGTTGTAGTCGTTTCACTTTATAATCTTCATAATTTCTTCCATCTTTTTTTTGGAGGCCTCGAGGATGGATACTATTTGCGCCTTCATCCGGACAAGCTCAACCAGAATGCCTTTGCCCCGAGTCTCGGTCGACTCGGCGGTAGGAGTGTCAGTAGGTGTAACTATAGTAATTGTAGCAGTAGTAGTGTCAGCAGGGGTAACCAAAGGGATTGTTGTAGTAGTAGTGTTAGCAGGAACAAGAACAGGGATGATCACAGGACCGGTGACAGTCTTCGGAGGAGCAATCTCTAAAGAGAAAATTCTTCCGTTTCGAGTTATCTTGCTGGTTCTCACAATATTACTGATGTCTGGGTTATCTTCCTCAAAAATTGAGTCTTTAAAAACTGGCCAATCTTGCTTGACACCGTGATAGTAGACATCGCCCCCATAATTCCATGGGACGGTCTTATCTGATGAGTACGACATTGGCCCAAGCATAGTAATTATTAGCGGAGCTACTTTAGGAACTGATGTAATCCTAACGGGTCATTTGGTGGAGACCCTGGAAGGATTGGCAGAAATGGTTATTATTGAAACATCTTTGTAAGAAACAGTTGGAACAGGAGTCTTTTCAAACAAAATCTCTTTGTCATCCATCAGGCGTTGAACACCTGCTTTCAATAAATGATAACTAGTTGGTTGAGATAAACAGAAGTTGCAGCTTTCATCACTGCCCAAAAATAAACCGACCTTCAATAGGTTCTTCTTGATGGTTAGGAGAGGAGTAACAAGTTCATCAACAGTAGAGACAAACATATTATCTTCGACAGTGTTAACACCACGGCCATGCTTGGGCATAGGAGTGGTAATAACATTCGGGATCTCGGGAGCATCAAACTTAATTTCTTTGGCTTTAAGGAGGTCTTGTACTTTGTTTTTCAAAGCCCAACAGTTGTTAGTATCATGATCGGGGATTTCTGATTGGTATGCACAACAAGCATTAGGATGATAATGAGGAGATGTTGTGTTAGGATTATTTAGAGCTTCTTTCAAAGTTACCAGGTTGGATCTCAACAAATGCGGCAGTACTTGAGATAATGTCATATTAATCTGGGTAAATTGTCTTACTAGTCTTTCTGTTCTAGGCTGATCATTTCTTTGTTAAGTAGGAACAGGCTTAGGGATCATGACAGCCCCCACCATTGGGAGGAGTTCAATTCTTTCTTGATTCCTTTGAGGATACACATCACCAACTTCTTTCTTCCCAATAAATGGTTTTCTTACAGCGGCAGAGGATGCATCTTTCTGGATCTTCCCACTCTTAATCCCAACTTCCACTCTTTCTCTGGTCAAGATTAATTCCGTGAAGCCTGCTAAGGAGCTTCCAATTAAATTATTAAAGAAAGGACCGGACAGGGTACCCAAAAACATGTCTACTAGTTCCCTTTCAGAAAGGGGAGGCTAGACTCTTCCCGCTAAGTCCCTCCATTTCTGAGCGTAGTCTTTGAAACCTTCATTTGAAACCATAGCCATACTCTGGAGTTGAATACGAGTAGGAGCAAGGGTGTGCGTTGTACTGATATTGTTTATAGAAAGTGGCATCAAGGTCTTCCCAGTTGTGGATATTGGCCCTTTCCAATTGATAGAACCAATCTAGTTGAGTTTCAGATAGACTGTCTTGGAAAAAGTGGACCCATAAATCTCTATCTGCAGTGTGAGGCTGTATCTTCCTCACATAGGATTTGAGATGCATTTTGGGGCACGAAACTCTATCGTATTTAGAAAATATCAGTGCCTTGAATTTTTAAGGAATGATAATCCCAGACACCAAGCCTAGCTCCTCAAAGTCTAGCCCAAACACTTTCTGGATTTCCATTGCGCTTAGTCGTTCTTCCAGATTCTTGTACTTGTCGTCGACCGGGGGATACTGCTTTTCAGAGTTATCCTCTTCTTCTTCCTCTTCAGACTCTTGTTGGACAACTGTTTCCTTACCTTTCCCATCTTGATTGTCTTTTTCACCAGATGACATTGCAAAGCCTATGGTCCTTCTTGCTTGTCCTTGGAATCTTCTTCCCATATTCAGAACTCCAGTTACTTTCTTTTTCTTCTACTTTTCTTCACTCAACAAGGTTTTCAGATCTTCTTGTCCTTTGGCTAGAGTTTAGAACAACTGCTGAAATTGAGCATTCTGTGCTTGGAGGTCTTTTACCGTCTGTTCGAGATCCATCTTACTGAAATAAATAGTAGAAAGACGAGGAGACTTGTCGTAAGAAACCTTCTTATGTTATGCTGAATGGTAAATGCATATGCAATTATTTCAAGGGACTTAGAGATTTAAAGTTGCTTTAGACCAAAAAAGGAACACACGTTACATTAATAAATCAGAGCTTCAGTAAATCATGACTCTTTTGGGCTTACAAAGAAGTACAAAAACTTAAGATAAAAAAGTTGTATGCATCCTTTTTGGTGCGATATAGGAATTCAGGCTACGCTCCTCATGAAGTTGCTTAGTGGGTTCCAAAACCTTCTTCTCGCTGGCGTAGAATTGGGCTTCAAAAGTGTCTCGCACCCCTTAAGCTGTATCCAATCCCTTTCTAAGTCTTCAAGAGAGGTGGGTATGTCAGGATGCAGGATAGTGTACGTAACATCTCCTTCCACAACAGGCTCTATGATTACCGGGAGAATGGAGGAATGAGGCGTCATAATACTTTGAGAACGAGCTCGTACCCATTTGAGGCAAGGCTCAAGAGGGATGGAATTCTTATGCCCTAATGTCTTGCTATTTACCTTGTTCAACATCCTCCAAGCTTGGATAAATCTCTGGCGATGACCTTGATGGTCGTTCTCGTAGTCAAATACCAAACCTTGAATGAGCATCTCATGTGGGCCATCCCTTCGGGCGTAACAAAACCGTCTTAAGGATAAGCAGGGGTTGTAGGTGATACCTCCTCTAATGCCAAGTAAAGGGACATTATGGAATTCTCCATAACGGTCGACAATAGTAACATTCTCTATGGATCGGGAACACTAATGAATGTCTGAATGTTTGAGCGTCATCAACCTATGTGACCACCTTGAACCTTTCTCGTTCTTCAATACAGATTGGGGAAGATGCGAAATAAACCATCTTTCCAAGAGAGGAGTACAACATATAAGGATACCTCTTTTCCTCATAGTACGAGTGTGAAAGGAATGTAGGATGTCCCCTAGCAAAGTAGGCACCGGGTTACGAGACATAAAGATTTTGACGGTGTTTACATCTATGAGTTGGTCTGGATTTGGAAACAAAACCATCCCATAGATGAGGAGAGCCACAATTTCCTCAAAAGCTTGAAAATCCAAAGAGTTCCAACAGTTTTGGGCTTTCTCAAACAAGAATCTTGCTAGGAAACCTTTGACACCACTCCTAATTTCCCAACTAGTTGTGATATCAGATGGTTGAAAGTGTAGAGCTTGAGCAATCTCTTCTGGCTTTGGATCTCTTTCTGTACCGTTGAAAGGTAGTTGATTGAGAATGGGAATCCTCAAGAGTCGGGAGAATTCTTCCAAAGTAGGTACAAGCTGATAGTCAGGAAATGTGAAGCAATGGTGTAAAGGATCAAAGAACCGAAAGAGAACTTTCATCATGTCTTCATCAGTGTTGGAGGTTACCAAGTTTAGTAGGCGACCATGTCTTTCGGTGAATGGAGAATTTTCAGGAATCCTTGATGCTATCTCTTTAAGTTGAGGAGGGATCCTTACAAGATTGACTTGAATAGTTTTCCTGCAAATAGAATCCATGTCCTACAAAACAGAACAAAGATAAATCCTAAGATCCTTGAAATGGTTAGTGAGTATGAGTATGTCGTTATGATGTTTATGATGTTATGTACAAGTAAATATACACAAACAAATCCAACAAGTCCTTAGGTTTAGGCTTGCATGGAGTCTCATAGGTAAGTACCCTTTTGAAGTTTAGTTGACTCAAACCTGTCCTAGTAATAGTAATCGGGTTCTAAGGAGCTCAATATCACCAGTTTGTTTCTTTGGTCATTGTTTCAGCACAAGCCTCTTTAATGGCGACCGAAATATCCTAAAAAACCAAACCTCAATGAGTGTAGTATCGAGTATCTACCAACTTCGGACTGCACCAAAGCCGATCATCTCACTACGTCCTAATAGCCAAGTTGGTCAAGTAAAGGTTCTAAAAGTTCATTAGTGTTTCATGACATCACTCAGCGGCCCCGTATTCTCCTTGTCTACTCAAGGGCTACCGGTACCCACAAATATGTCGCACTAACGTAGCTATTTCTTAGACCATGTCGGTATACCCCGCACAGTTTCCACAATGTATTGCTACTTACTTATAAGGTATCCCAAATCCGGGTAGAGGATTCAAACCCAAACAAAGAATCATAATGTAAAGCATACAAGTCAAACAAAGAAAGCAAGTAAATGTGATCTAACCTTAAGGTAACCCCACTTTTATATTTTCCCCCCAGCAGAGTCGCCAGTTCTGTGATACGGTGGGAGAACTGACTTGGTGTTTTGTGTTTCATCACAAATGTTGCAGTTAACAAGAGTCGCCACCGACTTTTCTTTTATCCAAAAGGAAAGGTGAAAAAGCACAAGAAATACCTTTGATATTTTTTTCTTGAGTTCGGGGGGTAGATTATGAAAAGGGAAGGTATTAGCACTCTTTTCATCCATGGTTTTCCATGGGCTCTTATATACTTGCTAGATCAGTTGCTTTTGTTTGAAATTGTGCTTTGTGTGGTTTTGAAAGTATTTTTGAAAAGAGGCTATTGTTTAGGCAAACTTCGTAATGATTCTCGTTCGTAAGAATGTATACAAAGTGTTTGATCTTTTGAAATGTTTTTAAGTTTTGGAAGATGTTTTGATAGTGTTAGTGTTTGTTTTTTTTTGAAAATAGCAAGGATATTTTTGTTTTGAAATGAAGCAAGTAAATAGGAACATTCTACCTACTCAAAAGTATTTCATGTTCATTTCCTTTTTACTTTGACATTGTTATCTTACCATTGATTTGGTAAGTAACCCTATCTTTGGATGTAAACGGGACGGGCGCGGGTCATCGTATAACCATGATTAGTAATGTTGCAAGGTATCTTAGCATTTTTCTTTAGGGACTAAGATCATTTGAAAGGCAACATAGATAGCGTTATCGAGGGACTATGATCTTGTATTTTGCTTGTTTTTGCTAAGATACCTCACATGCATAATATGATCATTTTTGTAAGGCAACCAAGTGGATTTTACCCTAGGGGTGCTTGTGTGCAAGTGTATTGATTTTCATGCTTGGATTTTGTCTAGAATTAGGGTTTGCTACTTGTTGATTTTATCTTTTCATACAAACCCTAATTACTAGCATTTATATAAAGCGATAAATTGCGAAAAGTAAAATTACTTACATCATTAGGGGAGGGGGTGTACAAATTAACAAATGGGGATTGCAAGAAAATTAAACCAAAATATCTATTACAACCATATTGAATATTGTACAAAATTGAAAATAAAATGCAAGAATATAAATGGAAAAAGAAATAATTTTTGTTGTTTTTATGAAAGGGGTTTTAACCTAATTAAATGAGATGATTAATAAAAATAAACAAAATTTAAACCTAAATTAATTAAGAAGGAAAATAAGTTTAAAAATGTAATTTAGGGTTTTATTTATGAAAAGGTTTTAACTTAATAAAAATAATATGAATACTAATTAACTAAAATAAACCTAAGTTCTAAATTAATTTTAAATAAAATAAAATAAAATAATAATTAAACCTAAGTCAAAATATTGATTATTTAAGAAAAAGAAATTAGTTTGCTTAAGAAAATGTTGTTTTAATCTTTTTATTTTATAGAGAAAATAAAATATATAAGTATGAATAATAAATAAAAATATATTTTTTGGATTTTTATTAATAAAAATAAAAATAATATTAATAATAATAATAAATAATAAAAATATTAAGGAAAATAAAATATAATAAAATAAAAAATAGAAAAATGAAATAAAAAATGGGCTAGGGAGTGCCGAAGTAAATCAAGGTTAGGGGTCAACAAAAATGGGAGGCTCAGCACAAAGGCCCAAGCGCTGCAAAAAAGCTCAAAAATGTCAAAAATAATGAAAAAATATGTAAAAGGTCACGCTGGGGCTTGAACCCAGGACCTAAGGGTGACAGGCGCGCACTTTAACCACTGGGGTGGTGATACATCTATTAACTTGTGTGAGAGGATAAATACATAACACAAAATGCACCCTGATTACACTTCATCTTCAACCTCCAGCCAAGGGATCTATAACTTGCTCATTTCTCAACCATTTGCAAAAATGTAAACATGAAAATTGCTTCATTTTGTCACACGAATTCAACCATATAAATATCATAAGCTATAAATCAAAGATGAACGGGAATTTCTAAAAGTACCAAATTCCGATCTAAATATTTCAGAAAGTTCAAACTCAAAATGCTCCTAGCTCAATAAAAAAAATGAAATCTATGGACATGTATAGCTTCAGGGAAATGATGTCTACATTTTATCTTCACAAATGCAAGCCTAACAATGCCTGAATATGAAGATAAAAGTTCAATAAAAATACCTCAAAACTGGAAATTGTGAAATGGATTTGAGCTTATTTCAGGCAGTGCTAGTGATCAGGTTAGCTTCCTTGGACTTCTAGGAAGCTAATGCAATGACTGGCTTGAGTCGAGGGTGGCTGGAATGGTCTGGAGAAGTCCAACTTTGATGCTCTATTTTTGAACTTGGAAATGGATGAAGATGGTGTTACATACGTGTACCAGGGATATGGATGGCTTATATATGATGTTTAGAAGCTTTTGGAAGCAAAAGGCCAGAAAATGCACGAGTGAAATGGAAGTTTGAAGTTCTTGGTCAGAATATGCAACAAATGGTGGTTTTTGATGCAGTTCTGGGTTTTTTGGAGTTTTCAGGGCTTGCATATGCGTGGGTTATCTTGAAAATAGTGTATGTATTTATAGGAAAGAGGTTTTATGTCTTATAACAAGTCAAAATTTGAAAATCAAATGTTGTAGCATCTTTCTTGTTTTTGAAGCAAAGTTGAAACATCTTGTTCCAAGGCAAAGTACAGGGCTGCATAGAGTCGTTATTACTTTGGACATGCTTGCTTTTGGTTTATAGGGTTTGTGTGTGCAGAAAGAATAAGTTCAATGCTCAAGGAGAGTGGACTTTGTGATTAAAGCCACTTTTCAAGAATATCAATGGTGCATTTCTTCCAAATATGGAAATGCAACTTGGATAATGGTTCAAGTGCTTGGAAAATGACTCCATGTGTTGTGTAAACTTTTAATTAAGGAGTGAATTGCAATTTAGAAGCCTGTAAAGTGATATTATGCAGCATGGTTATGTCATTTGGTACATTGTGCATCACAAATTCTGCCTTATAAAACAACTTGGTACCCTAACTTCTGAGCTTCGATTCTCCTTGATCACAAATGATCTCAAGGATTTCTTGGACATTTTGGAAAGCTTGTAATATTCTCTACAACCACTATTTGAATAACTTTTGAAAATTACCCTTGGAACTATATGAAAAAGTGCCATGAAGTTAGGTTAAAATCCTGCCTAAACTATGGCAAAATTTCAATAAGTGTTCAATTTCATGACCATGACTTTATGAATTAATAACTTGAGATCCAAGCATTTTTAGAAGAATTTGTGTAAAGTAATATTGTAGATATCATGGATATCTACAACTTTCATGTTGAAAGTTTCTTTTGAATCATCCTGTATCATGGTGAAAAATTGGCTCAAAGTTATGAAAAAACATGAAGTTTTAAACACTTAGAAAAATTTCTAAGTTAGAAAACTTTGACTTTTCAAAATGAAATCTTGACTTTTTAATTTCTTGATGAATAAGTTTCATATTTTGACATGTTTTGGTGAATTGTGATCTTTGACATTGGATTTTGACCAAAAAGTCAAAGTTTGACTTTTCAGTGTACAGTTGAATTTTGATAAGTTGACTGAAAATTCACTATCAATCCAATTGAACTTGAGAAATGTTTTAGGTCATGAAATTAGGTCAAAATGATGCAATTGAACTCTTGATATCATGCTTCAAGCCAATTGATCATTTGCTAGTTCCAAAATCAGAAATTGCCCCTTCTCAATCAAAACCCTAATTTTGACCATTTTGCCCTTTTGATGATTTGATCAAATTTTTTGAGGAATTATGGTCCAAACTTGATCAAATGATACATATGAGTTTATAATGTTTATGTGGATAAAAAATTATGAAGTTTGACTGTAAATTGGCCTTAGTTGACTTTCTCTCCAATACAGTTGATTTTTAGGTCAACTGCTCAATTGACTGAGCAAAAGTGTGATCCAAGACTTGAAACTTGACATGAGTAATCTTGGGGGTCCATAATGATCCATGAAAGTTATATGAGGCATTCAAAGTTCAGTTATCCTTGTGCAATCTCAAACCCTAATTTTGGTCATCAGTGCTTAAGGAGGTTTCTTGAGTTGATCAATCCTAGTGCAGTCTTGAACCAAGAGAGAGCTTTGTGAGAAAAATAATTGATAAGTGAGAGAGCAAATTTTAGGGTAAAACATTAAAAAATGTGGTAAGACTTGAGACATCGTCATATTTATCCGGGTAAATTGTATTACTGGTATTTTCGTTCTAGGTTGGTTGTTCCTTTGTTGAGTAGGTGCATGCTTAGAGGTCATGACGGCCCCTACCATTGGATGACGTTGAGTTCTGTCTTGATTCCCTTGATGGTATGTAGAAAAACCTCTTTCTTCCCAGTGAATGGTTTTCTCACGGCACTGGAGGATGCGTCCTTTTGGATCTTCCCACTGTTAATCCCAGCTTCCACTCTCTCTCCGGTCAAGATTAATTCAGTGAAGCCAGCTGAGGAGCTTCCAATTAGATGATTAAATAAAGGACCGGACATGGTACCCAGAAACATGTCCAATAGATCCCTGTCATACAGGGGAGGCCGGACTCTTCCTGCTAAGTCCCTCCATTTCTGAGCGTAGTTTTGAAACCCTCGCTCGAAACTATAGCTAGACTCTAGAGTTGAGTACGGGTGGGAGAAAGGTCTGTGTTGTATTGATAATGCTTATAAAAAGTAGTGGCCAGGTCTTCCCAATTATGGATATTGGCCCTCTCCAGTTGATAGAACCAATCTAGCTGAGTCTCGGATAGACTGTCCTAAAAGAAGTGGACCTACAAATCTCTGTCAGTAGTGTGAGGCTGTATCTTCCTCACATAAGATCGGAGGTGCATCTTGGGACACGAAACCCCATCGTACTTAGCAAACACTGGTGCCTTGAACTTTGGTGGAATAACAATCCCAGACACCAAACCCAGCTCTTCAAAGTCCAGCCCGGGCACTTTCAGAATCTCCATTACACTTAGACGCTCTTCCAACTGCTTGTACTTCTCATCAGCTGGAGGATATTGCTCTTCAGAGTAATCATCCTCTTCTTTCTCTTCAGATTCTGGATGGTCAATCACTTCTTTGTTTTCCCCTTCTTGATTGTCCCCTTCACCCAATGATGTTGCGAAGTCTAGGGTTCATCTTGCTGGCCCTTAGAACCTTCTTCCCAGATTCAAAACATCGGTTAACTTCTTCGCTTTGTTCTTCTTTTCTTTGATTAGCAATGTTTTCAAATCCTCCTGTCCTTTTGCCAGAGTCAATCACATTTGTGAAACTGAGCGTTCTACGCCTGAAGATATTTTACCGTCTGTTCCATATCCATCTCACTAAAATAGACAGTAGAAAGATAAGGAGACCTGTAGTAAGAAACTTGTTTGTGTTATGATGAATGAAGATGCATATGCAAATGATTTCAAGGAAATTAGAGATTTAAATTTTCTTTAGACAAAAAGGAACACACGTTATATTAATAAATCAAAGTTTGAGTACATCATGCCTCTTTGGGTTTACAAAGAAATACAAAAACTATAAGATAAAAAGGTTGAACGCATCCTCTTTGGTGCGATGTAGGCGTTCAGACTCCGCTCCTCATGAAGCTGCTTGGTGAGTTCCAGAACTTTCTTCTTGCTGGCGTAGAATTGGGCCTCGAAAGTGTCTCGCTCCCCCTTAAGTTGTATCCAATCCCTTTGCAAGTCTTCGAGAGAGGTGGACATGTTAGGATGAAGGATAGTGTATGGGACATCTCCTTCCATAACAGGCTCTATGATAACCGGCAGAATGGAGGGGTAAGGCATCTTAAGACTTTGAGCACGGACTCGTACCCATTTGAGATAAGGCTCAAGAGGGATGGAATTCTTGTGCCCCGATGTCTTTCTATCTACCTTGTTCAACATCCTCCAAGCTCGGATAAACCACTTGTGGTAACCTTGATCATCATTCTCGTATACAAATACCAACCCTTGAATAAGCATCTCATGTGGACCATCCTTTCGAGCGTAACCAAACTGTCCTAAGTCTAAGCAGGGGTTGTAAGTGATACCTCCTCTAATGCCAAGTAAGGAGACATTAGAGAATTCTCCACAACAGTCGACGATAGTAACATTCTCCAAAGACCGGGAACACCAATGAATATCTATATGTCTGAGCATCATCAACCTATGTGACCACCTTGAACCTTGCTCATTCTTCAATACAGATTGGGGAAGATGCGAAATAAACCATCTTGCCAAGATAGGAGTACAACACATAAGGATAACTCTTTTCCTCATAGTGCGAGAGTGAAAATAATGTAGGATGCCTCTTAACAAAGTAAGTACCGAGTTACTAGACATGAAGATTTTGATGGTGTTTACATCTATGAGTTGGTCATGATTTGGAAACAAAACCATCCCATAGATGAGAAGGGACACAATTTCCTCAAAAGCTTGCAAGTCCAGGGAGTTCCAACAGTCTTGAGCCTTCTCAAACAAGGACTTGGTTAAGAAACCTTTGACACCACTCCTTGTTTCCCAATTAGTTGTGACATCAGATTGTTGCAAGTGCAGGGCTTGAGCAATCTCTTCTGGTTTTGGATCTCTTTCCGTACCATTTAAGGGTAGTTGATTGAGAATGGGAATCCTCAAGAGTTGGGAGAATTATTCCAAAGTTGGCACAAGTTGATAATCGGGAAATGTGAAGCAATGGTGTAGAGGATCAAAGAAATGGAAGAGCACCTTCATCATATCTTCATCTGTGTTGGAGGTAATCAAGTTTAGGAGGCGACCATGTCTTTCGGTAAATGGAGAATTCTCAGGAACCCTTGATTCTAACTCCTTATGTTGATGAGGGATCTTTACAAGATTTACTTGAATGGTTTTCCGCGAATAGAATTCATGTCCTACAAAACAAAACAAAGGTAAACCCCAAAAATCCTTGAAATGGTTAGTGAGTATGAGTATGATGTTATGTACAAGTAAATATATACAAAAAAACAAACAAGTCCTTAGGTTTAGGCTTGCATGGAGTCTCATAGGTAAGTACCCTCTTGAAATTAAGTTGGCTCAAACCTGTCATAGCAATAGTAACTGCGTTCTAAGGGAGCTCAATATCACTAGTTTGTCTTCTCGGGCAATGTTTCAGCGCAAGCCTCTTTAATGGCAACCGAAATATCCTAAAAAACCAAACCTTAATGAGTGTAGTATCGAGTATCTACCAACTTCATACTGCACCAAAGCTGGTCATCTCACTATGTCATAATGGCCAAGTTGGTCAAGTAAAGGTTCTAGAAGTTAGTTAGTGCTTCATGACATCACTCATCGGCCCCGTATTCTCCTTGACTACTCAAGGGCTACCGGTACCCACAAATATGTCACACTAACGTAGCTATTTCTTATACCATGTCGGTATACCCAGCACAATTTCCACAACATATTGCTACTTACCTATAAGGTATCCCAAATCCGGGTAGAGGATTTAAACCCAAACAAAGAACCAAAATGTAAAGCAAAAAAATCAAACAATGAAAGCAAGTAAGTGTGGTCTAGCCCTAAGGTAACCCCACTTTTAAAATTTTCCCCAACTGGTGTTGCCAGTTCTGTAACACTGTGGGAGAACTTACTTGGTTGTTTTGCATTTGATCTCAAATGTTGCAGTTAGCAAGAGTCGCCACCGACTTTTCTTTTATCCAAAAGGAAAGGTTGAAAATAACATGAAAGACCTTTGAGATGTTTTCTTGAGTTCGGGGGGTAGATTATGAAAAGAGAAGGTATTATCACCCTTTTCATTTGTAGTTATCTACGGGCTCTTAGTTGCTTGCTAGATCACTTGCTTTTGTTTGAAAATGTGCTTTCTGTGGTTTTCGAAAGTATTTTGAAAAGGTGCCATCGTTTAGGAAAACTTTGTAATTATTCTCGTTCGTAAGAATGTATATAGAGTGTTTGATCTTTTGAAAAATGTTTCAAGTTTGAAATATGTTTTTGAAAGTGTTGGTGTTTGTTTTGAAAATAGCAAGGATGTTGTAGTTTGAAAATGAGCAAGCAACTAGGAACATTCTACCTACTCAAAAGTCTTTCATGTTTATTTCCTCTTTCCTTTGACATTGTTATCTTACTATTGATTGGTAATAAACCCTATCTTTGGATGTAAAAGGGACGGGAAAGGGTCATCGTATAGTAATTAATAGCAATGTTGTAAGATATCTTATCATTTTCTTTAAGGGACTAAGACCATTCATAAGGCAACATTTCTAGTGTTATCGAGGGACTATGATCTTGTATTTTCATTTGTTTTTGCTAAGACATCTTACATGTGTATTATGACCATTTATTTCTCAAAGAAACAAGTAGATTTACACTAAGGGTGTAAGTGTGCAAGTGTATTGATTTACATGCATTGTTTTGTCTTTGAATTAGGGTTTTCTAAGCATTGATTTTATCTTTCCATACAAACCCTAATTTACTAGCATTTATATATAAAGAATTAAATTGCGGAAAATAAAAATGCTAAGTTATTATATTAATAGGGGAGGGGGCGTACAAATTTACAAATGGGGGTTGCAAGAAAATTAAATCTAATTAACTATTATAACCATATTGAATAAATGCACAAGAATTCAATAAAAGTTTACAAATGCAAATGAAAAAGAAATATGATTTTTGTTTGGTTTTCATGAAAAGGTTTTAACCTAAACCTAATTAAGAAAAATGATTAATGAAAATTAAATAAAATTAACTTAAACTAAATAAGAAAAGAAATTAGCTAAAAAAAGATTTTTTAGGGTTTTATTTATGAAAAGGTTTTAAATTAATAAAAATAATATGAATATTAATTAATTAAAAGAAACTTAAGTTCTAAATTAATTTTGATTACAAGAAAATAATATAATAGTTAAAACTAAACCTAAATATTAATTATTAAGAAAGAAATTAATTTATTAAGACATTTTTTTTGTTCTTTTAGTTTTATAAAACAAATAAACTAAATAATTGTAAAAATAATAACTAAAATATTTTTTGGATTTTTATTAATAACAATAAAAATAATATTAATAATAATAATAGTAAAGGAAAAAGAAATAAAATAAAATAAGAAAAAAGAAAATAATAATGAAAATTGGGCCAGGGGGTGCTGAAGTAAGTCAGGGGTTAGTAAAAGAAAAATAATCAGGCCCAAGTGAAAAAAAATGGTAAAACGAACGTTGGGGCTCGAACCCAGGTCCAAGGGGTGACAGGCGCGCGCTTTAACCACTGAGGTGGTGATACATCCGTTAACATAAGCACAACAATAAATACATAACACATATTTTTCGCTGACTGTACTTCATCTTCAATCTCCAGCCAAAGGATTTCAAACTTTCTCATTCCTCAACCATTTTCAAAAATGTGAACATGAAACTTGTGCATTTTTCCAACACAAATCCAACCATATAACTAATTTAAGCTAATATTCAAAGATAAGGATGAATTTATGAAAGTACCAAATTCTGACCTTAACGTCTCAGCAAGTTCAAACTCGAAATTCTCCATGCTTAAGAAACATAAATGAAATCTATGGACATGTATAGTTTCAGGCCAATGATATCTACATTCTATCTTCACAAATGCAAGCCTAACAATGCCTAAATAATGAGATATAAGTTCAAGAAAAATACCTCAAAACTGGAAATCGTGAAATGAGTTTGAGCTTGTTTCAAGTGATGGTGATGATCAGGTTAGCTTCCTTGGACCTCTAGGAAGCTAATGCAATGGCTGGCTTGAGCTGAAGGTGGCTGGAATGGTCTGGAGAAGTCCAATTGTGATGCTCTGCTTTTGAACTTGGAAATGGGTGAAGATGGTGTTACAGTCGTGTAACAGGGACATGGATGGCTTATGTATGATGTTTGGAAGCTTTTGGAAGCAAAAGGTCAAGAAACGCGCAAGTATTTTTTGATTTTGGGATTTCTGGCCAGAATATGCAACAATGGTAGTCTGAGATGCAGTTTGAGTTTTGGTGAGTTTTGGAGCTTATGTATTCGTGTGTTAGCTTGCAAACAACTTATGCATAAGTAAGGAAAGGTTCTAGTACTTGAGGTGGTCAGAAGCACAAGATGTAGAGTTATGGCTATGTTACTTGATTTTGAAGAAAAGTGAAAACATGGTTTCAAGGCATAGTACAAGCATGACCTAAGTTTATGGGAGGCTCTAGACATGTTGCTTTTGCCTTTGAAATTACTTGTGATCATAAGGAACAAGTGCAAAGCTCTAAGCATTGACTTTGTGATTAAAGCTTCTCTACAAGAATGGAATGGTTACTTTGTGCCATAAATGGAAATGTAACTTGGATAAAGGCTCAAGTGCTTGGATTAAAGCTCTAACAGCTGTGTAAACATTTAATTATGGAGTGAAAAACAAGTTTGAGGTCTGCAAAGAAAAGATTATTCAGCCTAGTCTTGGATTTGAGTTCTTGTTCATTATGAAATGGCTTGTAATTCAAGTTTGAAAACCCTAACTTCATCTCTTCGATTTTCCCTACTCAAACATGATCTCAGTGAGTTCTTGAACATTTTGGAAAGATTATAACATTCTCTATAACCCCTCTTTGAATCAATTTTTCAAATTCCAAATGGATCTATGTGAAAAGTAACTATGAAGTTGGTACCAAAAATCTGCCTAACTAGGGCAAAATTTTCACTAAGTGTTTAGTTTCATGACCATGATTTCATGGATTAATAACTTGAAATCCAAGCATTTATAGGAGTAGTTGTGTAAGGAAATGTTTTAGATTTCATTTATATCTACAACTTTCATGTTAAAATTTTCCTTTGAATCATCTTGCATCATGGTGACAAATTGGCTCAAAGTTGTGAAAAAATATGAAGTTTTCAACACTTAGAAAAATTTCTAAGTTTGGAAACTTTGACTTTTCAAAATGAAATCTTGAATTTTTGATTTCTTGATGAAATGTTTTCATATTTTGACATGTTTTGATGAATTTTGATCTTTGACACTTGATTTTGACCAAAAAGTCAAAGTTAGACTTTTCAGTGTACAATTGACTTTTGATCAGTTGACTGAAAATCAACTATCAATCAATTGATCTTGAGAGAAGTTTTGAGTAATACCATTAGGTCAAAATGATTCATTTGAAACATTGAGATCATTTCTCAAACCAAATAACCATTTGCTAGGTCAAAAATCAGAAATTTCCCTTTCTCAGTCCAAAACCCAAATTTTGACCATTTTGCTCTTTTGATGATCTGATCAAATTTCTTGAGGAATTGTGGTCCAAACTTGAACAAATGACATATAGGAGTTCACAATTTTGATATGGATAAAAAATTATGAAGTTTGACTGTAAATTGACTATAGTTGACTTTTTCCCCAATACAGCTGATTTTTAGGTCAACTGATCAATTGACTGAGCAAAAATGTGATCCAACACTTGAAACTTGACATGAGCAATATTGGGGGTCTATAATGATCCACGAAAATCATATGAGGCATTAAAAGTTCAATTATCCTTGTGCAATCTCAAACCCTAATTTCAGTCATCAGTGCTTAAGGAGGTGTCTTGAGTTGATCAACCCTTGTGCAGTCTTGGACCAAAGGAGATCTTGTGAGAAAATACTTGATAAATGAGAGGGAAGATTTTGGGGTACAACGATAAGGTTTTAATTCCCCTAACTCTCTAATCATGTGATTTACAGTAATTCTATGCACACATCCATGTTGTTATCAATATTTAGAATGGATATAACGTGTCACATGTAAGATCTGGTGCAAAAAAACTAAAATACCATTGTTAGGGCTCAAGAACCATTGAGTTTCAGATCACACTCTACGGGCCATTTCAGGCCAAACTAATGCCATATTTAAACTCGTATCATGCGATTTAGTTCCAAGGATTCAAGCTGTTTTTTTGTTTTGCAGGTTTTCAAAAAAAATACATCATCAGAGAAGATGGTCTTTCTCCCTCATGTCTTGCTACAGCTTGGCCCAATTTAATTTTTTTGTCTTTTTATTTTATTATTTGTTTTCTTTTATTTCAATTAATTTCTTTTCACTAAAAATCATAAAATCAAAATCACAAAAATAATTAGACTTAGATTTTCATTAATTAAATTAATTTTAATTAATCATTTGTAATCAATTTTTTTAAATTAATTAATCAATTAGACTTAGGTTTTATTTTTCTTAATTTAATTTAAATATTTTCCTAAAACAAATAAAAACAATAAAAACATTTCTTTTATCACTTAGAAATTTTTCTTAGGTTTTTTCTCCATCCTTTCAGTTTTCTTTCTTTCTTCCACCGCGCGTCTATTTATTTATTCACATTATTTTTCATAATTATGTAATTGTATAAAGGATGTAATAGTTTTAGTTAGAAATTTTACACTTTTCTTTCCCCCCGTTTTAGTTTGTAATTCCCCCACTCTGAAACCTTGTAATAATGTAGATTTAAATTCCCACATCTTTATTTTCGTACTAATATTAACTCTTAGATGAATGCTAATAGGCTTGTATGAAAAGACTAAAAGTAAACGCTAGCAAACCTAACATTCGAAGATAAATAACTGAAACACAACACACTCGCACACGCGTACCTCTAAGGTACCTCCACTTGTTGCCTTCGATTAAATAAACAGTCACGACTCTCAAACGTAAGAGATTTTAGTGGTAACCCTTTGGTTTAAAGATCATAAGTCCCTCGATGACCCTTTCGACGTTGCCTCGGTATATGATCTTAAAACCTTAGGGTAATTACTAAAGTATCTTACTAGTTGCTTTCGTGAATCTACGATGACCCTCTCCCGTCCCTCAAAAATATAACGATAGGGCTACCTACTCACTAATAGTAGGATAGCACTGTCTAAAGGAAAAGAGGAAAAGAACAAACCTTCCGAGTAGGTAGATAGCTCCTAGTTTCTTGCTCATAAAAACAATCAAAAACAATTTTTTCATATATACACAAAATCTTTTCTAAATATTTTAAAAGAAAAAAAAACACTTTGTATACGTTCTTGCCGAAACGAGAAACATTACAAAGTTCGCCGCACTAAGGCGTCTTTTAAAAATATCTTTAAAACACACTTAGACAAAAAATCATTTTTAAAGTGAGCTAGCAACTAAGAGCCCGTAGATAACTACAAATGGAAAGAGTGCTAACACCTTCCCTTTCCATAACCTACCCCATTACTCCGAAAATTCTCTCAAAAGGTCTTTCCTATTCTTTTCACCCTTTCCTTTGTTGGATAAAAGAAAAGTCGGTGGAGACTCTTGCTAACCGTAACATTTTGCTAAAATGCAAAACCAGTAAAGTCAGTTCTCCCACTTTATTACAGAACTGGAGACTCAGCTGGGGAACGTAAAATAAAAGTGGGGTTACCTTAGAGCTAGATCATATAAAAAATGCTTTACTTGTTTGATTTGTGTGCTTTATCTTTCGGGTTTATGTTTGGGTTATTATTAAAGATCCTATACCCGGATCTAGGGCACCTTTTAGGTAAGTAGCAATAAATCATAGAGGTTGTACGACATGGACCGATATGGATGATATGATAGCTACGTTAGTGCGATACTCTGGCTTGTACTAATGTTCCTTGAGTCAGTCAAGGATAACATTAGGCTTCCATATAGTGCCATTAAGCACTAACTGGCCTTTAGAACCTTAAATTGACTCATCTTAGCCATTAGAAAGTAGTGAGATGGCCGACTTTGGTGCAGACTGAAGTTGGTTGATACTCGATACTACACTCATTGAGATTGGACTTTCGGGATATTTCGGCCATAATTCAGATGCTTGAGCTTAAACAATGCTTGAGAGAAAGATAAATGATTTTAGATCTCAAGAACCCGATTACTATTTCTAGTACAGGTTGATCCAACTAAAACTTCAAGAGGGTACTTACCTAAAAATTCCGTGCAAGCCTGAACCTAAGGCTACTTGTGTGACTTGTTTGCTTTCATTATCTAACAACTTGAACTCCTTGCAAGGTTTTTTTGTATTCATTATCTAACAATGTGATTTCCTTGCAGGACTTTTTTATAGTCATTATCCAATAACCTGGACTTCTTACAAGACTCAGGTGTCTGCGTCACCTTACACTTTTGCTTGGTGCATAGCATACACATTATGACATCATGCCATAGCATTTCGGTAACCATTTCAAGGATCTCTAAGGCCTGTGATACATGTTATGATGAACCAGACGTCTAGCAAGGGGATTTATTTTTCTCTAGCCAATGACGTCAAAAGACCAAAGCACGATAAATTGAGTCAGAGGATATGACCCACTCGACATGGGGAGTTTTATTCTCGTAGAAGGACATTCAACGAGACGAAGTTCTTCAATCAAGGCTGCATTCAAATTCAATTCAAACATCTTCTTGTGTTTACCCCGCGAGATCCTTGAAAACACGACATGCATATCATTACATAACAGGTATTCTCAAGACATATTTCTCATTTTCTCACTGTTTATTTCAGCAAGGAAAATGGCTCTTGAACAGAACGACAGAGATCTCAAAACTCAAGATGCTCGGTTCAAGGAGATGTTCCTAAATCTATCCAAGGGGCGAGAAGAATTGAAAACACTCCTCGTTGGGAACATGACCAAGAAAAATCCTAGAGAAAACAAGGATGACTAGTTGGAACAACTACAAGCTAAGATGGAAAGGATGAGAATCTAGATGAGTAGTCAGATGGCTCTTATCCAAAATTTAGCTCAAGGACAAGAAGAGTTGAGGATTCTTATCAGCAAGCTTCGTCCTGACAGATACGACCGTCTGAGGCAAACTGCTAGAGCTTAGGGCTTAGTCAGTGATCAACCTCTCTTGGCAGACAGGGAATTGGATGACATGATTATGCGGGTGTAACACGATGGGAGAACTGACTTGGGTGTTTTTGTTTTTGATCGCAATTGTTGCAGATAGCAAGAGTCGCCACCGACTTTTCTTTTATCCAAATAAAGGAAAGGGTGAAAAGAATAGGAAATACCTTTGAGATTATTTTCTTGAGTTCGAGGGGGTAGATTATGAAGAGGGAAGGTGTTAGCACCCTTTTCATCCATATTTATCTATGGGCTCTTAGTTGCTTGCTAGATCATTGCTTTTGTTTGAAAGTGTGCTTTGTGGTGTGTTTTGAAAGTATTTTTGAAAAGCGCCTTCGTTTAGGCAAACTTTGTAATGATTCTCGTATCTATAAGAATGTATACAAAGTGTTGGACTTTTTTGAAAATATTTCACGGAAAGTGTTGGAGCATTTGGAAAGGTTTTTGTGTTTGAAGACAAGCAAGCAACAAGGAACGTTCTACCTTACTCAAAAATATTTTGTTCATTTCTCTCTTCCTTTGATATTTCTATCTTACCATTTATTGGTAAGAAGCCTTATCTTTGGATGTAAAAGGGACGGGCATGGGTCATCTTATAGTCATGATAGCAATTTTGTGAGATATCTTAGCATTTCTCTTGAGGGACTAAGATCCTTTGTAAGGCAACATTCGAAGCGTCATCGAGGGACTATGATCTTGTATTTTTGATTGTTTTTGGCTAAGACGTCTCACATGCAAAACATGGGAACTTTTTTGAGAAAACAAAATGGAGTTAAACCTAGAGGTGCACATGTGCAAAGTGTGTTTGATTGTATGCATTTTTTGTCTTTTTATCAGGGTGATCTACTTGTTGATTTTATCTTGGCATACACCCTAATTACTAGCATTTTTTATAAAGTAAAAAACGCAGAAAGGTAAAATCCTACACTATTACGACCATATTGAATTTCATGAAAATATAAAGGCAAAAATAAGATAAAAGCAAGAAAATGGGTCTTTTCGATTTAGGCAGAAAAAACCCTTCGATTCAGCACTTTCTGGCACTCTTCAATTTGGCCTGAAAAGAGTTAAGGCATGACTTTCGATTGGGGACTGGAGGCCAGCATGTTGTGCCTTTCGTATGGGCCTGGAGGTCAGCATGTTGTTTCTTCTGGCTGCCTTTTTCATTTGACCTGGAGGTTAGTATGGAAGCCAGAGGCTTTGTTTCCAACTTCTTGTTTCCTATTTCTTTCGTTTGAGTTTGAAATAGCAACATGGCCTAAGGCCATGGCAACATTACGTTACAGCCAGGTTAGTCTTTAAAGCATGTTTAAAATGTACAAAGAGAAAAAACCAAGAAGGTTGTTAACCATGTAACATATTAAAAAGGGTAGAAACAAAAAGAAGGACCATAGTATTTACATGTTTGAAACGAAAAGAAAACTTATTACATGCTATGCTGGAAACGAAGGGTCCAAGGCTAAGAATGACTTACCTTGCTGGAGGCTAGAGTGTGTGCTGAACCTTTAAGTGGTTAACTTGAATGCTTCTGGATTCAAAGGGAGGGACTAGAGGTTAGGCCTTTGATGCTGGATTCGAAAGAACAAAACAAGGTAAATGTCCTCCTTTGTTGGATTCGAAGGATAATGTGATGCGGTGGGAGAACTGACTTGAAGGTTTTGTGTTTTATCGCAAATGTCGCGGTTAGCAAGAATCGCCACTGACTTTTCTTTTATCCAAAAGGAAAGGTGAAAAAGCACAGGAAAGACCTTTAGAGATGTTTTTGAGTTCGGGGGGTAGATTATGAAAAGGGAAGGTATTAGCACCCTTTTCATCCATGGTTTTCCACGGGCTCTTAGTTACCTGCTTAGATCACTTGCTTTGGTTTGTTTGAAATAGTGTTTGATGTGGTTTTGAAAGTATTTGTAAAAGAGGCCATTATTTTAGGCAATCTTTGTAATGATTCTCGTTCATAAGAATGTATACAAAGATGTTTGTCTTCTGAAAATGTTTTCAATTGTTTGTAAGATGTTTTGAAATGTGTGTGTTTGTTTTGAAAATAGCAAGGATTGTTGTTTGAAATGGAGCAAGTAACTTAGAAGCTATCTACCTACTCAAATGTCTTTCTTGTGCATTTTCTATTCCTTTGACATTGTTGACTTACCATTGATTTGGTAAGCAACCCTATCTTTGGATGTAAACGGGACGGGCGTGGGTCATTGTTTAACCATGATAACAATGTTGCCAAGTATTTTAGCATTTTTGAGGGGCCAATATCATTTTGTTTAGGCAACTTTTGAATAGCATCATCAAGGGACTATGATCTTATATTTGTTTTACTTTTCCAAGACACTTCGCGTGCGTAACATGGCCATTTTATTTTAGGCAACCAAGTTGGGAAACCCTAAGGATGCTTGTGTGCAAGTGTGTTATTTGCGTGCGTTTTGTCTTTGATTATGATTGTCTATTTTATTGTTTTTATCTTGCCATACATTTCCTATTTTACTAGTAAGTATACAAAAATAATAAAATGCAAAAAGAAGATAAACCCCTACACTATTACAACCATATTGAATAGCATGAAATTATAAAGGCAGAAATAAAGGCAAAATTCTTTCGATTCAGGCAGAAAACCCTTCGATTATGTATTCTTTGTTTCTTTCGATCTGGAGTTTGGAATCATTCATGCCCTTCGATTTGCCTTTGTCTCCTTCGACTGGGGGTTGGAGTTAGTAAGGTTCTAGCTTTTCCACAGGCTCCTCGCTGACTCTTTGTAAGCATATTAGGCCCTCGGATTGTGATTCGAAAGGCTTGTGCAGCTAGCCAATCGAAGGGTATAACAAACTTGTCTTAAGTTCTTAAAATGCAACATCCAAACATAACTATAGCCCAGGGGTTAGCACAAAAACAAAACAATGGGTCTCAAAGTCCAAAGTATAACTAATTAAGGTTGAATTTTCAGCATATGGGCAGTCAGAATCGAATATTGAAACATGGTCCAGAAATATCTACATTTTTCTTTATTGACATATGCACATGATGTTTAAGTGAACGAGTTCCAGGTTTAGAGAGAACTTACCTCTTGAAGTGCTTAGTCGAAAGAGCTGTAGGTGACCTTTCTTTGATGGTGGAGGGAGCCTCGTTGGGATCTTCCTGAAGCTAGTTCTATTACTGTTTTGGTTTGGGCATTCCCTGAATCGAAAGGGAGTATATGATGGTGATACGTGAATCGAAAGTTGCTACAGTCTAGGGGAAGTAAATCGATAGGTGCACTACTGAGGCTTTTTTATGGAAAAAATATTAGAGTTTTTAAGGTTTTAGAATGTTGGAGTTTTTAGAATATAAGAGTTTGAGAATATGGGAAAGTTTTAGTGCTTGAGGATTTTTATGATTTTTCTCTCTAGAAAAAATCTGGACCCTTTCTTTGTCAATGGTTCCTCTATTTATAAAGAAAAGGTTTGGAAGTTTAAACAAAGATGTGGCTTGGCTGAAACGTGAATATTAAGCTATGTCAGATTTTCAAAGATCCCAAGGTGAAGTACTGAAGTTGTTGGTTAAAAGGGGCCAACTTTCCTGACTTATGGTGAAGTACAAACAGGATTTAAGCAAAGCATGGGCATGGGACAGGATTTGTACTTAGCAAGTTCACTCTCACGCAAAAAACTTTTGGACAAAGGCTTAATCACCTGGACAATAGCTTAATCCAGAATGTAAGCAATTAATTATGGACTGAAATACAAGCATTAAGGCTTGTAAAGTAAGATCACGTAGTAGGGTCCACAGATTTGATTAGTTGTCCTTTCAGAATCCTATTTTCCACTTGTGTCGAAGAGTTCTAGAAATGTACTAAAGAAGACTACGTCAAAGGATTCCAAATTGGGTTTGAAAGATGGTGATTCGAAGGGAACCAAAACTCCAATCGAAGCCTTTGTTTGAAGGTGGCTTATGTCCAATCGAAAGCTTGCATGCCAGGGGTTACATGTGATCAAACGAAAGAGTGTATGTAGGAGGACAAAATATTCATATTTGAAAGAGGCAAATAGGGAACAAAAAGTGAAAATCGAAGGATGTTAAAAGAGAGCCTTTTTCCTTGGAAATGAAATAGATTACAAGAGGCTTTTTCCCTTGTGAATCCAAACCAAAATGTGCTAGAGGCCCATGCCCAGTCGAAGGACGTAAGCCAAGCTTGTGTCGAAAGAGGCCAAAAGGCCATTCGAAGGAACTGAAACGAAGAACACTTGTATTCCCCCAAATTTTGTCAAAATAATATTTTTGTCTGTTTTCTCCTTTTTGACAGTTTCCTTTTAATTTTGGTACTGGAAAATTCCAAAGTACTTGTGCAGGCTTGGACCTTGAGAAACCTTGTGAGAAAAAGCCTTGAAGAATAAGAGGGCAAATTTTGGGGTACAACAGCTGCCCCTGTTCAATCTTCTAAAACCTGAAGAGTTAGATTGACGAGTTTTGCCATTCGTGACTTGAAGGTGAAAGATGATTGGACACTAGAGTGCCCATAAATTTGCACTCGATAATGTGTCGTTGAGGGAATGGGATTAAAGATGTCATTTGGATAAGTGATAGAGTCTTGTTGGAGATGGGCTTGTAGATTCCATCCAAGAATGCTTGTTGAATTGTAATTTGTAAGCTGAAAGAATGAGCATCAGATTTGCGTCCATGTATGGAGTATATCAGGGTTGTATCTGAAAGCTGAATCTGAATGAGTATCAGGATGGCATCCGTATCTGGAGCGTATCTGAATTGTATCTGAAAGTTGAATCTGAATGAGTATCAGGATGGGATCCTTATCTGGAGCGTATCTGAACTGTATCTGAAAGATAAATCTTAATGAGTATCAGGATGGCATCCGTATCTGGAGCGTATCTAAATTGTATCTGAAAGCTGAATCTGAATGAGTATCAGGATGGCATCCGTATCTGGAGCGTATCTGAACTATATCTGAAAGCTGAATCTGAATGAGTAACAGAATGGCTTCCGTGTCTGGAGCGTATCTGTACTTTGGGAATCAGAATGAGTAACAGAATGGCTTCCGTGTCTGAAGCGTATCTGTACTGTATCTAGATTGTATATTGTTAAGGTAGCCGTTAATCTTATCCTAAAAAGGGTAAAATGTTAGCGGGAACACGACATTATATTGTATGAAATGTATGATGCAATATATGTATTTTATCAATGTCTATGATATATGGATGCAATGTATGTGCATGTAAGCTGATTTTCTGTATTGATATATGATTGAGGAAAATAAATCCTTGACTGTCGCTGAGGATATGAGGATTCTTCATATTTTGAAATTGAGTATTGACAAAATCCTATTGTGAGAGCAATGCCGTATACTACTTGATTAATCTGCTTGGGGAATCCATAGAATTTTGATGACTTCTACTGGGGATTTAACAATGGGAATCCTCGTTCTGTTGGGGAACAAAGAAAACACTGTGGGGCAAAAGCTTATTCATGTTTGGAAAAATTTTAGGAGTTTCAGTCGCCTGCCGCTCTACTGGGGAATTATCCTAGGTTAGGGAGAAACAGAAGTTAACTGTTATTCGGTTGATTTTCAGGCTTCAAGATAACTTGCTGGGGAACTTGGAGAAACCAGATGGTTTCCACCGGTGATTAATAGTTTGAAGTTTCAGCTCCGCTGGGGATCTTAATGACGTACTATAGGGATTTCTCATGGAATAGCCTAAAGACGTTTTCCTATTTTTTCAACCTCTCAGTAACTGTTCTTTTTCATTTTGTTTATTTGTGAACAGTAATTATGTTCAAATGCATATGTTCATTATTGAATCATTGGACGTTTTTTGCAAATAAAAACACAAGTGTAAAGAAAAAGACAAATAGTTTTCTGTACTTTAAAAGAGATATCTTCGTATTTACTTTGAATAATTATTTTGTACAAAAGAGACAGACATCCTAGTAAGAGGATGGTGTCATAAAAATAAGAAAAAATTATACAAAGATAGCTATATGTGATAATCCCCATGGGGTTCCCATTCTGCTATAGCCTCTGTATCTCTGAATATCTTGTCTATCCGTTGCTTCGTCCGAAGATGATTGAATTGATCAGAACTCCGAGTTTGCCAGTTAAGAGGTTAAAGTTGTCCTCAAAGTGATCCGACGAGACATAGTCATACACTTTAATTCCCTAACTTTTTCCCGGACTTCCCTTTCGGGTTTTCAGTCCACCGGGAAACCCTTTTTTGCCCAAGTCGCCCTTTCGGGTTTTCAACATGCCGGGTGTACAGATTTTTTATTTATTTTGTCCCTAATTTTTGTTCGAACCTTTTGGTTCGCCGGGATGCCCTTGTTTTGCCTAGGTGTGTCAACCTAGCGGGTCTCTTATGCGTAGTATCTTTTGACTATGTCTGCGTTCACAGGGTGTGGCAGATCGTCACCGTCCATGGTGTTTAAGAACATTGCCCCACCGGAAAAGATGTTCTTGATTACAAATGGTCCTTCATAGGTAGGAGTCCATTTTCCCCTGGGATCACTTTGTGGAAAGATGATGCGCTTGATCACTAGATCTCCAACTTGATATACCTGGCGTCTGACTTTCTTGTTGAAAACCTTGATCATCCGTTTTTGATACATCTGACCATGGTGAACAGCAGTAAGTCTCTTTTCATCAATTAAGTTCAGTTGATCAAGTCGGGTCTGGATCCAATTGTCTTCACTCAAACCTGCATCTTTCATGATTCTCAAAGAGGGAATCTGAACCTCAATAGGTAAAACAACCTCCATGCCAGGGTGTTGCCCTAGTTGATGTGCGAGCCGTGGTACGGTATCCATGGAGAGCAAACGGTAGCATCTCATGTCAGTCCTTGTAGGTGACTGTCATTTTTTGTATGATCTTTTTAATGTTTTTATTAGCAACTTCGACGGCACCATTCATCTTTGGCCGATAGGGGGATGAATTATGATGTTGAATCTTGAACTGCTCGCACAAGGCGGTGATCATAATATTGTTAAGGTTCATACCGTTATTAGTGATGATACTTTCCGGGATACTGTACCGGCAAATAAGATTCTGCTTAATGAAGCGGGAAACAACATTCTTAGTAACAGATGCGAAGGAAGCTGCTTTGACCCACTTGGTGAAATAGTCAATGGCCACTAGAATGAAACGGTGTCCATTGGAGGCTGTCGGCTTGATCTCCCCAATCATATCGATTCCCCACATAGTTAAGGGCCAAGGAGATGTTAAGACATTTAGAGGAACCGGAGGCACGTGCACCTTGTCTGCATAGATTTGACACTTATGACAGGTCCGGGAGTGTTGATAGCAGTCTGCTTCCATGGTAGACTAATAGTATCCTGCCCGTAGGATTTTCTTTTCCATCGTATGCCCACTAGAGTGAGTGCCAAAGGTACCTTCATGCAATTCAACCATAATCTTTTCAGCTTCAATCTTATCCACACAACGGAGTAGAATAAAATCATGATTACGTTTGTACAGGATGCCATTACTTAGGAAGAACTTACCAGAGAATCTCCTTAGGAACTTTTTATCATTGATTGAAGCTCCTACTGGATATTCTTAAGCCTCAAGATACCTTTTGACTTCATGAAACCAAGGCTGGTCCACTACTTCTTCGGTATTAATCTCGTGACAGTGTGCTGGTTCGTCCATTCGTTCAATGGTGATCTAGGGAGCCTCGTTATCCCAATTAAGTTTAAACATAGATGACATTGTGGCTAGAGCATCTGCTAGCTGATTTTCTTCTCGCGGGAAGTGCTCGAAGGTAATCTTCTCAAAATGTGGTAGCAATGTCAAAACATGTTCTTTGTAAGGGATAAGGTTTGGGTGCTTAGTGTCCCACTCTCCTTTGATCTGACTGATGACCAAAGCTGAATATCCAAACACAACTGAAGATTTGATTCCCAAGTCTATGGTAGCCTTGAGACCAAAGATGCATGCTTCGTATTCCGCCATGTTATTCGTGTAGTTGAAGCAAACTCTGGCAGTAAAAGGAGTATGACACCCTTCCGGAGATATGAGTACAACGTCGATACCATTACCAAGTGCATTGGATTCCCCATCAAAGAACAGGGTCCATCGGGATCCTTGTCCAAGTCTGTCATATGGTCTGATTTCTTCACAGTTGTCTAATGTCATGATGTCTTCATCTGGGAATTCAAACTTCATGGACTGATAATCCTCTACAGCTTGATGAGCAAGATGATCAGCTAGCACGCTGCCCTTTATAGCTTTTTGGGTAGTGTAATGTATGTCATATTCTGTTAGCATCATCTGCCATCTAGCTATCCTCCCAGACAGAGCAGGATTCTCAAAGATGTACTTTATCGGATCCATCTTAGATATCAGCAAAGTGGTATGAGTCAACATATATTGTCTTAGCCGGCGAGCAGCCCATACCAGAGCACAACAAGTTTTCTCGAGCAGTGAATATCTGGTTACACAGTCGGTAAACTTTTTGCTCAGGTAGTAAATAGCGTGCTCTTTTCGGCCAGACTCGTCATGCTGCCTCAATACACACCCCATTGAGTTCTCTAAAACGGTCAGATACATGATTAATGGTCTTCCCTCGACTGGTGGCATCAAGACAGGAGGCTCTTGTAAATACTCTTTGATTTTGTCAAAAGCAATCTGACACTCATCATTCCATCTGACTACTTGATCTTTCTTCAACAGTTTGAAGATTGGTTCACAAGTAGATGTTAGGTGAGAAATGAATATGGAAATATAGTTCAGGCGTCCCAAGAATCCTCTGACATCCTTCTCAGTGCGAGGAGAAGGCATTTCTTGTATTGCTTTAACCTTGGCAGGATCAACCTCGATGCCTTTGTTGCTGACAATGAAACCTAAGAGTTTACCAGACCGGACTCCGAATGTGCACTTGTTCGGGTTTAACATTAGTTTGTACTCCTTCAATCTCACAAATAACTTTTGCAAGTGATCAAGGTGTTCTTCTTCAGTTTGTGATCGGGCTATCATGTCATCTACGTAGACCTCTATCTCATGATGTATCATATCATGAAACAAAGCTACCATGGCGCGTTGATAGGTTGCCCCGACATTCTTCTGTTCAAATGGCATCACTTTGTAGCAGAACGTACCCCACTGTATGACAAATGTAGTTTTCTCCATGTCCTCAGGCACCATTTTGATCTGGTTATAGCCTTAGAATCCGTCCATGAAAGAAAATACTTTGTGCTGGGTTGTATTGTCAACCAGGATGTCGATGTGTGGAAGTGGAAAATCATCTTTAGGGCTGGCCCTATTTAAATCTCTATAATCCACGCACAATGTTGGCCACCCATTGAGGATTGGAAGTAACAGCCAGAAATCCAGCATTGAACTGTTTCATAACTTCTGCTTTGATCTTCTCTGACATGTCAGGTCTCATGCGATAGACTTTTTGTTTCACTGATGGGAAGTCTTCTCTTGTGGGTAGACGATGTACCACGATGTCTGTATCGAGTCTCAGCATGTCTTCGTATGACCAGGAAAAGATCTCAACATAATCATGTAATAGCTGAATTAGACGCTCCTTGACACTCGGCTCTAGATTAGAAACCACTTTGATTTCCTTTTTATCTTCCTCAGTACCCAAATTGATTGTATCCAACAACTCCTCATGAGGCTGAATAGCTCTTTCCTCTTGTTGTAGTAGTCTGGCCAATTCCCCTAGCAACTCACAATCTTCCTCACCTTCGTATTCGGCTTGGTAGATCAGATCTTCAGAGTCACTGAAGGCTATAGCAGTATCGTTACCCATGGGATCCGGAATGGAAGGGTACCTGCATTTGTGAGTGTGGGTGTGTGTAAGGGTATAACCATCTTAAAACAAAAAATGTAAAAGAAAGACAATGAGCGCAAAAGTTTTATATATGAAAAAGCGTCCATGATTCATTGAATGTCATATGAAGATGAAATAAAAACCCTTACAAATGGACCATTGTGCCTCGGGTAAGACACAAGGTTTTTAAAGTGCGAATTGTTCGTGAATATTACAAGTCCAACAAAAATGTAAAAGATAAATTACTGAGAGATGAAAGTTATTGGGACAAAGTCTTTGGCTTCCCAGTTGCGAAGTCCTCCGCTGACAGTAGGAAATATCCAATCTTCCAAGATGCCATCCTCTTCATTGTCTTCTACTTCATTGACCCCTTGGTTGCTAATCTTCACAGGTGGCCCCCCAGCAAGGGCACGGCGCATAGCCTTCTGAGCAAATGAAGTAAACCCCAAGCCAAACTTGTCTGATTTGTACGGAAAGTCTGGAAGCTGCCCCCAGATGGTGCATCCACCCTCTTCCACTACTTCCTTTGCATCCTTCGGAGATGACATCCGAAGTGGAAGTCCTGTGATCTTAGGAATTGAGGATACCACCTTGGTCGCTGCTACTTCTGGAGAGACTTCTTCAAAATGTTGGAAAGGGGTTTCAATGAACTCGCCATCCAACTCTACATATCGGAAAGAAATCAGATGACTAATCATGTACTCCTCCTCCCCATGGACAATTATGATCTTTCCTTGGACTGGGTATTTTAGCATCTGATGCAATGTGGAGGTGACAATACCGGCATTGTGGATCCAGGGGCGTCCTAACAGACAGGAATAAGAAGGACGGATGTCCATCACATAGAAGGTTGAGTTGAAAATCTGAGTTCTCACCTTTATTGGGATGACCACTTCCCCGTGGACCATCCTCTTCGAACAATCAAATGCTTTCACCATTATGTTACTGGGTTTTAAAGTCATCCCTTTGAAATCCAATTTATCAAGGGCTTTCTTTGGTAAGACGTTTAAAGATGATCCCGTGTCCACCAAGACATTGGCTAGGGTTGTTCCTCTACACTCCATTGAGACATGTAATGCCTCGTTGTGTTTTCTCCCTCTGGGTGTCAAATTAGCATCGGAGAAACCCAAGCCATTATCAGCTGTCAAACTGGCCACACAGTCTTGGAACTGGTCAACAGACGTCTCTTGTGGCACATGAGTTGTCTTTAGAAATTTTACCAGAGCTTTCGCATGTGCTTCAGAACACAGCAGCAGAGCAAGCATAGAGATCTTGGAAGGGGTTTGCCCCAACTGTTCAACCACATCATAATCACTCTTCTTTATTATCCTTAGGATTTCTTCCATTTCCTTCTTGGATGTTTCGGGAATAGCTAGTGACTGAGCCTTCGTTCGGACAGGCTCTTCTTGAATGTTTTTTCCTTTATTCTCAGCAGTGGAAGTATTGGTAGGGATAGGGATCGTGTTGTCTTTGTCGGTAAGTACGCTTGCAGGTATAATCACTAGTATAAAGGTATTCTTCGGAATGGACACGGGTCCAAAGGCTGCCTTTGGAGGGGCAATCTCTGGAGAGAAGATTTTACCACTACGGGTAGTCTTGCTAGTTTCGGCAATATTGCTAATGTCGAAATCGTCCTCTTCGGAGCTCTCTTCTTCGGCAGTCAGTTCATCCTGTTTAATACTATGGTAGTAGATTTCCCCACAGTAATTCCATGGTACTGTTTTATCTGACTTGTATGGGACTAGCCCGGGCATTGTAATCTTAAGTGGAGTAGTCTTTGGAGCAGGTGTAATCCTAACAGGTCTTTTAGGGGCCCTGGAAGGATTGGCGTAGATGGTTATAATTGAAATATCTTTAACTGGAACGGGTAAAATAGGAGCATTATCGAACATAATTTCTTGGTTATCAATCAGTCGTTGGATACCTTTTTTCAACAGAGCGTAGTCAAATGATGAGCATAGGCAAACATGGAAGTCTTTGTCACAACCTGGGAATATACCAGCTTTCAACAAATTCAACTTAATGATCGGGAGCGGAGTCAACAGTTCATCCATGGTAGCAATAAACAAATTTTCTTCAATAGCGTTGGCATTGTGACCATGCCTAAGAATTGGAGCAGAAATAACATTTGGTTTCTCAAGCGCTTCAAACTCAACTTCCTTTGCATCTATCAGGTCTTGAATTTTGTTCTTCAGAGCCCAACAATTGTTAGTGTCGTGCCCTAGACTTTCAGAATGGTATGCGCATTTGGCATTCGGATGGTAATGAGAAGACGCAGTATTGGGATTCCTTGGGGCCTCTTTTAAAGTTGCCAGATTCAATTTCAGAAAATGTGGTAGAACCTGGGCTGGAGTCATGTTAATCTTGGTGAATTGCCAGACTGGCCTTTCCACCTTTTGCTGGTTATTTCTTGGCTGGTCTGATGCAGGCTTTGGAATCATAACGGCCCCCACCGTTGGTCGGTGTTCAGTTCTTCCCTGATTCCTCTGTGAATAAACAGCAAATACTTCCTTCCTCCCAGTGAAGGGTTTTTTCACAGCTGTAGAGGCAGATGCGTCCTTCTGAATCTTCCAACTTCTTATACCAGCTTCCACCCTCTCGCTGGTAAAAATTAATTCAGTAAACCCTGTAGAGGAACTCTTAATCAGATGATTGAATAAAGCGCCTGATAGAGTTCCCAAGAACATGTCCACCAACTCCCTTTCAGACAGAGGGGGTTGCACCCTTCCGACTAGATCTATCCACTTTTGCGCGTAATCTTTAATGCCCTCATTGGAAACCATAGCCATACTCTGAAGCTGGGTACGGGTAGAATCCAAGTCGGTGTTGTACTGATATTGTTTATAGAAAGTTGCGGCCAGGTCTTCCCAATTATGGACGTCAGTCCTTTTCAACTAGTAGAACCAATCAAGTTGCGTTCCTGATAAACTGTCTTGAAAAAAGTGGACCCACAAGTCTTTGTCGGCAGAGTGTGGCTGAATCTTCCTGACATACGATCGGAGGTGCATTTTAGGACACGATACTCCATCATATTTGGCAAATAATGGCACTTTAAACTTTAGTGGGATCACAATTCTTGACACCAGCCTCAACTCTTCAAAATCTAGCCCTGGTACTCTCCGGATTTCCATAGCGCTTAAACGCTCTTCAAGGTGTTTGTACTTGTCATCAGCCGGAGGGTATTGTTGTTCAGAGTAGTCCTCCTCTTCCTCTTCTTCTTCAGAATCTGATGGTACTGCCGTTTCTTTTCCTTTTCTTTCCCCTTCATCAGACGTTGTTGGAAAATCTAAGGTCCTTCTAGTTTGTCCCTGAAACCTTCTGCCCATGATTACCACACCAGCTGGCTTCTTCTTCTTTTTCTCTTTCTCTTTTTCTAGCAGAGTCTTCAGCTCCTCTTGCCCCTTGGCTAAGGTTATGAGTAACTTTTGAATTTGCGTGTTCTGAGCTTGAAGATCTTTGACCGTTTGTTCGAGATCCATCTTACTGAAATAAACAGTAGAGAGATGAGGAAACTTGTTGCAAAGACCTGTTTATGTTTATGATGAATGATATGTATTTATGCAATGCTTTCAAGGATTTAGAAATTCAAATTTTTTTCAAACAAAAAGAAACACACGTCATATTAATAAGATAGAATTTGAGTACATCAATGCCCCTTGGGAAAAATAATACAAAATTCTAAGGTAAAAAGACATTGCACATCCTCTTTGGTGCAATATAGGTATTTAGAGTCTGCTCTTCATGAAGTAGCCGAGTGAGTTCCAAAACCTTCTTCTCGCTTGCGTAGAATTGGGCTTCGAAAGTATTGCGCTCTCGTTTGAGCTGTATCCAATCCCTTTGTAGGTCTTCGAGTGATGTAGGCATGTCAGGATGTAGGATAGTGTATGGAACTTCTCCTTCCTTAATAGGGTCAATAATCACTGGGAGAAAAGAGGGATAAGGCATCATAAGACTTTGAGCGTGGGTTTTACCCACTTGAGGTAAGGCTCAAGAGGGATGGAATTCTTGTGTCCCAAAGTCTTACTATCCACCTTGTTTATCATCCTCCAAGCTCGGATGAATCTCTGGAGAAGTCCTTGATCGTCGTTGTCGTAGTCGAATACCAGGCCTTGAATCAGCATATCATGTGGGCCATCCCTTCGGGCATAACCAAACTGTCTTAGAGCTAAGCACGGGTTGTAGGTGATGCCTCCCCTAATGCCAAGTAGATGGACATTAGGGAATTCCCCACAACGGTCAACAATGATAACATTATCCTTGGATCGAGAGCACCAATGAATATCTGAATGTTTAAGTGTCATTAACCTTTATGACCACCTCAAACCTTGCTCATTCTTCAATACTGATTGGAGAAGATGAGAAATAAACCATCTTTCCAGGAGAGGAGTACAACACATAAGAACACCTCTTTTACTCATTGTACGAGTGTGAAAAGAGTGTAGGATATCCCCAAGCAATGTAGGCACCGGGTTGCAAGACATGAAGATTTTGACAGTGCTTACATCTATGAGTTGGTCAGGATTAAGGAATAAGACCATCCCATAGATGAGAAGAGCTACAATCTCCTCAAAAGCTTGCAAGTCTAGGTAATTCCAACAACTTTGGGCCTTCTCAAAAAGAAACTTTGCCAAGAAGCCTTTGACACCACTTCTAGTTTCCCAATGAGTTGTGACACCAGATGAGTGAAAGTGTAGGGCTTGAGCAATCTCTTCTGGATTTGGATCTCTTTCCGTACCGTTGAACGGTAGTTGATTGAGAATAGGAATCCTCAGATGTTGAGAGAATTCTTCCAAAGTGGGCACAAGTTGATAGTCAGGAAATGTGAAGCAATGATGCAAATGGTCAAAGAACTGGAAGAGAACCTTCACCATATCCTCCTCTGTGTTGGAAGTGACCAAGTTGAGTAGACGACCATGTCTCTCGGTGAATGGAGAGTTCTCAGGGATCCTTTAAGCTAGCTCCTTGAGTTGTGGAGGAATTCTTACAAGGTTGATTTGGATAGTTTTCCTGCGAAGTGAATCCATAACCTACAAAACAAGAACAAAGATGAATCTCCAAAATCCTTGAAATGGTTAGTGGATGCATATGATGTTTATGATGTCCATGATGTTTATGTACAAGCATGCATATACAAACAAATCAAGCAAGTTCTTAGTTTAGGCTTGCATGGGGTTTCTTAGGTAAGTACCCTCTTGAAGTTTAGTTGGCTCAACCTGTCCTAAAAATAGTAACTGGGTTCTAAGGAGCTCAATATCACTGGATTGTTTCCTTGGTCATTGTTTCAGCTCAAGCCTCTTTAATGGCGACCGAAATATCCCAAGAAACCAACCCTCAAGGAGTGTAGTATCGAGTATTTACCAACTTCAGACTGCACCAAAGCCAGTCATCTCACTACATCCTAAAAAGGCCAAGTTGGTCAAGTAAAGGGTTCTAGAAGTTCATTAGTGCTTCATGACATTACTCAGTGGCCCCGTATTCTCTTTGATTAACTCAAAGGCTACCGGTACCCACAAATATGTCACACTAACATAGCTATTGCTTAGACCATGTCGGTATACCCCGCACAATTTCCACAACATATTGCTATTTACCTATAATGTTTCCTAAATCCGGGTCTAAGATTCAAACCCAAACAAAGAACCTTAAATGTAAAGCAAACAAGTCAAACAAATGTAAGCAAATAAATGTGATCTAAACCCTAAGGTAACCCCACTTTTATAATATTTCCCCAGTAGAGTCGCCAGTTCTGTGATGCGGTGGGAGAACTGACTTGAAGGTTTTGTGTTTTATCGCAAATGTTGCGATTAGCAAGAGTCGCCACCGACTTTTCTTTTATCCAAAAGGAAAGGTGAAAAAGCACAAGAAAGACCTTTAGAGATGTTTTTGAGTTTGGGGGGTAGATTATGAAAAGGGAAGGTATTAGCACCCTTTTCATCCATGGTTTTCTATGGGCTCTTAGTTACTTGCTTAGATCAATTGCTTTGGTTTGTTTGAAATGGTGTTTGATGTGGTTTTGAAAGTATTTGTAAAAGAGGCCATTGTTTTAGGAAATCTTTGTAATGATTCTCGTTCGTAAGAATGTATACAAAGATATTTGTCTTTTGAAAATGTTTTCAATTGTTTGTAAGATGTTTTGAAATGTGTGTGTTTGTTTTGAAAATAGCAAGGATTATTGTTTGAAATGGAGCAAGTAACTTAGAAGCTATCTACCTACTCAAATGTCTTTCTTGTGCATTTTCTATTCCTTTGACATTGTAGACTTACCATTGATTTGGTAAGCAACCCTATCTTTGGATGTAAACGGGACGGGCGTGGGTCATCGTATAACCATGATAGCAATGTTGCCAAGTATTTTAGCATTTTTGAGGGACCAAGATCATTTTGTTTAGGCAAATTTTGAATAGCTTCATCGAGGGACTATGATCTTATATTTGTTTTGCTTTGCTAAGATACTTTGCATGCGTAACATGGACATTTTATTTTAGGAAACCAAGTTGGGAAACCCTAAGGATGCTTGTGTGCAAGTGTGTTATTTGCGTGCATTTTGTCTTTGATTAGGATTGTCTATTTTATTGTTTTTATCTTTCCATACATTTCCTATTTTACTAGTAAGTATACAAAAATAATAAAATGCAAAAAGAAGATAAACCCCTACGCTATTACAACCATATTGAATAGCATGAAATTATAAAGGCAAAAATAAAGGCAAAAGTCTTTCGATTCAGGCAGAAAACCCTTCGATTTTGTATTCTTTGGTTTCTTTCAATCTGGAGTCTGGAATCAGTCATGCTCTTAGATTTGCCTTTGTCTCCTTCGACTGGGGGTTGGAGTCACTAAGGTTCTGGCTTTTCCACAGGCTCCTTTCTGACTCTTTGTAAGCATATTAGGCCCTTAGATTGTGATTCGAAAGGCTTGTGCAGCTAGCCAATCGAAGGATATAACAAACCTGTCTTAAGTTCTTAAAATGCAACATCCAAACATAACTATAGCCCAGGGTTTAGCACAAAAACAAAAAAATGGGTCTCAAAGTCCAAAGTATAACTAATTAAGGTTGAATTTCCAGCATATGGGCAGTCAGAATCGAATATTAAAACATGGTCCAAAAATATCTACATTTTTCTTTATTGGCATGTGCACATGATGTTTAAGTGAACGAGTTCCAGGTTTAGAGAGAACTTTCCTCTTGAAGTGCTTAGTCGAAAGAGCTGTAGATGACCTTTTTTTGATGGTGGAGGGAGCCTCGCTGGGATCTTCCTGAAGCTAGTTCTCTTACTGTTTGGTTTGGGCAGTCCCTGAATCGAAAGGGAGTATATGATGGTGATGCGTGAATCAAAAGTTACTATAGTCTAGGGGAAGTAAATCGAAAGGTGCACTACTGAGGCTTTTTTATGGAAAAAATCTTAGAGTTTTGAAGGTTTGAGAATGTTGGAGTTTGAGAATATGGGAGTTTGAGAATATGGGAAAGTTTTAGTGCTTGAGGATTTTTATGATTTTTCTCTCTAGAAAAAATCTAGACCCTTTCTTTGTCAATGGTTCCTCTATTTATATAGAAAAGGTTTGGAAGTTTAAACAAAGATGTGACTTGGCTGAAATGTGAATATTAAGCTATGTCAGATTTTCAAAGATCCCAAGGTGAAGTACTGAAGTTGTTGGTTAAAAGGGGCTGACTTTCCTGACTTATGGTGAAGTACAAACAGGATTTAAGCAAATCATGGGCTTGGGACAGGATTTGTACTTAGCAAGTTCACTCTCACGCAAAAAACTTCTAGACAAAGGCTTAATCACCTGGACAATTGTTTAATCCAGAATGTAAGCAATTAATTATGGAGTGAAATACAAGCATTAAGGCTTGTAAAGTAAAATCACGTAGCAGGGTCCATAGATTTGATTAGTTGTCCTTTCAGAATCCTATTTTCCACTTGTGTCGAAGAGTTCTAGAAATGTACTAAAGAAGACTACGTCGAAGGATTCAGAATTGGGTTTGAAAGATGGTGATTCGAAGGGAACCAAAATTCCAATCGAAGCCTTTGTGTGAAGGTGGCTTATTTCCAATTGAAACCTTGCATGCGAGGGGTTACATGTGATCAAACGAAAAAGTGTATGTAGGAGGAAAAAATGTTCATATTCAAAAGAGGCAAATAGGGAACAAAAAGTGCAAATCGAAGGATGTTAAAAGAGAGCCTTTTGCCTTGGAAATGAAATAGATTACAAGAGGATTTTTCCCTTGTGAATCCAAACCAAAATGTGCCAGAGGCCCATGCCCAATCGAAGGACGCAAGCCAAGCTTGTGTCGAAAGAGGCCAAAAGGCCAGTCGAAGGAACTGAAACGAAGAACACTTGTATTCCTCCAAATTTTGTCAAAATAATATTTTTGTCTGTTTTCTCCTTTTTGACAGTTTCCTTTTAATTTTGGTACTGGAAAATTCCAAAGTACTTGTGCAGGCTTGGACCTTGAGAAACCTTGTGAGAAAAAGCCTTGAAGAATGAGAGGGAAAATTTTGGGGTACAACAGATAGCAAGATGTAAGGATCTTTTTTTTTTTAGATTTGAAAGAGACAAGTATTGGGATTCTGGATTTAGGTTTTTAAAAGTGTTTAAGTGTTTAAGAATTTTATGATGTTTGAGAATTTTGAAGATATGTTCCTCTCTTTTTCTTATCTCGTTGCAAAGGATCTCTCTATTTATAGAGAAAGGTTTTGGGAAGTTTGGGAGCAAAAATAATAAAATAAGGCTCAGCTGGAAAGTGAGTGTCCATTTGTGCCATGATAGAAAGATGAATGGTTCAGATGGATTGCTTCCTTCTGAAGGAAAACAAGCGCAAGGCTCAAGAAAAACTTTTCTAAAATGTAGTATTATACTATTAAGTGCAAATGGTCTTGGACATCAAATGGGTAAAAACCTATTTTAACTTTGCATAAACAAATAAATATAGGGTGAGTCATTGGATTGAGGCCTGAAAAGGGGAAACACATAGCCTAGCCTATGGGTCTAAAGTCTAACTTGATCCTCAGATCGAATCCTCCATCTTTCCAAACCTTTCGACTAGACTAAAACAACATTCGTTCCCACTAGTTATGTGTCCTTTTAATGGACCAAACATGTACTCTTCGAATGGGTCTCTTATGTGGCCTTCGACTGGGCCTCTGGTGTGGCCTTCGACTGGGCCTTCTACATGCTAAAGTGTATACAAATGTTTCAAAGAGGAGTCTGTGCCTAGTCAAAATTGGCACAAAGGTGGTCAGCGCCTTGTGGTCGAAGGCAACTTTGGAGGAGTCTTGGCTTTGTGCTGAAGACAAACTGAAGAGGGATACGTGTGCTGGTGACACACTGAGGGGTCTTTTGCCCATTGGGAGTTTTTGTGAATCGAAGGCCAGTTTGGAGAAGTTCTTTCTTTTGTACGCTGAAGGCACGCCCAGAGGGAAAGTTTTCCTAGTAGAAGTAGGAAATAAGCTTGCTCCAAGAAAAATAACTGCTTAATCGAAGTAAGGATCCAACTTGCATGTGGGTAGCTATTGCATTTATGAGTCAAGCCAGCATGCTAAGACAGTGGTGCAATCTAAGGATGTTATTTTAAAGGGAAAAGATGCCCAGTCGAAGCTTGTGTTCAGCAAGCAAGTAACAATCCAAGACTTCAGTCAAAACTTGGAAAATTGAGGCAAGCTTGGATGATGATTCGAATGTCATGTTCTGATTGAAGAACACAACTTCCACACATTGAAGAAATGGATTCAAACGATCATGTTATGAACAAAGAGTAGAACTTCTGTATGTTGAAGAGTGAGATTCGAAGGGTCGTGTTCTGAACAAAGAGTAGAACTTATGTATGTTCAAGAGTGAGATTCAAAGGGTCATGTTCTGAACGAAGTAAACTTCTGACCTTCGATTCTCCCTGCTCCAGCATGATCTGAAGGAATTCTCTAGGAAGCTTGTAACGTGTTCTGGAATCACTTTTGCAAATTCTAATTGTACTTGTGTGAAAACTAGCCCAGAAGTTCTGTCTAAATTCTGACTAAAAAGTGCCCAGAATTTACTAAGCGTTTTAGCTTCATGAACGCGTCTTCAAGGATTTATAACTTGAAATCCCAGCATTTCTAGGAGAAGTTCTGCTTAGCAATGTTTTAGATCTCATTGAGATCTATAAATTTCATGTCAGAAGCTCTGATTGAATCATCTTGCATCATGATGAAAATATGGCCCAAAATTATGTAATTATAATATTTTCTTAACTCTTAGAAGATTTTCTAAGTGCTTAAAAATTTGACTTTTCAAAGTAAGTTTTGACTTTTGATTTCTTGATGAACCAACTTCATGTCTTGATGAAATAGGATTTTTGAAACTTGATTTTTGTCAAAAAGTAAAAGTTTGACTTTTCAGTGTGCATTTGACCATTTTGCCCTTGTGAATGACTTTCTTGAAAAATTATAATCCGAGACTTGAAACTTGACAGAAGCAATCCTGAGGGTCCAGGACGATCCCTTGAGAAATGAGAGGGAAAATTTTGGGGTACAACATCTTCCCCTCTTCAATCTTCTTAAACCTGAAGAGTTAGATTTGCAAGTCCGCCATTCGTGACTTGAAGGTGGAAGACGATTGAACACTAAAGTGTCCATAAATTTGCACTCGCATGAAATAGCACTGATAGTTGATGATGTAGGGAATGGGATTACAGATGCCATTTGAAGGAGATGATAGAGAGTTGCCAGAGATGGGCTTAAAGATGCCATCTAGAGTGACTGGGGGGAGGTATCAGGATAAATCTTTTTGGTTGATTTATACTAAAACAGTAGATGTCATTTGCCTATTTTTAAGCTGGAAGAGATAAATCTAACCGGAAGAGGTCTTCATTTGATGATTGATTTTTTATCCTGCAAGGAAGAGGATTAGTTACATGAAGATGTATGCATGGCATAATGATATTCTCAAAATGAATGAGATTATGATGTATGCATTTGTTATGTATGCGTCATGGTTTATGAATGTGATGCATTTATTGCAGTGTGTCTTTGTCTTGGAAAATAAATCCCCGACAACATGATGGGAAATCTTGGGAGGCTGAATCCCTAACTTTGTTTGAAGAATAGATGTATCTTCAACTTTGTTTTAGAATATTTCTGCTGGAATCCCTGTTCTGTTGTTTGAGGAGTAACTCCGCTGAGGAATATTAGCTTGTTTAAGAAGACTCTGTGGAGAGTGTTGATCTCTTCTTGGGGAAAAGAGTTTAGGAGTCTTTAGTTACTCATTGCTCTACTGGGGAGTTATTCCTGACTGGAGAGAATCAATAGTTAGTTGTTATCTGGTTGAAATCCAGGCTTGGCAGCAAATTCTTGAGGATAATGAAGTTGACTGTTATCGGGTCGTATTTCAGGCTTCACAATGACTTACTGGGGAAGATAAGATTAACTGTTATCTGGTCGTATTCCAGGATTCATAGAAAATTATTTGGGAGAGTGAAGTTAAACTGTTATCTGGTCGGATTCCAGGTTTCGCAGCAAGTTTCTGAGGTGGATGAAGTTGAATTGATATCTGGTCGGGTCCAGGCTTCACATTAACTTGTTTGAATAGATGAAGTTGAACTGATATCTGGTCGGGTCCAGGCTTCACAGTAACTTTCTTAAAATAATGAAGTTGAACTGATATCTGGTCAGGTCCAGGCTTCATTGTAACTTTCTTAAAAGGATGAAGTTGAACTGATATCTGGTCGGGTCCAGGCTTCACAGTAACTTGCTTGAAAGGATGAAGTTGAACTGATATCTGGTCGGGTCCAGGATTCAAAGTAACTTACTTGAAAGTATAAAGTTGAATTGATATCTGGTCGGGTCCAGGCTTCATAGTAACTTGCTTGAAAGGATGAAGTTGAACTGTTATCTGGTCGGGTGCAGGTTTTTTTCAATATCTTAAGAAGTTAAACTACTATCTGGTTGGGTCCAGGCTTCATAGTAACTGAAAATTGTTTGAATAGGAATGATTCCATTGGCGATTCTGCTGGCAAGATGAATTCTTTTATGAATAAATCCACAAGGCTTCTTCTTTTAAGATCAACTCAACTGAGGAGAGGACCGTCGAGAGATTGAAACTTTGACCGAGGTTTGCATAGATCCAGCTTCGTTGGAAATCTCTGCTGGGGCCAAGGTTTATTGTAACAGGCTCTATGGGGACAATGCTAATGAGATAACTCTGTGGGGATATCTCAGCTGCATTAAAGAGATGCTCGTTGCTGCTTGGCGGCACATAATTTCTAAACATTTTACTTATGTTCATATGCATATGTTCATTCAATTTTAGTCATTGGACGTTTTTGCATTCAAAACAAAAAACAAAAAGTTTGCACTTCAAAGTATATTTGTATTGATGTTCTGCCCATGAATATGCGTTTTTGTACAAAGAGACGAATATCCTAGTAAGAGGAAATCGTCGAAAGGAAAACAAAATTGAAAACAAAACAAAAACCATGTGGAAATGATCTCATTGTGTTCCAACTCTACTATTGACCCAATGTCTTCGAACGTCCCTTGCCATTGACAAAAGTTGATTGGATTGATCTTGGATCGTTTGAACCCGGACCTTGGTAATAAAGTAGACTATGGTGATTCCATGTGACATAGTCATACGCTTCCAATCCTTAACTTTTTCCTGGATTTCCCTTTCGGGTTTTCAGCCCACCATGATACCCAATTTTTCCCAAGTTGCCCTTTCGGGTTTTCGACATGCCGGGTGTACAATCTTTTACATATATCCCTAATTTTTGCCCAAACCTTTGGTTTGCCGGGATGCCCTTATCTTTCCTAGGTGTGTCAACATAGCGGGTCTCTTATGCGTAGTATTTTTTAACTATGTTTGCGTTCACCGAATGTGGGAAGTCTTTACCGTCCGTAGTAGTCCGCATCATGGAACCACTAGAGAAAACTTTCTTGACAACAAATGACCCTTCATAAATGGGAGTCAATTTGCCCCTGGGGGTCGCCTTGTGGAAGAATGATGCGCTTTATTACCAGGTCACCAGCTTGATATACCTGAGGCCTGATATTTTTGTTGAAATCCTTGATCATACATTTTTGGTACATCTGGCCATGACAAACAACAACCATTCTCTTTTCATAAATCAAGTTCAACTGACCCAATCTTGTCTGAATCCATTCGTCTTCGCCTAGGCCTACTTCATTCATAATCCTTAGTGAGGGAATCTGAACTTCTACTGGCAGGAAAACTTCCATGCCATAGACTAAAGAAAAGGGATTTTCCCCAGTCGATGTCCGAGCTGAAGTATGGTAGCCATGAAGAGAAAACGGTAACATCTCATGCCAGTATATGTAGGTTACTACCATCTTTTGCACAATCTTCTTAATGTTTTTGTTAGCTGCTTCCACTGTGCCATTCATTTTAGGTCTATAAGGAGAAGAATTGTGATGCTTGATTTTGAACTGAGTGCAAAGTTCTGTAATCATAACATTGTCGAGATTGGTTCCATTGTCAGTGATGATCCTTTCGGGGATACCATAGTAGCAGATGGGGTTATGCTTGATGAATTTGGCTACAACGTTCTTTATGACTAAGGCAAATGAGGCATCTTCGACCCATTTGGTGAAATAATTGATAGCGACAAGAATGAAGAAATGTCCATTGGAAGTAGTAGGTTTAATCTCTCCAATCATGTCAATTTCCCACATTGTAAACGACCATGGGGCAGTCATGATGTTTAGAGGAATAGGAGGCATATGGACCTTGTCAGCTTAGATTTTTCACTTGTGGAAAGTCCTTGAGTGATGATGTCAATCAGTTTCATGGTTGACTAATAGTAACCAGCTCTCAGGATTTTCTTGCCCATAGCATGTCCGCTAGAGTGAGTCCCAAAGAGACCATCATGCATGTCTTCCATAATTTTGTCTTCCTTCTTATTGTCTACACATCGGAGTAGAGTAGAATCATGATTGCGTTGTACAGGGTTCCATTGCTTAGGAAGAATTTGGCTGAGAATATTCGTAAGAATTTTTTATCATTGATGGAAGCTCCTTTAGGATACTCTTGTGTTTCAAGGTACCTTTTTACCTCATGGTACCATGGCTTCTCTGTGTCAGTATCAAGCTCATAGCGGTGCACATGTTCGTAAATTCTTTAAATTGTAATCATAGGAGCTTTGTTGTCCCATTTGACCTTGAACATAGAAGACATTGTGGCCAAAGCATCAACTAGCTGATTTTCTTCTCTAGGGAAGTGTTCAAAGGTGATTTCTTCGAAGTATGGAATCAGAGATAGAAAAAGCTCCCTGTAGGGAATAATATTAGGATGTTTAGTGTCCCAATCTCCCTTTACTTGGCTAATCAATAGAGCAGAATCTATGAACACATTCAAATGATTGATCCTTAAATCAATGGCAACCTCCAGACCTAAAATGCATGCCTCATATTCAGCCATGTTATTTGTACAATCAAAGCACAGTCTAGTAGTGAAAGGGGTGTGGCAACCCTCAAGAGAAACTATCATAGCACCAATTCCATTACCCAAAGCGTTGGAAGCCCCATCGAAAACCATATTCCATCGGGATCCTTGTTCAGGTTCGTCATATGGTCCAGGTTTTGCACAGTCGGTTACTAACATGATATTCTCGTCCAGGAAGTCAAAGTTCATAGACTGATAATCATCAACAGCTTGATGGGCCAAATGATCCGCCAATAAACTTCCCTTGATGGCCTTTTGTGTTGTATATTGAATATCTTACTCAGTCAAGATCGTTTGCCATCTAGTTATCCGTCCGGACAAAGCGGGTTTCTCAAAGATGTACTTGATAGGGTCCATCTTAGAAATCAATAGAGTGGTATGAGTCAACATATAATGTCTTAGTCGGCGAGCAGTCCATGCCAGAGCGTAACAAGTTTTCTTGAGTAGTGAATATCTTGTTTCACAGTCGGTAAACTTTTTTATCAGGTAGTAAATTGCATGCTCTTTTCGGCCAGACTCGTCATGTTGGCCCAACACACATCCCATAGAATTATCTAGCATAATAAATTACATGATCAAGGGTCTTTCTTCGACTGGAGGAATGAGGATAGGAGGTTCTTGCAGATATTCCTTGATTTTGTCGAAAGCAGCTTGACATTCATCATTCCATCGGACTACTTGATATTTCTTCAATAGTTTGAAGATTGGCTCACAAGTAGCAGTTAAGTGATATATGAAGCGGGAGATATAGTTGAGACGACCCAAGAATCCTCTAACCTCCTTTTCAGATTGGGGAACTGGCATTTCTTAAATAGCTTTTACCTTTGCAGGATCAACTTCGATGCCTTTACCACTGACAATAAAACCTAAATGTTTTCCAGATCTTACTACGAATGTGCACTTATTAGGGTTCAACCTCAACTTGTACTTTTCCAGCCTCTCGAATAGCTTGTATAAGTGGTTGAGATGTTCTTCCTCAGTTTGTGACCTTGCAATCATATCATCCACATATACCTCTATTTCAGATGGATCATATCATGAAACAAAGCTACCATAGCCCTTTGTCTGCATTCTTCAATCCGAATGGCATGACCTTGTGACAAAAGGTGCCCCATTGCGTAACAAAGGTGGTCTTATCCATGTCTTCGGGAGCCATCTTAATTTGATTATAGCCAGAGAAACCATCCATGAAAGAGAAAACTTTATGTTGAGCGGTGTTATCGACCAAGACATTGATATGAGGTAGAGGGAAGTCATCCTTGGGGCTTTCCCTATTCAGATCCCTGTAATCTACGCATATACGAAATTTTCCGTCTTTATTTGGAACTGGCACCACATTTGCAACCCATTAAGGATAATATGTCACAGCCAAGAATCCTGCATCGAATTGTTTCATCACTTCAGCTTTTATTTTCTCAGACATGTAAGACCGCATACGACGGACTTTTGCTTGACAGGAGGATAATCTTCCTTTGTTGGCAGACGATGAACCACGATGTCGGTATCCAACCCTGGCATATCTTCATACGACTAAGGAAACACTTCCACATAGTCATGTAACATCTGAACCAATCTGTTTTTGACACTGCTTCCTAGGTTAGCGCCGATCTTGACCTCTTTCTTGTTTGTCTCGATAACTAGGTTGATGACTTCAACTAATTCTTCATGCGGTTGAATGGCTTTTTCCTCTTGTATTAGAAGCCTGGCTAGTTCTCCCGGTATTTCAAAATCTTCCTCACCTTCGACTTCGGCTTGGTTAAATGGATGTTCGAAATCATAGCTAGAAATAGTATAATCATTGCTAATGAGATCCAGAGTGGACAAGGATCTGCAAGAGTGTGTGTGTGCATGTAAGATACATGGCTATTTGAAAAAGGTATTAAAGAAAAAAGAAAGATGATGAGTATGAAAATTTGAATGCAAAAAGTCCAAAATTTTATATTGAATGATCATATGATAAAATGAACACAAATAAAACCCTTAACAAACAGACCATAGTGCCCCGGGCCATACATATGGCTTAAAAGTGATTATTTAATATTACAGATAAAAGGTTCTTGAATTGATGGAAGGAATAAACAAGTAATTACTCCTCAACGAAGGAGATGGGGACGAAGTCCTTTGTATTGTACCCAAAAATTTGCCCTCTCATTTCTCAAGGGTTCTCTCACAAGATCTCCCATGAAATCAAGTTTACAGCACTAATACATCAATGTAGGCTTGGAATTGGCACAAGGGAAAAATGGTCAATTGCATACTGAAAAGTCAAAACTCTGACTTTTGGATCAAAATCAAGTTTCAAGAATCATATTTCATCAAGACATGTGGGAGTTTGAAGTTTGTTTCATCAAGAAAATCAAAAGTCAAGATTACTTTGGAAAAGTCAAAATTCCAAATACTTAGAAATTTTTCTAAGTGTTTAGGAAATATGATAAATTCAGAACTTCTGGCCAGATTTTCACCATGATACAAGTTGATCCTGGAAGAACTTCTAACACAAGAGTTGTAGATCTCGATGAGATCTAAAACATTACAGAATAAAACTTCTTCTAGAAATGCTGGGATTTCAATTTATGGATCTTTGTAGACACGCCATGAAATTGAAGCACTCAGCAAAGTCTAGACCTTTCCAAAACAGGATTTGATTAGAACTTCTGGACCAGTTTTCACGAAGGTTCAATCAGAATTTGCAAGAGTAATTAAAAGAGGGTCTACAAAGCGTGTTATAAGCTTTCTGGAAAGTCTGAGAATCCCTTCAGGACATGCTAGAACAGGGAGATTCAGAGATCAGAAGTTGGATGTTTATTCTAGGTTGCGCTGATGCTGAACTTCTGATCCAGATTAAGCTATGATACATAATCTCATATTGCAGGATTTCTGTTTTGATAAATCTCATCATCATTTAATGCTCACAACCACTTTTGAGTCTTTATCTAAAGGATTTCCACACGTGTGGCACAGAAGTACATTGTTGTCCTTGAAAAGAAAACTTTTGCACAAGTTTATGTTGGGCCCATGATTTGCTTTTGCTTCTGAGGGTGATTTTCCTTAATTCATGCTTGCAATTCCAGCTTAGGCAGTTCTAAAAGCTGCTAACCACCATACTTGTTTTACTTGCTTCAAGAACAAGTCAGCGTCCTAACATGATGGTTGTACCCTTGGATTCTCTAAGCTACAAAATCCTTGCCTATAAATTGAACTTAATTTGCAACTGTAAAGAGGTGGAAAAATCGAAAAGAAAAGCCTTGAAACCTTTCTAAAATCTCCCAAGAACTTGAAGCTGCAGCCCAAATACAAAACCTACTAGTCTTTGATTTTTGCATCCAAATTCCAAATTTTCTCAAGTGTTTCTCGACCAAATCATCAACGTAGTTTCTGATACACATTTAGAAGTCATCCAAACTTATGTTTCCAGACTGCATTTCCATCTCCATCAACTTCCATTTCAAAGTCAGAACTTTGCTACTTGTTTGTTCTAGAATTTTCCAGCCGTTGGTAGCTCAAGTTAAAGGTCGTTCCAACCTTCTAAGCACGTGAAAAAGCTGACCAGAACATCACATCAGCCTCAATCAGACTCTAATTCAGAACATTTCCCAGCTGCAAGGTAAGTTTTTTCTGGCTCTCATCATATTACTTAGGTATTGTTAGACTTGCATGTCCAAAAATACAATGTAGACATCCTGACTCTGATTTTGTACATACTCATAGATTTCATGTATTATTGCCTAAGTAAAAAGAACATCAGTTCATAACTTCTTGATGAAATTAGGATTCAGAATTAGGATTAGCAAAACTCATGCTTGCTTCTGATTTATACTTCTTATATCTTATATTTCTGAAACATGATGAAATCTTCCATAACTTCTATGTGCGCATTTTCTGTTTTGTTGAGAAATGACTAAGCTGCAGATGTTCTGATTAGCATGGAGAAGGAGATGAAGTTCATCATCAGAACTTACTTTGTGGTACATGTTTATGCTTCTGCTTTTAATACCGAATGTACAGCCACCCTAGTGGTAGAAAGAGTGTGCATAAGACATTAGTGCTAAGGGTCCTGGGTTTTAGCCCCAGAAACATCTTTTTTAGGTTTATTTATTGACATTTTCACCCATTTATCGTTCAGACAATATTCGTAAACCATAACTTCTAGATATCCTCACCAAACAACATTATCACCTCACTCTCTCAAACAACCAGAACTTCTGACTTTCCAGGGATATTAGAACTTCTAGATTCAAGACTCCACTAGAGCTTCTAGACTCCTTCCGCAATCAGAACTTCTAGGCTTTACTTTGTACCCAAACCCAAAACTTATGACCCTCCCTATTTCTGCTAACATGTTATTTCTGATTTTGCAGCGCATCAGAATCAGAACTTCTGCCTCTTATTTCTTCACTGTCAGCAATGCGCTGATTCTTAATCTTTTTCTTTATTATTTTTATCATCACTTTTTATTTTCATTAATCAAAACACCAAAAATATTGTTATATTCATATGTTTTATTTTATTTCATTCAAAACCAAAGATTAAAAATATTTTCTTAAGAAAACTTATTTTCTTCTCCTAACAAAAACAAAACAAGTTCATTTTACATTTCTTGTATATTATTTCAATATGGTTGTAATAGATAATTAGGACTTTAATTTATTGCAACCCCCATTTGTAAATTTGTATACCCCATCCCCAAATGATGTAATAGCATAGTAAATTTACTTTTCCGCAATTTATCGCTTTCATATAAATGCTAGTAATTAGGGTTTGTATGGAAAGATAAAAATCAACAAGTAGACAACCCTAATCAAAGATTAAATGCATGCAAATAAAACACACTATTCACACATGCACCCTTAAGGTTAATTCCACTTGTTGCCTAAAAATGGTCATTTTGCGCATGTGAGATGTCTTAGCAAAAACAATGAAAAATACAAGATCATAGTCCCTCGATGACGCCACAAATGTTGCCTTTCAAATGATCTTAGTCCCTCAAAGATAAATGCTAAGATATCTTACAACATTGCTATCATGACTATACGATGACCCACGCCCGTCCCTTTACATCCAAAGATAAGGATTCTTACCAATCAATGGTAAGATAGAAATATCAAAGGAAAGGAGGAAAAAAACAAAGACTTTTGAGTAGGTAGAAACGTTCTTAGCTGCTTGCTCACTTTCAAAACATGAAATATTTTCAAAAGTCTGACACTTTGTATACATTCTTGCCGAAACAAGAATCATTACAAAGTTCGCCTAAACGAAGGTGCCTTTTCAAAAATACTTTCAAAAACCACCACAAAGCACATTTTCAAACAAAAGCAAGTGATCTAGCAAGCAACTAAGAGCTCATATATAACCATGGATGAAAAGGGTGCTAACACCTTCCCTTTTCATAATCTACCCCCCGAACTCAAGAAATAATCTCAAAGGTCTTTCCTGTTCTTTTTCAGCCTTTCCTTTTTGGATAAAAGAAAATTCGATGGCGACTCTTGCTAACCGCAACAATTGAGATAAACGCAAAACATCCCAAGTCAATTCTCCCAGCGTATTACAAAACTGGAGACTCTGTTGGGGAAATTTAAAAGTGGGGTTACCTTAGGGCTAGATCACCTTTATTTGCTTTCATTGTTTGACTTTATTGCTTTACATTTTGGTTCCTTGTATGGGCTTGTTTTGATCCTCTAACTGGATTTGGGACACCTTTTTAGGTAAGTAGCAATAGATTGTGGAAATTGTACGGCGTATACCGATATGGTTGAAATAATGGCTACGTTAATGTGGCGCATTTATGGGTACCAGTATCCCTTGTATTGAATCGAGGAGAATACGGGGCCGCTGAGTGGGGCCATGAAGCACTAAATGGACTTCGAACCTTAATTGAACAACTTGGCCATTAGGACGTAGTGAGATAACCGGTTTCAGTGGAAAGCTGAAAATTGGTTGATACTCGATACTACACTCATTGAGATTGGACTTTTGGGATATCTCGGCTATAAGAAAAGATTGATTTAGCTGAGACAATGCCTAAAATAAAGGTCAGTGATATTGAGATCCTTTAGAACCCGGTTACTATTACTAGGACAGGTTGAGCCAACTAAACTTCAAGAGGATACTTACCTATATGTGATACGGTGGCAGAACCGACTGTTTATATACTGGTTTTTGCATTTTTTGTTTGCAAATGTGCGGTAAGCAAGAGTCGCCACCGTATTTTCTTTTATCCAACAAAGGAAAGGGTGAAAATAACAGAAAAAGACCTTTTCGATATTTTCTTAGTAAGGGGGTAGATTATGGAAGGGGAAGTTGTTAGCATCCTTTCCATCTGTGGTTTTCCATGGGTTCTTAGAGGTTTGCTCGTTTTTAAAATGCTTTTGTGCTTTGTGTGTTTGAAAATGTTTTGAAAATGCCTTAGTACGGAGGAATTTGTAATGTTTCTCGGGATAGTAGAGAAAGTATACAAAGTGTTTTAAATTTGTTTTTGAAAAGTAGTTTTCTATGTAAGTGCAAAAAAGTATTTTTTGAGCAAACTTCTAACATCTATCTACTTTTATACTCGAAAAGGTTGTTCTTTTCCTCTTTTCCTTTAGACAATGCTATCCTACTATTAGTAAGTAGGTAGCCTTGTTGTTGGATGTTTTTAGGGACATCGAAGGGACGTTTACAGTCGTGAAGGCAACTTGTGGAGACACTTTAGCAGTTTTCTTTAGGGACTAGATCATTTACCGAAAAGGCAACTGTAGGGTCATTGAGGGACTATGATCTTTTGATTTATGGGTATTTGCTAAAGTGTTCCTGCCTCATGACTGTTTTATTTATTAAAGGCAACCAAAGTGGGGTACCCTAAAGGTGCTTGTGTGAATTTGTGTTCAGTTCAATTATTTATCTTTTGCTTTTAAGGTTTGCTAATGTTGTTTTTCAGTCTTTTCATACACGTCTAGTTACTAGCAGTTTATATTTTTGCAGGAAATGTAAAGTGCGGAGAGTAAAACTCTAGACTGTTACATGGCCTCGGGGATGGGGGTGTTTACAATGTATAAAATTGGGAGTACATAAATTAAAAGCGGATAATAAAACCCTAGTTACCGTCTATTACATCCAGAAGGTAGATACAATAAAAAAATACGAGAAAATAATAACACGCAAAAGGTTAGAAAATACCTCTAAGAACCTAAGGCAATGAGAAATCTTTTTGTTTATTTTTTATTTAAATAAATTAGTTTTCCTAAAGTCTATTTAGAAAATAAACTAAACTTTTTGTGGTTTTTTTATATTTATGAAAAAAAAAGAAATATTTAAAATTAAATTAAGTCCTAAATTCTAGCTTACTTTAAAATTGAGAAAGAGTTAAAGTTTAAATTAAATTATTTACAAAATTAGTTTAATTAAATAAAATTAACCTAATATTTTTATAAATTTTTTTCCTTATTTTTATGATTAAAAATAAATGATAGCAAAATAATAATAAAATAAATTAGAACAATGAAAAAGAAAGCTACTGGGCCTAAGTATGCAAAAGAAAATAAGAGGAAATGAGTCTTTCGATTAAGGGGGAGTAATGTTCTTTCGAGTCACCCCTTCTTGGGCCTCTTTAGATTGGGCTAGGAAACTGGCATGAGAAGCCTTCGATTGGGGTCTCCTGGCGTCCTTCGATTGGGCTGGGAAACTGGCGTGAGCAGCCTTCGATTGGACTCTCTTGTCCTCCTTCGATTGTGCTGGGAAGAAGTATGAGGATCCTTCGTTTGGACTCTTTTCTGCCTAGCTCATTGGGACTGTGAAGGTATATGGACCTGCAAAACAATCATGAAGGTGCCTCTTTCGTTTGGGGCAGTCAGGCGATGAGGGGCGAAGCCTAATGTTTAATTTCACCCTACTCCTTTTCTTTTCGTTTGAGTCTGTACAAGGGTTAGCTCTAACATGTATATTTAGACAAGAACAATATACAATTGAAAAGGACATAAATAAATGTGAAATAGGTGTTATTTACATGCCATGCTGAAAACGAAAGGTGCAAGATCAAAGGGACTTACCTTGCTGAAGAATTGAACTTGTGTGGGGACTAGAGATGTTGGGTCCTCTTGGATTATTTTTGATAACTATGGTATGTTTATGAGAAGCGTCTCTCCATCCTCTTGTGTGTTCTTTTGGATTGCAAGCATGTTGCTTATATAGAGTAGGAGGGAGGGGACAAGAAGACAAAAGTTTACCTGCCATAAACAAACGTTTTCAAGGCCATGAATGAAGTTTTGTAATTGTGGCCAAAAACATGGGATTTTGTCCTCTTTTGAATTTTCTATTGTGTAACTGGCCTTCGAATGCCCTCCTTCGAATGGGCTACTAGCCTCCTTCAAATGGACCTTTGCAAGCTTCTTTGAATGGACTCCTGCAAGCTTCTTCGAATGGACTCTTTTGGAATGTCAATCAAAGGGCCTTTTCCCTGATGTTTCAATCGAAGAAAGCTCTGATGCTCCAATTGAAGAAAGCTCTGATGCTCCAATTGAAGGAAGCTCTGATGCTCCAATCGAAGGAAGCTTTGATGCTCTAATCGAAAGAACCTCTGATGCTCCACTCGAAGGAACCTCTGATGCTCCAATCGAAGGAAGCTCTAATGCTCCAATTGAAAGAAGCTTTGATGCTCCAATCAAAGGAACCTTTAATGCTCCAATCGAAGGAACCTTTGATGCTCCAATCGAAGGAAGCTCAGATGCTCCAATCGAAGGAACCTTTAGGAATTCTAATTGAAGGATCATGTTGCAAGGCCAATTGAAAGGCTTGCTGATATGCCAATCGAAGGGCATTTTGGAGATGCCAATTGAAGGAAACATGAAAACACTACTCAAAAATTTTCCTTTTCCTTAGGAAAGGGTTTGTGAAAAACCATGTAGGGGAAGACCTTGGAAAATATGAGAGAGAAAATTTTGGGGTACAACAGTTTCCCCTGTTCAATCTTCTTAAACCTGAAGATGTAGATTGACTTCTTTGCCTTTCGTGATCTGAAGGTGGAAGATATTTGAACACTAGAGTGCTCAGAAATTTGCACTCGTATGAAGTAATACTGATTGTTAATGATGGCGGGAATGGGCTTAGAGATGCCATTTGGATAAGATGACAGAGAGTCATCGGAGATGGGCTTAAAGATGCCATCCAGAAGACTGTTGATTTCATGAGATACTCCTTTGTAGGGATTCATGTTCCTGCTGTCTGTTGAGGATCCGCTGGGGAATGTTTTTCAGGGGAATAGAGTCTAGGAGCTTCAGTTGTCCATTACTCTACTGGGGAGTCATCTCTTGACTAAAGAGATTGAAGTGAACTGCTATCTGGTCAGGATCCAGGATTTGCATGACTTGCTAAGGTTGATAAGGCTGACTGCTATCTAGTCGTATTCTAGGCTTCACAATGACTTACTGGGGAAATGAGATTAAATTGTTATCTGGTCGTGTCCAGGCTTTAGTGATTTGAAGAAATTAAGTTGTTATCTGGTCGGATCCAGGCTTCAACTTGAATTTGAGGTGTACCGTTATTTGGTCATATCCAGGCTTCGGTAATTTGAAGAAATTAAGCTGTTATCTGGTCGGGTCCAGGCTTAAACTTGAATCTGAGGTGTACCGTTATCTGGTCGTATCCAGGCTTCGGTAATTTGAAGAAATTAACTTGTTATCTGGTCGGGTCCAGGCTTCAACTTGAATTTGAGGTGTACCGTTATCTGGTCGTATCCAGGCTTCGGTAATTTGAAGAAATTAAGTTGTTATCTGGTCGGGTCCAGGCTTCAACTTGAATTTGAGGTGTACCGTTATCTGGTCGTATCCAGGCTTCGGTAATTTGAAGAAATTAATCTGTTATATGGTCGAGTCTAGGCTTTAACTTGAATCTGAGGCATACTACTATTCGATCGAATCCAGGCTTCATAGTAGCTGACAGAGTAAACTGCTATCTGGTTGGATTCTAGGCTTCACAACACCTTATACTATTATCTGGTTAAAATCCAGACTTTATAGTGTCTTTAAATTGTTGATTGACTATTATCCGGTCGGGTTCTGGGATTCATAGTAATTGACAGGGTAAACTACTATCTGGTCGGATTCTAGGCTTCGCAGCACCTTATACTGTTATCTGGTCGAAATCCATGCTTCACAATGTCTTTGAAGAAGTGAACTACTATCTGGTCGGATTCCAAGCTTCGCAGCACCTTATACTGTTATCTGGTCGAAATCCAGCCTTTACAGTTTCTTCAATTGGAATGGAAATCAGAGATCTTAGTGTCGATCTGACTGAACCAGAGAAAATCTTGGGAGGACATCTTTCTGAGGAAATTACTGAAAATAGCCCTCCATCAGACATAGCTTTTGAGGAGACTACCCGGTCACATAAGTAGCGGTGTTCGTTGATTTGATCTTTCCCTGGAAAAGGAAAAGAGTTAGTCATATGCAATGTCATGATGTATGAAATGCATTGTGACGATGTTCTCAAAATAAGTGAGATTATGCAGTATGCGATGTATATGCATATGCCATGATGTATGAATATGAGATGTTATTGAGATGTTCCCAGTCTAGGAAAATAAATCCCAGATTACTGTTGGAGAGTATTGGGAAGCTGAATTCTTCATTTCCACTGGGGATGATGAATATAGATGATTCTCTTGGGATTTCCTCTTTGTTTAAGGATAACCTGCTGGGGATTGACTCTACCTCAGAATTGATTATGTTTGAGAATAACTCTATGGAGAGAGATGCTTGTTGGAAGATTTTGCCTCTGTAGAGAAATAAACTCTATTGGGGAATGAACTTCCGTAGTTAGAGAAATAAAATCTACCCGGGAGGAGGTTTTATAACTGTTTAAGATTATAAAAACTCGACTGGGGAAGGCAGATTTCAGCTCTTGAAGGAACTTTGTTGAAGAAGGTGATTCCTGCTTGGGGAAGAAGAGACCAAAACTCTGGTTGTTTCTGCTCTGTGGGGAATATAGATGTCATGGGGTCCCATGCAATGGTGACTCCTTCTTAAACTGTCTCGGCCCCTGGACTTGTTGGAAGGAATAACCGCCGGGACTGTAAATTGGTTTTTTAGACTTTGCCCCTGTTTCTTAAAGTCATTAGTAATCGTCTTTCTATTTTTTATGCAAATATTTGTGAACACTAATCTTATTCAAATGCATATGTCAAGAATAAGTCATTGGACGTCTTTGCAAAACAAAACAGAAAAATAAAAACAAACAGTTTTGTACTTTCAAAGAAATGATTTGTATTAATTTCTGAAGTTTTTCCTATAATAGGCGTTTTGTACAAAGAGGTTGACATTCTAGTAGGAGAACACCGCCTTGAGAGTGAAAACTATACAAAATAGTGTACAAAGAGAAGAAAATAGCTATGTGCAATAATCCCATTAGGTTTCAATTCTGCTATTGCCCATATGTCTTCGAGCGTCTCATTACTTTGCTACTCGTCCGAAGCTGACAGATTGGTCGGTACCGTTTGAGCTTGATGGTCGATACTGGAGTCTGATTGCAAGGTGATCCAATGGGACATGGTGATACTCTTCAAATCCATAATTTTTTCCTGGACGGCCCTTTCGAGTTTTCAGTCCATCGGGATACCCTTTCTTGCCCAAGCCGCTTTTTCAGGTTTTCGACTTGTCGGGTGTACAATTTTTTTTTATCCCTAACTTTTTCCCGAACCCTTTTGGTTCGCCGGGATTCCCTTATTTTTGCCTAGGTCAGTCAACCTAGCGGGTCTTTATTTATGCGTAGTATCTTTTCACTATGTCCGTATTAACAGGGTGAGGAAGGTCGTCACCATCCCTGGTGGTCAAAATCATGGCTCCACCGGAAAATATGCTTTTGAACACAAATGGCCCTTCATATGTGGGAGTCCATTTCCCCCAGGGATCACCTTACGGAAGTATGATGCGCTTGATTACGAGATCACCCACTTGATACACTTCACGTCTGACCTTTTTGTTGAAAGCCTTGGTCATCTGTTTTTGATACATTTGACCATGACAAACAACAGTAAGCCTTTTCTCATTAATCAGATTTAGTTAATCAAGTCGAGTCTGGATCTAATAGTCTCCGTTCAAGCCTCCATCCCTCATGATCCTCAGAGAAGGGATCTGGACCTCAATAGGCAGGACAACCTCCATGCAATATACCATAGAATAAGGTGTTTCCCCTGTCGACGTGCGTGCTGAGGTGAGATAGCCATGAAGAGCAAATGGTAACATCTAATGCCAGTCTTTATATGTCACCGTCATTTTCTGTATAATTTTCTTGATGTTCTTGTTAGCAAGCTCCACAACACCATTCATCTTCGGCCGATAAGGGGAAGAATTATGATGCTGGATCTTGAATTGCTTACAGAGTTTGATGATCATTGTATTATTCAGATTTGTACCATTCTCTGTGATGATTCTCTCTGGCACACCATATCGACAAATTAGGTTGTGATTGATAAACCGAGCCACAACATTCTTGGTAACAGAAGCAAAAGAGGCAGCCTCAACCCACTTCGTGAAGTAATCAATCGCTACTAGGATGAAGCGATGCCCATTGGAAGCGGTAGGTCTAATCTCTCCGATCATATCAATGCCCCACATTGCAAAGGGCCATGGAGCCGTCAAGACGTTCAAAGGAACCGGAGGTACATGGACCTTATTAACATAGATCTGGCATTTGTGACAAGTTCGGGAATGCTGATAGCAGTCTACTTCCATAGTGGACCAGTAGTATCCTGCCCGTAGGATCTTTTTAGCCTTGGTGTGTCCACTAGAATGGGTGCCGAAGGTACCTTCGTGTAGATCTGCCATAATACTCTCTGCTTCACTCTTATCTATGCACCAAAGTAAAGTAGAGTCATAATTACGCTTATAGATAATTCCATTACCGAGGAAGACCTTTACAGCGAACCTCCTCAGGAACTTTTTATCATTAACAGATGCCCCCTCGGGATACTCTTGAGCCTCGAGATATCTTTTAACTTCATAGAACCAAGGTATGTTTGCTACCTCTTTAGTGTCAATCTCATGGCAATATGCCGGTTCATCCAACCTTTCAATAGTGATCCGAGGGGCCTCGTTATCCCACCTGATCTTGAACATAAATGTCATGGTAGCTAGCGCGTCCGCTAACTGATTCTCTTCTCGTGGAAAATGTTCAAAGGTAACCTCTTCAAAGTGTGGAAGTAATGTCAGCACATGTTCTTTGTAAGGGATAAGATTCGGGTGCTTCGTGTCCCACTCACCTTTGATCTGGATGATTACCAAGGCTGAATCCCCAAAAACACTCAAGAACTTGATTCTCAGGTCAATAGCAACTTTGAGACCCAAGATTCATGCTTCATACTCCGCCATATTGTTGGTATAGTTAAAGCAAAGTCTGGAGGTGAAAGGAGTATGAAAGCCCTCGGGGGATATGATTACAGCACAAATGCCATTGTCGAGTGCATTGGAGGCTCCATCAAAAACCATAGTCCATCAGGATCCTTCCTCGAGTCTTTCATCCGATCCAGGTTCTTCACAGTCAGTAACCAACATAATATTCTCGTCCGAGAACTCAAAATTCATGGACTGAAAGTTATCCACAGCTTGATGAGCTAAATGATCTCCTAGTACACTTCCCTTGATTGCTTTCTGGGTCGTGTATTGGATATCGTATTCGGTCAAGATCATTTGCCATCTTGCTATTCTTCGGGAGAGAGCAGGCTTTTCAAAGATGTACTTGATCGGATCCACCTTAGAAATCAACAAAGTGGTATGGGTCAACATATACTATCTCAGCCGGAGAGCAGCCCATGCCAAAGCGCAACAAGTTTTCTCGGGCAGTGAGTATCTTGTCTTACAGTCGGTAAACTTTTTGCTAAGGTAGTATATTGCATGCTCTTTTCGACCGGACTCGTCATGCTGCCCCAACACACACCCCATTGAATTATCTAACACTGTTAAGTACATTATCAAAGGTCTTCCTTCAATCGGAGGCATCCGAATTGGAGGCTTTTGAAGGTATTCTTTGATTCTTTCGAAGGCAGTCTGGAATTTTTCATTCCACTTTACCACTTGATCTTTCTTCAAGAACTTGAAGATTGGCTCACAAGTAGCAGTTTAATGGGAAATGAACCTGGCAATGTAATTTAGGAGTCCTAAGAAACCTCTGACCTCCTTCTCAGTGCGAGGAGACGACATATCTTGTATAGACTTCACTTTTGCAGGGTCTACCTGAATACCTTTGTCACTGACAATGAAACATAGAAGTTTTCCATACCTTACCCTGAAGGTGCACTTGTTCGGATTTAATCTCAGCTTGTACGTCTTCAACCTATCAAACAACTTTTGTAGTTGATCAAGATGCTCTTCCTCGGTTTGATACCTGGATATCATGTCATCAACATAGACCTCTATTTCATGGTGAATCATTTCATGGAACAAAGCTACCATGGCTCGCTGATAGGTTGCCCCAGCATTCTTCAACCCAAACGACATCACTTTGTAGTAGAAAGTTCCCCATTGTGTGATGAAGGTTGTCTTCTACATGTCTTCAGGTGCCATTTTGATCTGATTGTAACCAGAGAAGCCATCCATGAAGGAAAAGACCTTGTGTTGTGCGGTATTTTCAACTAGAATATTAATTTGGGGAAGCGGAAAGTCATCCTTGGGGCTTGCCCAGTTCAAATCTCGGCAATCCACACACATTCGTACCTTGCCGTACTTTTTAGGTACCGGGACTACGTTAGCAACCCATTGGGGATAAGAAGTGACAGCTAGGAACCCAGTGTTGAACTGTTTCATAACCTCTGCTTTTATCTTCTCTGACATTTTAGGGCGCATACGGCAGACCTTCTGCTTTACTGGAGGGAAATCTTCTTTAGTTGGCAGACGATGAACCACAATATCTGTGTCTAGTCCTGGCTTTTCTTCGTATGACCAAGCAAATATCTCAACTTAATCATGAAACATCTGAATCAAATGCTGTTTGACATGAAGCTCCAAATTTGCACCTATCTTGACCTTTTTTCTGTTCTCTTCTGTGCCCAAATTCACTGTCTCAATTGGCTCTTCATGGGGATGTATATCCCTTTCTTCCTGCTGTAACAGTCTGACAAGTTCTCTGGGTAGCTCACAATCTTCCTTACCTTCGTCCTCGACTTGGTTGATCGGATTTTCAAAGTCATAACCGGAAATAGCAAAATTGTTATCAATGGGATCCGGAGTGGATATGGATCTGTAGTTTGATACGTGAGTGTGTGTAAGAGCATAACTGTATAGACAAAATAAAGAGAAAAGAAAAACAGAGAGCGCAAAATTTGTATGCATAAACATCCAATGCTTTATTAATGCCATATGAAATTGAATTATGATAGCCCTCACAAGTAAACCATTGTGCCCCGGATAAGACACAAGACCATATAGTTTATATTGTTTATTACATATCCAAAAAAAAACGACAATTACTTCTGAACAAAAGTAGTCGGTACAAAGTCTCTTTCGGTCCAGTTACTTAGTCCACTGTTAGTAGTAGGGAAGATCCAATTGTCCATGTCATCGTCATTGTCATTATCTTCCTTGGGCGAGATAACTTCAACAACATTGATTTCTGAGCCGTGCTTAGGCATGGGTGCAGTTATGACGTTGGGAGTCTCAGGGGGATCAAATTCAATCTCCTTTGCCTCGATCAGATCCTGGACCTTGTTTTTCAAGGCCCAACAGTTGCTGGTATCATGGCCTGGACTTTTAGAGTGGTAAGCACAACAAGCCTTAGGGTTGTAGAGAGGAGAGGTAGTGTTGGGATTCTTCGGAGCTTCCCGCAGGGTTACCATATTGGTCTTCAATAAATGTGGCAAGATTTGAGACAGAGTCATGTTTATCTGGGTAAACTGTCTTACCGGCCTTTTTATCCTCGATTGATTGTTTCTTTGTTGGGTAGGTTCAGACTTAGAGATCATGACAGCCCCTACCGCTGGACGGTGTTCAGTTCTGTCCTAATTTCTTTGACGGTACACAGTACTAACCTCCTTCTTCCCAGCGAATGGATTTCTTACGGCATTGGAGGACGTATCCTTTTGAATCTTCCCACCCCTAATTCCATCTTCAACCTATTCTCTTGTCAAAATCAATTCAGTGAAGCCGACTGAGGAACTTCCAATCAGATGATTAAAGAATGGACCAGACAGGGTACCGAGAAACATATCCACCAGCTCCCTATCAGACAGGGGAGGTTTGAATCTTCCTGCTAAGTCCCTCCACTTTTGAGCATAGTCCTTAAAGCCCTCACTCGAACCCATAGACACATTTTAGAGTTGTGTACGGATGGGAGCAAGGTCTGCATTGTATTGATACTGCTTGTAGAAGGAAGAAGCCAGGTCCTCCCAATTACGGATGTTGGCTCCTTCTAGCTGGTAGAACCATTCTAGTTAAGTTTCGGACATACTATCCTAAAAGAAGTGGATCCATAAGTACTTGTCAGTAGTGTGAGGCTGGATCTTCCTCACATAAGAACGAAGGTGAATCTTGGAACATGAGACCCCATCATATTTGGAAAACACTGGCACCTTGAACTTTTGCGGGATGACAACCCTAGAGACTAAACCCAGCTCTTCAAAATCTAGACCCGGTATCTTCCTGACTTCCATTGCATTTAAACGATCCTCCAACTGTTTATATTTTTCATCAGCAAGAGGATACTGCTCCTCATCATAGTAGGATTCATCATCAGATTCTTTGGGACTGGAGTCTTCCTCTCTTGTTTCCTCTTCTTGATTGTTTCCTCCCCTTGGTGAAGTTATTAGTTCAGAGGCCTGTTGTACTGGTCCTCTGATCCTTCTTCCCAGATTCATTAACCCAGTTGGCTTCTTTGACTTCTTCTTCTCTTTAATAACCAGGACTTTCAGTTCTTCTTGCCCTTTAGTCAGAGCCACGATCATCTGTTGAAATTGGGTATTCTGAGCCTGCAGATCCTTCACTGTTTGTTCTAGAGCCATCTCTTTACTTGGTGAAATAAACAACGAAGAAGATGAGAAACCTTCTATGAAACCTGTTTATGCAATGATATGTATAACATGCGTATGCAATGATTTCAAGGATTTCAGGAAATTTAAATTTACGAACCAAAATGAAACAAAGATTTTATTAGTAGAATTCAAAATACATTTTCCTTTTAGTCGTTTCATTTGAAAGTTCATAAAACTAAAACAATCAAGTTTCCCATGGGCACTTCCTTTTCTTTCCGAGATAGACATTAAGGCTTCTTTCCTCATGAAGTTGCTTCGTGATCTCTAAAGCTTTCTTCTCATGACCATAGAACTGGTCTCTATAAGTATCCCGCTCCTTCTTCATCTGAATCCAGGATCTCTGCAGTTCCTCAAGATCAGTGGGCATATCAGGATGAAGAACAGTATAGGGAATATCCCCTTCAAAAATGGGCTCCACAATCACTGGTAAGATGGCTACATATGGCATCATAAGTTTCTGAGCACGAGGTCGTACCCATTTGAGATAAGGCTCCATAGGAATGGGAGTCCTCGGCCTCAAAGCCTTGATGTCAAATCTGTTTACCATGCCCCAGGCTCGTATGAACATCTGACGATACCCTTGAACATCATTCTCATAGCTAAATAAAATACCCTGGATAAGCATCTCGTGAGGGCCATCCCTTCGAGCGTAACCAAATTGTAAAAATTCCAGAGAAGTGTTATAGGGTATCCCCCCCCCCCCTAATGTCGAGTAGTGGGACATTTGGGAACTCCCCACAGCCGTCAATAATAGAAATATCTCCCATAGATCGGGAATACCAGAGAATATCCGTGTGAGAAAGTGAAATTATCCTTTGCGACCAGACCAAACCTTCTTCATTCTTTAGTACTATTTTGGGGAGGTAAGAAATAAAAAACCTTGAAAGCAATGGCACACAACACATAAGAATCCATCTTTGCCTCGTGGCACGACTATGGAAGGTATGCAAGATGTCTCCGAGTAAAGTGGGCACAGGGTTGCAAGAAAGGAAAACATTGATGGCATTCACATCTATTAGTAAGTCTGGATTAGGGAACAATACTAACCCATAGATGAGAAGGGCCAGGACCTCCTCAAAAGCCTGGAAGTCCAAATCATCCCAAAACAGCTAAGCCTTCTCTATTATGAACTTGTCTAGAAAACCCTTAACCCCGCTTCTTATTTCCCAGTTGGATACAACGTCGGACCGTTTCAGGTGTAAAGATGCTGCGATGATCTCTGGTTTTGGAATTTCCTCCAAATAGGTGAAAGGAAACTGATCCAAAATAGGTATACCCAATATCTGAGATAACTCTTCCATGGTGGGTACCAACTGATAGTCTGAAAAGGTGAAACAATGATGATTAAGGTCAAAAAACTGAAAGAGCACACTCATCATCTTCTCATCAAAACCTGAGGTAACCATATTAAGGAGTCGACTGTAGTTATTGGGTAATGAGGAAGTCTCAGAAACTCTAGATACTAGCTCTTTGAGTTGAAGCGATATTCTCACAAAGCTGATTCAGACGATATTTCTACGAGCGGAGGCCATGATCTGCAAAATAGAACAAATGTAATTTCCTCTAATCCCTGAAATGGTTAGCGTAGTGAAGGATGAATGTTTATGATGCATGATGTCAGGTTTAAGCAAAATAAATCACACACAAGCAAAGCACACAATAGACCTTAGGTTCAAAGGCTTGTATGCGGTTTAAGGTAAGTACCCTCTTGAAGTTTAGTCGGTTTTAAACGTGTCCTAGTGTGATACGGTGGTCAGAACCGGGACTGTTTTTAGAAATACTGGTTTGCGTTTTGCGTTTGTGTTTGCAAAATGTCGCGGTAAGCAAGAGTCGCCACCGCCTTTTATTTTATCCAACAAGGAAAGGAAAAAAGCACAGAAAGATTCCCTTTTTCGAGATTTTGAGTACGGGGTGTAGATTATAGAAAGGGAAGGTATTAACACCCTTTCTATCTGTGGTTTTCCACAGGCTCTTAGGTACTTTCTCATCATTTTCAAAATTACTTCCGTGTTTGTGTGATTTGAAAAGTTTTTGACTTCGATTTAATTCTTGCTTCTATCTTCAAGAGTGTTTACGAAGTGTTTTTCAAAGCTTTGTTTAAAAGAGGAGTGTAAGTGTGAAAAAGAAAGAGTTTGTTTGGACTGAGCAAGTACTTAAGATTCTACCTACTCGATAAAGAGAACTGTTCTATGTTCGTTTCCTTTAGACAGTTTTATCCCACTATTAGTGAGTAGGTAGCACCGTCGTTGGATTTTTAAGGGTCAATTCGAAAGGGACGTACGATCACTAAAGCAACGTTAGGACGTCTTAGTAGTAACCCTGATGTCTTAGATCAATTATTCGAGGCAACAATTCCGAGGAAAATTTTCCTAACGGGACTTTGATCTTTGTTTAGACAAGAGAGCAACCACTAAAGCATCCTATACTTAATGACCGTTTACCGAAGGCAACCGAAGTGGGAGTGTTCCCTAGGAGTGCGCATGTGCGAGTGATTCAATTTCAAGTTATTATCTTTGCACATTTAGGGTTTGCTAACCGTTTTAAAGTTAATCATACATTCTTGTCATGCAACCCTAATTATTCATACATCTAACAGTTAATATTTTGCGGAATTTAAAGTGCGGAAAATAAGCTAAGCTATTACAAGGCTTCGGGTATTTACATAGCCAAAAACAAACCCTTAAAAATAAAACGATAAATGAAAGTAAAAAATCCTAATTAATCTATTACAACTTGTGAGCAATTACATTAATAGGGTAAAAATAAATGATAAAGCGCACGCGAGGAAATTAAGATCGGGAGAGAACTAGGGTTTTGACTCCTTCTAACCTAATCGAAAGAAAAATTGTTTTTTTTGTTGTTTTTAAGAAAAGAATTAGTTTTTTAAATTAAAGACAAAAATAATTAGTAATTAAATTAATTAATGAAAATAAATAAATGGCCTATTTTTGTGTTTTTGGTTATTTTAAGAAAAAGAAAATATAATTAAGTTAGAAACAAAACCCTAATTGTTCTAATTAATTTTAATTTATTTACAAAAAGAAATTAAAGTTACATACAATTAAAAATCTAATTAAATTAATTAATTTTATTGATAAAAAATAAACCTAAATCTAATTGGGTGAAAATATTATTTGTGATTTTTTGATAAAAGAAATAATTAATTTTGTTAGTAAAATAAATAAACAAATTAAATAAAACAAAAATATAAAAAGAAAAGATAAAGAGATATTGGGCCTGGTTTGGTGATTTGGGGTGTGCATAGCAATCTGGCCCAAGAAGATTTTGGCCCACGCTTAACTTTCTAGATTTGATGCTACGCGTTGACTGAAGCCTATGAATGTCCCTCATATGATGGCCATTAGATCTGGCCATCTAGACACCTGGCAGGTTGGATGAGGAGGTCACATGGTAGTCTTCACAAGCAAGCACACGCCTGATAATTGAAAAGAAAATAACATGAAGCAAATGAGGGGACCTGGGATTCGAACCCAGGCCCCAAGGCACTTTCCAAGCGTTCCACTACCAACTGGGCTAGCTGTTTCATTTGTACATAGAATAAACAATAATGACAATATATAATATATGCGCGTTAATGGAAAAAGAACGCCAGAATTTAAATCAGTGAATGGGATGGAGGCACGTATGTCATCTTCCTCCTTGCACCGTTGGTAAAAGTTACAGACTTTTACCTACGGCACTATGTCCGTAGCTACAGGTCCTGCAAATCTCAAAATTCAATACAAGCATGATAAATAAAAACTAAGGCCATGGATAGCTTCGTCTGGACCTGCTGAACACAATGGCGCCCCTTTCATGGCCCAATTTCACATGTACACGAAGATCCCAAAATGAGACAACAAACCCTAACTATGGCAAATTCTAATACATTCCATGAAAACGCAATTAAATATTACAGAAAGCTTGCAAATGCTTCAAGGAGTAAGAACCTATAACTATTTCATGCTATAAGTGTCCGAATGATGCGTTTCGAATTCAAGAAAAAGCCAAAGTCGTGGCTGACTTACAGCGAGTTACAGGGCTTGGGAGTACTTGTTCTTGATTGGTTTTGCTTGCTGGTGATCCCAGGAAGCGATTAGGATGGTTAAAGTGTCTTGAAATTGCCTGGAACAATGAATTCGACTCAGTACTTTGTTGTGATTTTTTCAAGTTTTGTTCTTGTTCTCACGCCTCTCTCCAACCTTGTTTTAGGTCTGCACATGTTCAATATACATCAAGGATTAGATTAGGGTTGAAAAGCTGATCTCAATCTTCCTCCATCATTGCTTTTGATTTGGATTTGATTTACTTGAAAATCTTGATAAAAATAGAGAAAACTCAATCTTTTTATGCACACAAAGGCTTGGCACAAGTTCAATCTTATGTTAGCTGGATAAATAATAAAAACAAGATAATGACAAGTGGCAAGGGCTAGGGCTCGTGGACCATGTTGCCAACTCAAAACAAGTGCAAAAGATTAGGCCCATTTGGCAAAAATTGCAATTTTAGGCATAGTTGACTTTTGACAATTTTGTAAAAAGGGTCAACTTCACCAATGCATAAATTCCTCAATTTTGACTCTTTGAAGGTGTTCTTGGACTTTTTAGAAAGCTTGAGATGTCCTCTAGGCAACCATTTTGATCTCATCTCAATTTGATATTCCATGCTCAAAATGACCTATAATGTCCAAATACATAACTTCTTGTGAGTGCATATTTTGAACTTGGGAGATGAAGATGGATTGTAGATAATGTAATACTCTTCAAAATGAGCTTTGTATGGGTCCTTTCTCATAAAGTATGAGAAAGTTATTCTTGGTCAAAGTTGAGTTGACTTTTCCTGCAAAACCCTAATTTAGCAACTTTTTGTTCTTGATGAATTATGAGCAATCCTTGATGAATCATGATCAACCATTGATAAAATTATGAATGATACTCCAAAATGAGGATGTTGACCAAAAATCTTAAAGTTTGACTGTATGTGGGCCACAGTTGACTTTTGCCCTAGCACAGTCAATTTTCAGGCCTTTGAGCAATTGACTGAGCAAACTTTCTCTGTAGGGCTTGAAACTTGACATGGATGACCTTGAGAACATATTAGGACAATGGTGAGCATTTGAGATCCCTTGGACTAAAGTATCTTTATGCAATATGAAACCCTAATTTGGGGTAAACTGCCTTAGGAGAGAGCTTGTCTGGTCAACCCTTGGACTTCCTTGAGCAACTTGAGGATCTTTTTTTGAAATGTTTTGAGAAATATGGGAGGGAGAATTTTTGGGTACAACAGCTGCCCCTGTTCAATCTTCTTAAATCTGAGGATGTAGATTGGCTTGCGTGCCTTTCGTGATCCGAAGGTGGAAGATGATTGAACACTAGAGTGCCCAAAAGTTTGCACTCGCATGAAGTGGTATCCGTCTTGCGATTTCAGGAATGGGCTTACACATGCCATTTGGAAATGAATGACAGGAGATGGGCTTAAAGATGCCATTTGGAAATGAATGACAGGAGATGGGCTTAAAGATGCCATCTGAAGGAGTGTCGATCGCATAAAAGATCCCTTAGCGAGAGCTTGTATACCTGCTGTTGAGGAAGATTCCGCTGGGGAATGTTGATCTCTGTCTTGAGAGAAATAGAATTTTAGGAGCTTTGGTCGTCCGTTATTCTATTGGGAAATCGTCTCTTGGTCGAAGAGGTGAAAAATAAACTACTATCTAGTCGTGATCCATGCTTCATAGTGACTTACTGGGGAGATGAGATTAAACTTGCTATCCAGTCGTAACCCGGGCTTCGCAATTTCTCGATTCTTATCTAGTCGTAATCCAAGCTTCAGAAGTAAATGAGTTTTTATCCGATCACATTCAGGCTTCAACTTGAACTTATGGCACACTAATATCCGATCGACTCCGGGCTTCTTAGTAACTGTCCAGGTAAACTACTATTTGGTCGAAATCCAAGCTTCGCAGTGTCTTGTACTGTTATCTGGTCGTAATCCAGGCTTCAGTCCTTTTATCGCTATCTGGTCGTAATCCAGGCTTCACGATGCTTTATACCATTATCTGGTCGAATCTAGGCTTCATGGTGTTCTGTATGATTATCTGGTCGTAATCCAGGCTTCACAATACCTTACTTCTTATTTGGTCGTAATCCAGGCTTCAGAAGAGATTAAATGGTTATCCAGTCATAATTCGGGCTTCCCTTTGGCTTTGGGCCTACTAATATCCGGTCGAATCCGGGTGTGATGCGGTGGAAGAACTGACTTGAGGTTTTGCGTTTGCGTTCACAAATGTTGCCGTTTAGCAAGAGTCGCCACGGACTTTTATTTTATCCAAAAGGAAAGGTAAAAAAGCACAGGAAAGACCCTTGAGATTGTTTTTGAGTTCGTGGGGTAGATTATGAAAAGGGAAGGTGCTAGCATCATTTTCATCCATGGTTTTCCATGGGCTCTTAGTTACTTGTTTTAGATCACTTGCTTTTCTTTTCCAATTGTTTGAAATGGTGCTTTGTATGGTTTTGAAAGTATTTTGAAAAGAGTCCTTTGTTTAGGCAATCTTTGTAATGATTCTTATTTGTAAGAATGTATACAAAGATGTTTTTCTTTTGAAAAATGTTTCAATGTTTGAAAGTTGTTTGGAAAATGTTTTGAAATTGTGTGTGTGTTTGTTTGAAAATAGCAAGGATGGTTTGCAAATTTGATCAAGTAACTAGAAGCATCTACCTACTCAAAAGTCTTTCCTATACATTTTCGTTCCTTTGACATTGTTAACCTACCATTGTTTTGGTAGATAACCCTATCTTTAGATGTTAAACGGGACGGGAAGGGGTCATCGTATAACCATGATAACAATATTGCCAAGTATCTTAGCAAGTTTTGAGGGACTTAGATCATTTGTTTTTAGGCAACCAAGATAGCGTCATCGAGGGACTATGATCTTTTGTTTGTATTGTTTTGCCAAGATACCTAGCATGCATACCATGACCATGTTTTTAAGGCAACCAAGTGGATGAAACCCTAGGGGTGCTTGTGTGCAAGGTGTTGTCATTTTTCATGCATTTTGTTTGTCTTGAATTAGGTCGTGCTATTTGTTTTGATTTTGTCTTATCATACAAACCCTAATTTACTAAACATGCATATAATGCGATAAATTGTGTAAAGTAAATCTAAACTATTACAACAATATTAAGGGAGGGGGATACAAGTTTTTAATGAGGGATATTTTCAAAAAATAAAAACCCTAATTTACTATTACAACCCTATTGAATTATTGTACAATAAATAAAAAAACAAGTATTTAAATATGCAATAAAATGTAAATATGAAAAAATGTTTTTGTAATTATTTAATGTATGATAAAATAATATTATCTAACTCCTAAAATAAGAAAAAATATTGTGATTATTTTTGAAAGGGTGAAAAACCCTAGTTTTGTTTAAAAGAAAATATATTCTATATTATTCATTTATGTACAAGAAAAATAATAATAATATTATGTATGAAAATTAAAATTAAAATATGTGAGAAAATAATATTTTATGTGTATAATATAATAAAATAAAATATTTAAGTATTTTAATATTATTTACAAGTTTATTTAAGAAAATAAATTCTATTAAACCTAATAAGTTATCTTTATGCCATAAAAATAATAAAAATAGTAAACTAAAAATGCAAAAAAGTAAGAAAATGTTTTTATGATTTTATAATATTTAGAAAATAAATAAATGCAAGTCAAAATATAAAATATGCAAGAAAATATAAAAATAAAAGAAAATGCAAAAGGGGGTGTAGAAGCAAAAAGGGGGGTGCAAAAAGTAGAGACAGCAAGCCCAAGCCCAAGCTCACTTCATCCCTGACCTCTAGACCAAAAACGCGCGCGCTGTACTTCAAATCTTGTTCTTGCTATTCTTTGCATAAAATCAAAAACTTATAAGATAAAAAATGTAGCTCATGATCACACGATTCCAATGATATAAAGAACATGACCTAACTCTCAAAGATCAGAGTGAATTTTAATGGCCCTAATTTCTGACCTAGTTTTTTCAACATGTTCAACATCCAAATACTCTTAGCTCAGTTAATATAAATGGAATCTATGCATATGTACAGTTCAAGCATGTTAAGGACTAAATTTTTGCTTCACAAACCTACGCTTAAATATGCCTAAATAGAGAGATAGAAACTTGACAAATACCTTGTTCAGTTGAATTTGGATAAGGCAATGTGGGAACTTTGAGTGAGGCCTGAAGTTCTTGTGAGCTTCCTTGAAGTCCTCCCAAGCTTCTCCAATGCAGCTTGCCTTGAAGTTGCCTGAATCTCCCTGTAGAAGTCAACCTGCAAACCATCAAAGTGAAAATGGTGATCCTTGAAACATGGGTTACAGTTGCAAGACAAAGGCCTAGATAGTTTAGGTAGGAGGTATGGAATGTGTTTGAAGTGATTCCAAGCAAAACGCACGAGGCAATATGGAAATGGCTTGTGATTTGCATAGATTGCCCTGTTTTGGGCAGAAATGGTGTTTTTTGTGTTTTGGAGTGTTTGAGAGGTTGGAAATTCGTGTTTCTTTCTTGTTACAATGTTATGAGATTCTTTGAAATGATACAAAAGCTTGCTCTTATCATATGGATCAAATTTCTTGACTTTTGCAAGTTTCTTGTTTTTGAAGAAAAGTGGGAAGTGATAATGCCAAAGCCTGTACATGCTTGCTTGCTAGCTGCACATAGTTGATAAACTTTGCCTGATAACTTTGGATCTTGTTTGCAAAGAGAGATTAGGTCCATGGCTCAAGATTTGCAAAGTTGCATAAAGCATGCTTTATCAAAGTAACAATGTGAACTTTATGCCGTAAATGGAATAATTCAATGTACAATGCTCTAAAGATCAGAACAAGACCATTATCCAATTTGTTTGCATTAAATTAAGGAGTGTAGAAAGGATTAGGACCTGTAAAACCAAGTACAAGCATGCTAGGACAGATTTGCAACTTGAACCATTGTGGAAAATGCCTTGGACAAAAGTGATAAATGGCCATTTTCATTTCTTCGATTCTCCCTAACCATAAATGATCTTGGAGAGTTCTTGGATAATTTGGAAAGGTTGTAACATGCTCTACAATCCATATTTGAAATTAATTTTGATTTTCCTCTTGGAACTAGATGAAAAATTGCCATGAATAGGGCAAAATTTCACTAAGTTAAAAAGTTTATGGACTCCTATTCACAAAATCATAAAATGAGATCCAAGCATCTTTTGGGAAAACTTTGTGAATAAAAGTTGTATATTTCATGGAGGAATAAAACTTTCATGTTGGAAGTTTTGTTTGAATCCAATTTCATCATGGTGAAAAAGTTGTGGAAAGTTGGGAAAAAATAAGAAATTTTCATAACTTATAAAATTTCTAAGTTATGAAAAATTTTCAAATCAAAACCCTAATTTGCAAAATTGTTTTTCTTGATCAAAAAGTTTGATGTTTTGACATATCTTGATGAATTATGACCCTTGGCACTTGATTTTGACCAAAAAGTCAAAGTTTGACTTTTTAGTGTAAAGTTGATTTTTGATCAGTTGACCGCAAAATTCATCTGTCAATTCAATGCATTTGAGATCTTTTGAACAATGTGATTAGGTCAAGATGATGCCATTGAGTCCTTGAAATCATGATTGAATCCAATTGGTCATTGGCTAGGTCAAAAATCAGAAATTTCCCTTTCTCAGTCAAAACCCTAATTTTGACGATTTTGTCCTTTTGATGATCTGATCAAATTTCTTGAGGAGTTGTGATCCAAACTTGATCAAATGGTATATAGGAGCCTAGAATGTTGTTGTGGATAAAAAATTATGAAGTTTGACTGTAAATTGTCCATGGTTTACTTTTTCCCCAATACAGCTGATTTTTAGGTGAACTGTCCATATGACTAGGCAAAATGTGATTCAAGGCTTGAAACTTGGTATGAGAAATCTTAGGGGTCCAAGATGGTGTATTAAAGTCATATTGAACATTGATGGTCCAAAAATCCTTGTGCAAACTCAAACCCTAATTTTAGGTCATCAGTGCAAGGAGATGTCTTGAGCTGAGCAAACCCTAATCCTATCTGGAGTCCAAGAGGTCTTGTGAGGAAAAATCTTGACAAAATGAGAGGGTAAATTTTGGGGTACAACATCTGCCCCTGTTCAATCTTCTTGAACCTGAAGAGTTAGATTGGCGAGTTTGTCGTTCGTGACTCGAAGGTAAAAGATGATTGGACACTAGAGTGCCCGTAAATTTTCACTCGTCAAAATGTAGTTGAGGGAATGGGCTTAAAGATGCCATTTGGAGATGATGGAGTCTTGCTGGAGATGGGCTTAAAGATGCCATCCAAGAATGTTTGTTGAGTTGTAAGTCAAAAGAATGAGTTATCAGAATGGTGTCCGTATCCGGAACGTATCTGTACTGTATCTGGGGACTGAATCTGAATGAGCAAAGGAATAACACCCGTGTCTGGAGCGTACCCAAGCTGTATCTGAAATTTGTTGAATTTGAATAAGCAATAGAATAACATCCGTGTCTGGAGAATCTCTGAGCTGGGGAAAATCAGAATAGGTGACAGAAAGGCAACCGTGTCTGGAGCGTATCTGGACCGTATCTAAATAAGTGACAAAATAACTTCCGTGTTTGGAGTGTATCTGAACTTAAAATTGATAGTTAAATCTGAATGAGAAACATAATGGCTTCTGTGTCTGGAGCGTATCTGATATGTATCTGATAGTTGAAATCTGAGTAAGTATCAGGATGGCATCCTTGTCTGGAGCGTATCCGAACTGTCTCTGAAATCTGAATCTGAATGAGCAACATAATGACTTCCGCGTCTGGAGTGTATCTGTACTGTATCATGATTGTATATTGTTAATGGTAGCTTGTTAATCTTCTCCTGAAAAGGGTAAAATGTTAGTTGAAACACAAAGTTATGTTGCATGAAATGTATGATGCAATAAATGTCATTTATCAATATTTATGATATATGAATGTAATGTATGCGCATGCAAGGGATAATAGAAATTCTTGACTGCTGCCAGGGAAAATAAATCCTTGACCCAGCTGGAGATTCAAAATCTTTGATTGTTGAGGATGAGAAATCCTTGGTGACTGTTGGAGATTAAAAATCTTTGACAACTTCCGTGGGGATGTGAGGATCCTTTATGTCTTGAAGTTGGAGTATTGAAAAAATCTGTTGTGAGAGTAATGCCAAACTGCTTGAGAAATCTACTTGGGAAATCCAGAGAACTTTGATGACTTCTACTGGGGATTACACAATGGGAATCCTTACTCGGCTGGGGAATAGGGAAAGCTCTGATGATTTCTGCGGGGAACTAAGAATGAGAACCTTCATTCTGTTGAGAAGTAAAACTTTGGTGACTTCATGCTGGGGAGTGATGAAGATTTTGGAAACTTTACTAGGGAATCAAGAATGAGAATCTTCATTCTGTTGGGGAGTAAAAACTCTGGGAAAGAGAGCTTACTGCTGGAGAGTAAGTTCAGGAGTTCCGGTCGTCTGCCACTTTATTGGGAAGTTATCCTAGGTTGGGGAGAGACAAAAGTTAACTGTTATCTGGCTGATTTCCAGGCTTCAAGATAACTTGCTGGGAAAATTGGATGGTTTCCGCTAGGGATTAGAAGTCTTGACTCGACTGGGATGAAGGTTTCCGCTCCGCTGGGGGTCTGTAACTCAAAGTTTTGGCTCCGCTGTGGGTTGGGAGTTTGAAGTTTTAACTCTGGTAGGAATTAAGGAATTGAAATTTAGCTCCGCTGGGGGTATGTATTTCAAGGTTTTAGCTCCGCTGGGGATCTAGATGATGTATTGTACGGGATTGCTCCTGAAATAGCCTAAAGACGTTTTCCTATCCTTTCAGTCTGTCAGTAATCGTTCTTTTCCATCCTGTTTATTTGTAAACAGTAATTATGTTCAAATGCATATGTTCATCAATGAATCATTGGACGTTTTTGCAAATAAAAACACAATTGTAAAAGAAAAAGACAAATAGTTTTTGCACTTTGAAAGAGACATCTTTGTATTAACTTTGAGTAAGTGTTTTGTACAAAGGAGACAGACATCCTAGTAAGAGGTCGGTGTCATAAAAGTAAGAAAAATTTTATACAAAGAAAGATAGTTATGTGTGTAAAAATCCCATGGGGTTCCCATTCCGCTACAACCTTCGTAACTCCGAATATCTTGTCCATCCGCTGCTTCGTCCGAAGATGATTGGATTGATTAGAAGCTCAGAGTTTGTCTGTGAAGAGATTGTCCTTAAAGTGATCCGACGAGACATAGTCATACGCTTTAATTCCCTAACTTTTTCCTGGACCGCCCTTTCGGGTTTTCAGTCCACCAGGAAACCCTTTTTTGCCCAAGTCGCCCTTTCGGTTTTTCAACTTGTCGGGTGTACAATTTTTTTTGTTTATCCCTAATTTTTCCCTGAATCGCCCTTTCAGGTTTTTGATTCACCGAGATGCCCTTTTTTTGCCTAGGTGTGTCAACCTAGCGCGTCATTTATGCGTAGTATCTTTTGACTATGTCTGCGTTCGCAGGGTGCGGCAAGTCATCACTGTCCATGGTGGTCAAGATCATTGCCCCACCAGAAAAGATGTTTTTGATCACAAATGGTCCTTCGTAGGTAGGAGTCCATTTCCCCCTGGGATCACTTTGCGGCAAGATGATCCGCTTGATTACCATATCCCTGGCTTGATATACCTGGCATCTGACTTTCTTATTGAAAGATTTGATCATCCGCCTTTGATACGTCTGACCGTGGCAAACAGCAGTAAGTCACTTCTCATCAATCAAGTTAAGTTGATCAAGTCTGGTTTGAATCCAATCGTCTTCACTTAAACCAGCATCCTTCATGATTCTCAAGGAGGGAATCTGAACCTCGATAGGTAAAACAGCTTCCATGCCATATACCAAGGAATAAGGTGTTGCCCCAGTTGATGTATGTATCGTGGTACGGTACCCGTGAAGGGTAAACGGTAACATTTCATGCCAGTCGTTGTAAGTGACTGTTATCTTTTGTATGATCTTCTTGATATTTTTGTTCGCAGCTTCGACAACACCGTTCATCTTTGGCCGATAGGGAGATGAATTGTGATGTTGAATCTTGAAATGATCGCAAAAAGCGGTGATCATAGTATTGTTAAGGTTTCTACCGTTATCAGTGATGATCCTTTCGGGGATGCCATGCCGATAAACAAGGTTCTGTTTGATGAAGCAGGCAACCACATTCTTAGTAACGGATGCGAAGGAAGCTTCTTCGACCCACTTGGTGAAGTAGTCAATGGCCACCAGAAAGAAACGCTGTCCATTGGATGCTGTAGGCTTGATCTCTCTAATCATGTCGATTCCCCACATAGAGAATGGCCAAGGAGCTGTTAAGATATTTAGAGAAACTGGAGGCACATGTACCTTGTCGGCATAGATTTGACATTTGTGGCAAGTGCGAGAGTGTTGATAACAGTCTGCTTCCATGGTAGACCAGTAATAGCCTAACCTTAGAATCTTTTTAGCCATCGTATACCCTCTAGAGTGAGTGCCGAAGGTACCTTCATGCAATTCATCCATAATTCTTTCAGCTTCAGCTTTGTCCATACAACAGAGCAGAATAGAATCATGATTGCGCTTGTATAGGATGCCATTACTTAGGAAGAACTTTGCCGAGAATCTCCTTAAGAACTTTTTGTCGTTGACTGAAGCTCCTTCGGGGTATTCTTGCGCCTCGAGATACCTTTTGACTTCGTGAAACCATGGCTGGTCCACTACTTCTTCGGTATTAATCTCGTGACAATGTGCAGGTTCGACCATCCGTTAAATGGTGATTTGGGGAGCCTCATTGTCCCAATCAAGTTTAAACATGGATGACATTGTTGCTAGAGCATCTGCTAGCTGATTTTCTTCTCGCGGGAAGTGCTCGAAGGTAATCTGCTCGAAATGTGGTAACAATGTCAAGACATGTTCTTTGTAAGGGATGAGGTTTGGATGTTTAGTATCCCACTCTCCTTTGATCTGACTGATGACCAAAGCGGAGTCCCCAAATACAATCAAAGATTTGATTCCCAAGTCTATGGAAGCCTTGAGTCCAAAGATGCAAGCTTCATACTCTGCCATGTTGTTTGTACAGTTGAAGCAAAGTCTGGCTGTGAAAGGTGTATGGCAACCTTCTGGAGAAATGAGTAGCGCGCCGATACCGTTTCCAAGTGCATTAGAGGCCCCATCAAAGTATAGGGTCCATCGGGATCCTTGTTCAGGCCCGTCATATGGTCTGAAATCCTTAATGTTGTCCAATGTCATGATGTCTTTGTCGGGGAAGTCAAACCTCATGGATTGGTAATCTTTGACAGCTTGATGAGCCAGATGGTCAGCTAGCACACTCCCCTTTATAGCTTTTTGGGTTGTGTACTGTATGTCGTATTCCGTCAAGATCATCTGTCATCTAGCTATTCTTCCAGACAAAGCAGGCTTCTCAAATATGTATTTAATCGGATCCATCTTAGATATCAGCAAAGTGGTATGAGTCAACATGTATTGCCTTAGCCGGCGAGTAGCCCATACCAAAGCGCAACAAGTTTTCTCGAGCAGTGAGTATTGGGTCTCACAATCGGTAAACTTTTTGCTAAGGTAATAAATGGCATGCTCTTTTCGTCCAGACTCGTCATGTTGGCCCAGTACGCACCCCATTGAATTCTCTAGGACAGTCAGATACATGATTAGCGGCCTTCCTTCAACGGGTGGCATCAAGATAGGAAGTTCTAGAAAATACTCCTTGATTCTATCGAAACCAATTTTACAGTCATCATTCCATTTAACTACTTGATCTTTCTTCAACAGCTTAAAGATTGATTCACAAGTAGATGTTAGGTGAGAAATGAACCTTGCAATGTAGTTTAGGCGTCCCAAGAAACCTCTGACCTCCTTCTCAGTGCGAGGGGCAGGCATTTCTTGTATAACTTTGACATTGGCAGGATCAACCTCGATGCCTTTGTTGCTGACAATGAAACCCAAGAGTTTACCGGATCGGACTCCAAATGTACACTTGTTTGGATTCAGTCTGAGCTTGTACTCCTTCAACCTGACAAACAACTTCTACAAGTGATCCAGGTGTTCTTCTTCAGTTTGTGATCGGGATATCATGTCATCTACGTAGACCTCTATCTCATGATGTATCATATCATGAAACAAAGCTACCATGGCGCGTTGATAGGTTGCCCCGACATTCTTCAGTCCGAATGGCATCACTTTGTAGCAGAACATACCCCACCGTGTGACAAAAGTAGTTTTCTCCATGTCCTCAGGGGCCATTTTGATCTGGTTATAACCTGAGAATCCGTCCATGAAAGAAAATACTTTATGCTGAGTTGTGTTATCAACCAGGATGTCAATGTGCGGAAGTGGAAAGTTATCTTTAGGGCTGGCCCTGTTTAAGTCTCTGTAATCCACGCACATTCTGACTTTACTGTCCTTCTTAGGCACGAGCACAATGTTAGAAACCCATTGTGGATAGGAAGTAACAACCAGAAATCCAACATTGAACTGCTTCATAACTTCTGCTTTGATCTTTTCAGACATGTTAGGTCTCATGCGGCGGACCTTTTGTTTCACTGGTGGAGAGTCTTCTCTTGTGGGGAGACAGTGCACCATAATGTCTGTATCGAGTCCCGACATGTCTTCGTATGACCAGGCGAAGATCTCAACATAATCATGTAGTAGCTGAATTAGGATCTCTTTGACACTCGGCTCTAGATTGACACTTATCTTGATTTCATTTTTTTCATCCTCAGTTCCCAAGTTGATTGTATCCAACTGCTCTTCATGAGGCTGAATTTCTCTTTCCTCTTGCTGTAATAGTCTGGCCAATTCCCCTGGCATCTCACAATCTTCCTCACCTTCGTATTCGGCTTGGTTGATCAGATCTTCAGAGTCACTGAAGGCTATAACAGTATCGTTACCCATGGGTTCCGGAATGGAAGGGTACCTGCATTTGTGAGTGTGGGTGTGTGTAAGGGACATAGCCATCTTAAAACAACAAAATGTAAAAGAAAGACAATGAGCAAAAAGTGTTTAAATATGAAAAACGTCCATGATTCATTAAAATGGCATATGATAATGAAAATAAGAACCCTTACAAATGGACCTATGTGCCTCGGGTAAGACACACGGTTGAAAAAGTACGAATTGTTTTGTGAATTATTACAGTCCAACAGAAACGGAAAAGATAAATTACTGATTTATGAAAGTAATCGGAACAAAGTCTTTTGCTTCCCAGTTGCACAATCCTCTGTCAACAGTAGGGAAAATCGAGTTTTCCAAGTTTCCCTCTTCTTCCTTATCCTCTAGCGTATTAACCCCTCGGTGGTTGATCTTTACAGGTGGCCCTCTGGCACGGGAGCGGCACACGGCCTTCTGACCAGTCGAAGTAAATCCCAAGCCGAATTTGTCTGCTTTGAAAGGGAAGTCGGGAAGCTGCCCCCAGATTGTGGATCCGCCTTCTTCCACAACTGCTCTAGCATCATTTAAAGAAGACATCCGAGGCGGAGGTCTTGTGATCATAGGAGTTGAGGACATTGTCTTGGTCGCCACTATCTCTTTAGAAACTTATTCGAAGTGTTGGAAAGGGGTCTCTATGAATTCGCCATCTAATTCCACATAATAGAATGAATTAAGATGACTGATCATGTATTCCTCTTCGCCATGAACAGTTATAATTTTCCCCTGGACAGGGTACTTGAGCTTTTGATGCAGAGTGGAAGTGAGAGCTCTAGCATGGTGAATCCAAGGTCTTCCCAACAGGTAAGAGTAGGAAGGACGGATGTCCATCACATAAAATGTTGAATTGAACGTATGGGTACCCACCTTGATCGGGATGTCCACCTCTCCATGGACCATCCTCTTAGAACCATCAAAGGCTCTGACAATGATGTTGCTAGGTTTCATTGTTAAGCCTTCACAATCCAATCTATCCAAGGCTTTCTTTGGCAAGACATTTAGAGATGACCTAATATCAACCAAAACATGAGCTAGGGTGGTTCCCCCACACTCCACCGAGACATGTACTGCGTCATTATGTTTTCTCCCTTTGGAGGTCAAGTCTGCATCAGAGAATCCCAGGCCATTGTCAACTGTTAAGCTGGCCACACATTCCTGGAATTGATCAGCGGAGGTTTCTTGTGGCATGTGGGTCGTCTTTAAAAACTTGACCAAAGCTTTAGCATGTGCCTCAGAGCACATCAACAGGGCTAACATAGATATTTTGGATGGGGTCTGCCCCAGTTGTTCAACAACATTGTAATCACTTTTCTTAATAATCCTGAGAATCTCTTCCAACTCTTTCTGGGATGTTTCAGGAATGACTAATGACGGAGCCTTCGTCAAGGCAGGCTCCTCTTGAACATTCTTTCCTTTGTCAGCGGAAGCAGGGATGGGAACTGCATCTTCATTGTTGGCGGGTACACTGGTAGGTACAATTACAGGGGTGATCTTCGGGATGGCCGCGGGTCCAAAGACTGCTGTTGGAGGAGCAATCTCTGGAGAAAAGATTCACCCACTATGAGTAATTTCGCTTGTTCTAGCAATGTTACTGATGTCGGGATTATCTTCCTCAGAGCTTTCTTCTTCAATGGTTTGTTCAATCTATTTGACACCATAATAGTAGATTTCTCCACCAAAGTTCCATGGCACCATTTTATTAGTTTTGTAAGGGGTTGGCCCTGACATTGTTATCTTCAATGGAGTAGTCATAGGAGCAGATGTAATCCTAACGGGTTTTTTAGGAACCCTGGAAGAATTGGCGTAGATGGTTATTATTGAAACTTCTGGAACTGGAATGGATGAGACGAGAGCTTTCTCAAACAAAATTTCCTTGTTATCAATCAATTGTTGGATTCTTTTCTTCAAAAGAGGAAAGTCAAATGGAGAGGACAAGCAAGCACGACAATCTTGGTCACAACCTGGGAACACCCCAGCCTTCAACAAATTAAACTTGATGGTTAGGAGAGGAGTTGACAATTCATCCACAGCAAAAACAAACAGATCTTCTTCCATAGCATTGGCATTGTACCCATGCCTTGGCATCGGTGCGGAGATAACATTCGGCTTTTCGGGAGCTTCAAATTCAACTTCCTTTGTGTCAATCAGATCCTGAATCTTATTCTTCAGGGCCCAACAGTTGTTGGTGTCGTGCCCTGGACTTTTCGAGTGATACTTGCATCTGGCGTTGGGATGGTAATATGGAGAAGTAGTGTTAGGATTTTTAAGGGCCTCCTTTAGCATAGCCAGGTTCAACTTCAAGAGATGGGGTAAGACTTGAGTGGGAGTCATGTTTATCTTGGTGCATTGCCTTACAGGCCTTTCCACCCTTTGCTGGTTGTTTCTCGGCTGATCATTTCTCGGCTGATTGTTTCTCGGTTGGTCTGATGCTGACTTCTGAATCATAATGGCCCCCATAGTTGGTCGTCTTTCGGTTCTTCCCTAATTTCTCTGGGCATAGGAAGCTGACACCTCCTTCTTTCCAGTGAAGGGCTTTTTTGCAGCAGTAGAGGTAGATGCATCTTTCTGAATTTTCCCGCTTCTAATACCGGCTTCCACCCTTTCGCCAGTTAGAATCAACTCAGTGAAACCTGCAGAGGAGCTTCCGATCAGGTGATTAAAGAAAGGACCTGACAGAATCCCCAAGAACATGTCCACAAGCTCTCTTTCAGATAAAAGGCGGCTGCACCCCTCCGGCCAAATCCCTCCATTTTGGGCGTAGTCTTTAAAACCCTCATTGGTAGCCATAGCCATACTCTGTAGCTGAGTACGGGTTGGCGCCAAGTCGGCGTTATATTGATACTGTTTATAGAATACGGCCGCCAAATCTTCCCAATTATGCACATCAGACCTCTCCAACTGGTAAAACCAATCCAACTGCGTTCCCGAAAGACTGTCCTGGAAAAAATGGACCCACAGATCTTTGTCAGAAGAATGTGGTTGAATTTTCCTGACATAAGATCGTAGGTGCATCTTTGGGCAAGACAACCCGTCATACTTAGCAAACAGAGGTACTTTAAATTTAGGAGGGATTACAATTCTCGAAACCATCCCTAACTCCTCAAAGTCCATCCCAGACACTCTCTGTATCTCCATAGCAGCTAGACGTTCTTCCAAGTTCTTGTATTTTTCATCGGCCGAAGGATACTGCTGTTCAGAATAGTCCCCATCCTCTTCTTCCTCTGCCTCATAATCAGATTGCACTGCAGTTCCTTTACCTTTTCCTTCCCCCTCTTCAGATGTTGATGGGAATTCCAAAGTCCGTCTGGCTTGTCCTTCAAACCTTCTGCCCAAGATAGCCACACCAGCTCTCTTCTTCTTCTTTTTCTCTTTTTCCTTCACTAGTAGAGTCTTGAGCTCCTCCTCCCCCTTAGCCAAGGTCAAGAGTAGCTGTTGAAATTGTGAATTATGGGCTTGTAAGTCTTTGACCGTTTGTTCAATATCCATCTTGCTGAAATAAGAAAAACAGAGAGATGAGGAAACTTGGTGTGAAGACCTGCTTATGCATATGATGAATGATATGTATTCATGTAATGCATTCAAGGATTCAGAAATTCAAATTTGTTTTAAACAAACAAGAAACACACATCATATTAAATAAGATAGAATTTGTTAGTACATTAATGCCCCATGGGCAAAATAATACAAAATTCTAAGGTAAAAAGACGTTGCGCATCCTCTTTGGTGCAATGTAGGTGTTGAGAGTCTGTTCTTCATGAAGTTGACGAGTGAGTTCTAAAACCTTCTTCTCGCTTGCGTAGAATTGGGCTTCAAAAGTATCACGCTCTCCCTTGAGATGTATCCAACTCCTTTTTAAATCTTCGAGTGATGTTGGCATGTTAGGATGTAGGAGGGTGTATGGAACCTCTCCTTCCATAACAGGCTCTATAATCACAAGGAGAATGTAGGGGTAAGGCATCATAAGACTTTGGGAGCGGGTTCATACCCACTTGAGGTAAGGCTCAAGGGGGATGGGATTCTTGTGTCCCAAGGTCTTATTTTCCACCTTGTTGGGCATTCTCCAAGCTCGGATGAACCTTTGTCGGAGTCCTTGGTTGTCGTTTTTGAAGTCGAAAACCAAACCTTGAATCAACATGTCATGTGGGCCATCCCTTCGAGCATACCCAAACTGTCTCAGAGCCAAGAAAGGGTTGTAGGTGATGCCTCCCATAATGCCAAGTAGAGGGACATTAGGGAATTCCTCACAACGATCAATGATAATGACATTCTCTTGTAATCGAGAACACCAATGAATGTCTGAATGGGTAAGAGTCATCAATCGTTGTGACCACCTCAAACCTTGCTCATTCTTCAAAACTGATTGGGGAAGATGAGAAATAAACCATCTTGCCAGTAGAGGAGTGCAACACATGAGAACACCTATTTTCCTCATTGTACGAGTGTGAAAAGAGTGGAGGATATCCCCTAGCAATGTAGGCACCAGGTTGCGAGTCATGAAGATTTTGACAGCACTTACATCTATGAGTTGATCAGGGTTAGGGAACAAGACCATCCCATAGATGAGAAGAACTACAATCTCCTCAAAAGCTTGTAAGTCCAAAGAATTCCAGCAGCTTTGGGCCTTCTCAAACAGAAACTTTGACAAGAAGCCTTTGACACCACTTCTAGTTTCCCAATGTGTTTTTACATCAGAGGAGTGCAAGTGTAAGGCTTGAGAAATCTCTTCTGGATTTGGAACTCTTTCTGTACCGTTGAAGGGTAGTTGATTGAGAATAGGAATCCTCAAGAGTTGAGAAAATTCCTCCAAAGTGGTCACAAGTTGGTAGTCAGGAAATGTGAAGCAATGATGCAAAGGGTCAAAGAACAGGAAGAGAACTTTCAGCATATCCTCCTCAGTGTTAGCATTGACTAAGTTGAGAAGACGACCAAGCCTCTCGGTAAATGGAGAATTCTCAGGAATCCTTGAAGCCAACTTCTTGAGTTGAAGAGGAATTCTTACAAGGTCGACTTGGATAGTTTTCCTGCGAAGTGAATCCATAACCTACAAAACAGGAACAAAGATGAAAATCCAAAATCCTTGAAATGGTTAGTGGATGCATATGATGCTTCATGATGTCCATGATGTTATGCACAAGTATATATGTACAAACAAATCACACAAGTTCCTAGTTTAGGCTTGCATGGGGTTTCATAGGTAAGTACCCTCTTGAAGTTTAGATGGCTCAACCTGTTCTAGAAATAGTAATCGGGTTCTAAGGAGCTCAATATCACTGGATTGTTTCCTTGTTCATTGTTTCAATTCAGCCTCTTTACTGGAAACCAAAATATTCCAAGGAACCAACCCTCAATGAGTGTAGTATCGAGTATCTACCAACTTCGGACTGCACCAAAGTCAGTCATCTCACTACATCCTAAAAGGCCAAGTTTGTCAAGTAAAGGTTCTAAAAGTCCATTAGTGCTTCATGACATCACTCAGCGGCCCCGTATTCTCTTTGATTGACTCAAAGGCTACCGGTACCCACAAATATGTCGCACTAATATAGCTATTACTTAGACCATGTCGGTATACCCCACACAGTTTCCACAACGTATTGCTATTTACCTATGAATGTTTCCCAAATCCGGGTAGAGGATTCAAACCCAAACAATAGAACCAAAGTGTAAAGCATACAAGTCAAGCAAGATAAGCATGTAAAGGTGATCTAAAACCCTAAGGTAACCCCACTTTTATATTATTCTCCCCAGCAGAGTCGCCAGTTCTGTGATGCGGCGGGAGAACTGACTTGAGGTTTTGCGTTTGTGTTCGCAAATGTTGCGGTTTAGCAAGAGTCGCCACCGACTTTTATTTTATCCAAAAGGAAAGGTAAAAAATCACAGGAAAGACCTTTGAGATTGTTTTTGAGTTCGGGGGGTAGATTATGAAAAGGGAAGGTGCTAGCATCCTTTTCATCCATGGTTTTCCATGGGCTCTTAGTTACTTGTTTTAGATCACTTGCTTTTCTTTTCCAATTGTTTGAAATGGTGCTTTGTGTGATTTTGAAAGTATTTTGAAAAGAGTCCTTTGTTTAGGCAATCTTTGTAATGATTCTTATTTGTAAGAATGTATACAAAGATGTTTGTCTTTTGAAAAATGTTTCAATGTTTGAAAGTTGTTTGGAAAATGTTTTGAAATTGTGTGTGTGTTTGTTTGAAAATAGCAAGGATGGTTTGCAAATTTGATCAAGTAACTAGAAGCATCTACCTACTCAAAAGTCTTTCCTATACATTTTCGTTCCTTTGACATTGTTAACCTACCATTGTTTTGGTAGATAACCCTATCTTTAGATGTTAAATGGGACGGGAAGGGGTCATCGTATAACCATGATAACAATATTGCCAAGTATCTTAGCAAGTTTTGAGGGACTTAGATCATTTGTTTTTAGGAAACCAAGATAGCGTCATCGAGGGACTATGATCTTTTGTTTGTATTGTTTTGCCAAGATACCTAGCATGCATATCATGACCATGTTTTTAAGGCAACCAAGTGGATGAAACCCTAGGGGTGCTTGTGTGCAAGGTGTTGTCATTTTTCATGCATTTTGTTTGTCTTGAATTAGGTCGTGCTATTTGTTTTGATTTTGTCTTATCATACAAACCCTAATTTACTAAACATGCATATAATGCGATAAATTGCGTAAAGTAAATCTAAACTATTACAACAATATTAAGGGAGGGGGATACAATTTTTGAATGAGGGATATTTGCACAAAATAAAAACCCTAATTTACTATTACAACCCAATTGAATTATTGTACAATAAATAAATAAACAAGTATTTAAATATGCAATAAAATGTAAATATGCAAAAATGTTTTTGTAATTATTTAATGTATGATAAATTAATATTATCTAAGTCCTAAAATAAGAAAAAAATATTGTGATTATTTTTGAAAGGGTGAAAAACCCTAGTTTTGTTTAAAAGAAAATATATTCTATATTATTCATTTATGTAGAAGAAAAATAATAATAATATTATGTATGAATATTAAAATTAAAATATGTGAGAAAATAATATTTTATGTGTATAATATAATAAAATAAAATATTTAAGTATTTTAATATTATTTACAAGTTTATTTAAGAAAATAAATTCTATTAAACCTAGTAAACTATTTTTATGCCATAAAAATAATAAAAATAATAAAATAAAAATGCAAAAATGTAAGAAAATATTTTTATGATTTTATAATGTTCAAAAAATAAATAAATGCAAGTCAAAATATAAAATATGCAAGAAAATATAAAAATAAAAGAAAATGCAAAAGGGGGGTGCAGAAGCAAAAAAGGGGTGCAAAAAGTAGAGACAACAAGCCCAAGTCCAAGCTCACTTCATCCCTGACCTCCAGACCAAAAACGCGCGCTGTACTTCAAATCCTGTTCTTGCTAAAAACTTATAACATGAAAAATGTAGCTCATGATCACACGATTCCAATGATATAAAGAACATGACCTAACTCTCAAAGATCAGGGAGAATTTTAATGGCCCTAATTTCTGGCCTAGTTTTTTCAGCATGTTCAACATCCAAATACTCTTAGCTCAGTTAATATAAATGGAATCTATGCATATGTACAACTCAAGCATGTTAAGGACTACATTTTTGCTTCACAAACCTAAGCTTAAAGATGCCTAAATAGAGAGATAGAAACTTGACAAATACCTTGTTCAGTTGAGTTTGGATATGGAAATGTGGGAACTTTGAGTGAGGCCTAAAGTTCTTGTGATCTTCCTTGAAGTCCTCTCAAGCTTCTCCAATGCCCAGCTTGCCTTGAAGTTGCCTGAATCTCCCTGTAGAAGTCAACCTGCAAACCTTCAAAGTGAAAATGGTGATCCTTGAAACAGGGGTTACAGTTGCAAGACAAAGGCCTGGATAGTTTAGGTAGGAGGTATGGAATGTGTTTGAAGTGAGTCCAAGCAAAACGCACGAGGCAATATGAAAATGGCTTATGATTTGCAGAGATTGCCTTGTTTTGGGCAGAAATGGTGTTTTTTGTGTTTTGGAGTGTTTGAGAGGTTGGAAATTCGTGTTTCTTGCTTGTTACAATGTTCTGAGATTCTTTGAAATGATACAAAATCTTTCTCTTATCATATGAATCAGATGTCTTGACTTTTGCAAGTTTCTTATTTTTTAAGAAAAGTGGGAAGTGACAATGCCAAAGCCTGTACAGGCTTGCTTGCTAGCTGCACATAGTTGGTAAACTTTACCTGATAACTTTGGATCTTGTTTTCAAAAATAGATTAGGTCCATGGCTCAAGATTTGCAAAGTTGCATAAAGCATGCTTTATCAAAGTAGCAATGTGAACTTTATGCCATAAATAGAATAATTCAATGTACAAAGCTCTAAAGATCAGAACAAGACCATTATCCAATGTGTTTGCATTAAATTATGGAGTGTAGAAAGTATTAGGACCTGTAAAACCAAGTACAAGCATGCTAGGACAAATTTGCAACTTGAACCATTGTGGAAAATGCCTTGGACAAAAGTGATAAATGGCATTTTCATTTATTCGATTCTCCCTAACCATAAATGATCTTGGAGAATTCTCTGACATTTTGGAAACCTTGTAACATGCTCTACAATAAATATGTGAAATTAATTTTGAGATTCCTCTTGGAACTAGGTGAAAAATTGCCATGAAGTTAGGTCAAAAATCTGCCTAAACTAGGGCAAAATTTCACTAAGTTAAAAAGATTATGGACCCCTATTCACAAATTCATAACTTGAGATCCAAGCATCTTTTGGGAAAACTTTGTGAATCAAAGTTGTAGATTTCATGGAGTACTACAACTTTCATGTAGGAAGTTTTGTTTGAATCCAATTACATCATGGTGAAAAAGTTGTGGAAAGTTGGGGAAAAATAAGAAATTTTCATAACTTAGAAAATTTCTAAGTTATGAAAATTTTTCAAATCAAAACCCTAATTTGCAAAATTGTTTTTCTTGATAAACAAGTTTCATGTTTTAACATATATTGATGAATTATGACCCTTGGCACTTGATTTTGACCAAAAAGTCAAAGTTTGACTTTTCAGTGTATAGTTGACCGCAAAATTCATCTGTCAATTCAATGCATTTGAGATCTTTTGAACAATGTGATTAGGTCAAGATGATTCCATTGAGTCCTTGAAATCATACTTGAACGCAATTGGTCATTGGCTAGGTCAAAAATCAGAAATTGCCCTTTTTCAGTCAAAACCCTAATTTTGACCATTTTGCCCTTTTGATGATCTGATCAAATTTCTTGAGGAGTTGTGATCCAAACTTAATCAAATGGTACATAGGATCCTAGAATGTTGTTTTGGATCAAAAATTATGAAGTTTGACTGTAAATTGGCCATGGTTGAGTTTTTCCCCAATACAGCTGATTTTTAGGTCAACTGTCCAATTGACTGGGCAAAATGTGATTCAAGGCTTGAAACTTGGTATGAGCAATATTAGGGGTCCAAGATGGTGTATGAAAGTCATATTGAACATTTATGGTCCAAAAATCCTTGTGCAAACTCAAACCCTAATTTTAGGTCATCAATGCAAGGAGATGTCTTGAGCTGAGCAAACCCTAATCCTGTCTGGAGTCCAAGAGGTCTTGTGAGGAAAAATATTGATAAAATTAGAGGGAAAATTTTTAGGTACAACACCGGGCTTCATAGTAATTGGCTGGGTAAACTGCTATTTGGTCGTAATCCAAGCTTCACAGTGTCCCTCACTGTTATCTGGTCGTAGTCCAGGTTTCACAGCGTCTTTTACCGCTATCTGGTTGTAATCCAGGCTTCGCGATGTCTCATACCACTATCTGGTCGAAATCCAGGCTTCATGGTGTTCGGAGGAACTCAAGATACTATCCGGTCGTAATCCAGGCTTCATAACTTGTGTTAAAGATATACCACTATCTGGTCATAATCCAGGCTTCATGGTGTCTTTGGTTGCTATCTGGCCGTAATCCAGGCTTCACAGTAACTTGTATTGCTATCTGGTCGTAACCTAGGTTTCACAATAACTTACTGAGCTATTATCCCGTCGTAATTCGGGCTTCACGGCTTGTGTTTATGATGTACCACTATCTGGTCAAATCCAGGCTTCATGGTACTTGTTGAGCTGTTATCTGGTCGTAATCTGGGCTTCACGACTTGCTGGGGATTAAACTATTATTCGGTCGAATCTGGGCTTCATAGCTTAGAGATAAACCACTATCTGGTCGAATCCAGGCTTCACGGTGTTTGATACTGTTATCCGGTCGTATCTGGGCTTCACAATATCCTGTAGAAATCAAGATACTAGCCGGTCAGATCCGGGCTTCATAGCTTGAACTTGGTGAGAATTCGATTGTATCTTTCCTGAAAGGTAAAGGTTAGTCATATGTAATGCATGACATGTATCAAGCAATGATGTTCTCAAAATAAATGAGATTGTGTTGTATGATGCGTATGCATATGTCATGATGTATGGATGTGTAATGTTTTTATGACAATCTTTAGCTGGGGAAAATAAATCCCGGATTGCTGCTGGAGAGTGCAAGAAGTTGAATTCTTCGTTTCCGCGGGGGATAGTGAATGAAGATAACTGTGAGAATAATCCTGCTGGAGAAATGAACCAGCGAGAAAATGGTTTTGTGGGGAAGAGGTGTATTGTTAGAGGACCTGTTAATTTGGAGAAATAACCTCAGCTGGGGATAAATTGCCGCTGCTGGCGATAATGAACCTTGTTGGGGATAAAATTTCTGTTTGTGAAAGAAATGAACTCCACTGGGGATAATCTTTTAGTGGCGACTTCACTAGGGATAATCTTTTAGACTCTACTGAGGACAATCCTCCAGACTCTACTGGGGATAATCCTCCAAACTCCACTGGGGATAATCCTCTAGTGTTGATGATAGATAAACTCTGCTTGGGGAGAATCTTACCGATTCATTCGCGGTTGCGAGCCTCAGCTGGGGAGAGTGGTGCTAACATCACTGTCTTTTTTTTTCTCCACGTGGAGTGAATGTACCTTGAGTCATTTTATCCAACTAGGTCTATCCCTATACCTGGTGGACAGAGAAACTGTACGGTTTGGACATTTCTTGTTTGCCCCTGTTCCTGATATTACGAGTAATCGTCTTTTGTTTCGCATGTAAATATTTATGAGCAGTAATTATTGTCAAATGCATATATCAAAATGAAACATTGGATGTTCTTGCAAAACAAAACAGAAAAAGAAAAACAATTTGAAATCTCTTTGTGAAAATGAATTGTATTGATTTTGAAGTTGGCCTGTAAATAGGCGTTTTGGTACAAGAGGCTGACGTCCTAGTAACAGAACGCCTCCGAACAATAGAATATTTATACAATTTGTGAAAAAATAAAGAAGAACAGCTATGTGAATAATCTCACTGGGTTCCAACTCTTCTACTTCCTTTATGTCTTCGAGCATCTCATCACTTTGCTACTTGGTTGAAAGTAGATCAGATTGATTAGTGTCGTCCGAGCTTGACAGTCGATACCGATGTCTGGTTGCAAGATGATCCAATGAGACAAAGTGTTACGCTTTAATCCCTAATTTTTTCCTGGACCTCCCTTTCGGGTTTTCAGTCCACCGGGATACCCTTTTTTTCCCAAGCCGCCTTTTCAGGTTTTCGACTTGCCGGGTGTACAGTTTTTTTTCATTTTCATCCCTTACTTTTTCCGGAACCCTTTTGGTTCGCCGGGAAGCCCTTATTTTTTTCCTAGGCCAGTCGACCTAGCGGGTCTTTGATTATGCGTAGTATCTTTTCACTATGTGTGTATTGACGGGCTGCGGAGGGGCGTCACCATCCATGGTGGTTAGAATCATAGCTCCTCCTGAGAAAATGTTCTTAACCACAAATGGCCCTTCATATGTAGGGGTCCATTTGCCCCTGGGATCACCTTGCGGCAGTATGATGCGTTTGATCACTAGATCCCCGACTTGATACTCTTGTCGTCTAACTTTCTTGTTAAATGGCTTGATCATCCGCTTTTGATACTCTGACCATGACAAATAGCAATAAGTCTCTTTTCATCGATTAAGTTCAGCTGATCAAGTCAGGTCTGGATCCAGTCATCCTCGCTCAAACCTGCATCCTTCATAATTCAAAGAGAGGGTATCTGGACTTCAATGGGTAAGACTGCCTCCATGCCATACACCAAAGAATAGGGTGTTTTCCCTGTTGAAGTTTGCGTTGAGGTTCGGTACCCATGAAGAGCAAATGGTAACATCTTGTGCCAATATTTGAATGCCACTGTCATCTTTTGCACAATCCTCTTGATGTTCTTATTAGCCGCTTCAACAACCCCATTTATCTTCAGTCGGTAAGGAGAAGAGTTGTGATGCTATATCTTAAACAGTTTGCAGAGCTTGGTGATCATCGTATTGTTAAGATTTGTACCATTGTCCGTAATGATCCTCTTGGGTACACCGTATTGACAGATCAAATTATGCCGAATAAACCATGCCACGACGTTCTTGGTCACTGTAGCGAAGGAAGCTGCCTCAACCCACTTCGTAAAGTAGTCAATTGCTACCAGTATGAAACGATGCCCGTTGGACGCAGTCGGTCTGATCTCGCCGATCATGTCAATGCCCCACATTGCAAAAGGCCAAGGAGCTGTCAAGACGTTCAGAGGAACTAGAGGTATATGCACCTTATCAGCATAGACTTGGCACTTATGACAAGTCCTAGAATGTTGATAACAATCGGCTTCCATAGTGGACCAATAATATCCTTCCCGAAGGATTTTCTTTTCCATGGTATGTCCACTGGAATGAGTTTCGAAAGTACCTTCATGTAATTCTGCCATGATCCTTTGTGCCTCGCTTTTATCCACACATCGCAGTAAGGTTGAATCATGGTTAGGCTTGTAAAGGATACCATTACTGATGAAGAACTTCGTCGCGAATCTCCTCAGAAACTTCTTATCATTAACAGATGCACCCTAGGGGTATTCCTGAGCCTCAAGATACCTCTTTACCTCGTGAAACTAGGGCTTATCTACTACCTCTTCAGTCTCGATGTCACAGCAATGTGCGGGTTCGTCCAACCTCTCGATGGTAATCTGGGGAGCTTCATTGTCCCACCTGACCTTGAACATAGAAGACATAGTACCTAACGTGTCCGCTAACTGATTCTCCTCTCTTGGGAAGTGTTCATAGGTTATCTCCTCAAAGTGTGGAAGCAACGTCAGTACATACTCTTTGTAAGGAATAAGATTTGGGTGCTTCGTATCCCACTCGCCTTTAATCTGACTGATCACGAGAGAGGAATCTCCGAACACACTCAAGAACTTAATCCTTAGGTCAATAGCTGCTCGAAGGGCCATGATGCATGCTTCATACTCCGCCATGTTGTTGGTGCAGTTAAAACATAATTGGGCGGTGAATGGAGTATGAAAACCCTCAGGAGATATGATCAAGGCGCCAATGCCATTTCCCAACGCGTTTGAAGCTCCGTCAAAATACATAGACCATCGGGATCTCTCCTCAGGTCCTTCATCCAGTCCAGGTATTTCACAATCAGTCACCAACATGATACTCTCATCCGGAAACTCGAAATTCATAGACTGGTAATCATCCACGGCCTGATGTGCTAAATGATCTGCCAATACACTCCCCTTGATTTCCTTTTGGGTTGTGTATTAGATGTCGTACTCTGTCAAGATCATCTGCCATCTCGCTATAGTCAACACACATCCGAACTTTACCATCTTTCTTCGGCACTGGCACCACGTTGTCAACCCACTGCGGGTAAGAAGTAACTTCTAGAAAACCGGCATCAAACCGTTTCATGACCTCAGCTTTGATTTTCTCAGACATTTCTGGGCGCATTCGGCGAACTTTCTGCTTCACTGGAGGACAGTCTTCTTTGATTGGCAAGCGGTGAACCACAATATCTATATCCAACCCAGGCATATATTCATAAGACCAAGCAAAGATCTCAACATAGTCACACGGCATCTGTATCAACCGTTTCTTGACGCTAGGCTACAGATTTGCACCGATCTTAACTTCTTTCTTGTCTTCTTCTGTACCCAGATTCACTGATTCCACTGGCTCTTCATGGGGTTGTATGGCCCTCTCTTCCTGTAGTAACAATCTAGCAAGTTCCCCAGGAACTTCGCAATCATCCTCACCTTTGTCATCGGCTTGGTTGATCGGAATTTCAAATTCATAACTGGCAGTAGAAGAGTCGTTATCAGTGGGATCCATAGTGGATGTGGACCTGTATGATGATATGTGAGTGTGTGTAAGACAATAACTGTTTTTGATAAGGTGCAAGATAGAAAAGAAAAACAAGGAGCGCAAAATTTGTAATGCAAGAAAATTTCCAATGCTTTATTGATGATATATGGAAATGACACATAATAAGCCCTCACAAACAAAGCCACGGTGTCTCGGGCAAGGCACCGGGCCGTAAAGTTTTAAACTATCTATTACAAATCTCAAAACAAAAGTCTATTACTGTGTAATAAAAGAAATGGGCACGAAGTCCTTCGCCGTCCAATTGCTTAATCCGCCGTCGGTAGTCGGGTAAATCCAGCTGTTAAACTCTGACTCTTCTCCATCGTCTTCAATTGCATTCACTTCCGGATTACTGATACGCAAGGGAGGTCTTCCAATCTGCGCACGCCGAACAGCCCGTTGAGCTTCTGCAGTAAAACCCAAACCAAAATTGTCAGTTTTGTGTGCGAAGTCAGGGAGTTAACCCCAATTTGCACACCCACCTTTTTCTATAACAGCTCGGGCATCCTTGAGGGAATCCATCTTCATTGGAGGATCTTCAGCAATAGTTTCAGTCGACTCCAGAGTCTGGGGGACTTCTTCAAAGTTCTGACACGGGGTTTTAATGAACTCCCCATCCATCTCCACATACTGAAAAGAGTTAAGGTGGCTCACCATGTACTCCTCTTCTCCTTGTACTGTAACAATCTTCCCCTTTACTAGATATTTTAACATCTGATGTAGCGTGGAATTTACTGCCCAAGCCTTATGAATCCATGGGCGACCTAGCAAGCAAGAATAAGATGGTCGGATGTCCATCACATAGAATGTAGATGCGAAAGTATGGGAACCAACTTTAACAGGGACATCCACCTCCCCGTGCACCATCCTTTTGGACCCATCAAAGGCCCTAACAACAATATTACTCGGCTTCAGAACCAACCCTTCACAGTCCAACCGGTCTAACGCTTTTTTGGGGAAAACATTTAACGAGGACCTAGTATCCACCAATACGTAGGCCATAGTAGTGCCCCTGCACTCGATCGAAACATGCAGAGCATCATTGTGATTCCTTCCTTTGGCAGTTAGATCTGCATCGGAGAAACCCAACCCATTGTCAGCGGTCAAACTAGCCACACAGTCTTTGAATTGATCAACAGATGTTTCCTGCGGCACATGTGAAGTTTTAAGGAAAGAAATTAAAGCCTTTGCATGGGCTTCTGAGCATAAAAATAAAGATAACATGGAGATCTTCGACGGGGTTTACCCCTGCTGCTCGAATATGTTGTAGTCGCTCTTTTTAATAATCTTCAGAATTTCCTTTATCTCCTGTCTAGAGGTTTCTACAATAATCTTCTTCGGTGCCTCCATCCGGGAAGGCTCACCTGTGATCTCTTTGCCCCGAGCGTCAGATGACTCGGCGACAGGGGTGATAATTGGAATATGTACTGGGACAGTAGCAGATATGCTGGCAGATGGAATATCAACAGGTTTTTGAAAAGTCGGGGGAGAAATCTCAAGAGAGAAGAGTCTTCCGCTTTGGGTGACCTTGCTAGACCCGACAATATTGCTGACATCAGTATCAACCTCTTCAACCTTCCAGTCTTGTTTGATCCCATGATAATACACATTGGCCCCATAGTGCCACGAGACAGCCTTATCTGAAGTGTACGGGATAGGACCAGGAATAGTAATGATCAATGGAGCAACTCTCGGAACAGATGTAATCCTAACAGGCTTTCTCGAGGAAGCCTTGGAAGGATTGGCGGAAATGGTTATTATGGACACATCTTCAACAAGAATCAACGGAATCAAAGTTTTCTCGAATAGAATCTCTTTGTTATCCATCAGGCGTTAAACACCTGATTTCAACAAATGGCAACCAGCAGGTAGGATTGAACATAGGTGGAAACCTTCGCCACAACCCAGAAATAAACCGGACAATAATAGGTTTTTCTTTACTGTCATCAACGGAGTAGAAATGTCTTTCACGAAGGTCACAAATGAATCATCACCCACATCATTTACTCTATGCTTGGGTATAGGAGCAGTAATAACGTTAGGCTTTTCTGGTGCGTCAAACTCGATTTCTTTAGCTTCAATCAAATCTTGCACCTTATTCCTCAAGGCCCAGCAGTTGTTTGTATCATGCCCTGGGCTATCGAAGTGATAAGCACAACGGGCGTTCGGATTATACAACGGTGATGTAGTACTGGGATTCTTCAGAGCTTCCCTCATAGTTATCAAGTTGGTTTTCAACAATTGCGGCAGAATTTGAGATAAGGTCATACTGAGTCGAGTATATTGTCTTTGTAGTCTCTCTACTCTTTGCTGATTGTTGTATTGTGGGGCAACATTTGGTCTTGATATTACTACCGTGTTAACTTCATGGCGGCGTTCAGGTTGATTCTGGCTCCTCGAGCTATAAACTGCACTGGCTTCTTTTCTGTACTTGATGAAGCACCTTTCTGTATCTTGCCACTTTTGATACCAGCTTCTACCCTCTCCCCAGTCAAAATCAATTCAGTAAATCCGGATGATGAACTTCCGATCAAATGATTAAAGAATGGACCCGACAAAGTCCCAAGAAACATATCCACTAACTCCCTATCAGATATAGGGGGTTGGACTCTTCCAGCAAGATCTCTCCACTTATGAGCATAGTCCTTAAAGCCTTCGCCTGCACCCATAGACATACCCTGAAGCTGAGTACGCGTGGGAGCAAGGTCGGCATTATACTGGTATTGCTTATAAAAAGTAGCAGCAAGGTTCTCCCAATTGCGGACATTAGCTCCTTCCAATTGATAGAACCATTCAAGTTGAGTCCCTGACAGACTATCTTGAAAGAAATGAACCCTAAGGTTTCTATAAGCAGTATAGGGTTGAATCTTTCTGACGTACAAACGGAGGTGTAGCTTCGGGCAGGATACCCTGTCATACTTAGCAAAGATATGAGCTTTAAACTTGTGCGGGATCACCACCCCAGATGCCAATCCCATATCTCCGAAGTCTAACCCAGGTATCTTCTGGATCTCCATTACACTCTGTCGGTCTTCAAGTTTCTTATATCTATCCTGAGCAGGAGGATACTGTTCTTCATCAAAATCAGTGTCATTATTAGAAACCACAGGACTAGGCCCCTTTCTTTCCTCTTGATTCTCTCCTCCTCCAGATGAATGGGACAAATCAGCTTCCTGTCGCAAATTGTTCCCGAATATGTGACCCATATTCAGCAAAACCACTCTCTTCTTTTTCTTCTTCTTCTTCTTCTTCTTGTTCTTCAAGATGAGATCTTCAAATCCTGTTGTCCTTTGGCCAAATTCAAGAACATCTCCTGAAATTGAGCATTCTGAGTCTGAAGAGCCTTGATGGCTTGATCAGTAGGTGTTTCAGAAGACATGATTGATGAAATAAACAGCGAAGAAGATGAGAAACCTGTAATGGTACCTGTAATGAGGTGCATGGGAATGGAATGTGTATGAAATGATTTCAAAGACTTTGGGAGATTTAAATTTGCGAACCAAGAAATAAACAAACTTTATTAGATTCAAAATTTTAATAATGTTTAACAATGCCTTCAAGGCGTTACAAAAGAAATAAACTGAAAAGTAAATCTAAACTAGAAGCAATAAAAAACATCAGAAATCCCATGGTCGTTTTCCCTTCGTTCTGACATAATCGTTGATTGTCCTTTCATTCTCAAGCTTCCTTGTAAGCTTCAAGATTTTCCTCTCCTGCTCATGATACTTCTCCCTGTAGGTATACCTTTCTTCCATTAATTGGATCCAAGATCTCTTCAATGCCCCAAGATCAGTAGGCATATATGGATGGAGGATTGTGTAAGGAACCCCTTCTTCATTAGTATGCTCCACAATTACCGACAAAATAGCTTCGTATGGCATCCCCAACTTTTGAGCACGGGCTCGAACCCATTGGAGATAAGGTTGCATAGGGAGAGAAGTTTTCAGTCCCAACTCTTAAGGGTCAGACCTGTTCACCCTGCTCCAAGCTCGTATAAATCTTCGACGATGCTCATTCACGTCCCCCTTGTAGTCAAAGACAATGTCTGTAAGAAGCAGCTCATGGGGACCGTCTCTCTGGGCGCGACCAAACTGTCTCAAAGCCAAGCAAGGGATGTAAGTTATACCCCCTCTAATTCCAAGCAATGGGACATTAGGGTATTCCCCACATCAATCAATGACAACTACTCTCTCCATATCCTTAGAACTCCAAAGAATGTCCGTATGAGCAAGGGACATGATTCTGTAAGCCCAACCTACACCTTACTCATTCTTCAAAACAAACTTGGGGAGGTGCGAAATAAACCACCTCGCCAGCAGCGGCGTGCAACACATGAGGGTCCCCCTTCTTCGCACTGTACGAGTATAGAGATCATGTAAAATGTCACCCAGAAGAGTAGGCACTTGATTACGAGACAAAAAGATCTTGACCGTATTCATATCTATGAAGGAATCTGGATTCAGGAACAGAACCAATCCATAGATGAGGAGAGCCAATATGTCTTCAAAAGCTTGAAAATCCAAGTTATCCCAGAACTGTTGAGCTTGATCGGTCAGAAACTTAGCCAATAAACCTTTAACCCCACTCCGTGTCTCCTAGTTAGACACTACATCATCCTTTGTCAAGTGTAAAGCTGCAGTAATGTCCTCTGGCCTAGGAACTTCCTCCAAACATGTGAAGGGTGTCTGCTCGAGAATGGATATGCCTAACAAATCAGAAAACTCCTCCAAAGTAGGAACTAGCTGATAATTCGGGAAGGTGAAACAATGATGTAATGAATCAAAGAACTGGAATAACACAATCATCATTTGCTCATCCAACTTTGAAGTGACCAAACTAAGGAGATGACCATGTCTTCTGACAAATGGAGAAGTATCAGGAACCTTTAAGACTAACTCTCTGAGCTGAGCAGGGATTTGCACGAAGTTAACTCGAATGGTATTTATGCGCATAGAAGTCATAATCTGCAAAACAGAACAAAGATAAATCCCCTCGGTCTTCGAAATGGTTAGTCCAATGAAATATGCATGCTATGTCATGATGCATGATGTCATGATAAAAACACACAACAGGTATCACAGATAGCAAACATGGTAAGGGAAAACAAGTCACACAGTAGCCCTTATGTTTCAGGCTTGCATGGAGTCTAGGTACTACCCTCTTGAAGTTCAGTTGGTTTAACCTGTCAAAATAATAATAACCGGGTTCTAGAGGTTCTTAATATCACTGACCATCCTCCATCGGTCATGGTTTCAGCTCACGCAATTTTTTCTTGCGGCCGGAACTATCTCGAGAGTATGGTCTCAATGAGTGTAGTATCGAGTATCAACCAAATCCCAGCTCTATGCCGAGGCCGGCTATCTCACTACTTCCTATGGCCAAGTTGGTCAATTATAGGTTTTAAGGTCAGTTGATGCTTAACAATCCATATAGCAGCCCCATATTCTCCTTGTTGCTCCACAAGGGATATCGGTACCAACTAATGTGCCACATCAATGTAGCTACTGCTTCAACCGTATCGGTCTACACCGTACAGTTCCCTCACAGTTTATTGCTACTTACCTAAAAGGTGTCCCCCAGATCCGGGTTAGGATCTATAGTAACTCCGATACAAAACCCACAAAAATAAAGCAATCGAATTAAACAATAGAAGCAATATAATGAACTAATCCTAAGGTATACCCCACTTATTAATGTCCCCAGCAGAGTCGCCAGTTCTGTGATACGATGGCCAGAATCGGGACTGTTTTTAGAAATATTGGTTTGCATTTTGTGTTTGTGTTTGCAAAATGTCGCAGTAAGCAAGAGTCGCCACTGACTTTTAATTTATCCAACAAGGAAAGGAAAAAGGCACAGAAAAATTCCGTTTTTCGATATTTTGAGTACGGGGGGTAGATTATAGAAAGGAAAGGTATTAGCACCCTTTCTATCAGTGGTTTTCCACGGGCTCTTAGGTACTTGCTCATCATTTTCAAAATTGCTTCCGTGTTTGTGTGATTTGAAAAGTTATTGACTTCGATTTAACTCTTGCTTCTGTCTTCAAGAGTGTTTACGAAGTGTTTTTGAAAGCTTTGTTTAAAAGAGGAGTGTAAGTGTGAAAAAAAAGAGTTTGTTTAGACTGAGCAAGTACTTAAGATTCTACCTACTAGAAAAAGAGAATTGTTCTATGTTCGTTTCCTTTAGACAATGCTATCCCACTATTAGTGAGTAGGTAGCACTGTCGTTGGAGTTTTAAGGGTCAATTTGAAAGGGACGTACGATCACTAAAGCAATGTTAGGACGTCTTAGTAGTAACCCTGATGTCTTAAATCAATTATTCGAGGCAACAATTCTGAGGGAACTATTCCGAGGCAACTTTTCCAAACGGGACTTTGATCTTTGTTTAGACAAGATAGCGACCACTAAAGCATCCTATACTTAATGACCGTTTACCGAAGGCAACCGAAGTGGGAGTGTGCCCTAGGAGTGCGCATGTGCGAGTGATTCAATTTCAAGTTATTATCTTTGCACATTTAGGGTTTGCTAACCGTTTTAAAGTTAATCATACATTCTTGTCATGTAACCCTAATTATTCATACATCTAACAGTTAATATTTTGCGAAATTTAAAGTGCGGAAAATAAACTAAGTTATTACAAGGCTTCGGGTATTTACATAGCCAAAAACAAACCCTTAAAAATAAAATGATAAATGAAAGTAAAAAATCCTAATTAATCTATTACAACTTGTGAGCAATTACATTAATAGGGTAAAAATAAATGATAAAGCGCGCACGAGGAAATTAAGATTGGGAGAGAACTAGGGTTTTGACCCCTTCTAACCTAATCGAAAGAGAAATTGTTTTTTTGTTGTTTTTAAGAAAAGAATTAGTTTTTTAAATTAAATACAAAAATAATTAGTAATTAAATTAATTAATGAAAATAAATAAATGACCTATTTTTGTGTTTTTGGTTATTTTAAGAAAAAGAAAATATAATTAAGTTAGAAACAAAACCCTAATTGTTCTAATTAATTTTAATTTATTTACAAAAAAAAATTAAAGTTACCTACAATTAAAAATATAATTTAATTAATTAATTTTATTGATAAAAAATAAACCTAAATCTAATTGGGTGAAAAATATTATTTGTGATTTTTTTATAAAAGAAATAATTAATTTTGTTAGTAAAATAAATAAACAAATTAAATAAAACAAAAATATAAAAAGAAAAGATAAAGAGATATTGGGCCTGGTTTGGTGATTTGGGGTGTGGATAGCAATCTGGCCCAAGAAGATTTTGGCCCACGCTTGACTTTCTAGATCTGATGATACGCGTTGACTGAAGCCTATGATGGTCCTTCATATGATGGCCATTAGATCTGGCCATCTAGACACCTGGCAGGTTGGATGAGGAGGTCACATGGTAGTCTTCACAAGTAAGCACGCGCTTGATAATTGAAAAGAAAATAACATGAAGCAAATGGGGGGACCTGGGATTCAAACCCAGGCCCCAAGGCACATTCCAAGCGTTCCACTACCAACTGGGCTAGCTGTTTCATTTGTACATATAATAAACAACAATGACAATATGTAATATATGCGCGTTAATGGAAAAAGAGCGCCGAAATTTAAATCAACGAATGGGATGGAGGCATGTATGTCATCTTCCTCCTTGCACTGTTGGTAAAAGTTACAGACTTTTACCTACGGCACTATGTCTGTAGCTACAGGTCCTGCAAATCTCAAAATTCAATACAAGCATGATAAATAAAAACTAAGGCCATGGATAGCTTCGTCTGGACCTTCTGAACACAATGGTGCCCCTTTCATGGCCCAATTTCACCTGTACACGAAGATCCCAAAACGAGACAACAAACCCTAACTATGGCAAATTCTAATATAGTCCATGAAAACGCAATTAAATATTACAGAAAGCTTGCAAATGCTTCAAGGAGTAAGAACCTATAACTATATCATGCTATAAGTGTCAGAATGATGCGTTTCGAATTCAAGAAAAAGCCAAAGTCGTGGAAGACTTACAGCGAGTTACAGGGCTTAAGAGTACTTGTTCTTGATTGGTTTTGCTTGCTGGTGATCCTAGGAAGCGATTGGGATAGTTAAAGGGTCTTGAAATTGCTTGGAACAATGAATTCGACTCAGCACTTTGTTGTGATTTTTTCAAGTTTTGTTCTTGTTCTCAGGCCTCTCTCCAGCCTTGTTTTAGGTCTGCACATGTTCAATATATATCAAGGATTAGATTAGGGTTGAAAAGCTGATCTCAATCTTCCTCCATCATTGCTTTTGATTTGGATTTGATTTACTTCAAAATATTTCTAAAAATAGATCAAACTCAATCTTTTTGTACACACAAAGGCTTGGCACGAATTCAATCTTATGCTAGCTGGATGTAGGACCTGAAACATGTACAAAATCTTGAGTTTTCAATGTTTTAGATTTTTTTCATGATTTGTTTTGATTAAAAATGATTTAATTAAAATAAAAATCAAAATAAATAATAAAAATAAGATAATGACAATTGGCAAGGGCTAGGGCTCGTGGAACATGTTTCCAACTCAAAACAAGTGCAAAAGATTAGGCCCATTTGGCAAAAATTGCAATTTTAGGCATAGTTGACTTTTGACAATTTTGCAAAAAGGGTCAACTTCACCAATGCATAACTTCCTCAATTTTGACTCTTTGAAGGAGTTCTTTAACTTTTTAGAAAGCTTTATATGTCCTCTAGGCAATAGTTTTGATCTAATTTCAATTTGATATTCCATGCTCATGTATGAAGCTTTTACAAAAAAGGTGTTTTTGTTGACTTTTCAAAATGACCTATAATGTCCAAATTCATAACTTCTTGTGAGTGCATATTTTGAACTTCGGAGCGGAAGATGGATTGTAGAGCATGGAATCCTATTCAAAATGATCTTTGGATGGGTCCTTTCTCATAAAGTATGAGAAAGTTATTCTTGGTCAAAGTTGAGTTGACTTTTCCTACAAAACCCTAATTTAGCAACTTTTGGTTCTTAATGAATTATGAGAAATCCTTGATGAATCATGATCAACCCTTGATCAAATGATGAATGATACTTCAAAATGAGGATGTTGACCAAAAATCTTGAAGTTTGACTGTATGTGGGCCACAGTTGCTTTTGCCCTAGCACAGTCGATTTTCAAGCCTTTGAGCAATTGACTGAGAAACATTTCTCTGTAGGGCTTGAAACTTGACATGGATGACCTTGAGAACATATTAGGACAATGGTGAGAATTTTAGATCCCTTGGACTCAAGTATCTTGATGAAATATGAAACCCTAATTTGGGGTAGACTGCCTTAGGAGAGAGCTTGTCTGGTCAACCCTTGGACTTCCTTGAGCAACTTGAGGATCTTTTTTTGAAATGTTTTGAGAAATACGGGAGGGCAAATTTTGGGGTACAACACCTAGAAATAGTAAACGGGTTCTACCAAGTCTCAATAGCACTGATATTTCTTTATCGATTTATTTCAGTTTAGAAATCTTTTCATGCGACCGAATCATCTCGAAAGTCTGATCTCAATGAGTGTAGCATCGAGTATCAGCTGATTCCCAGCTTTACACCGAGGCTGGCTATATCACTACTTTCTAATGGCCAAGTTTGTTCAACTAAGGTTCTAAGGTTCGTTAGTGCTTCACGACACCAGGCGGCGGCCCCATATTCTCCTCGATTCAACACAAGGGATACCGGTATCAACCAAAGTGTCACACCAACACAGCTATCGCTTCAACCATATCGGTCTACGTTGTATAGTCTCCATGATCTATTGTTGTTTACCTAAAAAGTGACCCCAGATCCGGGTGTAGGATCTATAGTAACAACCCAAATAACCCTCCAAGGACAAACCATACAAAGCAAAAAAAAGTAGTTAAATAATGAACTAAGTCTAAGGTAACCCCACTTTATTAATATTTCCCCAATAGAGTCACTAGTTTTGTGATACGGTGGCAGAACCGACTGTTTATATACTGGTTTTTTGCATTTTTTTTGTTTGCAAATATGCGGTAAGCAAGAGTCGCCACCGTCTTTTCTTTTATCCAAAAAAGGAAAGGGTGAAAAGAACAGAAAAATACATTTTCGAGATTTTCTGAGTAAGGGGGTATATTATGGAAAGGGAAGGTGTTAGCACCCTTTCCATCCGTGGTTTTCCATGGGCTCTTAGAGGTTTGCTCATTTTTAAAATGTTTTGAAAATGCCTTAGTACGACGAACTTTGTAATGTTTCTTGGGATAGTAGAGAAAGTATACAAAGTGTTTTTAATTTTTTTTGAAAAGTAGTTTTCTGTGTAAGTGCAAAAAAGTATTTTTTGAGAAAACTTCTAACAGCTATCTACTTTTATACTCGAAAAGGTTGTTCTTTTCCTCTTTTCCTTTAGACAGTGCTATCCTACTATTAGTGAGTAGGTAGCCTTGTCGTTGGATGTTTTGAGGGACATCGAAGGGACGTTTAAATCGTGAAGGCAACTGTGGAGACGCTTTAGAAGTTTTCTTTAGGGACTAGATCATTTACCGAAAGCGAAACTGTAGGGTCATCGAGGGACTGTGATCTTTTGATTTATGGGTCTTTGCTAAAGCTTTCCTGCCTCGTGACTGTTTTATTTCTTAAAGGAAACCAAATTGGGGTACCCTAAAGGTGCTTGTGTGCAATTGTGTTCAATTCAGTTATTTATCTTTTGTTTTTAAGGTTTGCTAAAGTTGTTTTTTAGTCTTTCCATACACGCCTAGTTACTAGCTGTTTATATTTTTGCAGGAAATGTAAAATGCAGAGAGTAAAATTCTAGACTATTACATGGCCTCGGGGATAGGGGTGTTGTGATACGGTGGCAGAACTGACTATTTTTACTGGTTTGCGTTTTGCATTTTTTGTTTGCAAAATGTCGCGGTAGGCAAGAGTCGCCACCGACTTTTATTTCATCCAATCATGGAAAAGGAAAAAGAACAGAAAAAACCTTTTTTTCGAGATGTTTCTGAGTACGGGGGGTAGATTATAGAAAGGGAAGGTGTTATCACCCTTTCTATCCATGGTTTTCCATGGGCTCTTAGGTACTTGCTCATCTTTTTTAAAATTGCTTGTGTATGTGTTGTTTGAAAAAGGTTTTACTTTGTGATAACCCTTGTATCAATTCTCAAGGATGTAACGAAGTTTGTTTTGAAAATTGTTTTGAAAGGTGTTTGTGTGAAAAGTTTTGTTGAGCAAGTACTTAAGATTCTACCTACTCTAAAAAATATTGTTCGTTCTCGTTTCCTTTAGACAACGCTATCCTACTATTAAGGAGTAGGTAGCCCCGTTGTTGGAGTTTGTAAGGGACGTTTGAAAAGGAGAAGTACAGTCACCTAAGAAATGGGTTGGAAACTTTAGTAGTAACCCTAGAGTCCTAAAGACCTTTCTGAGGAAACATTCGAATGGAACATTTGATCTTTTAGACAGGAAGGTAACCACTAAAATCTCCTATGGTTAAGGACTGTTTACCGAAGGCAACTGAAGTGAGGCAAACCCTAGGAGTGAAATATGTGCATGTGTTATTTTTCAGTTAATTAGTCTTTTCACATTAGGTTGTCTACTGTTTTACTTTTCAAGAATTCTTTCCATACAAACCTATTAGCCATGCATCTAGACCGTTAAAAATTGCAGGAATTTAAAATGCGAGAAAATTAAAGAAAAACCTTGCTATTACAAGGCTTTGGGGGATGGGGATTACATAACCAAAACTGGGGAAATAAGAGCGATAAATAAAACCCTAATTTTAACTATTACAAACCATCAGCAATTACATTAATAAAAAAAAGAAAAGTAATTAAAATGCGTGGTAAATTAAATGCGAGGATAATTAAAAAAACCTAAGAAATTTAATTGAGAAAATATTTAAGTTATTTTTGAAGAAAATATTAATTATATACAAAATTAAACCCTAATTTCTAATTGTTTTTAATTATGAAAAAAAACGAAATTTAAATGCCCTAATTTAAACTAAATAAATTAATTCAAGGAAAAAATATTTTTTTTGTGATTTTTGTGATTTATTGATTTTATGATAAAATAAAAAATGATTAATTTTGTTGAAAAAATATTTAAACAAATAAGAACAAAATAAAAGAAATTAAAAAGAAGGATTTAAATTGGGCCTATGCTGAATGAAAGGGGGGTGCCATCCTGAATTTGATGGGCCCAAGGTTGATGGCCCAGTTGACTGCACCTGATCCAGTGGGATCATCCTCTGAAGGTCTATCACAGGCCTTGCTTGCTAAGCCTTTTAGATCTGGAACGGAGAGAATCTAATAGTGAGGTGCTGAGGTGTGTGGTGGGCATGCTTGCTGACGTAACACCAGATCTGCAGTTAACTATTTAGAAAAATGCAAAAGCAGCGCGCTTGGGATCGAACCCGGGATGCCTGCTTCAAACCCTTCGCCTTTAACCATACGTGCCACTTAACCAATCATTAATATAATTACAAAAAATAAAGATAAAGCAAACAAAGAAATATGCCATGTTTTCCACACGCGCGCTTCCTAGTGGGTCCCTTTTATTTGAATGGACCAATCCCTCACTTCCACGCCATCATCTTCTTCACTGATCTGTGGCTTTAGGCAACATACTTTTACCTACGACAGTTTTCTGTCACTATAAGCTATAGTGATAGATTTTGTTTATAGCTAAAACCCTGCGTGATTCAAATATATGATATAGGCAATATAAATTGAAACCAATGCTAGGGATCAATCAGGAATTAAGTCATGAGTCTAATGGTATCCAAAATTACTCTCAATTTGTCCTGAAAGAGGAAACCCCAATTTTGAGTTTTCAAACCCTAGTAATGGCGTCCTTTAATTCCTGCGCTCAAACTAAAATTAAACAATCCAAACACATTTCAAACATGATTACAAGCATGAATATATATTTAAAACATATTGATAGTTCTAGAATTAATGAAAAAGAAATTCAAGGAAAGGTACAAACCGTGGACGTGAGAGAACAGGATTGTTGAGGTTTCAGGTCGTGCGAATGCTTGCTACAGGTTCAGTGAGTGCCTGGGAATGTGACTTGATCCTTAGAAAACCTTGAAACATCCTATGGAGCAAGATTCAATATGCACTTTTCTTTGAAAATTTGGAACTTTGTTTGAAACTTTGAAGCAAGATGCGCGTCTGAAAACTTGTGTTCTAGGTCTTTAGGATCCTGGCGTAAGTAGTGAATCAATCTAGGGTAATAGAATTGGAAAGAATCCAAATAATAATGGTATGGTTTTAAGAGAAAAATAAAATCTTGAACATTTGCCCAAATATGGATATTTTGTGTCTATTATTGGCTTGCACGATTTGCTTCTCATTTGACAGCACATAAGAGCTTCCTTCAATTAAAAAATCATCCCTAAAACACATTATATGATTTATTTGGATTTATTTGATTTTATTTGAACTTTAAATGAATAAAAATAAAAATAAATTAAATAAATAAATAATTAAATAAGGCATGGAGGGTCCCATAGGTCGTGGACCATGCTTGGAATGAGATTCAATCTTGAAAAGATGGGCCCATGTGGAAAAAATGCAATTTTGAGCATTGTTGACTTTGTACAAATTTCCAAAAATGGCCAACTTTGACAAGGCATATCTCCTCCAATTTTAACCCTAGAGAGGTGTTCTTGGACTTTTTAGAAAGCTTAGGATGTCCCCTAAGCAAACCTTTTGGAATCATTTCCATTGGGTCTTCCATTTTCATGTAAGAATCTTTGACCCAAAAGGTGTTTTTGTTGACTTTTCAAAAGGACCTATAATGTAGAAATTCACATCTTTTGATGAGTGCATATTTTGAACTTGAGGGCTGAAGATGAAATGTAGGGAATTAAATTCTATTAAAAATGAGCCTTGGATGGAAAATATCTGATAAAATATGAGGAAGTTATGCTTGGTCAAAGTTTGGTTGACTTTTTCTAAGAAACGCTAATTTAGCAACTTTTGGGGTTTGATGAATTTGGGGCATTCCTTGAGGAATCATGATCAACCCTTGATCAAATGATGGATATCACTTCAAAATGTTGATGTTGACCAAAAATCTTGAAGTTTGACTGTATGTGGGCCACAGTTGACTTTTGACCTAATATAGTCGATTCTTAAGCATTTGAGCAGTTGACTGAGCAAACTTCTTGTGCAGTGCTTGAAATTTGACATGGAGGGTATTGAGAAAATATTAGGACTATGGAGAGCATATGAGGTCTTTGTGATCCACACATATTCATGAAAGTGGAAACCCTAATTTGAGACACACTGCCTTAGGAGAGAGTTTGTCTGGTCAACCCTTGGTAAACTTGAGCAAATTGAGGATCTCTAGGAGTATGTATTGAGTAAAATGAGAGGGAAAATTTTGGAATACAACAACTGCCCCTGTTTAATCTTCTTAAACCTGAGGATGTAGATTGGCCCGTCTGCCTTTCGTGATCTGAAGGTGGAAGATGATTAAACACTAGAGTGCCCAGAAATATTCACTCGCATGAAGTGATACTTGATTTGTGATATCGGGAATGGGCTTATAGATGTAATTTGGAAGTTGCTAGAGAATTGTCATATATGGGCTTAAAGATGCCATCCAAGATGTGACGGAGTATCGTCGGAGATGGGCTTAAAGATGCCATCTTAAGGATGTTGATTTCCTGAGATATTCCTTTGATGAGAGTCCCTGCTCCTGTCGTTGAGGAGGAATATGCTGAGAAATGTTGGTATCTGCCTTGGGAGAAATAGAATTTTAGGAACTTTAGTTGTTCGTTATTCTATTGGGGAATTAACTCTGAAGGTGAACTGCATATCTGGTCAGTGTATAGGTTGCATCACAAATTACTTGGGAAAGGTGAAATTGACTGAAACTGGTCAGGTCTAGGTTTTACCGTGTTGTGAACTGTCGTCTGGAGGTAAGAGAAAAGAAAACTGGATGGTAAGGTTATGAGAAGGAACCTGGATAGTAGGGTTACTTCGAAGTGAAACCCTGGATAGTAGGGCTGTGAGAAGGATCCTGGATAGTAGGCTTACTTCGATATGAAAGCCTGGATAGTAGGGCTGCGAGAAGGAACTTGGATAGTAGGGTTACTTCGATATGAAATCCTGGATAGTAGGGTTGTGAGAAGGAACCTGGGTCATAGGGTTTCTTTGATATGAAAGGCTGGATAGTAGGGCTGCAAGAAGGAACCTGGATAGTAGGGTTACTTCGATATGAAATCCTGGATAGTAGGGCTATGAGAAGGAACCTTGATAGTAGGGTTACTTCGATATGAGAGCAAGGATAGTAGGGCTGTGAGAAGGAACCTGGGTCGTAGGGTTTCTTCGATATGAAAGCCTAGATAGTAGGGCTGTGAGAAGGAACCTGGGTCGTAGGGTTTCTCTGATATGAAAGCTTGGATAGTAGGGCTGTGAGAAGGAACCTTGATAGTAGGGTTACTTCGATATGAAACCCTGGATAGTAGGGTTGTGAGAAGGAACCTAGATAGTAGGGTTACTTCGATATGAAAGCCTGAATAGTAGGGCTGTGAGAAGGAACATGGATAGTAGGGTTACTTCGAAGCGATAGTGTAGATTAGTTGACCCACTTGGTTTCGGGAACTGAGTTTCCGTTAGTCATCTGCAGATGTGATTTGCATAACTGATGAATTTGTTGAAGCTAATCCTCTTTTCCTGGAAAGATATCGGGGTTAGTTATATACGATGCAAGAAATGCAGGGTGAGATGATGTTCTCAAAATAAATGAGATTATGTTGTATACGATATGTATGCATATGTCATGATGTATGTTCATGAAATGCTATTGGGGTATGCTCGCGTCTAGGAAAATAAATCCCTAACGGTTGCTGGAGATTTGTAAATATTTCGTCGAGAAAAGATGCTGCTAGAGAATAAACTCTGCGGGGAACGAACTTAGAAAATGTATTTTTGTAGCTGAACTGATGAACTCTGTCGGGGATTGAGCCTCTATATCTGGAGAAATAAACTCTGCTTGGGGGATGAAATTTACTGACTCGCCTGCGATTATGAACCTCAGCTGGGGTGGTTACGTCCTGTTTTAGGAAAGCTGACATCAATGCCTTTGGATACTTTTACTCTGTGGGGAGTGTATGTACCGATAATTACGTTCCCAAGCTGGCTCTATCCCGGTACCTGTTGGGCAGAGTAACTGTAGGGTTTGGCACTTCTTGTTTTTGCCCCTGTTTCTGGAATTACGAGTAATTGTCTTTTATTTCTTATGTAAATGTTTATGAGCAGCAGTTATTTTCAAATGCATATATAAAAAATAAGTCATTGGACGTTCTTGCAAAACAAAACAGAAAAAGAAAAAATAGATTGAAGTTTCTTGTGAAAATGACTTGGATTGATTTTTGAAGTTGGCCTGTAATAGGCGTTTTTGTACAAAGAGGCTGACGCTCTAGTAAGAGAACGCCGCCGAAAGATAGAAATTATACAATTTGTGTAAAAGAAAGAAAAACAGCTATGTGAAACAACCCCATTGGGTTCCAACTCTGCTATTACCTTTATATCTTCAAACGTCTCACCACTTTGCTTCTTGGCCGAAAGTTGATCAGATTAGTTGGCGCCGTCCGAGCTTGATAGTTGATACCGAAGTTTGGTCGTAAGATGATCCAATGAGACATAGGGATACGCTTCATATCCCTAACTTTTTCCTAGACTTCCCTTTCGGGTTTTCAGTCCACCGGGATACCCTTTTTTTGCCCAAGCCTCCCTTTCGGGTTTTCGACTTTCCGGGTGTACATATTTTTTCATTTTTATCCCTTACTTTTGCCCGAACCCTTTTGGTTCGCCGGGAAGCCCTTATTTTTGCCTAGGCCGGTCAACCTAGCAGGTCTTTGATTAGGCATAGTATTTTTTCACTATGTCTGCATTGACAGGGTGAGGAAGGTCGTCACCGTCCATAGTGGTTAGGATTATAACTCCACCCGAGAAAATGTTCTTAACCACAAATGGACCTTCGTACGTGGGGGTCCATTTTCCCCTGGGATCACCTTGCGGCAGTATGATGCGTTTGATCACTAGATTCCCGAATTGATATTCTTGGCGTCTGACTTTCTTGTTAAAAGCCTTGATCATTCGCTTTTGATACGTCTGACCACGGCAGATAGTAGTAAGTCTTTTCTCGTCGATTAAGTTCAATTGATCAAGTCGAGTATGGATCCAATCATCTTCGCTCAAACCCGCATCCTTCATAACCGTATAGAAGGGATTTAGACCTCTATGGGTAGGACGATCTCCATGCGATATACCAGAGAATAGGGTGTTGCCCTCGTCGACGTACGTGCCGAAGTACGGTACCCGTGAAGAGCAAACGGTAACATCTCGTGCCAGTCTCTGTATGTCACTGTCATCTTCTGTATGATCTTTTTGATATTCTTGTTAGCAGCTTCAACAACCCCATTCATCTTCGGTCGGTAAGGAGAAGAGTTGTGATGCTGAATCTTGAACTGCTTATAGAGTTCAGTGATCATTGTGTTGTTGAGGTTGGTACTGTTGTCTGTGACGATTCTCTCAGGGATACCATAACGACACACCAGGTTATGCTTGATGAATCGTGCCAACACGTTCTTAGTAACCGTAGCAAAGGAGGCAGCCTCAACCCACTTCGTAAAGTAATCAATGGCCACTAGGATGAAGGGATGCCCATTGGACGCGGTAGGTCTGATCTCACCGATCATGTCAATGCCCCACATTGCAAAGGGCCAGGGAGCCGTCAAAACATTTAAGGGAACTGGAGGTACATGCACCCTATCAGCGTAGATTTGGAACTTATGACAAGTTCGAGAGTGCTGATAACAATCAGCTTCCATATTGGACCAGTAGTATCTTTCCCGTAGGATCTTCTTAGCCATGGTATGTCCATTGGAATGGGTTCCAAAGGTGCCTTCATGAAGATCTGTCATGATCCTCTCTGCATCACTCTTGTCTGCACACCGTAGTAGTGTGGAGTCATTGTTGCGTTTATAGAGGATTATATTACTGAGGAAGAACTTTGCAGCGAACCTTCTCAGAAACTTCTTATCATTGACAGATGCGCCTTCGGGATACTCTTGAGTCTCGAGATACCTTTTGACTTCGTGAAACCAGGATTTGTCTGTCACTTCTTCGGTATCGATTTCACAATAGTGTGTTGGTTCATCCAACCTCTTAATGGTAATTTGGGGAGCTTCATTATCCCACCTAACCTTGAAAATAGAAGACATGGTAGCTAGCGCGTCCGCTAACTGTTTTTCCTCTCGTGGGAAATGTTCAAAGGTTACCTCCTCAAAGTGTGGGAGCAATGTCAGTACATACTCTTTGTAAGGAATAAGTTTCGGGTGCTTCGTATCCCACTTGCCTTTGATCTTACTTATCACCAAAGCATAATCCCCGAATACACTAAAGAACTTGATCCTTAAGTCGATAGAAGCTCGAAGACCCATAATACATGCTTCATACCCCGCCATGTTGTTGGTGCAGTTGAAACATAATCGGGCAGTGAACAGAGTATGACAGCCCTCAGGAGATATGATTACAACGCCAATGCCGTTACCCAGTGCGTTTGAGGCTCCATCAAAATACATAGACCATCGGGATCCCTCCTCAGGTCCTTTATCCGGCCCAGGTTCTTCGTAGTCAGTCACCAACATAATATTCTCATCCGGGAACTCGAAATTCATGGACTGGTAATCATCCACGGCCTGATGAGCCAAATGATCAGCCAATACACTTTCCTTGATTACTTTTTGGGGTGTATATTGTATGTCGTACTCAGTTAAGATCATTTGCCACCTTTCTATCCTTTCAGAGAGAGCGGGCTTCTAAAAAATGCACTTGATCGGATCCATCTTTGACATCAACAAGGTAGTGTGAGTCAGCATATACTGTCTCAGTCGGCGAGTAGCCCATGCCAAAGCGCAACAAGTTTTCTCGAGCAATGAGTATCGTGTCTCACAGTCGGTAAACTTTTTGCTAAGGTAGTATATTGCATGCTCTTTTCGACCAGACTCGTCATGCTGCCCCGACACACACCCCATTGAATTGTCTAGCACTGTCAAGTATAATATCAAAGGTATTCCTTCAACTGGAGGCATCATAATTGGTGGTTCTTGAAAGCATTCCTTGATTCTTTCAAAAGCGGTCTGGCATTCATCATTCCACCTTACCACTTGATCTTTTTTCAGAAGCTTGAAGATTGGCTGACAAGTAGCAGTCAGATGTGAAATGAATTTGGAGATATAATTCAGGCGTCCCAAGAAACCCTAACTTCCTTATCTGTACAGGGAGCTGGAATTTCTTGTATAGCTTTTACCTTTGCAGGATCTACTTGGATGCCTTTGTCGCTGACAATGAAACCCAAAAGCTTACCAGGACTTACCCCGAAGGTGAACTTGTTCGTATTCAACCTCAACTTGTACATCTTCAATCGGTCGAACAACTTTTGTAGGTGATCAAGGTGCCTTTCCTCAGTTTGATACCTGGCTATCATGTCATCAACATAGACTTCTATCTTGTGGTGAATCATATCATGGAACAAAGCAACCATGGTGCACTGATAAGTTTCCCCAGCATTCTTCAACCCAAAATGCATCACCTTGTAGCAGAAGGTGCCCCACTGTGTAAAGAAGGTTGTCTTCTCCATGTCTTCAGGAGCCATCTTGATCTGGTTGTAGCCAGAGAAACCATCCATGAAGGAGAAGATTTTATGCTGAACGGTGTTGTCGACCAGAACATCATTGTGAGGAAATGGGAAGTTATCATTGGGGCTTGCCCTGTTCATTCTCTGTAATACACACACATCCGTACCTTACCATCCTTCTTAGGTACCGGAACGACGTTAGTAACCCACTGTGGATAAGAAGTGACAGCTAAGAATCCTGCGTCGAACTGTTTCATGACCTCTGCCTTGATCTTCTCTAACATTTCGGGACGCATACGGTGGAGCTTCTGCTTAACCGGAGGACAGTCTTCTTTAGTCGGAAGGAGATGTACCACAATATCAGTGTCCAAACCAGGCATATCTTCATAGGACCAGGCGAAGATCTCAACATAGTCGTGCAACATCTGTATCAACCTCTATTTGACCCTAAGCTCTAGATTTGCACCTATTTTAACCTCTTTTATGTCTTCCTCAGTACCCAAGTTCACTGTCTCAAGCGACTCTTCATGAGGTTGTAATGCCCTTTCTTCCTGTTGTAATAGTCTAGCAAGTTCTCCAGGAACCTCACAACCATCATCACCTTCGTCTTCGGCTTGGTTGATCAAATTTTTGAAGTCATAACTGGAAATAGTAGAGCTGTTATCAATGGGATCCAGAGTGGATATGGATCTGCATTATGATATGTGAGTGTGTGTTAGAGAATAGCTGTTTGGATAAAGTGGAAAACAGAAAAGAAAAACAAAGAGCCCAAAATTTGTATGCAAGAAACGTCCAATGCTTTATTAATGATATATGAAATGACAAATAATAGCCCTCACAAGAAAAACCAATGTGCCTCGGGCAAGGCACAAGGCCTTAAAGTTTTAAATTGTTTATTACAACTCTCAAAACAAGTAAGACAATTACTGCAGAATAAAAGAAACTAGTATAAAGTCCCTAGCCATCCAGTAACTCGGTCCACCATTGTTAGTCGGGTAGATCCAGCTTTCAATGTCTGAGTCTTCCTCGTTGTCTTCAATAGCATTAATTCCCCGATTACTGATGTGAAGGGGAGGTCTTCCAGCCCGAGCGCGTCGAACAACCCTTTGAGCCCCTGTAGTAAATCCCAAACCAAATTTGTTAGTTTTGTGAGTGAAATTAAGGAGCTGACCCCAATTGGTACATCCACCTTTTTCAACCACGGCCCTGGCGTCCTTGAGAGAAGCCATCTTCAGAGGAGGTTTGTTGCTAGTAGTAGTTTCAGTCGATGCCAAGATCTGAGGGACCTCTTCGAAGTTCTGACAAGGAGTTTCTATGAATTCCCCGTCCATCTCTACGTAGCGGAAGGAATTAAGGTGGCTCACCATATACTCCTCTTCACCCCGCACTATGACAATCTTCCCTTTTACCAAATACTTCAGCATTTGGTGTAGTGTGGAAGTAACTTCCCCAGCCTCGTAGATCCAACGATGACCCAACAAACAAGAATACGACGACCTAATCTCCATCACGTAGAAGGTGGACCCAAAAGTTTGAGAGCCCACTTTGACAAGGATGTCCACCTCCCCGTGCACCATTCTCTTCAACCCGTCAAAAGCCCTTACCACAATGTTACTAGGCTTTAACGTCAAACCCTCGCAATCCAGCCGATCCAACGCCTTCTTAGGCAAGACATTCAGCGAAGACCCAATATCTACAAGCACATGAGCCATAGTGGTGCCCCTACATTCAATCGAGACATGCTGAGCATCATTATGCTTCCTTCCCTTTGGTGTTAAGTTGGCATCTGAAAAACCCAGCCCATTATCAGTAGTCAGGCTGGCCACACAATCTTTGTACTGATCAACCGAAGTTTCCTGCGGCACATGCGCAGTTTTGAGGAATGCAATCAAAGCCTTCGCATGGGCTTTGGAACAAAACAACAGAGACAACATGGATATTTTTGATGGGGTATGCCCCAGCTGCTCGACCATATTGTAGTCGCTCTTCTTAATTATTTTCAATATTTCCTCTATCTCTTGCTTAGAGGCTTCCACAATAATTTTCCTAGGCGCCTCCATCCGGGCAGGCTCACCTATAATTTCTTTGCCGCGGGTATCAAACGATTCACCGACATGGGTAATAGCTGGAGTAAGAACAGGAGCAGTAGTTGATGTAATAGCAGGGACAAAAGATGGGATGACAATAGGATTGTTGACAGTCTTAGGGGAAATCTCGGGAGAGAAGACCCTTCCGCTTTGGGTAACTTTGTTGGTTCCGAAAATGTTACCAATATCAGGATCAACCTCTTCATCTTTAAAATCTTGTTTGATGCCATGATAGTACACATGGGCACCATAATTCTAGGGGACAACTTTGTCTGAGACATACGGGACAGGACCAGGAACAGTGATTATCAGCGGAGCGATTCTTGGAGCAGATGTAATCCTAACAGGTCTTCTCGAGGAGACCTTGGAAGGATTGGCGGAAATGGTTATAATGGCAATGTCTTCAGATGGGACAACATGAACGAAAGTTTTCTAGAACAAAATTTCTTTGTTGTCCATCAGGCATTGAACACCTAAGTTCAGCAAACGGCAACCAGAAGGTAGAAATGAACACATGTGGCAACCTTTACCATAATATAGAAATAAACTGGCCAATAACAAATTCTTCTTCACAGTCATGAGAGGAGTAGAAACTTCATCCACCAAGGTTACAAACAAGTCGGTATCAACAACATTAATTCCACGACCGTGCTTAGGCATGGGAGCAGTTATGACATTGGGCTTCTCCGGAGCATCGAACTCAATTTCCTTAGCTTCAATCAGTCTTGTACCTTATTCCTTAGAGCCCATCAGTCATTGGTATCGTGGCCAGGACTCTCAGAATGATAGACACACCGAGCATTTGGATTATATTGGGGAGATGTAGTATTTGGATTCTTGGGAGCCTCTTTCAAGGTTGCCAAGTTGGATCTCAGTAGATGAGGTAGAACTTCAGCCAATGTCATGTTGATTCAGGTAAACTGTCATTGTGGTCTTTCCACTCTTTGTTGATTGTTGCATTGTGGAGCAACTGCAAGCCTAGGTATCATTACGACACTTACTGTCTGACGATGTTCAACCCTATTTTGGCCCCTCGGGTTATAGATGGAACTCACTTCCTTCTTACCAGCAAAAGGCTTCTTTACTGAGCTCAAAGAGGCATCCTTCTGTATCTTGCCGCTCTGAATCCCAAGTTCTACTCTTTCTCCAATTAGAAACAACTCGGTGAAACCAGCTGACGAGCTGCCAATCAAATGATTGAAAAATGGACCAGATAGCATCCCCAGAAACATATAAGCCAACTCTCTATCAGACAATGGGGGTTAAACTCTTCCAGCCAAGTCTATCCATTTCTGTGCATAGTCTTTAAAGCCTTCACTTGCACCCATGGACATACTCTGGAGTTGAGTACGAGTAGGAGTAAGGTCGGCATTGTATTGATACTGCTTGTAGAAAGCAGCAGCCAGATCTTCCCAATCTCGTACATTGGCTCCCTACAGCTGGTAGAACCATTCAAGCTGAGTCCCTGACAGACTATCTTGAAAGAAATGAACCCACAAATTTCTATCAGCGATGTGGGGCTGGATCTTTCTGACATAAGAACGGAGATGGAGTTTTGGGCAAGAGACCCCATCATACTTAGCAAAAAATGGAGCTTTGAACTTCTGCGGGATGACCACTCCCGACACCAATCCCAATTCTTCGAAATCCAGTCCAGGTATCCTCTTAACTTCAATGGCACTCAAACGATCTTCAAACTGCTTGTATCTATCCTCAGCAGGAGGATATTGCTCATCATTATAGTCGATATCATTGTCAGAAACTGCAGGACTGGGGTCCTTCTTCCCTGTCTATTCTTCTTTATTCTTCCCTTCCTTAGATAAAGAGGTCAGATCGAATTGTCGCTTCAACCGCTCTCCAAACCTTCTTCCCATATTCAGAATACCGGCAACCTTCTTTTTCTTTTTCTCTTTCAGGACGAGGGCTTTCAGATCCTCCTGCCCTTTTGCCAGACTTATGAACATTTGTTGGAACTGGGCGTTTTGTGCCTGAAGGTCCTTGATGCTTTGTTCAGAATACATTTCTGCTGAAATAAACAGCGAAGAAGATGATAAACTTGTAATGGTACCTGTACATGCAATGTTATGAATGGGATGTGCATGCAATGATTTCAAAGACTTTGGGAAATTTAAGTTTGCAAACTAAAATAAAACAAAGATTTTATTAGCTGAATTCAAAGTTCAAATGCCTTTTAGGCGTTACAGTTAAAATTAAATCTAAAACTAGAAAAGAAATCAAAATTCCCATGGATGCTTCCTCTTTGTGCCAAGATAAGCATTGAGTCCTTTTTCCTCGTGGAGCTGCTTTGTGAGCTCTAAAACCTTCCTCTCCTGATCATGGAACTGATCCCTGTAACTATCTCGCTCGTTCTTCAACTGAATCCAAGACCTCTGTAACTCTCCAAGATCAGTGGGCATATAAGGATAGAGAACAGTGTAAGGAATACCCCCTTCAGTAGTAGGTTCCACTACCACTGGTAAAACGGCCACATAGGGCATCATAAGCTTCTGGGTGCGAGATCGTACCCATTGAAGGTAAGGTTCCATAGGAATGGAAGCCTTTGGCCCCAAAGCCTTGGCGCCAGATCTGTTTACCATGCCCCAAGCTCGTATGAACCTCCGGCGATACTCTTGAACATCATCCTCATAGTTGAATATAATTCCCTCAATAAGTAAATCATGGGGACCCCCTCTTCGAGCGTAACCAAATTGTCGCAGAGCTAAACAAAGATTATAGGTTATACCCCCTTTGATACCAAGTAATGGGACATTAGGGTACTCCCCGCAGCGGTTAATAATAGTAGTGTTTTCCATAGCTCGGGAACACCAGAAAATATCCATATGAGCGAGTGACATTATCCTTTGAGACCAACCCAAACCTTCTTCATTCTTCATTACGGATTTGGGGAGGTGAGAAATAAACCACCTCGACAGTAATGGCATGCATCACATAAGAACCCCTCTTCTCTTCATGGTACGAGTATGGAGAGCGTGCAAAATATCTTTGAGCAAGGTAGGCACAGGGTTACGGAAGATGAAGATCTTCATAGAATTCACATCTATGAATGAGTCCGGATTAGGGAATAGGACTAACCCATAGATTAGAAGAGCCAAAACCTCCTCAAAAGCTTGAAAATCCATATCATCCCAAAACAGCTGGGCCTTGTCTATAAAAAACTTAGCTAAAAAACCCTTGACTCCGCTTCTTATTTCCCAATTGGATACCACATCGGCCCGTTTCAGGTGCAAAGCTGAGGCAATGACTTATGACTTAGGAACTTCTTCTAGACATGTGAAGGGCAACTGTTCAAGAAAGGGTATATCCAACAACTGAGAGAATTCATCCAAGGTAGACACCAACTGATAGTCTGGAAAGGTGAAGTAGCGGTGCTTGGGATCAAAGAAATGAAAGAGTACACTCATCATCTTTTCATCAAAGTTTGAAGTAACCAGGTTGAGAAATTTACCATGTCTCTTAGTGAATGCAAAAGTTTCAGAAACCCTTGATACTAGCTCTTTGAGTTGGGAAGGTATCTTCACAAAGCTGATTCGGATAGTGTTTCTACGAACGGAAGCCATGATCTGCAAAACAGAACAAAGATAAATTCCCTTGGTCTTTGAAATGGTTAGTTCAATAAGAATGGATGCTATGTTATGATGCATGATGTCATGATAAACCACATGTATAGCAAACACAGTCAAATCACACCAAGTCCTTAGGTTTAAGGCCTGCATGAGGTTAAAGGTCATACCCTCTTGAAGTTTAGTTGGTTTCAATCTTGTCTTAAAAAGTAACCGGTTTCTAAGGGATCTCAATATCACTAACCATCCTTTACCGGGAATTGTCTCAGCTCAAGCATCTTTCCTTGCGGCTGAAATATCCCGAAAGTCTGATCTCAATGAGTGTAGCATCGAGTATCAACCAATCCTTAGCTCTATACCGAGGCCGGTTATCTCACTACTTTTTAATGGCCAAGTTTGTTCAACTAAGGTTCTAAGTTCCGTTAGTGCTTCACGATACCATGCGGCGGCCCCGTACTCTCCTCGTTTCACCATGAAGGATACCAGTACCAACCAAAGTGCCACACCAACACAACCATCACTTGAACCATGTCGGTCTACGCTGTACAGTCTCCACGATCTATTGTTGTTTACCTAATAAGTGCCCCCAGATCCGGGTGTAGGATCTATAGTAACCCAAGAAAAACCCTTTAAGAATAAAGCAAACAAACAAGAAAGCAATTTTGAAATGACCTAGATCCTAAGGTATACCCCACTTTATAATTCTCCCCAGCAGAGTCGCCAGTTCTGTGATACGGTGGCAGAACCGACTGTTTTTACTGGTTTTTGTTTTGCGTTTTTGGTTTGCAAAATGTCGCGGTAAGCAAGAGTCGCCACCGACTTTTATTTCATCCAATCATGGAAAAGGAAAAAGAATAGAAAAAACATTTTTTCGAGATGTTTCATGAGTACTGGGGATAGATTATAGAAAGGGAAGGTGTTAGCACCCTTTCTATCCATGGTTTTCCATGGGCTCTTAGGTACTTGCTCATCTTTTTTAAAATTACTTGTGTATGTGTTTGTTTGAAAAAGGTTTTACTTCGTGATAACCCTTGTATCAGTCCTCAAGGGTGTGACGAAGTTTGTTTTAAAAATTGTTTTGAAAGGTATTTGTGTGAAAAGTTTTGTTGGGCAAGTACTTAAGATTCTACCTACTCGAAAAAAGATTGTTCGTTCTCGTTTCCTTTAGACGGTGCTATCCTACTATTAAGGAGTAGGTAGCCCTGTCGTTGGAGTTTGTAAGGGACGTTCAAAAGGGACAAGTACAGTCACCTAAGCAATGGGTTGGAAACTTTAGTAGTAACCCTAGAGTCCTAAAGATCTTTCCGAGGCAACATTTCCGAGGCAACATTCGAATGGGACATTTGATCTTTTAGACATGAGGGAAACCACTAAAATCTCCTATTCTTAAGGAATGTTTACCGAAGGCAACCGAAGTGAGGCAAACCCTAGGAGTGAAATATGTGCATGTGTTATTTTTCAGTTAATTAGTCTTTGCACATTAGGTTATCTACCGTTTTACTTTTCAAGCATTCTTTCCATACAATCCAATTAGCCATGCATCTAGACAGTTAAAAATTACAGGAATTTAAAATGCGAGAAAATAAAATAAAAACCTAGCTATTACAAGGCTTCGGGGGATGGGGATTACATAATCAAAATTGGGGAAATAAGAGCGATAAATAAAACCCTAATTTTAACTATTACAAACCATCAACAATTACATTAATAAAAAAAGAAAAGTAACTAAAACGCGCAGCGAATTAAATGCGAGGATAATTAAAAAAACCTAAGAAATTTAATTGATAAAATATTTAAGTTATTTTTGAAGAAAATATTAATTATATACAAAATTAAATCGTAATTTCTAATTGTTTTAAATTATGAAAAAATATGAAATTTAATTGCCCTAATTTAAACTAAATTAATTAATTCAAGGAAAAAAAATATTTTTTATGAAAAAATATTTTTTATGAAAAAAGATTTTTTTTGTGTTTTTTGTGATTTATTGATTTTATGATAAAATAAAAAATGATTAATTTTGGGGAAAAAATAATTAAACAAATAAGAACAAAATAAAAGAAATTAAAAAGAAGGATTTAAATTGGGCGTATGCTGAATGAAAGGGGGGTGTCATCCTGAATTTAATGGGCCCAAGGTTGATGGCCCAGCTGGCTGCGCCCGATCCAGTGGGATCATCCTATGAAGGTCTATCATAGCCCTTGATTGCTAAGCCCTTTAGATCTGGAACAGTGAGAATCTGATGGTGAGACGTTGAGGTGTATGGTGGGCATGCTTGCTGACGTAACACCAGATCTGCAGTTAATTATTTAGAAAAATGCAAAAGCGGTGCGCTTGGGATCGAACCCAAGATGCCTGCTTCAAACCCTTCGCCTTTAACCATCCGTGCCACCTAACCAATCATTAATATAATTACAAAAAATAAAGATAAAGCAAACAAAGAACTATGCCCTGTATTCCACGCGCGCGCTTCCTAGTGGGTCCCTTTTATTTGAATGGACCAATCCCTCACCTCCACGCCATCATCTTCTTCACTGATCTGTGGATTTAGGCAACAGACTTTTACCTACAACAGTTTTCCATCACTATACGCTATAGTGTTGGATTTTGTTTGTAGCTAAAACCATGCGTGATTCAAATATATGATATAGGAAATATAAATTGAAACCATTGCTAGGGATCAATCAGGAATTAAGTCCTGAGTCTAATGGTATCCAAAATTCCTCTCAATTTATCCTGAAAGAGGAAACCCCAATTTTGAGTTTTCGAACCCTAGTAATGGCGTCCTTTAATTCCTATGCTCAAACTCAAATTAAACAATCCAAACACATTGCAAACATGATTACAAGCATGAATATATATTTAAAACATATTGATAGTGCCAGAATCAATGAAAACGAAATTCAAGGAAAGGTACAAACCGTGGATGTGAGAGAACACGATTCTTGAGGTTTCAGGTCATGCGAATGCTTGCTACAGGTTCAGTGAGTGCCTGGGAATGTGACTTAATCCTTAGAAAAGCTTGAAACGGCCTATAGAGCAAGATCCAATCTGCACTTTTCTTTGAAAATTTGGAACTTTGTTTAACACTTTGAGGCAAGTTACGCGTCTGAAAACTTGTGTTCTAGGTCTTTAGGATCCTGGCATAAGTAGTGAATCAATCTAGGGTAATAGAATTGGAAAGAATCCAAAGAATAATGGTATGGTTTTAAGAGAAAATCAAATCTTGAACAATTGCTCAAATATGGATATTTTGTGTCTATTCTTGGCATGCATGATTTTTTTCTCATTTGACATCACATAAGATCTTCCTTCAATGCAAAAATCATCCTTAAAACACATTATATGATTTATTTGGATTTATTTGATTTTATTTGAATTTTAAATGAATAAAAATAAAAATAAATTAAATAAATTAAATAAATAAATAAATAAGGCATGGAGGGTCCCATAGTTCGTGGACCATGCTAGGAATGAGATTCAATCTTGAAAAGATGGGCCCATGTGGAAAAAATGCAATTTTGAGCATTGTTGACTTTGTGCAAATTTCCAAAAATGGCCAACTTTGAAAAGGCATATCTCCTCCAATTTTAACCCTATAGAGGTGTTCCTGGACTTTTTAGAAAGCTTAGGATGTCCCCTAATCAACCCTTTTGGTTTAATTTCCATTGGTTCTTCCATGTTCATGTAAGAAGCTTTGACCCAAAAGGTGTTTTTGTTGACTTTTCAAAAGGACCTATAATGTAGAAATTCATATCTTTTGATGAGTGCATATTTTGAACTTAAGGAATGAGGATTAATTGCAGGTAATTGCATCCTCTTCAAAATGAGCCTTGGATGGACACTTTATGATAAAATATGAGGAAGTTATGCTTGGTCAAAGTTTGGTTGACTTTTCCTGAGAAACCCTAATTTAGCAACTTTTGGGTTTTGATGAATTTGGGGCATTCCTTGAGGAATCATGATCAACCCTTGATCAAATGATGGATATCACTTAAAAATGTTGATGTTGACCAAAAATCTTGAATTTTGATTGCATGCGGGCCACAATTGACTTTTGACCTAATACAGTCGATTCTCAAACATCTGAGTAGTTGAGTGAGAAAACTTCTTGTGCAATGCTTGAAATTTGACATGGAGGGTCTTGAGAACATATTATTACTATGGAGAGAATATGAGTTATTTGTGATCCACACATCTTGATGAAAGTGGAAACCCTAATTTGAGACACACTGCCTTGGGAGAGAGTTTGTCTGGTCAACCCTTGGCAAACTTAAGCAAATTGAGGATATCTAGGAGTATGTATTGAGTAAAATGAGAGGGAAAATTTTGGGGTACAACAGGTGTTTACAATGTACAAAATTGGGAGTACAGGAATTAAAAGCGGATAATAAAACCCTAGTTACCGTCTATTACATCCAGAAGGTAGCTACAATAAAAAAATGAGAGAAAATAATAGCACGCAAAAGGTTAGAAAATACTTCTAAGAACCTAAGGCAATGATAAATATTTTTGTTTATTTTTTATTTAAATAAATTATTTTTTCTAAAGTCTATTTAGAAAATAAACTAAACTTTTTGTGGTTTTTTTATATTTATGAAAAAAAAAGAAATATTTAAAATTAAATTAAGTCCTAAATTCTAGTTTACTTTAAAATTGAGAAAGAGATAAAGTTTAAATTAAATTATTTACAAAATTAGTTTAATTAAAAAAAATTAACCTAATATTTTTATGACATTTTTTATGATTTTTATGATTAACTAAATAAATGATAGCAAAATAAAAAATAAAAAATTAGAACAATGAAAAAGAAAGCTATTGTGCCTAAGTATGCAAAAGAAAATAAGAGGAAATGAGTCTTTCGATTAAGGGGGGTGATGTGCTTTCGATTCACCCCTTCTTGGGCCTATTTCGGTTGGCTAGGAAGCTGGCATGAGCAGCCTTTGATTGGGTTCCTCTTGCCTCCTTCGATTGGGCTGGGAAACTGGCGTGAGCAGCCTTCGATTGGACTCTCCTGGCCTCCTCCGATTATGCTGGGAAACAGTATAAGGATCCTTTGTTTGGACTCTTTTCTGCCTAGTTCGTTTGGATTGTGAAGGTATGTGGACCTGCAAAACAATCATGAAGGTGCCTCTTTCATTTGGGGCAGTCGAGCGATGAGGTGCGAAGCCTAAGGTTTCGTTTCACCCTAATCCTTTTCTTTTCCTTTGAGTCTGTACAAGGGTTAGCTCTAACATGTATATTTAGACAAGAAAAATATACAATCGGAAAGGATAGAAATAAATGGGAAATAAGTGTTATTTACATGCCATGCTGAAAACGAAAGGTGCAAGATCAGAGGGACTTACCTTGCTGAAAAATTGAACTTGTGTGGGGACTAGAGCTGATGGGTCCTCTTGGAATATTTTTGATAACTATGGTGGGTTTATGAGCAGCGTCTCTCCAACCTATTTTGTGTTCTTTTGGCTTGCAAGCATGTTGTTTATATAGAGTAGGAGGGAGTGGACAATAATATAAAAGCTTAACTGCCATAAACAAACGTTTTTAAGGCCATGAATGAAGTTTTGTAATTGTGGTCAAAAACATGGGATTTTGTCCTCTTTTGAATTTGCTATTGTGTAACTATCCTTCGAATGCCCTCCTTCGAATGGGCTTCTAGCCTCCTTCGAATGGACCTTTGCAAGCTTCTTCGAATGGACTCCTGCAAGCTTCTTGGAATGGACTCATTTGGAATTTCAATTGAAGGGCCTTTTCCCTGATGTTTCAATTGAAGGAAGCTCTGATGCTCCAATCGAATGAAGCTCTGATGCTCCAATCAAAGGAAGCTCTGATGCTTCAATCGAAGGAACCTATGATGCTCCAATCGAAGGAACCTCTGATACTCCAATCGAAGGAAGCTCTGATGCTCCAATCGAAGGAAGCTCTGATGCTCCAATCGAAGGAACCTTTGATGCTCCAGTCGAAGGAACATTTGATGCTCCAATCGAAGGAAGTTCTGATGCTCCAATCGAAGGAACCTTTATGAATTCCAATTGAAGGATCATGTTGCATGGCCAATCGAAAGGCTTGTTGATATGCCAATCGAATTGCATTTTGGAGATGCCAATCGAAGGAAACTTTGAAAACACTACTCACAAATTTTCCTTTTCCTTAGGCAAGGGTTTGTGACCAACCATGTAGGGGAAGACCTTGGAAAATATGAGAGGAAAAATTTTGGGGTACAACACTATCAAACTCTATGCAAGCCTAAACCTAAGGACTTGTCTTCTTTGTGTGTATATGATTATTTGTACATAATAACTTGCTTAGTTTGCATACTTGTACATAACATCATGACATCATACCATAGAATTTTCAATAACCATTTCTAGGATTTCAAGGGTCTGTGATGTAGGGTCATGTTGAACCAGGCACCTATCAAGGGGCAAAAGGATTCATTCTCTAATCAAACTTCGTCAAGACAAAAGCACGGTAACTAGAGTCAAGGGCTATGATCCACTTGACATGGTGAGCTTAATTCTCGTGGAAAGACATCCATCGATACTAAGTTCTCCAATCAAAGTTGTTGATCAACGTTCAATTTCTAATATCCTCTTGTGTTTACCCCGCGAGATCCTTCAAAACATTGCATCCACATATCATGCATGTCATAACAGGTTTTCCCGTATAGGTTTCCTTATCTTCTTACTGTTTATTTTAGTAAGAGATGGATCTAGAGAAAACAGTTAGAGATCTCCAAGCTCAAAACGCTCAGTTCCAGCAAGCACTTTTAAACTTGGCCAAGGGGCAGGAAGATCTGAAAACACTCTTCACCAAAGAGAGCAAGAAGAAGAAAAAGTTTGTCATCCTTAACGTGAGAAGAAAGTCCAAGGGGCATGCCTAGCTAGCTCAAAGAGAAGATGCCTCTTCTAAAGACAGTCAAGAAGAGGAAGCTGGAAGCATTAGAGCTAACATAGATACTGATGACGATAACTCTTCTGAAGAGCAGTATCCACCGGCAGATGAAAAATACAAATAGCTCGAAGATATACTAAAAGTTGTGGATATCCAAGTTGTGCCTGGTTTAGATTTAGGAGACATGGGTTTGGTTTCTGGACTTTTCATCCCACCAAAGTTCAAAATCCCTACCTTCGCCCCGTATGATGGAGTCTCTTGTCCTAAGATGCATCTAAAGCCTTATGTCCGCAAGATTCAACCATATACAACTGATCATAAGCTTTGGATCCACTTCTTTCAGGAGAGTTTAGTTGGGACGCAACTTGAGTGGTTCTATCAATTTGAGAGTTCCCATATTCACACTTGGGAAGATCTAGTTGCTGCTTTTTACAAGCAGTAGCAATACAACGCTGATCTTGCACCAACTCGGGTGCAGTTACAGAACATGACCATGCGTTCCAACGAGGGCTTCAAAGAGTATGCCCAAAAGTGGAGAGACTTGGATGGTCGGGTGCAGCCACCCTTAACTGACATGGAACTAATTGACATCTTTATGGAAACTTTGATGGGACCTTTCTTAAATCATTTAATCGGAAGCCCCTCAGTCGGGTTCACCGAGATAATACTGACTGGAGAAAGGGTCGAAGCAGGTATCAAAAGTGGAAAGATCCAAGGAGCTACATCCTCTGATGCTCAGAAAAATACATACAATGGGAAGAGAGGGTCCAATGTTGTTTACGGCCAAAAGGGTCCTAACCAAAACCATCACGACCAACATCTGGGGGCAGTCATGATCTGCAATCTTGCATCGGTGCAACAACGGCAACAGGGGCATCAGTGTACGGAGATCGCGCCTAAAAGACAATTCACTAAGATCAACATGCCACCGACTCAAGTGCTATAACACATGTTGAAAGTAGAGTTGATTACGTTAAAGGCTCCTCTTCGGAACCCCAACACTTATGCTCCCACCTATCATCCCAATGAAAGGTGCACATACCACTCTGATAGTCCCGGACACGACACGAACAATTGTTGGGCTTTGAAGAACAAGATCCAAGACATGATTGATGCCAAGGAGATTAAGTTCGACCCTTCAGGGGCTCCTAACGTGATCACTGCTCCTTTTCCAAATCATTAAGAGCGCTTTGTTCATTTTTGAATTTTCAATTGTAATTTCTTTTGTTATTCAAACAATTATCTATTAATGTTAAAGTATGTTTCATTAATGCATTGCATATGTTTGTCTTGAATTCATCCATTCGTTTTCCTTACATTTAAACTATGCTTTATGATGTTTAACTCTTGTTTCAAAAGTTACAAGCCTTTAAAGGGATGATGACACAAATAATCCCATAATCTCATACAATATGCTTTTGGATAGACCTTGCTGACGATGTACATGTGTTCTTTAAAATCCTAAACACTGCAGTTATAAGGAAGATAATCCCTAGTCAACCCCATTCGAGCCAAAGAAGTAGAAGTTTTCCTTTTTCACACGATTTGAGACCTTTAAATCAAAACCTGAGGCAGGGTAGTCTCTCAGTTAATTCAAATGCGCGTTCAGTCGCAAATTTTCACTTCATATACAATGAATGACATCAAAAACATTCCTCTGGAATCAAAATATGATGATGGTTCCCTATCGCGTAGGCACTCATTATCTCTCAAAAGAAAAGCACACTAAGTCAAAACCTACAAAGGAGACTTAATAAACACTAGGGCATCCTGATGAACGTTATCTCAAAACCAATAAAAGCCAGGCAAAATCAGGGATAATAAATCAAAAATAGGCCACTACAGATCCTCGACCAACATGAAAAATGTTGCAAAAATGACTGCCTTCCGATAAACTAAACTTGTCTGAACCATCACCAAAATGTCATTGGAGTTCGAACATGAAATTAACTGAGTTTAGGACTGAAGAACATCACGAAGAACGGGTGGGTACAAATAAAATTTGAGCCTTTATCCTTTGTTTCTTAAACCGTGAACCAAGCCACGCTACAACCTTTCAAAAGTCCTAATTGAAGCATGGGTTGATTCGAAAGCGTACTGTTACAAAAGGTATCCTAACTCCTGTAAGGCTTTACTCTAAATCCTGAGTTGAATTTTCCTACAAAAATTCTTTATCTGCTAAAATGCGTTTTCAAAACTTCAAAGACAAGCATAAACTTTGCATTATTTGAATATCATTATTTGCATATGGTTATTTATTTGACAGCGGAGAAATTCACACGACGAATATCCAGTGAACAAAATCCTCTAAATGAGAAAAATTATTTCAAGTAGGAAGACACTTCTAATAACAGATCTCCTATAAGCAAGGGGCATGATGTGTCACTATCCAACATACCTGGGGCAGTCCAGTCAAGATTCCAAGAAATCTCTTGAGAAATGATGAATATACCAGGGGCAGGTCTCCGTCTGAATCACTTGGGGCATTGAACTTGAATCCCAACAAAGGGTTACCTACAGTCAAACATTTCCTGGCAGTGCCACAAACACCTGCTACTAGGGGCAGTGACAGATCTCCCCCAAAATCCTGTTCATATTAACCCCCAACCAGGGCTTCAATCTCAGAAGACTCCCCTACGCCAGACTAGTGACAGGGTTTATTTCCCCAATAAACTACAAATTCCCCAGCTTGAGTTTGCCTCTCCGATTGCTACAAATCAAGGGACCACAACTCCTCTCCCCGGTAGACTGTTCTACAATCCCCAGTAAGCTACTGCGAAGCCTGAAAACTGACCAGATAACAGTTTAACTTCACTCTCCCAAGAAGTTTTCTGCGAAGCCTGTAATACGACCAGATAACAGTTAATTTAATCTTCCCCAAGATAAATCCCCAGTGAAACATTATAATAAAAGTTTGAAGACACACCTACTCTTCAATAGCGGTCAGGGGTTTAAAGCACTTATCAAGGATTTATTTTCTGAGGAAAAAATACATTTCAACAATACTTCACATTCATACATCATATAACATACATGCATACAACATAGCTTCATTTTAAGAACATCATCACATAATGCATTTCATACATAATGACATTGCATACAACTGACATTTCACCTTTTCAGGAAAGATTAATCAATAGATAATTATCATTAACAATTTTCAACAGTTCCAGATTAATACATGTAACAAGCCAGGAAAATTATCTGAGAATAACTGATTGTAGATTAATATCTGTAACAAGCCAGGAAAGTTATCTACATGAGTAGATTGAATATTAATACTTGTAACAAGCCAGGAAAACTATCTTTCTTTCTGAGGTCAAAGATTAATACCTGAAACCAGATAGGACAACTATCTACTCGACCGACTGAAGCAACACTACCCAGGTTCCTTCTCATACATTTCCAGATGAAGTTTTTACACGGACTCATTGTAAAGTTACCCTACCCAGGCTCCTTCTTATGTACTCTTCTAGAAACAGTTCAGATGCGATCTAGACACGGCTGACATTCTGATACTTACTCTAGATTCCTTCTAGAAATAGTTCAGATGCGATCCAGAAACTTTTGACATTCTGATACTTACTCCATATTCCTTCTAGAAATAGTTTAAATGCGATCCATACACGGCTGACATTCTGATACTTACTCTAGATTCCTTCTAGAAACAGTTCAGATGTGATCCAAACACGGCTGACATTCTGATACTTACTCCAGATTACCCCCAAAATAGTTCAGATACGATCCAGAGACGAATATTATTCTGATGCTTATTCCAGATTTTTCTCCTAAATATAGTCCAGATACGATCCAGATACGGATGTCACTCTGCCGCTCATTCCACATACCTTTCAAATACAGTCGAGATACGATCCAGATACGGATGTCATTCTGACGCTCATCCCACTACATCTGTTGTTTCAGTATAAATCTCTCAATGGTTTATCTTGATTCCCTTCCCGTAGACATTTTCTCTAATTCATATAAATCACTCCAAAGATTTATTCTGATTCTTCTCCCGCTGAAGTCGAATATAGACTTAGTCTAATTTATATCAACAATCACCTTTGGATGGCATCTATAAGCCCATCTCCGACAATTCTCCACCATCCCTCCAAATGGAATCTTTAAGGCCATTACCTACATAGTCAGCTAACACATCATCGGGTGCAAATTTATGGGTACTCTAGTGTTCAATCATCTTCCACCTTCAAGTTATGAATGGCGGACTCGCCAATCTAACTCTTCAGGTTTAAGAATATTGAACAGGGGCAGATGTTGTACCCCAAAATTTTCCCTCTCATTTCTCAAGGATTTTCTCACAAGATCTCCCATGACATCAAGTTTACAACGTTGATACATCAATTTAGGCTTGGAATTGGCACAAGGGAGAAATGGTCAATTGCACACTGAAAAGTCAAAACTCTGACTTTTAGATCAAAATCAAGTTTCAAGAATCATATTTCATCAAGACATGTTGGAGTTTGAGGTTTGTTTCATCAAGAAAATAAAAAGTCAAGATTACTTTGGAAAAGTCAAAATTCCAAATACTTAGAAATTTTTCTAAGTGTTTAGGAAATATGATAAATTTGGAACTTCTGGCCAGATTTTCACCGAGATACAAGCTGATTCTGGAAGAACTTCTAACACAAGATTTGTAGATCTCAATGAGATCTAAAACATTGCATAACAAAACTTCTTATAGAAATGTTGGGATTTCAAGTTATGGATCTTTGAAGACACATCCATGAAACTGAAGCACTCAGAAAATTCTGGACCTTTCCAAAACAGGATTTGGTTAGAACTTATGGACCAGTTTTCACGAAGGTTCAATCATAATTTGCAAAAGCAATTCAAAGAGGTTCTACAAGGCATGTTACAAGCTTTATGGAAAGTCTGAGAATCCCTTCAGAACATGCTGGTACAAGGTGATTCAAAGATCAGAAGTTGGATGTTCATTCTAGGTTACACTGATGTTGAACTTCTGATCCAGATTAAGCTAGGATACATAATCTCATATTGCAGGATTTCTGTTTTGATAAATCTTATCATCGTTTAATGCTCACAACCACTTTTGGGTCTTTATCCAAAGGATTTCCCCACGTGTGGCATAGAAGTACATCGTTGTCCTTGAAAAGCAAACTTTTGCACAAGTTTATGTTGGGCCCATGCTTTTATTTTGCTTCTTAGGGTACTTTTCCTTAATTCATGCTTATAATTCCAGCTTAGGCACGACTAAAAGTTGCTAACCACCATACTTGTTTAACTTGCTTCAAGAACAAGTTAGCGCCCTACCATGATGGTTGTACCATTGGCTTCTCCAAGCTACAAAATCCTTGCCTATAAATTGAACTTCATTTGCAACTGTAAGGAGGTGGAAAAATTGAAAATAAAAGTCTTGAAACCTTTCTAAAATCTCCCAAGAACTTGAAGTTGCAGCCCAAATACAAAACCTGCTAGTCTTTGATTTTTGCGTCCAAGTTCCAATTTTTCTCAAGTGTTTCTCGACCAAATCATCAACATAGTTTCTGATACAGACTTAGAAGTCATCCCAACTTTTGTTTTCAGACTGCATTTCCATCTCCATCAACTTTAATTTCAAAGTCAGAACTTTGCTTCTTGGCTGTTCCAGAATTTTCTAGCAGTTGGTAGCTCAAGTTAAAGGTCGTTCCAACCTTCTGAGCACGTGAGAAAGCTGACTAGAACATCACATCAGCCTGAATCAGACTCTAATTCAGAATATTTCCCAGCTACAAGGTAAGTTTCTGCTGGCTCTCATCATATTACTTAGGCATTGTTAGACTAGCATGTCCAAAAATACAATGTAGACATCCTGACTCTTATTCTGTACATATTCATAGATTTCATGTATTTTTTCCTAAGTATAAAGAACTTCAGTTCAGAACTTCTTGAGGAAATTAGGATTCGGAATTAGGATTAGCAAAACTCATGCTTTCTTCTGATTTATAGTTCTGATATCTTATATTTCTAAAACATGATGAAACATGCCATAACCGCTATGTGCGCATTTTCTGTTTTGTTGAGAAATGACTAAGCTGTAGATGTTCTGATTAGCATGGAGAAGGAGATGAAGTTCATCATCAGAACTTACTTTTTGGTACATGTTTATGCTTCTGCTTCTAATACCGGATGTACAACCACCCTAGTGGTAGAAAGCGTGCGCATAAGACATTAGTGCTAAGGGTCCTAGGTTCTAGCCACAAACACATATTTTTTAGGTTTATTTATTGACATTTTCACCCATTTATCTGTCAAGACAATATTCCTAAACCAGAACTTCTAGATATCCTCACCCAACAACATTATCACCTCACTCTCTCAAACAACCAGAACTTCTGACTTGCCAGTGATATTAGAACTTCTAGATTCCCAGCTGCACTAGAGCTTCTAGAATCCTTCCGCAATAAGAACTTCTAGGCTTTCCTTTGTACCCAGACCCAGAACTTCTGACCTTTCCTATTTTTGCTAACATGTTATTTCTGATTTTGCAGCGCATCAGAATCAGAACTTCTGCCTCTCATTTCTTCACTGCCAGCAATGCGCTGATTCTGAATCTTTTTCTTTATTATTTTTATCATCACTTTTTATTTTCATTAATCAAAACACCAAAAATATTGTTATATTCATACATTTTATTTTATTTCTTTCAAAACCAAAAGAATAAAAACATTTTCTTAAGAAAACTTATTTTCTTCTCCTAACAAAAACAAAACAAGTCCATTTTACATTTCTTGTACATTATTTCAATAAGGTTGTAATATATAATTAGGACTTTAATTTCTTGCAACCCCAATTTTTAAATTTGTATACCCCATCCCAAAATGATGTAATAGTGTAGTAAATTTACTTTCCGCAATTTATCGCTTTCATATAAATGCTAGTAATTAGGGTTTGTATGGAAAGATAAAAATCAACAAGTAGATAACCCTAATCAAAGATTAAATTCATGCAAATCAAACACACTATTCACACATGCACCCTTAAGGTTAATTCCACTTGTTGCCTAAAAATGGCCATGTTACGCATGTGAGATGTCTTAGCAAAAACCATCAAAAATACAAGATCATAGTCCCTCGATGACGCTACAAATGTTGCCTTTCAAATGATCTTAGTCCCTCAAAGAGAAATGCTAATATATCTTACAACATTTCTATCATGACTATACGATAACCCACGCCCGTCCATTTACAACTAAAGATAAGGCTTCTTATTGATGAATGGTAAGATAGCAATATCAAAGGAAAGGGGAAAAAGAACAAAGAATTTTGAGTAGGTAGAAACGTTCTTAGCTGCTTGCTCACTTTTAAAAACAAACATCCTTGAAAACACACACCAAACACTTTCAAAACATGAAATATTTTCAAAAGTCCAACACTTTGTATACATTCTTGCTGAAACTAGAATCATTACAAAGTTCGCCTAAACGATAAACGCAACACATCCCAAGTCATTTCTCCCATGGTATTACACTTCGCGTGCCAATTGTTGAGCTCTGTTGTAGTAGGGAATACCCATTCTTCGAAAGCACACTCATCATCAGAACCCTGCACAATGTTTATTTCATGATTTCTAATACGGAGAGGGGGATTTCTCGCACGAGCGCGCCTAACCTCTTTCTGAGCCTTGATAGTGAAACCCAACCCACATTTATCTACTTTGAATAGGATCTCGGGGAGTTGCCCCCAGGTATTTCAGCTTCCATCTTCGACTGTGGCACGAGTATCTTTAAATGAAACCATCCTTGGCACGATCTTATCAGCTTTGGGCATGTCGGAGGAAATTTTGGCAGCAACAAGCAAAGATGGAACAACTTCAAAAGCTTGGCATGGGGTTTCTGTAAATTCTCCATCCATCTCCACATATTTGAAAGAATTGAGATGGCTTACCATAAATTCCTCCTCACCATAAATAATGATGATCCTCCCCTTGAGTGGGTATTTTAGATTTTGGTGAAGGGTAGATGTTACTGCCCCTACTCCATGAATCTAAGGGCGACCTAGAAAACATGAGTAAGCAGGACAAATGTCCATGATGTAGAAGGTAGAGTTGAAAATATGTGAGCCAACTTTAATTGGGAGATCCACCTCTCCATAAACCATCCTTTTGGACCCATCGAAAGCCCTCACGATAATATCACTCGACTTCAATACCAGTCCTTCACAGTCTAACCGGTCTAAAGCGCCTTTAGGTAGCACGTTTAAAGAAGAGCCAGTGTCAACCAAAACATGTGCTAGGATAGTCCCCTTACATTCAACAGAAACATGCAAAGGATTGGTATGGTTCCTTCCAAGTGATGTCAGATCAGCATCAGAGAATCCTAATCCGTTGTCGGCCGTCAAGCTCGCTACACAATTTTCGAATTGGTCAGTTGTGGTTTCATGAGGGACATGAGCTTTCTTCAATAATTTGATTAATTCTCAGGCATGACCATCAGAAAAGAGTAGCAAAGATAACATGGAGATCTTGGAAGGGGTTTGCCCCAATTGTTCCACTATCTTGAAATCACTCCTCTTTATAATCTTTAAGATTTCATCTATTTCTTGAGCGGAGGGCTCCTCAGTAGCAATGTCCTTTGCGGGAACCTCTATCTCAGCAGGCTCAACCACTTTCTTTTTACCCCTAATATCAGCACTGGGTTTCTCAGTGGTGATACGAACAGGTGCCGTAGTAGCAGTTGGGGGGGAAATGTTGGGAAAAAAGATTCTCCCTGTTCTGGTCACCTTACTAGAACCATTAATATTCCCAACGTCATCAGCCTTGCCTTATTCAATCCAAGCTTATTGCTTTAATCCATGGTAATACACTTCGGCACCGTAGTTCCATGGCACTTCTTTGTTAGAAGAATACAGAATTGGCCTAGGGGCAGTAATTATCAGAGGAGCAATAGTTGGTTCATTCAAAATTCTGATAGGACCCTTTGAGGAGACCCTAAGAGGCTTGTTTGAAATTGTTATTATGGAGAGGTCTTCAATCTTACCGGTTAAATTTTTGATGGATAGAGTTTTCTCAAATAGGATCTCGTGACTATTCATCAAGCATTGAACGCCTTCTTTCATTCATTTGCATCGATTAACTTGTTTGGTGCAGTAATCACAATCTTTCAAACAGCCATGGAAAACCCCGGCTCTCAACAAATTCTTTTTGACAACAGTTAACGGAGTTAGAAAAAAATAGTGTCTTCAATTGCATTGACACCTTTGCCATGGTTTGGCATTGGTGCCGTTATCACATTGGGAACTGTAGGCGGATCAAATTCAATTGTCTTGTTGTGTATTAGATCTTGAATTTTGCTCTTCAGTTCCCAACATTAATCGGTCTCATGCCCAGGACTATTTGAATGATATGCACACTTGGTATTCGGATTATATTTAGGTGAGGAAGTGTCTGTATTGGCCGGAGGATCATGCAATGTCACCAGGTTAGCCTTTAACAGGTGTTGTAAGGCTTGGGATAGCGACATGCCTATCCTTGTGAATAGTGGAGCCTCAAATAGTTGATGATTGGAAGATTGTATTTGAATAGGATTAGGGTTGGAAATCAGAACAACATTAACGGATGTACGGTTATCCTTCTTGGTACGGGCCCTTGCCCCATACATAACATTAGTTTCTTTCTTCCTAGTGAAGGGCTTCTTTACAGAGTTGGAGGTGGAAGTAGATGCTATGGGGATTTTCCCGCTCTTGATACCACGTTCGACCCTTTCACCGGTTAGGATCAGTTCGGTGAAACCGGACAAAGAACAACCAACCAATAAGTTGAAAAATGGACCGGATAGCGTACCTATAAACATATCAATATGTTCCCTATCAGTTAACGGTGGTTGGACCCTACTGGAAAGATCCCTTCATTTTTTAGCGTACTCTTTGAACCCCTCGTTTTCACCCATCTTCATGTCTTGCAGTTGGACACTAGTCGGCGCCAGGTTGGTATTGTATTGCTATTGGTGATAGAAAGCAGTGGCCAAGTCTTCCTAGGTGTGAATACGAGAACCCTCCAATTATTAAAACCACTCTAGTTGAGTCCTAACTAAGATTTCTTGAAAGAAATGGGTAGGAAACCCCTTCATATTTACGAAGACTGGTATCTTGATTTATGGGGAATAACAACCCCCGATATTGAACCCAAATCATCAAAATTCAACCCAGGGATGGCTTTAATCTCAACAGCCTTTAATCTATCGTCTAACTATTTGCACTTGTCGTCGACAGGAGGATATTTCTCGTGAAAGTAATCTTCGTCACCAGACACTTGATTATTGACACATTCAACCCGTGTACTCTTTGCTTCTCCAACTTGATTTTTATCCTCCTCAGACGAATCTTCAACTATTGGTATCTGGCAGATTGGCTCTCTGAATCTTTTACCCATGTTGACTAGGCTTTCCTTTTTGGTTTCTTTTTGGATGCCATCAATGTCATCAACTCTTGTTACCCCTTGGCAAGGGTCAGTAAATTCTCTTGAAACTGGGAATTTTGTGCTTGTAGGTCCTTCACTATTTTCTCGATATCCATCTTCCTGAAATAAACAGCAGAAAGGTAAGGAGAGTTTTTGTGGAAAACCTGTTATGTTATGATGCATGAAAAATGCGCATGAAAATGATTCCAAGGATTCATAATATTTAAATTTGTATAGACAAATAATGAACAAACTTCAAATTGCATTAATAAGTTCAAATGGTTACAACATGCCTCTTGGGCTTACAAAATAAATTCCTAAGACAGAAAGGTAGAACGCATCCTCTTTGGTGTAATGTAGGCGTTCAGGCTTTGTTCTTCATGAAGTTGCCTTGTAAGCTCCAAAACCCTTTTCTCGCTTGCGAAGAACTGAGCTTCAAAGGTGTCTCGCTCTTCCTTTAGCTGAATCTAACCATTTTGCAAGTCTTCAAGAGAAGTAGGCATGTTAGGACAGAGGACAGTAGATGGGACATCTCCTTCAGCAACAGGCTCCAGGATAACAGGTAGCATGGAGGGGTAAGGCATTACGAGCTTCTGAGCACGAGCTTGTATCCACCTAAGGTAAGGATTAAGGGAAATGGAATTCTTGTATCCCAATGTATTTCTATCCACTCTGTTTACCATCCTCCAATATCGTACAAACCTCTGACGGTAGCCTTTGATCGTCGCTCTCGTAATTGAACACCACTCATTGGATGAGCATATCATGAGGACCATCCCTTCGGGCATACCCAAACTGTCGCAAAGATAAGAAAGGATTGTAAGTGATACCTCCCCTAATTCCAAGCAAATGGACATTAGATAATTCCCCACAACAGTCGATGATAATAATATCCTCTAAGGATCGAGAACACTAGTGAATATCCAAATGTCTGAGTGAGATCAACCTATTGAACCACCTTAAACCTTGCTCGTTTTTCAACACGGATCGGGGGAGATGAGAAATAAACCATCTAGCCAATAGAGGAGTGTAACACATGAGGGTTCCTCTTTTCCTCATGGTGCGAGAGTGGAGAGAATGTAGGATATCTCCCAACAAAGTAGGCACCAGATTACGAGACATGAAGATTTTGACAACATTTACATCTATAAGTTTGTCAGGATTTGGAAATAAAACCATCATATAGATGAGAAGGGCAAATATTTCTTCAAAAGCTTGTAAATCCATAGTGTTCCAACAATCTTGAGATTTCTCAAACAAGAACTTGGCTAAGAACCCTTTGACATCACTTCTTGTTTCCCAATTAGTCATGACGTCATATTTTTGCAAGTGTAAAGCTCGGGCAATCTCTTCAGGGCTCAGGTCTCTTTCAATATTGTTCAAAGGCAGTTGATTGAGAATAGGAATCCCCAAAAGTTGAGAAAATTCTTTCATAGTAGGCACAAGCTGGTAATCGGGGAAGTTAAAGCAATGGTGCAAAGGGTCGAAGAACTGGAAAAGCACCATCATCATGTCTTCATCAATGCTCGAGGTAACCAAGTTTAGGAGGCAACCATGTCTCTTGGTGAATGAAGAACTCTCAAGAACCCTCGATGCTAACTCTTTGAGTTGAGAAGGAATGCTTATGAGATTAACTTGGATAGTATTCCTGCGGGTGGAAGCCATGTCCTACAAAACAGAACAAAGATAAATCCAAAAAAGTCCTTGAAATGGTTAGTGCAAAATGCAATGGTATGATGTTATGAAGTCATGTATAAGTAAGCATATACACACAAAGCAAACAAGTCCTTAGGTTTAGGCTTGCATTGAGTTTATAATTAAGTAGCCTCTTGAAGTTTAGTTGGCTCAACCTGTCCTAGTAATAGTAATCGGGTTCTAGGGGATCTCAATATCACTGATCTTTCTTCATCAGGCATTATTTCAGCTCAAGCCTCTTTAATGGCGACCGAAATATCCCGACAGTATGATCTCAATGAGCGTAGTATCGAGTATCAACCAATTTCAGACTGCACCAAAGCCGGCTACCTCACTACTTCCTAAAGGCCAAGTTGGTCAAATATGGTTCTAAAGTCAGTTAGTGCTTCATGACACTACACAGCGGCCCCGTATTCTCCTTGACTACTCAAGGGCTACCGATACCAACAAACGTGTCACAGTAACGTAGCTATTGCTTAGACCATGTCGGTATACCCTGCACAGTTTCCACAACTTATTTCTACTTACCTAAAAGGTGTCCTAGATCCGGGTAGAGGATCAAAACAAACCCAAACAAAGAACCATAATATAAAGAAAACAAGTCAAACAAAGAAAAACAATTAAAGGTGATCTAGCCCTAAGGTAACCTCACTTTTAAGTAGTCCCCAGCATAGTCGCCAGTTCTGTAACACGGTGGGAGAACTGACTTGGGTGTTTTTGCGTTTGATCGCAATTGTTGCGGATAGCAAGAGTCGCCACCGACTTTTCTTTTATCCAAATAAAGGAAAGGGTGAAAAGAACAGGAAATACCTTTGAGATTATTTTCTTGAGTTCGGGGGGTAGATTATGAAAAGGGAAGGTGTTATCACCCTTTTCATCCATAGTTATCTATGGGCTCTTAGTTGCTTGCTAGATTATTGCTTTTGTTTGAAAGTGTGCTTTGTGGTGGGTTTTGAAAGTATTTTTGAAAAGCGCCTTCGTTTAGGAAAACTTTGTAATGATTCTAGTCTCTATAAGAATGTATACAAAGTGTTGGACTTTTTTGAAAATATTTCATGGAAAGTGTTGGTGCATTTGGAAAGGTGTTTTTGTTTGAAGATGAGCAAGCAACTAGGAACATTCTACCTTACTCAAAAAATCTTTTGTTCATTTCTCTCTTCTTTTGATATTTCTATCTTACCATTGATTAGTAAGAAGCCTTATCTTTGGATGTAAAAGGGACGGGCGTGGGTCATCGTGTAGTCATGATAACAATGTTGTGAGATATCTTAGCATTTCTCTTGAGGGACTAAGATCATTTGTAAGGCAACATTCGAAGCGTCATCGAGGGACTATGATCTTGTATTTTTGATTATTTTTTGCTAAGACGTCTCACATGCATAACATGACCATTTTTATAAGGAAACAAGTGGAGTTAAACCTAGAGGCGCACGTGTGCAAAGTGTGTTTAATTGTATGCATTTTTTGTCTTTTGATCAGGGTGATCTACTTGTTGATTTTATCTTGCCATAAACCCTAATTACTAGCATTTTGTATAAAGTAAAAAAATTCAGAAAGGTAAAATCCTACACTATTACAACCATATTGAGTTGCATGAAAATATAAAGGCAAAAATAAGATAAAAGCAAGAAAAAGGGTCTTTTCGATTTAGGTAGAAAAAACCCTTCGACTCAGCACTTTCTGACACTCTTCGATTTGGCCTGAAAAGAGTGAAGACCCGACTTTTGATTGGGGCCTGGAGGCCAGCATGTTATGCCTTTCTTTTGGGCCTGGAGGTCAGCATGTTGTGCCTTTTGGCTTCCCTTTTTCGTTTGAACTGGAGGTTAGTATGGAAGCCAGAGGCTTCATTTCCAACTTCCTGTTTCCTATTTCTTTCATTTGAGTTTGAAATAGCAACATGGCCTACGGCCATGCCAACATTACCTTAGGTCCAGGTTAGTCTTTAAAGCATGTTTAAAATTTACAAAGAGCAAAAACCAAGAAGGTTGTTAACCATGAAACATATTAAAAAGGGTGGAAACGAAAAAGAAGGACCATAGTACGTACATGTTTGAAACAAAAAGAAAACTTATTTACATGCTATGATGGAAATGAAGGGTCCAAGGTTAATAATGACTTACCTTTCTAGAGGCTAAAGCGTGTGCTGGACCTTCAAGTGGTTAACTTGAATGCTTCTGGATTCGAAGGAAGGGACCAGAGGTCAGGCCTTTGATGCTGAATTCGAAAGAACAAAACAAGTGAAATGTTCTCCTTTGCTGGATTCGAAGGATAGCAAGATGTAAGGATCTTTTTTTTTTAGATTTGAAAGAGATAAGTATTGGGATTATGGATTTGGGTTGTTAAAAGTGTTTAAGTGTTTGAGAATTTTATGATGTTTGAGAATTTTGAAGATACATTCCTCTCTTCTTCTTCTCTCCGTGCAAAGGATCTCTCTATTTATAGAGAAAGGTTTTGGGAAGTTTGGGAGAAAAAATAATAAAATAAGGTTACACTGGAAATTGAGTGTCCCCTTGTGCCATGATAGTAAGATGAATGGTTTAGATGGATTGCTTCCTTTTGAAGAAAAAAAAGTGTAAGGCTCAAGAAAAACTTTTCTAAAAAGTAGTATTATACTATTAAGTGCAAGTGGTCTTGGACAACAAATGGGTAAAAGCCTATTTTAACTTTGCATAAACAAATAAATATAGGGTGAGTTATATGTTTGAGGCATGAAAAGGGGAAACACGTAGCCTAGCCTATGGGTCTAAATTCTAACTTCATCCTCTTAATCGAATCCTCCATCTTTCCACACCTTTCAACTAGACTAAAACAACATTCATTCCCACTAGTTATGTGTCCTTCGAATGGACCAAACATGTACTCTTCGAATGGGTCTCTTGTTTGGCCTTCGACCGGGCCTTCTGCATGCTGAAGTGTATACAAATGTTTCAAAGCGGAGTCTGTTCCCAGTCAAAACTGGAACAAAGGTGGTCATCGCCTTGTGGTCGAAGGCAACTTTGGAGAAGTCTTGGCTTTATGTTAAAGACAAACTGAAGAGGGATACGTGCGCTGGTGACACGCTGAGGGGTCTTTTGGCCAGTGGGAGTTTTTGTGAATCGAATGCCATTTTGGAGAATTTCTTGCTTTTGTGCGCTGAAGGCACGCCCAGAGGGAAAGTTTGCCTAGTAGAAGTAGGAAATAAGCTTACTGCAAGAAAAATAACTGCTCAATCGAAGTAAGGATCCAGCTTGCATGTGGGTAGCTATTGCATTTATGAGTCAAGCCAGCATGCAAAGACAGTGATGCAATCGAAGGAGGCTATTTTAAAGGTAAAAGATGCCCAGACAAAGCTTGTGTTCAGCAAGCAAGTAACAATCTAAGACTTCAGTCGAAACTTCAAAAATTAAGGCAAGCTTGGATGAGGATTCGAAGGTCATATTCTGATTGAAGAACACAACTTCCACACGTTGAAGAATTGGATTCGAAGAGTCATATTCTGAATGAAGATTAGAACTTATGTATGTTGAAGAGTGATATTCGAAGGGTCATGTTCTGAACGAAGAGTAGAACTATTGTATGTTGAAGAGTGAGATTCGAAGGGTCATGTTTTTAATGAATTAAAATTCTGACCTTCAACTCTCCCTACTCCAGCATGATCTGAAGGAATTCTCTAGGAAGCTTGTAACATGGTCTGGCATCACTTTTGCAAATTCTGATTGTACTTGTGTGAAAACTGTCCCAAAAGTTCTGTCTAAATTCTGACTAAAAAATGCCCAAAATTTACTAAGCATTTTAGCTTCATGAACGCGTCTTCAAGGATTTATAACTTTAAATTCCAACATTTCTAGGAGAAGTTTTGCTCAACAATGTTTTAGATCTCATTGAGATCTATAACTTTCACGTCAGAAGTTCTGATTGAATCATCTTGCATCATGATGAAAATCTGGCCCAAAATTGTGTAATTATCATATTTTCTTAACACTTAGAAGATTTTCTAAGTGCTTAAAAATTTGACTTTTCAAAGTAATTTTTGACATTTGATTTCTTGATGAACCAACTTCATGTCTTGATGAAATATGATTTTTGAAACTTGATTTTGGTCAAAAAGTCAAAGTTTGACTTTTTAGTGTGCATTTGACCATTTTTCCCTTGTGAATGACTTTTTTGAAAAATTGTAATCCGAGACTTGAAACTTGACAGAAGCAATCCTGAGGGTTCAGGATTATCCCTTGAGAAATGAGAGGGCAAATTTTGGGGTACAACTGCGGGGACATCTTGAGAATAAACTCAGGAACGGTGAAATTCAGGGGACTGCATCTTCAAGTACTCAGAAGAGATTATACATCGGAAAGAAGGAGTCTAGTACTGTGTACGACCAGAAGGATCGTAATAAGAGAAATCTCAATCAATCTGTGGGGGTAGTGTGGATCTCTAATCCAGCACCGGTTTAGCAACAACGACAACAGCGTAATCAACATAAGCAGAATACATCTAAAAGATGCTTTACCGAAATCAACGTGTCATTGGCTCAAGCATTGCAACACGTGTTGGAGGTGAAGCTGGGTTACATTGAAGGATCCTCCTCAGAATCCTAACACCGCCTCTCTAATGTACAATCCAAATGCAAGGTGTGTGTACCACTCCAACAGTCCTGGACACGACACTAATAGTTGTTGGACATTGAGAAATAAGATTCAAGACTTGGTTGATGAATGAGTGCCAGAGTTCATACAAGATGGTCAGACTAAATTCTTCTTCCATCCCTCAAAGGCACACAATCTGAAGTGACAAGTTCATACAAAGAGGCTTTTTGTTCATTATAATTTTCAAATTGAAATTTCTTTTGATTGTTCAAACACTTATTTCATATCAAACTTTGTTATTCCATTAATGCGTTGCATATGTTTGTCTTGAATTAATCCATTCGTTGTCACTATACTGAAACTATGCTTTTACTTCCTTTTTGTGATATTCAACTCTCGATTTAAAGTTGCAAGCATTTAGAGGGAGGATGACGAAAAAGATATCATAATCTCTACAGTGTGCTTTTGAACAGACCTGGCTAATGATGTGCAGGCGTTGTTTCAAATCCTAAACAATGGAGATATTGTAACGCCCCGATATTTAATTATTTATTTAATTAAATATTTTTGAATATTTTATATTAATTCAAATTTTATCGTCGAAGTCGGAATTATTTTATTAGTGGCATCATAAATAATCGGATTTAATTTGGTGGAATTAATTTGGGAATTATCAGTATTATTCTAAGAAGCATAATTGGATAAATATGTTGAGTTGAGTGGTAAGTTGATAGTCGGATAACTTAGACGGTTTAGTCGGAGAACTATTATTAGAATATTATTTGCGAGTTAGTATTATTTAAAGTGTGGATCGGTCATAGTTGAAGAATATTATTGGAAATAATATTAGATTATATTATGTGACTATTTATTTAATTGGGCTTATATTGTGATAGTAGTAATAGTGGGGTGCGTATGTAGGCCCACTAAGAGAAACACTATTATTTGGATCAATAGAATGATATATATTATTATTAGAAAATAAGAAAGAGGAAAGAGAGTTAGTGTTATCAAAAAAGAGAAGAGAAAGAGGAAAATAGGGTTTTTGGAGAAGAAGAGAGCTACGTGAAGTTGAACCAAGAGGAAATTCAAAATCGGAGACACATAGAGTTGTCATCAAACTAAACCAGGTAAGGGTGGGGTTTCTTATCCTATAATGGGGTATATGATATTTTGTAGGTGGAAATTAGTTTGTGGGATTATTATTGTTTATTGATTTGTGTTGTTGTGATAAACATTATTAATAATTGATGTGATTAAGGAATTGTCAATGAGTCGGTGTATTGTTGTGTTATATACTTGTCTGGATTGGATTTGGAATAGGCGATAACAGGAAACCCACTGAAATAGAGAAGGAGAAATGTGCCTGAAATGCTGCCGAACTGCAGCTTGTTGTTGTTTGGATGCTGCCGAACGACAGCTGGTTATGGTCATGAGAGGTGTCGATCGGCACTATGAGGAAGTGGGAGGGTGTACCGTGCGGAACACCTTTGGGCAGGGGAACTTGTTCTGTTTCTGTGGCACTTTGCTGTATAATTTTTTTATATGCTATCAGTATAGAGTTTTATTAATAGGAAAGCAATTTGGGAACAAATTAACTATTCTTATCAGTAGCATGTTATAGAAGTGATGGTCTTAGTTGTAGAGTTGGTAATAAATAATTTAACAGAGTAGTATATTAGTGGCATATGTAATAATTTAGCAGAGAGTTATCGGTACAAGTTATAGATAGCGAACAAGTAGTTTTGGCAAAGACCAATAATGGCAGGGAGATAAATAGCAGAGGTAGCGTAAACTAGTAGAATAAATTGATTAGTAGCAGTATAAATAAAAAGTAGTAATAACAGTATATTAAGCAATATCGATTAACCAAATTTGTAGATTTCGACGGTAAAATTGGTTAACCGAAATTAGTTGAAATTATCGGAATAAGTCATATATACATGTGGGTATTTTAATTAATTTTTTTTGTTAGAATTATGTAGAATCAAGTTGATTTGCAGGTAAAGTCGAATTAAGTTGAATGGTTCTGGTATATGGGATTGTGTTGTTGGTTATTGATGTGAATAAGTTATTATCGAATAAATTGTGTGGTTGTCACATTACTAATTGTTGATATGATATTGTTGTTGTGACGTACTAAATTGTAGGCTTATGCCAACGTTGTTGAATACATTGTTGTCATTGAATATGTTGTGATTGATAAGTTGATTAAGTTGTTAGCTTATTCTAGCTTTGTCAAATATATTGTCGTTATTGTATGTGATTATTGCATTCATTAAGTCACATACATTTACACTATTAATTTGGCCTGGATTGGAACCACGTTGGCCTGGATTGATAAAATATTAAGTTGAAGGCTTATGCCTTGTTGATGCCTCTATTTATTGACAGATTTTTTAAGTTGGGAGTTCTTCTCCAATGGTACCACATGCATTTGCATAACATTGAGTCGCATTCTAAGTTGTACAATTGAGTTGTTGTGCTTATGAATTAATTGTTTCATTTTGATGATATCCTGTTGTGATTGTTGCTGTGAAGTGGGGATTTTTGCATGACCTGGTTCTAATATATGATTTATCATGCGCTCACTTATACGATTTGAGAATCTCACCCCTTACTGTTTGAATTATGCCCTCTGTTGGTAATGTGCAGGTATTAAAGAATGAAGATTTGCTTAGCCTTATTACTTCAAAGTCGGTTGGTCGCTCTGATACATAGCACTCGGGGGGAAATGAACAAATAGTTGTTTACTTGTTGAAATTTTTTTAGTTGTTGAATCCTAAGTTTAATTCTATGAAATAATATGTTGCCTCTCATGTTGTTTTAGTTGAATGAAACATATGATGCTACTTGAAGTTGTAATTATGATTTTGCTGTGTTATTAATAAAATAAGTGGTTTTGTTTTAAAAGGTGATGCAAGTTGTTATACGATCCTCCGAAACTAAAGTGTTATGTATATGTTTATGTGTTGCAACATGTTGAATTATGATATCTCAAATGTGTTGGAAATTTTTAAATGCTCTGATTTTTCGTTATAACTACCGGGTAGAATTTGAGGTGGTACAATAGTGGTATCAGAGAAGGTCGGTTCGTCCGACCAAGTTGTCTAATGTTGTTTGTTCCTTAGTGCACGACAAGTGTGTGAAACACCGTCAGTACTTGTTTTCCTTAATTGTAGGAAGTTGGTTGAAGATAAGTGGTGGAGAAGCTTTGCTTTCCGGATATGCTCAATTGAAAGGTGTTGGTTCGGTGTGCTGCCGACGACGACGGTGCAAGAATTATTGCCCCGGTGTTTTGGAACCTGAACTTTGGCGAAGGAATGTATATCTCGAGTTATAAGAAGTTTGGGAGAACGATATATGTTAAGAGTTGTTTGGAATATGTCTAAGTTGAAGACAAATGAGTTTCGGAGTGGAATTTCCGTAAGCGAATCGCAGGGAACTGTAGAATTGTTGTGGGATTTCAAAAATTCATAACTAGAGTTCTAGGTATCCGATTTGAGTTTCGTTTGAAATGTTGAAAAGCTAATGAAATGGGCTTCATTTTAAAAATTGTTGCTTTAGCTATAATAGATTCATTTATCACGTGATGATATTGGAAGTAAGTGCAGTTTGTTGTTAAGCTTGTCTTTGGGACTAGACTTGTTCTTCAGTGTTGTATGGGACGTCAGTGTCTGAGTTGGGTGAATTAAAGGAGAAATTGGAAGATTTATTTAAAGTAATTTGTGAAATAAAAGGTATCATTTGGAAATCTTTGGTGTTATTAATTAGAACGAAAGACGATAGTGCGAAGTTGTATGGAATTTATGGTGTCGAAAAGGAGGAAGATTTATGCTAAGTTGTCAGGATGTATGTTATAGTTTTGGGAGAAGAGTCCTCTTGAGTAATTTTATTTCCAAGTGAAATTGTATGTAGATCCATTTAAGGTGGACGCAGTTCTAAGTTGGAGAATGATGAAGCCTGTTATAGAGGTTAGTAGCTTGTTGAGCTTAGATGATTACTATCGTAGTTGCTTGAGGTGTAGTTATATATGAAATGTTGTTAGATAAGATGATAATGTTGAGAGTGTGATTGGAATGAGTTTGAGAGGTGGAGATGCATGTATTTTTGATATTGTGAAATTCGGAAGAGGATTAAGAGTTTAAGAATGTTGTAAGAATCCTTTATGTAGATAAAGACTCAGACTAGAGTGTAAGGATTTGTAATGTATTGATATGCCAACAGATCTGGAGTTAGAGAATGATTGATCACAGTGGGATGGTGGGTGAATGAGGATTAGACATGTTGTGTTTTAGAAAACTTGAATACGAGTTTTAAGGAAACGCTATTATAGTTTGGTACGACGATTTATACTCCCTTATGGTTGTCGCATACTAATTGACAAATTAAGGAACTGATCACCCTCAATCCATTGTTGATAGTAGACGAGACCATGTTGGATGATATAGATTTATTGTGCTATCTTAATGGTGTGTAAAGTGGTTGATGTTATATCGTGGAACAAGTCGGATTAACGAGTTATATGCGAGCTAACGTTGCAAATGTGAAAGGTTGAGAATATCAAGTGAACAATGGTTTTATGGTGGATGTTGAGGAAATTCCGGAATTAGATTGAAACTTGTAAACCATATAATCGACAAAAATTTTAATGAGGACAATGACTTAAGATGGATGATCAGAGTTGCGCAGCTGAAGCATGATGTGGCAAAATTGCTATGCATGTACGACTCATTAGAAGTGAAGGATTAAAACATCAGAAGTCTATAAGAATGGTGTGTCTTAATCTACATGCTTGATTTGGTAGATTTCCGATGTAGAGATGATATGCCAGAGTACTATGTTTGCTAGTAAATATTTGCGGATTTTATAAAAAGATTATTGTGGATTGTTGGTTGATGGTGAGTTATGGGTATGCTTGCTGAGTTATACAGTTAAGTTGATGTTATAATGATTTTGTTCTCGTTGTCGTGACGTTGTTATTGGTTGCCATAAAGGATGAATAATACTCCATAATATGACAAAGTTAATTTTGCTGACTATGTTGATGTCACTATAATGGTGAATAGAGTTGTTGATATTTTGTTGATAGTTGACATACATATACGCATGAGAATAAAGTTGTATACGCGCTTTTGTGTTGGGAAAGTTGTTAAGAGGTTACTTGATATATCCAAGTATAAGTGAGTTATGGTTGTTACATTTCTACTGTGGGAGTTGTTATTTTAGAGTGTTGCCGAAAAGGTTGGAAACGAAGTTGAGGATGGTTGTATCGAGTAGATTTTCGAGGACGAAAATATTCTAAGCGGGGGAGAGTTGTAACACATCGATATTTAATTATTTATTTAATTAAATATTTTTGAATATTTTATATTAATTCGAATTTTTATCGTCGAAGTCAAAATTATTTTATTTAGTGGCATGATAAATAATCGGATTTAATTTGGTGGAATTAATTTCAGAATTATCAGTATTATTCTAAGAAGCATAATTCGATAAATATGTTGAGTTGAGAAGTAAGTTGATAGTCGAATAAATTAGACAGTTTAATCGGAGAACTATTATTAGAATATTATTTGCGAGTTAGTATTACTTAAAGTATGGATCGATCATAGTTGAAGAATATTATTGGAAATAATATTAGATTATATTATGTGACTATTTATTTAATTGAGCTTATGTTGTAATAGTAGTAATAGTGGGGTGTGTATGTAGGCCCACTAAGAGAAACACTATTATTTGGATCAATAGAATGATATATATTATTATTATAAAATAAGAAAGAGGAAAGAGAGTTAGTGTTATCAGAAAAGAGAAGAGAAAGAGGAAAATAGGGTTTTTGGAGAAGAAGAGGGCTACGTGAAGTTAAACCAAGAGGCCAAGAGGAAATTCAAAATTAGATACACATAGAGTTCTCATCAAACTAAACCAGGTAAGGGTGGGGTTTCTTATCCTATAATGGGGTATATGATATTTTGTAGGTGGAAATTAGTTTGTGGGATTATTATTGTCTGTTGATTTGTGTTGGTGTGTGTTGTTGTGATAAACATTATTAATAATTGATGTGATTAAGGAATTGTCAATGAATCAGTGTATTGTTGTGTTATATACTTGTCTGGATTGGATTTGGAATATGTGATAGCAGGAAATCCACTAAAATAGAGAAGGAAAACTGTGCCTGGAATGTTGTCGAACGGCATCTTGTTGTTGTTTGGATGCTGCCGAACGACAGCTGGTTATGGTCATGGGAGGTTCCGATCGGCACTTTGAGGAAGTGGGAGGGTGTTCCGTGCGGCACACCTTTGGGCAGGGGAACTTGTTCTGTTTCTGTGGCACTATGCTATATATATTTTTTATATGCTATCAGTATAGAGTTTTATTAATAGTAAAGCAGTTTAGGAACAAATTAACTATTCTTATCAGTAGCATGTTATAGCAGTGACGGTTTTAGTTGCAGAGTTGGTAATGAATAATTTAACAGAGTAGTATATTATTGGAAGATGTAATAATTTAGCAGAGAGTTATCGGTAGAAGTTGTAGATAGCGAACAAGTAGTTTTGGCAGAGACCAATAATGGCAGTGAGATAAATAGCAGAGGTAGCGTAAATTAGTAGAATAAATTGATTAGTAGCAGTATAAATAAAAAGTAGTTATAACAGTATATTAAGAAATATCGATTAGCCGAATTTATAGATTTCGGCGGTAAAATTGGTTAACCGGAATTATTTGAAATTATCGGAATAAGTCATATATACATGTGGGTATTTTAGTTGATTTGTTTTGTTAGAATTATGTAGAATCAAGTTGATTTGCAGGTAAAGTCGAATTAAGTTGAATGGTTCCGGTATATGAGATTGTGTTGTTGGTTATTGATGTGAGTAAGTTATTATGGAATAAATTGTGTGGTTGTCACATTACTAATTGTTGATATGATATTGTTGTTGTGACGTACTAAATTGTAGGCTTATGCCAACGTTGTTGAATATATTATTGTTGTTGAATATGTTGTGATTAATAAGTTGATTAAGTTGTAGGCTTATGCCTACTTTGTAGAATATATTATTGTTGTTGTATATGATTATTGCATTCATTAAGTCACATACATTTGCACTATTAAGTTGGCCTGGATTGGCACCACGTTGGCCTGAATTATATTAAGTTGAAGGCTTATGTCTTGTTGATGCCTCTATTTATTGGCAGATTTTCTAAGTTGCGAGTTCTGCTCCAATGGTACCACATGCATTTGTAACATTGAGTTGCATTCTAAGTTGTACAATTGAGTTGTTGTGTTGATGAATTAATTGTTGCATTTTGGTGATATCCTGTTGCGATTGCTGCTGTGAAGTGGTGATTTCTGCATGACTTGGTTCTAATATATGATTTATCATGCGCTCACTTATACGATTTGAGAATCTCACCTCTTAATGTTTAAATGTTGCCCTCTGTTGGTAACGTGCATGTATTAAAGAATGAAGATTTGCTTAGCCTCATTAGTTCAAAGTCGGTTGGTCGCTCTGATACGTAGCACTCGGGGAAAATGAATAAATAGTTATTTACTTGTTGAAATTGTTTTAGTTGTTGAATCCTAAGTTTAATTATATGAAATAATATGTTTCCTCTCAAGTTTTTTTAGTTGAATGAAACATATGATGCTAGTTGAAGTTGTAATTATGATTCTGCTGTGTTATTAATAAAAGAAGAGGTTTTGTTTTAAAAGCTGATGCAAGTTGTTATATGATCCTCCGAAACTAAAGTCTTATGTATCTGTTTATGTGTTACAACATGTTGAATTGTGATATCCCAAATATGTTGGAAATTTTTAAATACTCTGATTTTTCGTTATAACTACTGGGTAGAATTTTAGGTGTTACAGTTATAAGGAAGATAATTCCTAGTCAACCCCTTTGAGCCTAAGAAGTAGGAGTTTTCTTTTTCATACAAATTGAAACCTTTAATTATAACCTGGGGCAGGGTAGTTTCTCAGTTAATTCAATGGTGCATTCAATTGCAAGCTTTCCCTTAGTACACGACGAGTAGTGTCAGAGGTATCATTCCAAAACAAAATATGGTGATGGTTCTGCATAATCATTAAAACAGGCAGTCATTATCTCTCAAAAGAAAAGCCCGCTAAGTCAAAACCTATGAAGGAAACTTAAGAAAAAAAGGGGGCATCCCGTTGACTGTAGCCACAAAGGAAACAATTCAAGCAAAAGGTAGGGATAATAAAATCAAAAAAGGAGGCCACTATAAATCCTCAACAAAAGGAAAAAATGTTACAAAAAAATGACTACCTCCTCAAAATAAACTTTAAGTATTTGAACCCTCACCGGAATATCAGGGTAAAGATTCCAGACTCAATTGGGATTTAAACGCACAATTAATTGAGTATAGGACTGAATAACATCACAAAGAACGGGTTGGGTACAAATAAAGTTTGAGCCTTTATCATTTGTTTCTTAAACCGTGAACCAGGCCACGCTACAACCCTTTCAAGTCCTAACTGAAGCTTGGGTTAGTTCGAAAGCATACTGTTACAAAAGGTATCCTAACTCCTGTAAGGCTTGCTATAAATCTTGAGTTGATATCACATTCTTTCAAATATTGTTTTACAAAATAATTCATTTTCAAAACTTCAAGACAGACATAAGCTTTGCATTTTTTTAAATGCCATTGTTTGCATATGACTAATTGTTCAACGGTAGAAAATTCGCACGACAGATACTCAATGAACGGAAATCCTCTCAATGAACAAAATCACCTCAGATGGAAAGATATTTCCAGTAATAGACCTTTCACAATCAAGGGGTATGACATGGTGTCTAACTGATCTGGGGCAGTCGAGTCAAGATTCAAGGAATCTCTCAAAAGTACTTAATAGTCATGGGGAGATCTCCATCTGAATGACTTGGGGCATTGAACATGAATTCCAGCAAAGGATCACGTACGATCAAGCAAACATTTCCTGGAAGTGCTATAATACTTACTATTATGGACAATGACAATTCTCTGCACCCTGTGAACGCAGACATAGTTAGAAAATACTACGCATGAAAAAAAGACCCGCTACGTCGATTAACCTAAGAAAAATAAGGACATCCCGGCGAACCAAAAGAGTTCGGGCAAAAATTATGGATATATAAATAAAACTGCACACTCGGCAAGTCAAAAACTTGAAAAGGAGACTTGGGCAAAAAGGGTATCTCGGTGGACTTAAAATCTGAAAGGACAGTCTAGGCAAAAGTTAGGGATTAATGCTTACGACTATGTCACGTCATCTTATCACTTGTCTATCAGTAGAAGACTTAACACCTTGATCAACATTCACCAAAGGCTTTAGAAGTTGAGATATGTTCAAGTCTCCACGAATCCCCACAGAGCCACTGTCATGAGATTATCCCCATAAGGTAATCTTCACAAGTTCATAGATTCCCTGCAATTTCTCCGACAGATCACTCTGACTGATAAAGGAGTATGATCTTCTCCCCGACAATGTCACCAACATACATGACCCAAAACATTATAGTACATGGGAATTCCTCTTCCCAATTGAATTTTCAAAACTATAAAAGCCCCTGCAGATTACTTCTCTCTAGCAGAGCGCATTCTCCTCGACAAAGAGCTTTCCTCAGCAGGATATTCCTCCATCGCCAGGGTTTATTTCCCCAACAAGCTCCAGATTCCCCACCATGAGTATTTTCTCAGACTATTACAAATTAACAGACAAAACCCCTTGTCCCCAACAGAGTTGATACTATTCCCAATAAGTTGCTGCGAAGCCTGGAATCCAACCAGATAACAGTTTAACTTCTTCCTCAGAAAGTTATTGTGAAGCCTAGAATCCGACCAGATAATAGTTTAACTTTATCCTCCTAGAAAGTTTCTGCGAAGCCTGGAATCTGACCATATAACATTTTAACTTCATCCTCTTAGAAAGTAGTTGTGAACCCTAGAATCCGACCAGATAATAGTTTAACTTCATTCATAAAAAGTTGTTGCGAAGCCTGGAATCTGACCAGATAACAATTTTACTTCATTCTCCTAAAACGTTGCTGCGAAGCCTAGAATCTGACCAGATAACAGTTTAACTTCATTCTCCTAAAACGTTGTTGCGAAGCCTGGAATTCGACCAGATAACATTTTAACTTCACCCTCCTAGAAAGTTCATGCGAAGCCTGAAATCTGACCAGATAACAATTTATCTTTATTCCTAGAAAGTTATTACGAAGCCTGGAATCTGACCAGATAACAGTTTAACTTTATCCTCCTAGAAAGTTGCTTCAAAGCCTGGAATCTGACCAGATAACAGTTTAACTTCATTCCTAGAAATTTGCTGTGAAGCCTGGAATCTGACCAGATAACAATTTAACTTCATTCTCAGAAAGTTGCTGCGAAACCTGGAATCTGACCAGATAACAGTTTAACTTCATCCTCCTAGAAAGTTGCTGCGAAGCCTGGAATCTAACCATATAACAGTTTAACTTCATCCTCCTAGAAAGTTGTTGCGAAGACTGGAATCCGACCAGATAATGGTTTAACTTCATCCTCCTAGAAAGTTGCTACGAAGCCTGGAATCCGACCAGATAACGGTTTAACTTCATCCTCCTAGAAAGTTGTTGTGAAGCCTGGAATCTGACCAGATAACAGTTTAACTTCATCCTCAGAAAATTGATGCGAAGCCTGGAATCCGACCAGATAACAGTTTAACTTCATCCTCCTAGAAAGTTGTTGTGAAGCCTAGAATCCGACCAGATAACAGTTTAACTTTATCCTCCTAGAAAGTTGTTGCGAAGCTTGGAATCCGACCAGATAATAGTTAACTTCATTCTCCCTAGTAAGTTGGTGCAAAGCCTGGAACCTAACCAAATAACAGTTTAACTTCATCCTCTTAGAAATATGCTACGAAGTCTGGAACCCGACCAGATAACAGTTAACTTCATCCTCCTTAGAAAGTTGCTCCGAAGCCTGGAATCCAACCAGATAACAGTTAACTTCATCCTCCTCAGAAAGTTACTGCGAAGCCTTGAATCCGACCAGATAATAGTTTAACTTCATCCTCCTAGAATGTTGTTGCGAAGCCTGGAATCCAACCAGATAACAATTTAACTTTACGAACAGATAACAGTTAACTTCATCCTCCTCAAAATGTTGTTCGGAAGCCTGGAATCCGACCAGATAACAGTTAACTTCATCCTCCCCATAAATTTACTGCAAAGCCTGGATTTCGACTAGATACCAGCCAACCATCATCTCCAAGACGAAAGTATAATCGTCTCTTTTATCCCCAGTCAGGGTAAATAATAACTAAATTCCTCAATAAAGCGATGGACAACTAAAGTTCCTGAACTCTACTCCCTAAGCAGAAATTAACATCCCCTTCAGAGTTTCCTCAAAGAAAACAGGAATCCCCAGCGGAAGTATTCAAGATAAAAAAGTTGAAGATACACATACTCTTCATACACAACGACAGTCAAGGATTTATTTTCCCCAGACTAAGATGCTGCTCAAATTTGTGAATGCACTTCATTAACATTGCACATCCATAAATCATTTACCAAATGTCATAGCATATGCATATAAAATGCATATAGCACAATCTCATTTATTTTGAGAACATCATTACGCAATGAATTTCATCCATCATGACATTGCATACAACTAACTCGTTACCTTTTCAGGAAAGATTAGTTAACAAATATCATCAACTACGTATATAACTTGACAGTCTTCTTGAAAGCTGCATCTGACGAAGGGCTATTTCAGCACTTTCCTCAGAAGTTAAACATAACTCAAGACCTCTATTGATTCAGTTTAAATCGATCAATGATTTATCCTGATTTGTTTTCCGCTAGACTTCTTTCTCTGGTTCAGCTAAATCGACTCAAAGATTTTACTGATTTTATTTCCAATTAAAGATAATTCGAGACCCTGCTGGTTTAGTTTAGATCGGTAAATTATTTATCCTGATTTGTTTTCCGATAGACTTCCTTCGCTGGTTCAGCTTAAATCGACCAATGATTTATCCTGATTCGTTTCTGGTAGACGCTTCATCTGGCTCAGTTAAAGTCGCCCGAAGATTTATTCTGATATTTCTTGCATTTGAAGTCAATAGTTATTTAGGATGGAATCTATAAGCCTATCTCCGACAAATCTTCTTCACTTCTCCAAATGGCATCTATAATCCCATTCCCAGTATACTCAACCAACAATATTACTTCTTGCACAGGCGAGTGCAAATTTATGGGCACTTAAGTGTTCAATCATCTTCTACCTTAAGTCACGAATGGCAGATATGCCAATCTAACTCTTCAGGTTTAAGAAGATTGAACAGGGGGCAATTGTTGTACCTCAAAATTTTCCCTCCCATTTTTCTTTAAATCATTCTTTCAAGGCTCTTCAAATGGTCGAAACACTCAAGGTTTGATTAGTCAAGGTGCTCCTCCTAGACCAAAGACCCATAAATAGGGTTTGGAATTTATCAAGTAAATTTGGTTTTAAAAGGTCTCAAATGGCTTCCATGGTTCTTCATAGGTGCTAAACAAGGTTCATGTCAAGTTTCAAGCCCTACATCACAAGCTTGCTCAGTCAATGGCTCAAATGCTTGAAAATTATCAGTATTGATCAAAAAGTCAACTATGGTCAACATACAGTCAAACTTCAAGAGTTTTGGTCAACATCAACATTTTGAAGTGATATTCATCATTTTATCAAGATTTGATCATGATTCCCCAAGGAAAGTCCTCAGATCATCAAAAGTCAAGAATTGCCAAATTAGGGTTTTCCTTAGGAGAAGTCAACTGAACTTTGATCAGGAATAGCTTTCTCATGCTTCATCAGATTTTGCCTAACCAAAGCCCATTTTGAAGAAAATTATATTATCTATAACTTTGTTTTTATTCTCAACTCCAAAAAATACTTCATTTAGAAGATATGGTCTCATACATTATAGGTCATTTTCAAAAAGTCAACAAAATACACTTTTTATCAAGGCAACTTACATCAAGATGATTTTCTCCAAATGCAAAAATGATTTAAATAGAAAGTGTAGAGGACATCTTTGGCTTTCCAAAATCTCCAAGATCATCTTTAAAAACCCAAAAATGAGCAAGTTATGAGTTGCACAAGTTGGACAATTTTCAAGAAATACATGAAATCTCAGTTGAGCAAATTTGTGATTTTAAGTTATTGAGCCTAACTTTTTAGAGTTCAAACATACTCATGACATAACCAAGAGCCTCTAAAACTATCCATGCATTATTTTTATTTTTATTTCTATTTATTTGAATTTTTCATTTAAATATAAAAGAAATCAAGTGAAATATAAAACAAATGGATCAAGGCTTAAGTGGGCTTGATTTGGATCATTCAAGAGGCCCAAATTCATGCAAGGTACATCACAAATGACCAGTTCATGCAGTAAACGAAAATGGCAAGGGATCATGAAGTTTGGAAACTTTTCAAAACATGATTTTTATTTTAAACCATGGTTTAATGGTATGATTCCTTGCCATGTTGTTGGCTTTAATGGTGTGATTCTTTACCATATTGATCTAGCCTCATACTCCTATATAAATACACAACATAGCAAGCCTAAAGGGGACGAAAAAAACATTGCAAAGAAAGCTTCACAAAATTCTCAAGAAAAAATTCTCAAAGTTTCAAAATTCATAACTGCATTCCCAGGCGTGATCAGTCCAAACCAGTGATCAAATCATATCCCCGAGGCTCCCAGGAGTTCAACCAGGCCAATAACCAAGCCCTTTCACGTCCAAAACTCCCACATCCGATCACATCAGTTTGGTAAGGTTTTAATTCCTCGAACTCTCTAATCATGTGATTTAAAGTAATTATATGCATACATCCATGTTGTTATCAATATTTAGAATGGATCTAACGTGTCACATGTAAGGTTTGGTGAAGAAACACAAAAATTCCATTGTTAGGGTTCAAGAACCATTGAGTTTTGGATCTCACTCTACAGGCCGTTTCAGACCAAACTAATGCCATATTTGAACTCGCAGCATGCGATTTAGGTCCAAGGATTCGAGCTTTTTTTTTTTGCAGGTTTTTAAAAAAAATATACATCATCGGAGAAGATGGTGTTTCTCCCCCATGACTTGCTAAAGCTTGGCCCAATTTAATTTTTTGTCTTTTTCTTTTATTATTTGTTTTCTTTTATTTCAATTAATTTCTTTTCCCTAAAAATCATAAAATCAAAATCACAAAAATAATTAGACTTAGATTTTTATTAATTAAATTAATTTTAATTAATCATTTGTAATCACTTTTTTAAAAAAATTAATTAATCAATTAGAATTAGGTTTTCTTTTTCTTAATTTAATTTAAATATTTTCCTAAAACAAATAAAAACAACAAAAACATTTCTTTTATCACTTAGAAATTTTTGTTTTTGTTTTTTCTCCATCCTTTCATTTTTCCTTCTTTCTTCACCCGCACGTCTATTTATTTACTCGCATTAGTTTTCATAATTATGTAACTGTATAAAGGATGTAATAGTTTTAATTAGGACTTTTACACTTTTCTTTCCCCCCGTTTTGGTTTGTAATTCCCCCACCCCGAAGCCTTGTAATAATGTAGATTTAAATTCCTGCATCTTTATTTTCGTATTAATATTAACTGTTAGATGAATGCTAATAGACTTGTATGAAAATACTAAAAGTAAACGCGCACCTATAAGGTACCTTCACTTGTTACCTTCGGATAAATAAACAGTCACGACTCTTGAACGTAAGAGATTTTAGTGGTAACCCTTTGGTTTAAAGATCATAAGTCCTTCGACGACCCTTTCGATGTTGCCTCTATATATGATCTTAAAACCTTAGGGTAATTAATAAAGTATCTTACTAGTTACTTTCGTGACTGTACGATGACCCTCGGCCGTCCCTCAAAAATCCAACGATAGGGTTACCTACTCACTAATAGTAGGATAACATTGTCTAAAGGAAAAAAGGAAAAGAACAAACCTTTCGAGTAGGTAGATAGCTCCTAGTTGCTTGCTCATAAAAACAATCAAAAATAATTTTTTCACACATACACAAACTATTTTCTAAATATTTTCTAAGACAAAAAACATTTTGTATATGTTCTTGCTGAAACGAGAAACATTACAAAGTTCGTTGCACTAAGGCGTCTTTTCAAAATATATTCAAAACACACTTACACAAAAAATCATTTTCAAAGTGATCTAGCAACTAAGAGCATGTAGATAACTACAAATTGAAAGGGTTCAAACGCCTTGCCTTTCCATAACCTACCCCCCTTACTCAAAAAATTCTCTCAAAAGGTCTTTTATGTTCTTTTCACCCTTTCCTTTGTTGGATAAAAGAAAAGTCGGCGGCAACTCTTGCTAACCACAACATTGCGATAAAATGCAAAACCAATAAAGTCAATTCTCCCACTGTATTACAACATTAATTATGAAAGGTGTGCTTTAGACATGCGACAAAATAAAACTTTAACCAAGTGGTGAGTTTGTTGTTTATTTCCCTTTATCGTATTGGTGCAGCATGCCACATCTGACCTAATTCATTATTCGTGGTTGTCACCTTGCATCTATCAAGTTAGAGTTATTCATATCATGCCTGTTGGGGTCTTTTGTCCCTAATTTTGGGTTCTTGATGGCCATTTCTTTTAACTGCTTAGATAGGGAGGTCTCATTGATTTTTACTGCCTTCCCTTTGTATTTCCCCTTTTGGTCTCGCTACAAAGCTTTATATATCCTTTGTGATTTAGAAAATTCGACACATATCATCGTCGAATCTTCATAAACATCTTGATACTTCAATTTGAGGTGGATTGAGGAGTCCACCATATCCATCATTTTCATGAAGGATATGTCCAAGATGAAATTATAGAAACTTCTGAAAGGAATTAATAGGAATTTTAGGTCGCTCGTCCTAGTGCCTGTCCCTTCTCCCAAGGTAACCATCACCTCAATATACTCCCTGGGAATATTTACTGTGTCGTTAAAGACTTCTAGTTCAGATCTCTCACACAACCAAATATTTTCCCTTTTTAACCCAAGCTTTTCAAAAAGCTCCATGTAAAATGTCACAAGAGCTCCTCAATCTTTAAGGATTCTAGATACATCGAAGTTGGCAATAGTTTGCATTATCACTATCCCAGAATATGAGGATAAGCCTTTCCTTTTTCCATTAGAAGTTTTTCCTCTCTCTTTTCTGATTTCCATTAACATAGAAATAACCCTCTTAGTTCCCTTGGAAGTTTTTTTTGCTCTAGGAAATCTGCTACTAATATAAGTGATATATTTTTGTTTCCCTTTCTGATCTCCCTCTTCCTCTCCCGTACAACCTTTCTTCCCATTGTAACTGCTTACAACCTCAATAGTTTTCTTGCGGGATGCCTTATATGGGCGAGATGAATGTTTCTTTTTTGGTGACTCATCTCGTCCTCTTTGTTTTTTCTTTCAATCAAGGTCATCTATTTAACCTCCTTTGTGAGTATACCCGGTAAGGTATCCTTTTTTGTCACTTCTTCAATCACATCCTTCAGGTAGATGCATTCATTAATGTCATGGTTGAGACTTTTATAAAAATGAAAATATTTAGATTTATCAACCCAGTTGACCCTCTAATAGGATAGGGGTTCTTGGTCCTGATTTCTTTGAACTCAAAGTTTTCAAATTATCTCTAGACTTCAACCTTGACGTGTTTAAAGGAGTGTATGCAGAAAATCAGACAATGGTCGTCTCTCTCCGTTATCTCTATGAACTTTCCTATCTTTTTTTGAAGTCCGACTGTATTCAGGGTTTCTCGTTCCATGGGTCTTCTCTTTAGAAAATAACTCTTATTTATAGTTGGTATATGGTTAGACCTTATTTAGTAGGTTACCTAAGCTATGTGCTCCTTCCAACATGTTGCACCCTTAAATTCTCCCTCCCATTTTATTCAGGGCATGCTCATTAAGGTCCTCATTTGCTCAAGGTTGACCAAGAATTGATCGGACAAATTCTCCCCTTAAGAAATGGGTTTCCATCTAAAGTTCCACCTCTCACAAATAATTTCGGTTTGCAAGGGCTTCAAATGACTTTCATGGCACCATATAGGCCTCAGCATAATGGCATAACTGAAAGAAAGAGAAGAAGTGTGCATGACAAAGTGTGGGTCAAAGGCTGAAAATATGGCTAAGGGCTTTTGGGTCGAAGCAGCTTCGACGGCAGTATGCAAGCTATTCGAAATATCCAAGGAAGGCTGGATCGAAAGAAAGCGCGTGAGGAGACTTTTTCTAAAGTCTTCGATTGGAAGAGCTATTAAAGGCATTGAAGGGTGTTGTTTTCGAATCATGGAAATATAAGCTATTCGAAGCACTACCAAAAAAGACCTTTCGATTGGCACGTTTGTTTGAATGGGCACTTTGAAAAGAAGAATATTTTCGAATCAAAAAGCTTTTACTTTATCCAAATAAACATATGGAAGGCTAATGATTCGAAGGACATGCAACCTTCAAATATGGCGTGATCGAAGGACAGCTAGAAACGAGTCATCCAAATATGAGTCATCTTGTAGTTTTAGGATCAATATGCCTCAGGCATGTGCCTGAACGTACAATGGAGTTGGGTGATCGAAGGTGCTCATAGGTTATCGTTTGATTGGTGCAATACAAGCTGTATTTACCAATCGAAGGTGAAATAAGGGTCAATAAGGATGGCTTTGTAAACGAAAAAAGGTAGTATTGAACTCAAAACTATGTTCGAAGGAGGTGAACAGAAGGAAACTACAAGAAAAGGAAATCGAAGAGAATAAGAATGAAGTTAGACTAGGAGAATTTGTCAGGTCAAATAACCAATGTAGATTGACTCAATTGAAGAAGCCATGAGGATGAAACCGCGAGAAAATCGAAGGGAGCCACTCAGTCATCGAAGAACAAGACTCGAGGGAATTCGAAAGAGTTAAGATGAGAAACCTATCCAGGTTCATTCAAAACCCAAAAGGGTAGAAAATCATCAAAAAAGTCAACCTTTTAAGGCTCTCGATTCTGCCTTCAAAGCCATGGTTAATGGATGATTCTTGCCATTCTCGTTCACCAATTCTCTCCTATAAATATAAAGATAAAGCGCAAGCAAAAAGGCCCGAAACAAGAACATTGCCACCAGAGACAAACATTTTTCCAGACAGACACACACACATCATCCAGACAAAACATTGCCTCCACAGACACATTGCCTATACACAAGAAGCTTCCCCAGAAAACCATACCAAATTCTTAAAATACATTAAATCTATCAAAATCGAAACACACCTTGCAGGCTCTTCCAGTCCAAACGAATACTAGCCCTCCTCGGTGCTTAAAGCATCCTAAAACAAGCAGGTCTCGTTGCTCCAGTAGGGTAAAATTCTAACGCTCTAATCTTTCCGTTCATGAAATTTAAATAGATTTGATGCATAGATCCATATTCATATTGTTATTCAGATTTGTTTTGACATAGAACATGAAAGGATTAAGCCAGGAATCAAGAAACACCATTGTTAGGGCAGCCTGCAACGTTCTGGTCGTATCTCCCTGTACAAACACCTTCAGCCCAAATTAATGCCATAGTTTTAACACCTCAGTATTTTTTTATGTTTTGAATATATTGTTTTCTGGTTGTTTTTATTAATGAATGAACAAATGACACGTTGGTGAAGGATGTCTGTGTAAATATTGGAGAGCCTGGGTTCGATCCACAGGTTTTTGCGTTTTTCTCATTCTTTATTTTCAGATCCAGCGTAGCATGCCTACCATGCATCCCCACTCTCAGCCACTAGATCATTATGGATCCAGATCCAGCGCCCCAGAAGCACTCCCCCATGATGAACCCTCAAGGGGCCAGCCTCACAAGATCCAGTGCATGCCTTGGGCCGCTTCCCTTTGGGCTTAATGGATATGCTTCTTAGCACCCCCCCTGTTTGCTAATCAGTACCAGGCCCACTTATCCCTTTTTTATTCATTACTTTTTTAGTTTGTTAACTTCAAAAAAATATTTTCTTTATTTAATTATAAAAATCAAATAAAATCGTAAAAAACATTAGGTTAGTATTTCTATTAATTAATCTAATTTTTCAAATAAGTTAATTAATTACTTTAACATTTTGTTTAGTTTAAAATCAATAGACTTAAGATTCTAATAAATTTTAGTTCTATTTCTCAAAAATACCAAAAAATCATTTTTCTTAATACTTAAGGTTTCAGGATATTTTTAAATTTTTTTCTTATCATTTTTCTATTTATTTTCCATTTAAATTCTAGAAAGAATGTACAGGTTGGATGGAAAATTTTGTAATAAGTTTAGTTTATTTTTTTTGTATTTTTCTATTATGTAACTGCCCGCAGGATGTAATAGCGTAGGATTTAATTTCTGCATTTTATATTTTCTGTACATATATTAACTGCTCAGATGTATGACTAATAGGATTGTATGTCAATAAATTAAAAACAAAACGTTAGCAAACCTAACATCAAGATGAATAACTGAAACATAATATAATTGCACATGCGCACCTTTAGGGTACTCCCACTTTGGTTGCCTTCAGAAAACAGTCATAACTCTCGAAACGTGAGAGATTTTAGTGGCCACCCTCCGGTTTAAAAGATCATAAGTCCCTCAATGACCCTCTCGATGTTGCCTCGGTAAAAATGATCTTAAAACCCTAGGGTAGTTACTAAGGTTTCTTGACCAGTTGCCTTTGTGACTATAAAACGTCCCTTCGAATGTCACTCAAACATCCAACAATAGGGCTACCTACTCACTAATAGTAGGATAGAACTATCTAAAGGAAAAGAGGAAAAGAATGACCCTTTTGAGTAAATTATATAGTCGTTGGATGCTTGCTCAAACAAATTTTTTACACTTACACAAAACAATTTTCAAAAACCTTTTCAAAACGCTTTATCAACACTCTTGAGGACTGATACAAGAGTTATCATAAAGAAAAGTTCCTGACTATTGGCATATCAAAAATACTTTTCAAAAACACACAAAGCACAAGGTATTTTTCAAAATGAGCTAAGCATCTAAGAGCCCGTAGAAAATTACGGATGGAAAGGGTGTTAACACCTTCCCTTTCCATAATCTACCCCCCCCCCCCTCCCACCTTACTCAGAAAACTCTCAAAAGGTATTTTTCTGTTCTGTTCACCCTTTCCTTTGTTAGATAAAAGAAAATTCAGTGGAGACTCTTTCTTACCGCAACATTTGCGAATATAAACGCAAAACCAGTATAACAGTTGGTTTTGCCACCGTATTACAAAACTGATGACTCTGCTGGGGAAAATCTATAAAGTGGGGTTACCTTAGAGTTAGATAATTTTAAAATTTTCTTTACATTCATTGTGTGTTTTGTATGCTTTACTGTTAAGGGTTTGTTTGGGTTGTTACTAAAGATCCTACAGCCGGATATGTGGCACCTTTTTAGGTAAGTAGCAATAGATTGTAGGGACTGTGCGGGGTATACCGACATGGTTAAAGAAATATCTACGTTAGTGTGACACATTTGTTGGTACCAGTAGTGTTGTAACCCAAAATTTGCTCTCCCATATTTCTCAAAACATTTCAAGAAAGATCCTCAAGTTGCTCAAGGAAGCCCAAGGGTTGACCAGACAAGCTCCCTCCTAAGGCAGTCTACCTCAAATTAGGGTTTCATGTTGCATCAAGATACTTGAGTCCAAGGGATCCCAAATTCTCACCGATGTCCTAATATGTTCTCAAGATCATCCATGTCAAGTTTCAAGCCCTACAGAGAAAGTTTGCTCAGTCAATTGCTCAAAGGCATGAAAATCGATTGTGCTAGGGCAAAAGTCAACTGTGACCCCCATCCCGTCAAACTTCAAGATTTTTGGTCAACATCCTCATTTTGAAGTATATTTCATCATTTGATCAAGGGTTGATCATGATTCATCAAGGATTGCTCATAATTCATCAAGAACCAAAAGATGCTAAATTAGGGTTTTGCATGAAAAGTCAACTCAACTTTGACCAAGCATAAATTTTGCATACTTTATTAGAAATGACCCATCCAAATATCATTTTGAAGAGGATGCCATTATCTATAATCTATCTTCAGCTCCCAAGTTCAAAATATGCACTCACAAGAAGTTATGAATTTGGACATTATAGGTCATTTTGGAAAGTCAACAAAAACACCTTTTTTGTCAAAGCTTCATACATGAGCATGGAATATCAAATTGACATAAGAACAAAAGGGTTGCTTAGAGGACATATCAATCTTTCTAAAAAGTCCAAGAACACCTTCAAAGAGTCAAAATTGAGGAAGTTATGCATTGGTGAAGTTGACCTTTTTTGCAAAATTGCCAAAAGTCAACTATGCCTAAAACATCAATTTTTGCCAAATGGGCCCAATATTTTTCACTTGTTTTGAGTTGGAAACATAGTCAAAAATTGAAGTTTTGGGCATAGTTTACTTTTGACAATTTTGCAAAAAATGTCAACTTCAACAATGCATAACTTCCTCAATTTTGACTCTTTGAAGGTGTTCTTGGACTTTTTAGAAAGCTTGAGATGTCCTCTAAGCAACCCTTCTAGTCTCATATTAATTTTATATTCTATGCTCACGTATGAAGCTTTTAAAAAAAAGGTGTTTTTGTTGACTTTTCAAAATGACTTATAATGTCCAAATTCATAACTTCTTGTGAGTGCATATTTTGAACTTGGGAGATGAATATGGATTGTATATAATGGCATCCTCTTCAAAATGAGCTTTAGATGGGTCATTTATCATAAAGTATGAGAAAGTTATGCTTTGTCAAAGTTGAGTTGACTTTTCCTACTAAACCCTAATTTAGCAACTTTTGGTCCTTGATGAATTATGAGAAATCCTTGATGAATTATGATCAACCCTTGATCAAATGATAAAATATACTTTAAAATGAGGATGTTGACTAAAAATCTTGAAGTTTGACTGTATGTAGGCCACAATTGACTTTTGCCCTAGCATAATCGATTTTCAGGCCTTTGAGCAATTGAATGAGCAAACTTCCTCTGCAAGGCTTGAAACTTGACATGGATGATCTTGAGAACATATTAGGAAATTGGTGAGCATTTGGGATCCCTTGGACTCAAGTATCTTGATGCAACATGAAACTCTAATTTGAGGTAGACTACCTTAGGAGGGAGCTTGTCTGGTCAACCCTTGGGCTTCCTTGAGCAACTTGAGGATCTTTCTTGAAATGTTTTGAGAAATATGGGAGCGAAAATTTTGGGGTACAACAACTTCCCCTGTTCAATCTTCTTAGACCTGAGGATATAGATTGGCTTTACTGCCTTTCGTGATCCGAAGGTGGAAGATGATTGAACACTAGAGTACCCAGAAATTTGCACTCGCATGAAGTGGTGTCCGTCTTGCGATGTCGGGAATGGGATTATAGATGCCATTTGGAGGTTGATGATGGGGGATGGGCTTAAAGATGCCACCCGAAGGAATCTCGATCGCATAAGAGATTCCTTAACGAGATCTTGTATACCTGTTGTTGAGGAAGATTCCGCTGGGGAATGCTAATCTCTGTCTTGAGAGAAATAGAATTCTAGGAGCTTCAGTCGTCCATTATCCTACTGGGAAATCATCTCTATTTTGAGAAAGGTTGAATTTTAGGAACTTCGGTCGTTTGTTATTCTTGTTGAGGAATCATCTCTGTTTAAATTTAGGAACTTCTGTCGTTTGTTATTCTTGTTGAGGAATCATCTCTGTTTAAATTTAGGAACTTCTGTCGTTCGTTATTCTACTGAGGCTCGGTTGAAATTTAGGAACTTCGATCGTCCGTTATTCTACTTAGGAACCATCTCTGTTGAAATTTAGGAACTTCGATCGTTCGTTATTCTACTGAGGAACCATCTCTGTTGAAATTTAGGAACTTCGATCGTCTGTTATTCTACTGAGGAACCATCTCTGTTGAAATTTAGGAACTTCGGTCGTCTGTTATTCTACTGAGGAATCATCTCTGTTGAAATTTAGGAACTTCGATCGTCCGTTATTCTACTGAGGAATCATCTTTGTTGAAATTTAGGAACTTCGATCATCCGTTATTCTACCGAGGAACCATCTCTGTTGAAATTTAGGAACTTCAATCGTCCGTTATTCTACTGAGGAACCATCTCTGTTGAAATCTAGGAACTTCAATCGTCCGTAATTATACTGAGGAACCATCTCTGTTGAAATTTAGGAACTTCGGTTGTCCGTTATTCTACCGAGGAATCATCTCTGTTGAAATTTAGGAACTTCGATCGTTCGTTATTCTAATGAGGAACCATCTCTATTGAAATTTAGGAACTTTAGTCATCCTTTATTCTACTGAGGAACCATCTCTGTTGAAATTTAGGAACTTCGATCATCCGTTATTCTACTGAGGAATCATCTCGGTTGAAATTTAGGAACTTTGATCGTCCATTATTCTACTGAGGAATCATCTCTGTTGAAATTTAGGAACTTCGGTCGTCCGTTATTCTACTGAGGAATCAACTTTGTTGAAATTTAGGAACTTCGGTCGTCCGTTATTCTACTGAGGAATCATCTCTGTTGAAATTTAGGAACTTCGGTCGTCCGTTATTCTACTGAGGAATAAACTTTGTTGAAATTTAGGAACTTCGGTCGTCTGTTATTCTACTGAGGAATCATCTCTGTTGAAATTTAGGAACTTCGGTCGTCCGTTATTCTACTGAGGAATCATCTCTGTTGAAATTTAGGAACTTCGATCGTCCGTTATTCTACTGAGGAATCATCTCTATTTAAATTTAGGAACTTCGATCGTATGTTATTCTACTGAGGAATCATCTCTATTGAAATTTAGGAACTTCGATCGTCCGTTATTATACTGAGGAATCATCTCTATTGAAGAGGAAAGGTAGAATGAATTATTATCTGGTTGTGGTCCAGGCTTCATAGCGATAAGACCGACTGCTATCTGGTCGTAATCTAGGCTTCACAGCGACTTACTGGGGAGATGAGATTAAACTTTCTATCCGATCGTAATCCAGGCTTCACAATAACTTGCTGTAGAGATCAAGATATTATCCGGTCGTACCCAGGCTTCATAGCTTGAATTTCGTGAGAATTTGATTGTATCTTTCCTGAAAGGTAAAGGTTAATTTTATGTAATGCATGACATGTATCAAGCAATGATGTTCTCAAAATAAATGAGATTGTGTTGTATGATGTTTATGCGTATGTCCTGATGTATGGATATGTGATGTTTTTATGATTCTCTCTAGCTAGGGAAAATACATCCCAGATTGCTGCTGGAGAAAAGAGTTGAATTCTTTGTTTCTGCTGGGGATAGTGAATGAAGATGACTGTGAGAATAATCTTTCTGGAGAATAAACCGGCGAGGAAATAATCTTGTGGGGAAGAATAACTCTGTTGGGGAATAAACTGACGAGGAAATGACTCTGTGGAGAAGAGATGCTTTGCTAGATAATCTATTGATTTGGAAGAATCACCTCAGCTGGGGATGAATTACCGTTGTTGGCGATGATACACTCTGTTGGGAATTGAGTCTCTGTTTGTGAATGGAATGAACTCCGCTGGGGATGATTTTCCAATGGCGACTTCATTGGGGGATAATCTTTTAGACTCTACTGGGGACAATCCTCTGTACTTTACTTGGGATAATTCTCCAAAATCCACTGGGGATAATTTTCTAGTGCCGATGGTAGATAAACTCTGCTTGGGGAGAATATTGTCGATTCATTCGCGATTCTGAACCTTAGCTGGGGAGAGTGATGTCCTGTTCGGGACCGCTAATCATCACTGTCTTTTTCGTACTCTGCGGGGAGTGAATGTACCTTGAGTCATATTCTCCAGCTAGGTCTATCCCTCTACCTGGTGAACAGAGCAACTGTACGGTCTGGACATTTCTCGCTTGCCCTTGTTTCTAATATTACGAGTAATCTCCTTTTGTTTCGCATGTAAATATTTATGAGCAGCAATTATTGTCAAATGCATATATCAAAAATGAACCATTGGACGTTCTTGCAAAACAAAACAGAAACAGAAAACAATTTGAAATTTCTTTGTGAAAATGAATTGTATTTATTTTGAAGTTGGCCTGTAAGTAGGCGTTTTTGTACAAGAGGCTGACGTCCTAGTAAGAGAACACCGCCAAAATGATGGATTTTATACAATTTGTGTTAAAACAAAGAAAAACAGCTATGTGAACAATCCCACTGGGTTCCAACTCTGCTATTGCCTTTATATCCTCGAGCATCTCATCACTTTGCTACTTGGTTAAAGGTAGATCAGATTGATTAGTGTCGTACGAGCTTGATAGTCGATACCGAAGTCTGTTTGCAAGGTGATCCAACGAGACATACCGTTACGCTTTAATCCCTAATTTTTTCCTGGACCACCCTTTCGGGTTTTCAGTCCACCGGGATACCCTTTTTTTCCCAAGCCGCCTTTTCAGGTTTTCGACTTGCCGGGTGTACAGATTTTTTATTTTCATCCCTTATTTTTTCCCGAACCCTTTTGGTTCGCCAGGAAGTCCTTATTTTTGCCTAGGCCAGTCAACCTAACGGGTCTTTGATTATGCGTAGTATTTTTTCACTATGTCTGCATTGACGGGGTGAAGAAGGTCGTCACCATCCATGGTGGTTAGAATCATAGCTCCTCCTGAGAAAATGTTCTTAACCACAAATGGCCCTTCGTACGTAGGGGTCCATTTTCCCCTGGGATCACCTTGCGACAGTATGATGCGCTTGATCACCAGATCCCTAACTTGATACTCTTGTCGTATGACTTTCTTGTTAAATGCCTTAATCATCCGGTTTTGATATGTATGACCATGACAAATAGCAGTAAGTCTCTTTTTGTCGATTAAGTTCAGCTGATCAAGCCGGGTATGTATCCAGTCGTTTTCGCTCAAACCTGCATCCTTCATAATCCGAAGAGAGGGTATCTGAACTTCAATGGGTAAGACTGCTTCCATGCCTTACACCAAAGAGTAGCGTGTTTCCCCTGTTGACGTCCGTGCTGAAGTTCGGTACCCATGAAGAGCAAACGGTAACATCTTGTGCCAATCTTTGTATGTCACTGTCATCTTCTGCATAATCTTCTTGATGTTCTTATTAGCCGCTTCAATAGTCCCATTCATCTTCGGCCGGTAAGGAGAAGAGTTTTGATGTTGTATCTTGAACTGCTTGCATAGCTCGGTGATCATTGTATTGTTGAGATTTGTACCATTATCCGTAATGATCCTCTCTGGTAGACCGCCTCGACAGATCAGATTGTGCCGAATAAACTGCGCCACGACGTTCTTGGTCACTGTAGTAAATGAAGCTGCTTCAACCCACTTCGTAAAGTAATCAATTACTACCAGGATGAAACATTGCCCGTTAGACGCAGTAGGTCTGATCTCGCCGATCATATCGATGCCCCACATTGCAAAAGGCCAAGGAGCCGTCAAGACGTTCAGAGGAACTGGAGGTACGTGCACCTTATCAGCATACACTTGGCACTTGTGATAGGTCCGAGAATGTTGATAACAGACGGCTTCCATGGTAGACCAATAATATCCTGCCCGTAGGATCTTCTTTGCCATGGTATGTCCACTGGAATGAGTTCCGAAAGTACCTTCATGTAACTATACCATAATCCTTTTTGCCTCGTTCTTATCCACACATCGCAGTAAGGTTGAGTCATGGTTACGCTTGTAAAGGATACCATTGCTGATAAAGAACTTCGTAGCGAACCTCCTCAGAAACTTCTTATCATTACCATATGAACCCTTGGGGTACTCCTGAGCCTCGAGATACCTCTTTACCTCATGAAACCAGGGTTTATCTGCTACTTCTTCAGTCTCAATGTCACAGCAATGTGCAGGTTCGTCCAACCTCTCAATGGTAATCTGGGGAGCTTTATTGTCCCACCTGACCTTGAACATAGAAGACATGGTAGCTAGCGCGTCCGCCAACTGATTATCCTCTCTGGGAAAGTGTTCAAAGGTTATCTCCTCAAAATGTGGAAGCATCGTCAATACATACTCTTTGTAAGGAATAAGATTTAGGTGCTTCGTATCCCACTCGCATTTGATATGACTGATCACGAGAGCGGAATCTCCAAACACACTTAATGTTGTACCCCAAAATTTGCCCTCTCATTCTCCAAGGCCTTTCTCACAAGGATTCTCAAGGTTCAAGCTTGCACAAGTACTTTGGAATTTTCCAGTACCAAAATTAAAAGGAAACTGACAAAAATGGAGAAAACAGATAAAAATGACATTTTGACAAAATTGGATAAAAACAAGTGTTTTTCGATTCAGCACCCTTCGATTGACTCTTGGCCTCCTTCGATTGCTCAAAATGGCTACTAGCGCGCCTCTTTCGCCTGGGCCTGTAACTTCTCGTTGTAGGCTTCGTTTGTGCCTTTTGCTGCCTGCATGCTTGCAATTGAAGGCCATGACCTACTGGCCACACATGCCCCCTGCAAGGAAACCCTTTTCGATTCACCAAGTTTGTTGCCTGCAAGCCTGCTTCAACTGGACAAGTTTGCTGCCTGCAAGCCTGCTTCAACTGGACAAGTCTACTGCCTGCATGCATCCTTCGTTTGGACTTGAAACATCTTTCGATTCCACTTGCACCAAGGGCCTCTTGCATACTTTGCTTCTTACAAGCTTCGTTTGATCCAAGAAGTGTTTTCATACAAGATGTGACTAAGTTCTTGCTTCCCTTGAAAAAGCTCCCTTCAATTCAGAAGCCAGGAACTTCCCTCATGCTAAAAAAGACACAAGGAAATGACTCCCTTTATGTTTGTTTTGATCCACATGCTTTGATTGGGCAACATGCTTCCTTCGAACACGAGCTTTCGATTGGGTAATATGTCTGTTTCGATCCAAGCTTCAACTGGGCATTAGCTTCCTTCGAGTAAGCTTGTTTCGACCACAAGCTTCGACTAAGGCAAAGGCTTCCTTCGAACATGAGTGCTTCGATCTCACTCTTGCATTCTACTCGGGAATGTCCTTCGAATCAGGAAGTAAAGGCCTCCTTTTGGTTTTCTTCAATTCAAAAGTCAATAATGTTCTGAAAGCTTCCTTCGATTCAAAAGTTAATAACCTTCTGAAAAGGGCCATTCGAAGAACACACAACTGGTCCATTCAAAGGACACACAGCTGGTGAAAACGAATGCCATGTTGTCCCAGAAAGATGGAGGATTCGACCCAAAAGATCAGGTTGAACATATAGACCCATAGGCTAGGCCACGTGTCTTCCCTTTTTAGGCCTATACCCATTTGCTGTCTAAGACCACTTGCACTTAATAGCACAGTACCACCTTTTAGAAAAGTTTGACTTGAGCCTTGCGCTTATTTTCCTTCAGAATGAAGCAACCCATCCTGAACTGTTCATCTTGCTTTTGTGGCACAAGTGGACATTTACTTTCCAGCTGGGCCTTATTTTATTATTATCTTCTGCACCCTAACTGCCAAGAGGCCCCCACATGTACTGTCACGTTACATTATTTTATCATTTATTTGCAAGGCTGACTTTGGACAACATGTCCATTCTTTCTCTATAAATAGAGAGTTCATTTGCACAAAAAAAAGGAGGAAGAGGAGAGGGAGGATAACGTATCTTCAAAATTCTCACACACCACAAAATTCTCAAACACATCAACACTTGTGAGAACAAACCCATAATTTACTTCCTTTGATTCTGAAGAACAAGTACTCTTCAGTATCCTTTGAATCCAGTTTGGAAAGAAACATAAGACTTGTTTCTTTCCTTCCTTCAAATCCAGCAGTCCAAGCACAACTCTTGGCCCCCTCTGTCAAGTCCAGAACCTTTGACCTCCACTCAAGGTCCCACACCCATTCAACGACTCCATCAAGGTAAGTCACTCTTACCCTTAAACTTTTCATTTCATGACATAACATGTAAATAATCTTTATGTTCGTTTGAAACATGTACATACCACTGTTCCTTTTGTTTCCACCCTTTTAACATATCTTTCAGAGCTACCTCTTTTCTTTTTTGCTTTCTGTTTACCTGAACTTGCTTTAACTGTTAAACTGTTTACCAAACAAATACTAGCATGGCCTCATGCCATGTTGCCATTTAATGCTTTAAATGAAAGAAACAGGAGACAGGAGTATGAAACAAAGCCTTTGGTTTCCACACTGACTTCCAGGCCCATCCAGAGACACGCTCACACTGATTTCACTGGCCCAATCGAAGAAGGCAACAAGGCAGAAAGGCCCAGCCAGAGGCACACTTGCACTAAGTCCAGGCTCAGACGAAAGGCACTCCCATGCTGGTGCCAGCCTCCAATTGAAGTACATGACCTGACTGGTGCCAAAGCCCAATCGAAGGACAGGACCTCGCCCCTGCCAAGGCCCAATCGAAAGACGTGACTTTGCTGGGTGCTAGCCCCAATCGAAGGAAGCCAACAGAATGCAAATCGAAGGCTGCTTCCCCCCAATCGAAAGACACTCATTTTTCTTACTTGTATCTTATTTTTTCCTTCACATTTTCTTGCCTTTCAATATGGTTGTAATAGTGTAGTATTTATTTCTGGCATTTTTATTGCTTTATACAAATGCTAGTAATTAGGATATGTATGGCAAGATAAAATCAACAAGTAGATCATTAAAAATCAAAGATAAATGCATGCAATCAAACACACTTGCACACATGCACCCTTAGGGTAATTCCACTTGTTGCCTAAAAAATGACCATGTTATGCATGTGGGATGTCTTAGCACAAACAATCGAAATACAAGATCATAGTCCCTCGATGACGCTATCAAAGTTGCCTTTCAAAATGATCTTAGTCCCTAAAAGAAAAGTGCTAAGTCATCTCACAACATTGCTATCATGGTCAATACGATGACCCGCGCTTGTCCCATTAAAATCCTAACACAAGGTTGTTCACCAAATACAATGGTGAAGCAACATTGTTAAAAGGGTTAAAAACATAAGAAAGATCTTTGAGTAAAATAGGGTAGACAACTCTTAGTTACTTGATCAAAAATCTTGCAAAACATCCTTGCCATTTTTCAAACACACATCACAACACAATTTCAAACCCTACTTTCAAACATTGAAAACCTTTCAAAAAAACAAAGACACCTTTGTATACATTCACACAAGAATCATTACAAAGGTTTCCACAACGATGGCCTCTTTTTTCAAAGCATTTTTCAAAACCACACACACAAAGCACCATTTCAAGCAATTGAAAAGCAAAGGCAAGTGATCTAAAACAAGTAACTAAGAGCCCATGGATAACCATGGATGAAAAGGGTGATAGCACCTTCCCTTTTCATAATCTACCCCCCAAACCCACGAAAACATCTCAAAGGTCTTTCCTGTACTTTTTGAACTTTCCTTAGGATAAAATAAAAAGTCAGTGGCGACTCTTGCTAAACCGAAACATTTGAGAACACAAACGCAAAATACCAAGTCAGTTCTCCAACCGTATCACACTTAAGAACTTAATCCTTAGGTCAATAGGGGCTCGAAGGCCCATGATGCATGCTTCATACTCTGCCTTGTTATTGGTGCAGTTAAAACATAATCGGGCAGTGAACGGAGTATGACAGCCTTCAGGAGATATGATCACGACACCAATGCCATTACCCAAAGCATTTGAAGCTCCATCAAAATACATAGACCATAGGGATCCCTCCTTAGGTCCTTCATCCGGTCCAGGTGTTTCACAATTGGTTACCAATATGATGTTCTCATCCATAAACTCGAAGTTCATGGACTGGTAATCATCCAAGGCTTTATGTGCCAAATGTTCTGCCAACACACTTCCCTTAATTGCTTTTTGGGTTGTATACTGGATATCATACTCAGTCAAGATCATCTGCCATCTTTCTATTCTTCCGTATAAGGCAGGCTTTTCGAAGATATACTTGATTGGATCCATCTTTGATATCAATAGAGTAGTGTGAGTCAGCATATACTGTCTCAGCCGGCGAGCAGCCCATGCCAAAGCGCATCAAGTTTTCTCAAGCAGTGAGTATCGGGTCTCACAATCGATAAATTTTTTGCTAAGTTAATAAATAGCATGCTCTTTTCGGCCAGACTCGTCATGTTGCCCCATCACACACCCCATCGAATTGTCGAGTACTGTCAAGTATAAGATTAAAGGTCTCCCTTCTACTGGAGGCATCAGAATATGAGGCTCTTGGAGATATTCCTTGATCCTTTTAAAAGCGGCCTGACACTCATCATTCCACTTTACCACTTGATATTTCTTCAGCAGCTTGAAGATTGGATCACAAGTAGCAGTCAAGTGTGAGATGAATCGGGCAATATAGTTCAGACGTCCCGAAAAGCCTCTGACTTCTTTTTCAGTTCAGGGAGCTGGAATTTCCTGTATAGCCTTCACCTTTGCAGGATCCACTTGAATACCTTTATCACTAACGACGAAACTCAGCAGCTTACCAGACCTTACCCCGAAGGTGCACTTGTTCGGGTTTAACCTCAGCTTATATAACTTCAACCTGTAAAATAGCTTCTGAAGATGGTCGAGGTGTTCTTCCTCAGTCTGGGACCTTGCAATCATGTCGTCAACGTACACCTCAATCTCATGATGAATCATGTCATGGAACAAAGCGACCATGGCGCGCTGGTACATTACCCCAACATTCTTCAATCCGAACGGCATGACCTTGTAGAAAAAGGTACCCCACTGCGTAACAAAGGTTGTCTTTTCCATATCCTCGGGAGCCATTTTAATATGATTGTAACCAGAGAAACCATCCAAAAAGGAGAAGACCTTATGTTGTGCGGTGTTGTCGACCAAAACATCGATGTGAGGCAGAGGGAAATCATCCTTGGGACTTGCCCTATTCAGATCCCTATAGTCAACATACATCCAAACTTTACCATCTTTCTTCGGTACTGGAACCACGTTGGCAACCCACTGCGGGTAAGAAGTGACTGCTAGAAAACTGGCGTCAAACTGTTTCATAACCTCAGCCTTGATTTTCTCATACATTTATGGGCACATTCGACGAACTTTCTGCTTCACTGGAGGACAGTATTCTTTGGTTGGCAAGCGGTGAACCACAATATCGGTATCCAACCTAGGAATATCATCATAAGACCAAGTGGAGATCTCAACATAGTCACGCAACATCTGTATCAACCGTTGCTTGACACTAGACTCCAAATTTGCACCGATCTTGGCCTCTTTCTTGTCCTCTTCTGTACCCATATTCACTGATTCCACTGGCTCTTCATGGGGCTATATGGCCCTCTCTTCCTGAAGTAACAATCTAGCAAGTTCACCAAGCACTTTGCAATCATCCTCACCTTCGTCCTCGACTTGGTTGATCGGACTTTCGAAGTCATAACTGGCAGTAGCAGAGTCGTTATCAGTGGGATCCAGAGTGGATGTGGACCTGTATTATGATATATGAGTGTGTGTAAGACTATAGATGTTTTAATAAAGTGCAAGATATAAAAACAAGGAGCACAAAATTTGTAATGCAAAAGAACGTCCAATGCTTTATTGATGATATATGGAAATGACAAATATTAAGCCCTCACAAACAAAGCCACGGTGCCTCGAGTAAGACACTGGGCCGTAAAGTTTTAAATTGTCTGTTACAAATTTCAAAACAAAAGTCTTATTACTGTGTAATAAAAGAAACGAGCATGGAATCCTTCGCCGTCCAATTGCTCAATCCACCACCGGTAGTCGGGTAAATCCAGCTGTCAATATCTGATTCTTCTTCATCAACCTCAATTGCATTCACTCCCTGATCATGTTTGGGCATAGGTGCCGTTATGACGTTGGGCTTTTATGGCGCCTCAAACTCAATCTCCTTAGCTTCAATCAGATCTTGTACCTTATTTCTCAAGGCCCAGCAGTTGTTCGTATCATGCCCCGGACTATCAGAGTGATAAGCACAACGGGTGTTTGGATTATACAGTTGTGATGTAGTACTGGTATTCTTCGGAGCTTCCCTCAGAGTCACCAAGTTGGTATTCAACAACTGTGGTAAAATTTGAGATAGGGTCATACTGAGCCGAGTATACTGCCTTTGCGGTCTCTCTACTCTTTGTTGATTATTGCGTTGTGGGGCAACTGTTGGTCTTGATATTACCACCGCATTAACTGCTTGGCGGCATTCAGGACGATTTTGGCTCCTCGAGTTGTATACTGCACTAGCATATTTTCTGAAAGGCTTCTTCTTTTTGCTTGATGAAGCACCTTTATGTATCTTGCCACTCTTGATATCGGCTTCAACTCTTTCCCGGGTCAAAATTAATTCAGTGAACCCAGACGATGAACTTCCGATCAAATGGTTGAAATAGGGACCAGACAAAGTCCCAAGAAACATATCCACCAACTCCCTATCATACATAGGGGGTTGGACTCTTCCATCAAGATCTCTCCACTTCTGAGTGTAATCCTTAAAGCCTTCGCCTGTACCTATAGACATACTCTGAAGTTGAGTACGTGTGGGGGCAAGGTCGGCATTATATTGGTATTGCTTATAAAAAGCAACAACGAGGTCCTCCCAGTTGCGTACATTAGCACCTTCCAGTTGATAGAACCATTCAAGTTGAGTCCCTGACAGACTATCTTGAAAAAAATGAACCCAAAGGTTCCTATCAGCAGTATATGGTTGAATCTTTCTGACATACGAGCGGAGGTGTAGCTTCGGACAGGATACCCCGTCGTACTTAGCAAAGACATGAGCTTTAAACTTGTGTGGGATCACCACCCCAGATGTCAGAACCAAATCTCCAAAGTCCAACCCAGGTATCTTCTGGATCTCCATTGCGCTCAGTCGATCTTCAAGTTGCTTATATCTATCCTTGGCAGGAGGATACTGGTCTTCATCAAAACCAGTGTCATTGTCAGAAACCACATGACTAGGAGCCTTCCTTTCCTCTTGATTCTCTCCCCCTCCAGATGAATGGGATAGATCAACTTCCTCTCGCAATCTATTCCCAAACCTGTGACCCATATTCAGCAGGACCACCTTCTTCTTCTTCTTCTTCTTCTTGTCCTTCAAGATAAGAGTCTTCAAATCTTGTTGACTCTTGGCCAAGTTCAAGAACATCTCCTGGAATTGAGCATTCTGAGCTTGCAGAGCCTTGATGGCTTGATCAGTAGGTGTTTCAGAAGACATGTTATGCTGAAATAAACAGCAAAGAAGATGAGAAACCTGTAATGGTACCTGTAATGAGGTGCATGGGAATGGAATGCGTATGAAATGATTTCAAAGACTTAGAGAGATTCAAATTTGTAAACCAAAATAAAACACACTTTATTAGATTAAAACGTGTAACAATGTTTAACAAATGCCTTTAAGGAGTTACAAAAGAAATACTGAAAAGCAAATCTAAACTAGAAACAATAAAAAACATTAGAATTCCCATGGTCGTTTTCCCTTCGTGCTGACATAATCGTTGATTGTCCTTTCGTTCTCAAGCAGCCTTGTAAGCTTCAGGATCTTCCGTTCCTTCTCATGATACTTTTCTCTGTAGGTATCCCTTTCTTCCCTTAGTTGGATCCAAGATCTCTTCAATGCCCCAAGATCAGTAGGCATGTATGGACAGAGGACCGTATAAGGAACACCTTCTTCATTGGTATGTTCTATGATCACCGGAAAAACAACTTCATATGGCATCCCTATCTTTTGAGCACGGGATCGAACCCACTGGAGTTACGGTTGCATCGGGAGAGAATTCTTCATTCCTAGCTCATGTGGGTCAGACCTGTTCACCGCGCCCTAAGCTCGTATAAACCTGCGGCGATGTCCCTCAACATCCCCCTTGTAATCAAAGACAATGCCTGTAAGCAGCAGCTCATGGGGACCATCTCTCTGAGCGCGTCCAAACTGTCATAGAGCCAAACAAGGATTATAGGTGATACCCCCTCGAATTCCAAGCAACGGAACATTAGGGTATTCCCCACAGTGATCAATGACAGATACTTTTTCCATATCTTTAGTACTCCAAAGGATGTCTGTATGAGCAAGGGACATGATTCTGTAAGCCCAACCTACACCTTCCTCATTCTTCAAAACATACTTGGGGAGGTGTGAAATAAACCACCTCGCCAGAAGCGGCGTACAACACAAGAGGGTCCCCCTTCTTCACACGGTACGTGTATAGAGGGCATGTAGAATATCACCTAAAAGAGTAGGCACTGGGTTACGAGACATGAAGATCTTGACCGCATTCACATCTATGAAGGCATCTGGATTCGGGAACAGAACCAAGCCGTAGATAAGGAGAGCCAGGATGTCCTCAAATGCTTGAAAGTCCAAACTATCCCACAACTGTTGAGCTTGATCGATCAAAAACTTAGCCAAGAAACCTTTAACCCTGCTCCGAGTCTCCCAGTTAGACACTACATCAGCCATTTTTAGATGTAGGTCTGAAGCAATATTCTCTGGCCTAGGAGCTATCTCTAAACCTGTAAAGGTGTCTGCTCGAGGATAGATATACCCATTAAATCAGAAAACTCCTCCAAAGTAGGGACTAACTGATAGTCCGGGAAGGTGAAACAATGATGCAACAGGTCAAAGAACTGGAACAGCACACTCATCATTTGCCCATCCAACTTTGAAGTGACCAAGCTAAGGAGGTGACCATGTCTTCTAACAAAGGAAGAAGTATCAGGGACCTTTGAGGCCAACTCTCTGAGCTGAGCGGGGATTTGCACGAAGCTGATTCGAATGGTATTTCTGCGCATAGAAGCCATGATCTGCAAAACAGAACAAAGATGAATCCCCTCGGTCTTTGAAATGGTTAGTCTAATGAAATATGCATGCGATGTCATGATTCATGATGTCATGATAAAAACACACCACAGGTATCACATATAGTAAACATGGTAAGGGCAAACAAGTCACACAAGAGCCCTTATATTTCAGGCTGGCGTGGAGTTTAGATATTACCCTCTTGCAGTTTAGTTGGTTCAACATGTCCTAATAATAGTAACGGGTTCTAGAGGTTCTCAATATCACTGACCATCCTCCATCGGTCATAATTCCAGTCATGCAATCTTTTCTTGCAGCCGGAACCATCTCGAGAGTATGGTCTCAATGAGTGTAGCATACTGCTACTTTCTATGGCCAAGTTGGTCAATTATAGGTTCTAAGGTCAGTTGATGCTTAATGACCCATTAGCAGCCCCATACTCTCCTTGTTGCTCCACAAGGGATATCGGTACCAACTAATGTGTCACACTAACGTAGCCACTACTTCAACTGTATCGGTCTACGCTGTACAGTTCCCTCACAGTCTATTGCTACTTACCTAAAAGGTGTCCCCCAGATCCGGGTTAGGATCTATAGTAACTCTGATACAAAACCCACAAAGATAAAGCAATTAAATCAAACAATTGAAAACAATATGATAAACTAATCCAAAGGTATACCCCACTTATTAGTCCCCAGCAGAGTTGCCAGTTCTGTGATACGGTGGGTAGATTATAGAAAGGGAAGGTATTAGCACCCTTTCTATCCGTAGTTATCTACGGACTCTTAGGTACTTGCTCATCATTTTCAAAATTATTTTCTTTGTGTTTGTGTGATTTGAAAAGCTTTTGTTTTGACTTCGATTTAACTCTTACTTCTGTCTTCAAGAGTGTAATGGAGTGTTTTTGAAAACTTTGTTTGTAAAGGAGTGTAAGTGTGAAAATTTTGTTTTGGATTGAGCAAGTACTTAAGAGCTAATTTACCTACTCGAAAAAAGAATCGTTCTATGTTCGTTTCCTTTAGACAATGCTATCCCACTATTAGTGAGTAGGTAGCATCGTCGTTGGAGTTTTGAGGGTCAATTCTAAAGGGACGTATGGTCACTAAAGCAATGTTAGGACGTCTTCGTAGTAATTCTAATGTCTTAGATCAATTATTCGAGGCAACTATTTCGAGGAAACCATTCCGAGGCAACTTTTCCAAATCGGGACTTTGATATTTATTTAGACAAAAGGACGACCATTAAAGAATCCTATACTCAATGACCATTTACCGAAGGCAACCAAGTGGGAGTGTACCCTAGGAGTGCGCATGTGCGAGTGATTCAATTTTAGATTATTATCTTTGCACATTTTAGGGTTATCTAACTGTTTTAAAATTAATCATACACTCTTGTCATGCATCCTAATATCATACATCTAATAGTTAATAATTTGCGGAATTTAAAATGCGGAAGTTAAACTACGCTATTACAAGGCTTCGGGTATTTACATAGCCAAAAACAAACCCTTTGAAAATAAAGCGACAAATAAAATAAAAATCCTAATTAACTATTACAACTTGTGAATAGATACAATAATTGGGCAAAAATAATAATAAAGCGCGCGATGAAAATTAGAACGAGTGTGAACTAGGGTTTTAACCCTTTTAAAACCTAATTAAAAGAAAAATTGTTTTTGTTGTTTTTAATATATTTTTTAAGAAAAAAGAATTAGGTTTTAAATTAAACACTAAATTAATTAGTTAACTAAATTAATTAACAAAAATAATTACATGGCCTATTTTTTATGTTTTTTGGTTAATTTTTAAGAAAAGAAAATCTAATTAAATTTGGACAAAACCCTAATTTTCTAATTATTTTTAAGTATTTACAAAAAGAATTAAAATTATCTAAAATTAATAACTTAATTAAATTAATTTAATTTTTGTATAAAAATAAATATCTCAAATTTAATTAGATAGAAAAATATTTTTGTGATTTTTTTAATAAAAAGAAAATTAATTAATTGGTTAGCAAAATAAATAAATAATTTAAATAAAACAAATATGAAAAAGAATAGAGAAATAAATAATGGGCCTGAGAGGGATTTTTGGGGGTGCAGATAGCATTTCTGGGCCCAAGAAGAGTGAGGTCCATGTTGACTTGCATGATCATGTGCTTTGTGTTGACTAGGCTTCATGATGCACCTTCAGATGATGGCCATCAGATTTGGCCATCTGGTGATCTAAGGGCTAGATCTTGAGAGTCTATGGTAGTCCCTTAGCTTGTAAACGCGTTGGATCCTGAAAAGAAAAATAACATGGAGAAATTGGGGGACCTGGGATTCGAACCCAGGTCCTGAGGCACGTTCCAGCGCTTAGCAACCAGCTGAGCTAGCGTGATTAGTTGTTATAATAACACAAAACAATAATTATATATTAAAAAGCCACATATATCAATTCAGCGCGCGGAAATTTGAACAGGCCAATGGTTGATTGCCAACTGGTCAACTTCTTCCTTGGATTTGTTGGTAAAAGTTCCAAACTTTTACCTACGAACGTTTGTCCGTACCTACAAGTCCTGTCATTCTCAAAATTCAACATACGAATGATAAATAAAAACTAAAGCCATGGTTAGTTTCGTCTTGACCTGCTGAATATCATGATGACCTTTTTATGGGCCAATTTTGCCTGCACATAAAACTCCTAATTCGAAGCTACAAACCCTAGTCATGATGAAATTTTATACAAGCCATATAAATGCAATTAAACAATATAGGAAGCTTGCAAATGTTCCATGGATCAAGAATATATGGTTAATTTGTGCTAACAATGCCTAAATCATGCAAACCGAATTCAAGAATACATGGATGTCGTGATGGACTTACAACGCGATGTAGGGCCTGGAAATGCTTGATTTTAATTGCTTTTGCTTGCTGATGACCTCAGGAAACGATTGGAATAGTCCAAGGGTCTTAAATTGTCCTCTAAGTGTGAATTCATGTTTGCACTTTTTCTTGATTTTTCAAGTTTGTGTTCTTGATCACACGCCTCTTTCTAACCTAGTTTTTGGTTTGTCTTGCTTCTATATGTATTGAGGAATGTATTAGGGTTGATAGAATGTACTCAATCTTCCTCCATCAATGAGTTTGATTTTGATTTGATACACCTTGAATATCTTTCCAAAAATGGCCTAATTCAATCTTTTTGTCCACACCATGCCTTTACACGAATTTGATTTGATGCTAGCTGGAATTTAAGACCTGAATCATGTAAAAAATCTTGAGTTTTCAATGTTTTGGATTTTATATGATTTGTTTTGATTTAAAATGATTTAAGTCAAATAAAAATCAAAATAAATAAAATAAATAAGATAATTACAATTGGAAAGGGCTAGAGCTCGTGGACTATGTTTCCAACTCAAAACAAGTGAAAAAGATTGGGCCCATTTGGCAAAAATTGAAGTTTTGGGCATAGTTGACTTTTGACAATTTTGCAAAAAAGGTCAACTTCAAAAATGCATAACTTCCTCAATTTTGACTCTTTGAAGGTGTTCTTGGACTTTTTAGAAATATTTAGATGTCCTCTAAGCAACCCTTCTTATCTCATCTCAATTTGATATTCCATGCTCATGTATGAAGCTTTGACAAAAGAGGTGTTTTTGTTGACTTTTCAAAATGACCTATAATGTCCAAATTCATAACTTCTTGTGAGTGCTTATTTTGAACTTTGGAGATGAAGATGGAATGTAGAGAATGGAATACTCTTCAAAATGAGCTCTGGATGGGTCATTTATCATAAAGTATGAGAAAGTTATGCTTGATCAAAGTTGAGTTGACTTTTCCTACAAAACCCTAATTTAGCAACTTTTGGTCCTTGATGAATTATGAGCAATCCTTAATGAATCATGATTAACCCTTGATCAAATGATGAAATATACTTTAAAATGAGGATGTTGACTAAAAATCTTGAAGTTTGACTGTATGTAGGCCACAATTGACTTTTGCCCTAGCACAGTCGATTTTCAGGCCTTTGAGCAATTGACTGAGCAAACTTCCTCTGCAAGGCTTGAAACTTGACTTGGATGATATTGAGAACATATTAGGACATTGGTGAGAATTTGGGATCCCTTGGACTCAAGTATCTTTATGCAATATGAAACCCTAATTTGAGGTAGACTGCCTTAGGAGGGAGCTTGTCTGGTTCACACTTGGGATTCCTTGAGCAACTTGAGGATCTTTCTTGAAATGTTTTGAGAAATATGGGAGGGAAATTTTTGGGGTACAAAAATAACCAACTTCAGGGTATGTCTATGGGTACCGGCGAAGGCTTTAAGGACTACGCTCAGAAGTGGAGAGATCTTGCTGGAAGAGTCCAACCCCCTCTGTCTGATAGGGAGCTGGTGGATATGTTTCTCGGGACTTTGTTTGGTCCGTACTTCACTCATTTGATCGGTAGTTCATCATTTGGGTTCACTGAATTGATTTTGATTGGGGAAAGAGTTGAAGCCGGTATCAAAAGTGGCAAGATATAGAAAAGTGCTTCATCAAGCACAGAGAAGAAGCCTTTCAAAAAAGAAGCTAGTGCAGCTTACAGCTCGAGGAGCCAAAACCGACCTGAACGCTGCCAAGCAGTTAATGCGGTAGTAATATCAAGACAAACTATTTCCCCACAATGCAACAATCAGAAAAGAGTAGAGAGACCGCAAAGGCAGTTTACTCGGCTCAGTATGACCCTATCTCAAATTCTGCCGCAGTTATTGAAGACCAACTTGGTGACTCTGAGGGAAGCTCCAAAGAATCCCAGTACTACATCACCACTGTATAATCCGAACGCCCGCTGTGCTTATCACTCCGATAGCCCAGGGCATGATACGAACAACTGCTGGGCCTTGAGGAATAAGGTGCAAGATTTGATTGAGGCTAAAGAGATTGAATTTGACGCGCCAGAAAAGCCTAATGTCATGACTACTCCTATGCCCAAGCATGGAGTAAATGTTGTGGATGATGATTCATTCGTGACCTCTGTGGAATACGTTTCTACTCCATTGATGACAGTGAAGAAGAACTTATTATCAGCCGGTTTATTTCCGGGCTGTGGCGAAGGTTGCCACCTGTGTTCCATCCTACCTACTGGTTGCCATCTATTGAAGTCAGGTGTTCAACGCCTGATGGATAACAAAGAAATCTTGTTCGAGAAAACTTTGGTTCCATTGATTCCTGTCGAAGATGTTTCCATAATAACCATTTCCGCCAATCCTTCCAAGGCTTCCTCGAGAAAGCCTGTTAGGATTACACCCGTTACAAGAGTTGCTCTATTGATCATAACTATCCCTGGTCCTATCCCGTACACTTAGGATAAGGCTGTCCCGTGGCACTATGGGGCCGATGTGTATTATCATGGGATCAAACAAGACTTGAAGGTTGAAGAGGCTGATACTGATGTCAGAAATATTGTTGGGTCTAGCAAGGTCACCCGAAGCGGAATACTTTTCTCCCCTACGATCTCCCCACCAACTGTTCAGAAGCCTGTTGCTGTTTCACTTGCCAGTACATCTACTATTGTCCTTGTTCATGTTCCAATCATTACCCCTGTCACCGAGTAATCTGACGCTCGGGGAAAAGAGATCACCAGTGAGCCTACTCGGACGGAGGCACCGAAGAAGATTATTGTTGAAACCTCTAGGCAGGAGATAGAGGAAATTTTGAAGATTATCAAGAAAAGTGACTAGAACATAGTCGAACAGATAGGGCAAACCCCGTCGAAGATCTCCATGTTATCTTTATTTTTGTGCTCAGAAGCCCATGCTAAGGCTTTAATTTCTTTCCTGGAAACTGCGCATGTGCCGCAGGAAACATATGCTGATCAATTCAAATACTGTGTGGCTAGTTTGACCGCTGATAACGGGTTGGGTTTCTTCGATGTAGATCTGACTACCGTAAAGAAGCACAATGACGCTTTGCATGTTTCGATCGAGTGCAGGGGTACTACTCTGGCTCACGTGCTGGTGGATACTGGGTCCTCGTTAAATTTTTTACCCAAGAAAGCGTTAGACTGGTTGGACTGTGAAGGGTTGGTGCTGAAGCCAAGTAATATTGTGGTTAGGGACTTTGACGGGTCCAAAAGAATGGTACACGGGGAGGTGGATGTCCCTGTTAAATTTGGTTCCCAGACTTTCACATCTACATTCTATGTGATGGACATCTGACCATCTTATTCTTGCTTGTTGGGTCGCCCGTGGATTTATAAAGCTGGGGCGGTGACTTCCACGCTCCATCAGATGTTGAAATACCCAATGAAAGGGAAAATTGTTACAATACGAGGAGAAGAGGAGTACATGGTGAGCCACCATAACTCTTTTCGGTATGTGGAGATGGACGGGGAGTTCATTGAAACCCCGTGTCAAAATTTTGAAGAAGTCCCCCAAACTCTAGCGTCGACTGAAACTGTTGCTGAAGATCCTCCGATGAAGATGGCTTCCCTCAAGGATGCCCGGGCTGTTATTGAAAAAGGTGGGTGTGCAAATTGGGGCCAACTCCCTGATTATGCACACAAGACTGACAAGTTTGGTTTGGGTTTTACTGCAGAAGCTCAAAGAGTTGTTCGGCGTGCGCGGATTGGAAGACCTCCCCTGTGTATCAGTAATCCGGAAGTGAATGCAATTGAAGATGATGTTGAAGAGTCTGAGTTTGACAGTTGGATTTACCCGACTACCGACAGTGGATTAAGCAATTGGACGACAAAGGACTTCGTGCCCATTTCTTTTATTACACATTAATAGACTTTTGTTTTGAGTTTTGTAACAGACAATTTGAAACTTTACGGCCCGGTGCCTTGCCCGGGACACCGTGGCTTTGTTTGTGAGGGATTTATATTTGCCATTTCCATATGTCATCAATAAAGCATTGGACGTTCTCTTGCATTACAAATTTTGTGCTCCTTGTTTTTTCTATCTTGCACTTCATTAAAACAGCTATGGTCTTACACACACTCACATATCATAATACAGGTCCACATCCACTCTGGATCCCACTAATAATGACTCTGCTATTGCCAGTTATGACTTCGAAAGTACGATAAACCTAGCCGAGGAGGAAGGTGAGGATTATTACGAAGTGCATGGGGAACTTGCTAGACTGTTACTATAGGAAGAGAGGGCCATACAACCCCATGAAGAGCCAGTGGAATTAGTAAATCTGGGTACAGAAGAGGACAAGAAAGAGGTCAAGATCGGTGCCAATCTGGAGTCTGGTGTCAAGCAACGGTTAATACAAATGCTACGTGACTATGTTGAGATCTTTGCTTGGTCTTATGAAGATATGCCTGGGTTGGATACCGATATTGTGGTTCATCGCTTGCCAACTAAAGAAGATTGTCCTCTAGTGAAGCATAAAGTTCGCCGAATGTGCCCAGAGATGTCTGAGAAAATTAAAGCTGAGGTCATGAAACAGTTTGATGTCGGTTTTATAGCAGTTACTTCTTACCCGCAGTGGGTTGCCAACGTGGTTCTGGTGCCGAAGAAAGATGGTAAGGTTTGAATGTGTGTTGACTATAGGGATCTGAACAGGGCAAGCCCCAAGGACGATTTCCCTCTGCCTCATATCAATGTTTTGGTCGACAACACTGCACAGCATAAGATCTTCTCCTTTATGGATGGTTTCTCCGGTTACAATCAGATTAAAATAGCTCCCGAAGACATGGAGAAGACAACTTTTGTTACGCAGTGGGGTACCTTTTGCTACAAAGTCATGTCGTTCTGATTGCAGAATGTTGGGGCAACGTATCAGCGCACCATGGTCGCTTTGTTTCACGACATGATTCATCATGAGATTGAGGTATACGTTGATGAAAAGATCGCAAGATCCCAAACTGAAGAGGAACATCTTGACCACCTCCAGAAGCTATTTGACAGGTTGAAGTTGTACAAGCTGAGGTTAAACCCGAACAAGTGCACCTTCGGGGTGAGGTCTGGTAAGCTGCTGGGTTTCGTCGTTAGTGATAAAGGTATTCAAGTGGATCCTACAAAGGTGAAGGCTATACAGGAAATTCCAGCTCCCCGAACGGAAAAAGAAGTCAGAGGCTTTTTGGGACCTCTAAACTATATTGCCCGATTCATTTCACACCTGACTGCTACTTGTGAACCAATCTTCAAACTGTTGAAGAAAGATCAAGTGGTAAGATGGAATGATGAATGTCAGGCCGCTTTCGAAAGGATCAAGGAGTATCTACAAGAGACACCTATTCTGATGCCTCCAGTTGAAGGGAGACCTCTGATCCTATACTTGATAGTATTCGACAATTCGATAGGGTGTGTGCTGGGGAAGCATGACGAGTCTGGCCGAAAAGAGCATGCTATTTACTACCTTAGCAAAAAGTTTACCGACTGTGAGACCCGATACTCACTGCTTGAGAAAACTTGTTGCGCTTTGGCATGGGCTGCTCACCGGCTGAGACAGTATATGCTGACTCACACTACTCTATTGATATCAAAGATCGATCCAATCAAGTGTATCTTCGAAAAGCCTGCCTTGTCCGGAAGAATAGCAAGATGAAAGATGATCTTGACTAAGTATGACATCCAATACACAACCCAAAAGGCAATCAAGGGGAGTGTGTTGCCAGATCATTTGGCTCATCAGGCCGTGGATGATTACCAGTCTATGAATTTCTAGTTTCTGGATGAGAGCATCATGTTGGTGACTGACTGTGAAACACTTGGACCGGATGAAGGACCTGAGGAAGGATCCCGATGGTCTTTGTATTTAGATGGGGCTTCAAACTCTTTGGGTAATGGAATTGGCGCCGTGATCATATCTCCTGAAGGCTGTCATACTCCGTTCACCGCCCGATTATGTTTTAATTGCACCAACAACATGGCCGAGTATGAAGCGTGCATCATGGGCCTTCGAGCAGCTATTGACCTAAGTGTTAAGTTCTTGAGTGTGTTCGGAGATTCCGCTCTCGTGATCAGTCAGATCAAAGGCGAGTGGGATACGAAGCACCCAAATATTATTCCTTACAAAGAGTATGTATTGACGTTGCTTCCATACTTCGAGGAGATAACCTTTGAACACTTCCCCAGAGAGGAGAATCAGTTGGCGGACGCGCTAGCTACTATGTCTTCTATGTTCAAGGTCATGTGGGACAATGAGGCTCCCCAGATTACCATTGAGAGGTTGGACGAAACCGCACATTGCTGTGACATTGAGACTGAAGAGGTAGCAGATAAACCCTGGTTTCACGAGGTAAAAAGGTATCTTGAGGCTCAGGAGTACCCCGAGGGTGCATCTGTAAATGATAAGAAGTTTCTGAGGAGGTTCGCTACGAAGTTCTTCATCAGTAATGGTATCCTTTACAAGCGTAACCATGACTCAACCTTACTGTGATGTGTGGATAAGAACGAGGCAGAAAGGATTATGGTAGAGTTACGTGAAGGTACTTTCGGAACTCATTCCAGTGGACACACTATGGCAAAGAAGATCCTACGAGCAGGATATTATTGGTCCACCATGGAAGCCGACTGTTATCAGCATTCTCGGACATGTCATAAGTGCCAAGTCTATGCTGATAAGGTGCACATACCTCCAGTCCCTATGAACGTCTTGACAGCTCCTTGGCCCTTTACAATGTGGGGCATCGATATAATTGGTGAGATCAGACCTACTGCGTCCAACGGGAATTGTTTCATCCTGGTAGCAATTGATTACTTTACAAAATGGGTTGAGGCAGCTTCATTTGCTACAGTGACCAAAAATGTCGTGGCACGGTTTATTCGACACAATTTGATTTGTCGGTATGGTGAACCCGAGAGGATCATTACGGACAATGGTACAAATCTCAACAATACTATGATCACCGAGCTCTGCGAGCAGTTCAAGATACAGCATCACAACTCTTTTCCCTACCGGTCGAAGATGAATGGGGCTATAGAAGCGGCTAATAAGAATATCAAGAAGATTGTGCAGAAGATGACGGTGACATACAAAGATTGGCACGAGATGTTACCGTTTTCTCTTCATGAGTACCGAACTTCAGTACGAACTTCAACAGGGGAAACACCTTACTCTTTAGTGTATGGCATGGAAGAAGTCTTACCTATTTAGGTTCAGATACCCTCTCTTCGGATTATGAAGGATGCAGGTTTGAGCCAGGACGACTGGATCCAGACCCAGCTTGATCAGCTGAACTTAATCGACGAAAAGAGACTTACTGCTATTTGTCATGGTCAGACGTATCAAAAGCGGATGATCAAGGCATTTAATAAGAAATTTAGACGACAAGAGTATCAAGTTGGGGATCTGGTAATCAAGCGCATCATACTGCCACAAGGTGATCCCAGGGGAAAATGGACCCCTACGTATGAAGGGCCATTTGTGGTTAAGAACATTTTCTCAGGAGGAGCTATGATTTTAACCACCATGGATGGTGAAGACCTTCCTCACCCCGTCAATGCAGACTTAGTGAAAAGATACTACGCATAATCAAAGACCGGCTAGGTTGACTGGCCTAGGCAAAAATAAGGGCTTCCCGGCGAACCAAAAGGGTTCGGGCAAAAATAAGGGATGAAAATGAAAAAAAACTGTACACCCGGCAAGTCGAAAACCTGAAAAGGAGGCTTGGGCAAAAAAGGGTATCCCGATGGACTGAAAACCCGAAAGGGCGGTCCAGGAAAAAACTAGGGATTAAAGCGTAACACTATGTCTCATTGGATCATCTTGCAACCAAACTTCGGTATCGTCTATCAAGCTCGGACGACACTAATCAATCTGATCTACCTTCAACCAAGTAGCAAAGTGATGAGATGCTCGAGGATATAAAGGCAATAGCAGAGTTGGAACCCAGTGGGATTATTCACATAGTTGTTTTTCTTTCTTTTACACATACTGTATAAATTCTATTGTTCGGCGGCATTCTCTTACTAGGATGTCAACCTCTTGTACAAAAAACGCCTATTTACAAGCCAACTCCAAAATCAATACAATTCATTTTCACAAAGAAATTTCAAATTGTTTTTCTTTTTTGTTTTGTCTTGCAAGAACGTCCAATGTTTCATTTTGATATATGCATTTGACAATAATTGCTTCTCATAAATATTTACATGCGAAACAAAAGACGATTACTCGTAATATCAGGAACAGGGGAAAACAAGAAATGTCCAAACCATACAGTTGCTTTATCCACCAGGTATAGGGATAGACCTAGTTGGAGAAAACGATTTAAGGTACATTCACTCCCCGTAGAGTAAGAAAAAGACAGTGATATTAGCAGTCCCGAACAGGACGCCACTCTCCCCAGCTGAGGCTCGCAACCGCGAATGAGTCGGTAATATTCTCCCCAAGCAGAGTTTATCTATCACCAGCACTGGAAGATTATCCCTAGTGAAGTTTGGAGAATTATCCCCAGTAGAGTCAAAAGGATTATCCCCAGTGCAGTCACAACTGGAAAATCATCCCCAACGGAGTTCATTCCTTTCACAAACGGAAACTCAATTCTCAACAGCGTGTATCATCGCCAGCAATGATAACTCATCCCCAGCTGAGTTTATTTCTCCAAATCAACAGATTCTCTAGCAAAGCATCTCTTCCCCACAGAGTCATTTCCTCGTCAGTTTATTCCCCACGGAGTTATTCTTTCCCACAAGATTATTTCCTCGCCGGTTTATTCTCCAGCAGGATTATTCTCACAGTCATCTTCGTTCACTATCCCCAACGAGAGTGAAGAATTCAACCCTTTCCTCCAGCAACAATCCGGGATTTACTTTCCCCAGCTAGAGGATATCATAAAAACATTGCATGTCCATACATCATGACATACGCATAGACATCACAACACAATCTCATTTATTTTGAGAACATCATTGCTTGATACATGTCATGCATTGCATACAATTAACCTTTACCTTTCAGGAAAAGATACAATCAAATTCTCACAAAAGTTCAAGCTATGAAGCTCGGATCCGACCGGATAGTATCTTGATCTCTACAGCATATTATGAAGCCCGAATTACGATCGGATAGCAGTATCAAACACTGCGAAGCCTTGATTCGACCAGAGAGTCGTTTATCTTTAAGTTATAAAGCCCGGAGAACAATCGGATAATAGTTTGATCCATAGCAAGCCGTAAAGCCCGGATTACGACCGGATAACAGCTCAACAAGTTATTGTGAATCCTAGATTACAACCAGATAGAAATACGAGACCATGAAGCCTGGATTACAACCAGATAATGGTAGAAGACGTTGTGAAGCCTGGATTACGACCAGATAGTAGCCAAAGACACCGCGAAGCCTGGATTACGACCAGATAGTGGTATATCTTTAACACAAGTTATGAAGCCCGGATTACGACCGTATAGTATCTTGATTTCCTCTAAACACCATGAAGCCTGGATTTCGACCAGATAGTGGTATGAGACGTCGCGAAGCCTGGATTATGACCAGATAAGAATCGGAAATTGCAAAGCCCGGATTACGACCGGATAGCAAGTTTAATCTCATCTCCCCAGTAAGTCACTGTAAAGCCTAGATTACGACCAGATAGCAGTCGGTCTTATCACTATGAAGCCTGGACCACGACCAGATAGTAGTTCATTCTCATCTTTCCTCTTCAACAGAGATGATTCCTCAGTAGATTAACGGACGACCGAAGTTCCTAAAATTCAACATAGATGATTCCTCAGTAGAATAACGGACGACCGAAGTTCCTAAAATTCAACAGAGATGATTCCTCAGTAGAATAACGGACGACCGAAGTTCCTAAAATTCATCAGAGATGATTCCTCAGTAGAATAACAGACGACCGAAGTTCCTAAAATTCAACAGAGATGATTCCTCAGTAGAATAGCGGACGACCGAAGTTCCTAAAATTCAACAGAGATGATTCCTCAGTAGAATAACGGACAACCGAAGTTCCTAAAATTCAACAAAGATGATTCCTCAGTAGAATAACGGACGACCGAAGTTCCTAAAATTCAACAGAGATGATTCCTCAGTAGAATAACGGACGACCGAAGTTCCTAAAATTCAACAGAGATGATTCCTCAGTAGAATAACGAACGACCGAAGTTCCTAAAATTCAACAAAGATGATTCCTCAGTAGAATAACGGACGACCGAAGTTCCTAAAATTCAACAGAGATGATTCCTCAATAGAATAACGGACGACCGAAGTTCCTAAAATTCAACAGAGATGATTCCTCAGTAGAATAACGAACGACCGAAGTTCCTAAAATTCAACAGAGATGATTCCTCAGTAGAATAAAGGACGACCGAAGTTCCTAAAATTCAATAGAGATGATTCCTCAGTAGAATAACGGACGACCAAAGTTCCTAAAATTCAACAGAGATGATTCCTCTGTAGAATAACAGACGACCGAAGTTCCTAAAATTCAATGTTTCTCAAAACAGAGACGATTTCCCAGTAGAATAACAGACGACTTAAGCTCCTAGAATTCTATTTCTCTCAAGACAGAGATCAGCATTCCCCAGCGGAATCTTCCTCAACAACAGGTATACAAGCTCTCGCTAAGGAATCTCTTATGCGATCGACGCTCCTTCGGGTGGCATCTTTAAGCCCATCCCCCGTCAGAAACCTCCAAATGGCATCTATAATCCCATTCCCGACATCGCAAGACGGACACCACATCATGCGAGTGCAAATTTCTGTGAACTCTAGTGTTCAATCCTCTTCCACCTTCGGATCACGAAAGGCCAGCAAGCCAATCTACATCCTCAGGTTTAAGAAGATTGAATAGGGGAAGCTGTCGTACCCCGAAATTTTCCCTTCCATATTTCTCAAAACATTTCAGGAAAGATCCTCAAGTTGCTCAAGGAAGCCCAAGGGTTGACCAGACAAACTCCCTCCTAAGGCAGTCTACCTCAAATTAGGGTTTCATGTTGCATCAAGATACTTGAGTCCAAGGGATCCCAAATGCTCACAAATGTCCTAATATGTTCTAAATATCATACATGTCAAGTTTCAAGCCCTACAGAGAAAGTTTGCTCAATCAATTGCTCAAAGGCCTGAAAATCGACTATGCTAGGGCAAAAGTCAACTGTGACCCCCATACAGTCAAACTTCAAGATTTTTGGTCAACATCTTCATTTTGAAGTATATTTCATCATTTGATCAAGGGTTTATCATGATTAATGAAGGATTTCTCATAATTCATCAAGAACCAAAAGTTGCTAAATTAGGGTCTTGAAGGAAAAGTCAACTCAACTTTGACCAAGCATAACTTTCGCATACTTTATGAGAAATGACCCATCCAAATCTTATTTTTAAGAGTATTCCATGATCTACAATCCATCTTCATCTCACAAGTTCAAAATATGCACTCACAAGAAGTTACGAATTTGGACATTATAGGTCATTTTGGAAAGTCAACAAAAACACCTCTTTTGTCAAAGCTTCATACATGAGCATGGAATATAAAGTTGAGATAAGAACAAAAGGGTTGCTTAGAGGACATCTTGAGATTTCTAAAAAGTCCAAGAACACCTTCAAAGAGTCAAAATTGAGGAAGTTATCATTGGTGAAGTTGACCTTTTTTGCAAAATTGCCAAAAGTCAACTATGCCTAAAACTTCAATTTTTGCCAAATGGGCCCAATCTTTTTCACTTATTTTGAGTTGGGAACATAGTAAACGAGATCTAGCCCTTGCCACTTGTCATTATCATATTTTTATTATTTATTTTGATTTTTATTTGAATTAAATCAAATTTAATCAAAATAAATCATGAGAAAATCTAAAGCATTGAAAACTCAAGATTTTATACTTGTTTCAGGTCTCAAATCCAGTTGGAAAGTATTTGAAATCGTGCAAGGCATTGGTGTGGACAAAAAGATTGGTTTTAGGCTATTTTTGGAATGATATTCAAGAGAATCAAATAAAGATCAAATTCATTGATGGAGGAAGATTGAGATCAGTTTTGGAACCCTAATACATTCCTCAATACATATAGAAGGAATGCATACCTAAAATTAGGTTAGAAGGAGGCGTGTGAACCAGAACAAAAACTTGAAAAAACAAGAAAAAGTGTAAACATGAATTCCTACTTAGAGGCAATTTCAAGATCCTTGGACCATCTCAATCGCTTCCTAGGATCCCCAGCAAGCAAAATCAATCCAAAACGAGCACTCCCAAGCCCTGAAACTCGATGTAAGGCACTCACGATATTACACTTTTCTTGAATTCGGTTTACATAATTCTTGCACATTCATCACATTCTAATCATATATTTTTGTTCACCGTCCTATTTGCAAGCTTTCTATAATAGTTAATTATATTTTCATGGCCTGTATGGGATTCCACCATTATTAGGGTTTATAAGCTCGCTTTGGGGTTTTGAATCCAGGCAAAATTGGGCCATGAAAGGGCCACCATTGAACTCAACAGGTCTAGACGGGTCCATCCATGGCCTTGGTTTTTATTTATCACGTTTGTATTTGATTTTAAGAATGACAGGGGCTATATCTACGGACAAACATCCGTAGGTAAAAGTTTGGAACTTTTACCAATAGATCCAAGGAGGGAGACGACTAGCTGGCAATCAACCATTGGCTTGTTCAAATTTTCGCGTGCTGAATTGATATATGTGGCCTTTTTAATATTTGATTATTATTTTGTATAATCATAACAACTAACACAATTGGCCCAGTGGTAGTCAGGAAAGCGTTAAGGCGTTGGGGAGCTTGAGGTCAGGGGTTCGACCCCTGCCTCTAACGTTTGTATTTTTCTTGATTCTTTCTACATATCTCATACGTACATAAGTAGGGGGACTACCATAGACCTCACCATCCAATCTTACAAGTGGCCAGATGGCCAAATCTGATGGCCATCAATGAAAGAGCACCAAACGCCTAGTCAAACGCATTGCATGGGATCTCAGAAAGTCAAAACGAACCTCCTTGTTTTGGGACTAGACTTGGCTATCTACACCCCGATATTGCTCAGGCCCAAACTTCTTTCTCTATTCTTTTTACATTCATTTTATTTAATTTAATTTATTTACTTTACTAACACAATTAATTATTTCTTTTTATAAAAAAGAAATCACAAAAATATTTTTTCATCCAATTAAATTTAGGATATTTATTTTTATCAAAAAATTAAATTAATTTAATTAAGGTTGTTAATTTTAGGTAACTTAGATTATTTTTGTGAATAAATTAAAAATAATTAGAAAATTAGGGTTTTTGTCTAAACTTAATTATACTTTTTTTTTTAAATAACCAAAAACCAAAAAATAGGCCATGTATTTATTTTCATTAATTAATTTAATTAACTAATTAATTGTATATTTAATTTAAAAAAACTTAATTCTTTTTTTAAAAAAATATATATTAAAAAACAACAAAAACATTTTCTCTTTTAATTAGGTTAAAAAAGGGTCAAAACCCTATTTTCTTCCCGATCTTAATTTCATCGCGCGCACTTTATTATTTTATTATTTTTACCATATTGATGTAACTGTCTACAAGTTGTAATAGTTTAAATTAGGGCTTTTATTTTTATTTATCGCTTTATTTCTTAAAGGGTTTGTTTTTGGCTATGTAAATACCCGAAGCCTTTTAATAGCTTAGTTTAATTTCCGCACTTTAATTTCCGCAAAATATTAAACTGTTAGATGTATGAATAATTAGGGTTGCATGACAAGAATGTATGTAAACTTTAAAACAGTTAGCAAACCTTAAATGTGCAAAGATAAATAATCTGAAATTGAATCATTCGCACATGCGCACTCCTAGGGTACACTCCCACTTGGTTGCCTTTGGTAAACGGTCATTGAGTATAGGATGCTTTAGTGGTCGTCCTTTTGTCTAAACAAAGATCAAAGTCCCGATTCAGAAAAGTTACCTCGGAAAAGTTGCCTTGGATATTGTTGCCTCGGATAATTGATCTAAGACATTAGGGTTACTACTAAGACGTCCTACCATTGCTTTAGTGACCGTACGTCCCTTTCAAATTGACCCTCAAAACTCCAACGATGATGCTACCTACTCACTAATTGTGGGATAGCGTTGTCTAAAGGAAACGAACATAGAACGATTCTTTTTTTCGAGTAGGTAGATTAGTTCTTAAGTACTTGCTCATTCCAAACAAATTTTTCACACTTACACTCCTTTACAAACAAAGTTTTCTAAAAACACTTCATTACACTCTTGAAGACAGAAGCAAGAGTTAAATCGAAGTTAAAACAAAAACTTTTCAAATCACACAAACACAAAGAAACAATTTTGAAAATGATGAGCAAGTACCTAAGAGCCCGTAGATAACTACGGATAGAAAGGGTGCTAATACCTTTCCTTTCTATAATCTACCCCCTGTACTCAGAAATATCTCGAAAAAGGAATTTTTCTGTGCTTTTTTCCTTTCCTTGTTGGATAAAATAAAAGTCGGTGGCGACTCTTGCTTACCGCGACATTTTGCAAACACAAACGCAAAATGCAAACCAGCAATCCCTAAAAAAGAGGGAAACAAGTCCCTGTTCTGGCCACCGTATCATAAGTAGCCCTTGAGTTTAGTCAAGGAGGATATGGGGCATCTGTGTGGTGTCATGAAGCACTAATTGACCTTAGAACCTTTAATTGAACAACTTGGCCATTAGGAAGTAGTGAGATAGCTGACTATGGTGCAGTCCAAAGTTGGTTGATACTCGATACTATGCTCATTGAGATCAGACTTTTGGGATATTTCGGTTGCCAATAAAGAAGCTTGCGCTGAAACAATGCCTGATGAAGAAAGATCAATGATATTGAGATTCCCTAGAACCCGATTACTATTACTAGGACAGGTTGAGCCAACTAAAACTTCAAGAGGGTACTTACCTACAAACCCCATTCAAGCCTGAACCTAAGGCTACTTGTGTGACTTGTTTGCTTTCATTATCTAACAACTTGAACTCCTTGCAGGGCTTGTTTGTTTTCATTACCTAACAATGTGAGTTCCTTGCAGGACCTATTTGTATCCATTATCCAATAACCTAGGTTTCTTGCAAGATTTACTTGTTTACGCCACCTTAAAGTTTTGCTAGGTGCATAGCATACACATCATAACATCATACCATAGCATTTCCTTAACCATTTTGAAGTTCTGGTATTAGATATGTGATGTCGAAAGAGATGTCACAACACAAATATATGTTTTCAAGTAAGGTGCAGTAAAATCAAAAGCAGTAAAAACACAAGAGATTGTTCACCCAGTTTAGTATACAACAACACCTACTCTAGGGGCTACCAAGCTAGGGACAAGTTCACAAAATAGTATCAATTCATAGACCCACAGTAAACAACCAATATATGAACTAATCACTTAATCACTACCCAAGCTAAACTTCTACCTAAGACTCACCTAGGTATGAGGCCATCCTCAAATCCCTTTAATCACTTACAGAAGTTATAAGTTTGAAACACTTCAACCATTTAATGATTAAAAGCTTATGAATGATACACAATTAACAACTAAATTACTTAAATAATACTTAGTGTATTACAAATAAAAAGCATAAACTTCTAATCAGAAATAAAGTATTCTTCTTCAAAAATTGCTTGTCTTTGAATAAGGAAGCGAGTCCTTATATATGTGCAGCTTTGGGCTTGGGCTTGAAAACAAATATTCAAATCTTTTGAATATTTCCATAAAAATAGGCTAAGATATAATTATGAAATTTGAAAAATTTTCGTCCATATTTTTCGCAACCTGTAGTTCACAAATCCTGAGTTATAGAGTGCTAGAAATCAGGAAACAAAAGACTTATCTTATTTTGGGATGAGATCAGTTTAGTAGGCAGATGTCAAGACATCTGCTTTGACATCATTCAGAACAGTTTTGCTCCAAATGTTAAGACATTTAGCAAAACATTAACAAGTCATTGTTTTACCAAAATTGTTCTCAATAAACACTTACAAGCTCCCCCTTTGGAAAATTTTGGCTAAAACATTATTAGAGTATATTATTAGAGCAGCAACACAATTATCAGAGCATTATCAAGGTAGCAGCAAGTAAGGCAATCAAAACATACATTCAATTAGCAGTTAGCTGTTAGCACAGGGAGATGTCAAAACATCTTCTGGGACATAAGGCTCCCCCTTAAGTATTGAGCTCCCCTTCAATCAATGTTCAGTAGTCAGTCAATTGTTAGTCAGTCACTCACTCACTTTCTCTCCCCCTTTTTAGTCATAATATGCCAAAGAAAAGATGCAATCAAAGGAATATCAGTATTAGGGTACATACCATAAAATTCAGATGCCAAGCACATGCTAGTGCCAAAAAAAGAAACAAAGTGTTCAGATAAACATCAAATAGTTTAACTGTCATCCTGACCAGTTGACTTAGTTGAAGCAGAACTTCTTTCCTCACTAGAATCTTCACATTCAGAGCTCACTGCATCATCAAGGTTGTTATCCTTTTGTAGGTCCTTGATCATCTTTTCAAAGACTAGCTTCCTAGCTGAGCTCACTATGATCACATCATCTAATTCCTTGCAAGCTTCCTTTAGTTCATTGATCATTTTATCCTTAGTGGAGATCTTTGTCAGCAGGAGCAGATGTTAAAACAATGTCTGGGACATGTTTTCCTGAAAAGAGCTTAAAGTGGAGGGTCAAGGCAGACTTCCTCTTGCATACAACATCATTTCCACTTAGGATTCCAGGTTGCTGATTTAGGATAATTCCAGAGGAGGGAAGGAAAAGCAATTGGCATCTTAGTGGCACAAGTTCCTGCATGTTTGATGGTCTGGTCAAATATATAAGTCCCATAATCAAAAGGTTTTTGGTTTCCAATAGCATAAATGAACTTTCCTAAACCAATGGAGATGGTTGAAGTGTGATTAGTGGGAACCCAATTTGCATCTCTAATCCTATGTAAAATTGCATATTTCCCACTCAGTTTGCTGACTGGAAGTTTTTTTTTCATTGGCCACTCACTTACTTGATTGGCAGTAATGGCTCTACACACTTGATTGTCTGTAACTTCCAGCTTACAACATACATCTTCAGACCTATCTAGAAATTTGTTTATAATGGCAGGAGAAAATTCAACACACTTTCCTCTAACAAAAACCTTTCTATATTCCTTACTCTTATGGTCAGCATAGTCAACATGAATAGTAATAATAAACTCCTTAACAAGAGTTTCATAGAAATTTGTAAACCTGGTAACTATTTTCATCAGTCTAGCATAGGAGATTAGCTCCATGATTTCCTTACATTCCAAGGCACCAGCTCCAATTTCTCTCTCCAGGGTAATCCCTCTTTGATACACATACTTCCTCTTTTCAGCATTCCCAACAGAGTGAAAGGAGATGTTGTCAAGTGGGGCATCAAGAACCCTAATAGACAATTTCTTATTTGCAGACTTTTTGATAGGAGAGATGTCCTGGACATCGTGCTCGACATCATACTCAGAGTCAGTCTCTTCAACTAGAAAAACTTTCTTCTTACTCTTGGACCTTTTTACAGCATCCTCATCATCATCAGTAGAAGTAGCAGGTCTAACTTTTCCCTTGCTAGAAGGAGGGACCACTTTACTTCCTGTTCTTAGGGGTCCATACATAGTTTTCTTCTTGATAGTCTTGGGAGGGGGTGTGATGCTTGCATCTTTCACTCTCCTGGACTTTAGCCTTCTAGAAATACCAGATACAACATTAATGATGAGCTCATTGTCAGAGAGCTCTTCAACATTGACAACATCCACAACATTGTGATATTCTCCATTCTTGGAGGCAACAAAATTTTCTTCAACATTTTGATAAACATTTTCCTCAACATCTTGATCAACATTTTCTTCTTCCACATCTTTTAGGGAAGAGGTAGCAAGCTTCTCAAGTTTGCTATTAGCAGCATCATTCTTGGATGATTAGCAGCATCATTTTTGGATGGTTCAACAACATCATTCTTAGGATTACTTCCTTTCTCAGCTGGAGGGGGCATGCGAGCAAGGGGAGTAGAAATCCCACGCACAACAAATCCTTTATTTAAAACTCTGTCCACAAGTCTTCTGATGCTTCTATCAACATTGACAATATCTTCTTCAGTTCTACTGTCAGTAGCAGAAGAGGAGTTACCTTTATCATATTTAGATTTCTTAGCTGGTGATGATCTAGGTTTCTTAACCTTTTTATCAAGCGGAGGGATCGTTGATTGAGGAGTAACATCTAGTACTCTATCAACAGAAATATTTCCATTTGCAGATTTTGAGGAAGATGGTGTGTGATGTTGAGATATGTTTGAAAAATTTCTGGCAAGGAGATGAGGAATGGCAAGGGTTCTTCTTCTATTGAGGAGAATGAAGAGTTTGTGAAAGTAGAGAGAAGAGATGTAGTAGCGTGTGGGAAACAACTTTAGGCAGTCTTGTAATGGTTGTTTTTTAAAATTTATTTATTGGAAACACAAACAATATAATATCACTTTAATGATATTCCCACACACTTTTAATTTCTACAAACCCTCATATAAACATATTCCTAATTTTCCTCTTAAATTCTCAAATTGATTAGCATCCAAAGCCTTAGTGAAGATTTCAGCCAGTTGCAATTCAATGGCTACATGTTCTAAGGCCACAATCTTTTCTTCAACAAGCTCTCTTATGAAGTGATGACGGATTTCAATATGCTTGGTCCTGCTATGTTGAATAGTATTATTTGAAATGTTAATGGCGCTTAAATTGTCACAGAATAATGTCATGACATCTTGTTTGACATTGTATTCTGTTAAGATTTGTTTCATCCAAACCAATTGAGAACAACTGCTTCCTGCAGCAATGTACTCAGCCTCAACAGTGGATAGAGACACACATTTTTGCTTCTTGCTGAACCAAGATATGAGGTTATTTCCCAGAAATAAGCATCCTCCTGATGTACTCTTTCTATCATCAGCACTCCCTGCCCAATCAGCACCATAAAAGCCAGTTAAGGCAGATTTTGATCCATGAGAGTACAACATACCATAGTCACTTGTCCCATTCACATATTTGAGAATCCTCTTTACATGGTTGACATGGTTAACTTTGGGATCAGCCTGATATCTTGCTCATACTCCTACAACAAAGGCAATGTTTAGTCTACTAGCTGTGAGATATAGAAGACTGCCTATCATTCTTTTGTAGCGACTTTGATCTACACTCACTCCTCTTTCATCTTTAGTCAACTTCAGATGTGTGGGAGTAGGGGTTCTTTTGTGACTTGCATTCTCCATCCCAAACTTCTTTACTATATTCTTGGCATATTTTCTCTGAGATAAAAATATGGAGTCTTCCATTTGTTTAACTTGCAGACCAAGAAAATAGGTTAATTCACCAACAAGATTCATCTCAAATTCAGAATGCATCTGCTTGACAAAATTTGGAATGATCTCATTTGACATCCTAACAAATGCAATATCATCAACATAGATTTGAGCAATCATGATCTTCCCATCTTATTCTTAGACAAAGAGAGTCTTGTCTATGCCACCTTTCCTATATCCATTTTCCCCAAGGAATATTGGCAGTCTCTCATACCAAGCTCTTGGAGCTTGACTCAATCCATACAGATATTTCTTCAGTTTATAGACATGTTTAGGACAATTTGGATCAAAAAATCCTTTTGGTTGTTCAACAAAAACTTCTTCATTCAGGTATCCATTCAAGAAGGTACTTTTTACATCCATTTGGAACAATTTAAATTTCAAAATGCATGCAACTCCTAACATAAGTCTGATTGATTCAAGTCTAGCCACATGAGAAAAGGTTTCATCAAAGTTCACTCCTTCAATTTGAGTGTATCCTTGAAAAACTAACCTTGCCTTATTTCTAGTGACCACCCCTTTTTCATCATATTTATTCTTGTATACCCATTTAGTGCCAATCACATTTTTCCCTTCAGGTCTTGGGACCAGATCCCAAACTTCAATCCTACTGAATTGTTCCAGCTCCTCTTGCATAGCATGAATCCAGAACTCATCAGTTAGGGCCTCTTTGACATTCTTAGGCTCAATTTTTGATAAAAAGAAAGAGTTAGAAATCCCTTCTCTTGATCTGGTAGTAACTCCCTTGTTTGAATCTCCTATGATGAGCTCCTTAGGATGATCTTTCAGAGTTCTGATTGAAGGTCCTTTATTGAGCTGACTAGGTTGGGGATCTTCTTGAGGAGGATTAGAATCAATACTTGTGTCATTTGATTCAGTTGGACTATCAGGCAAAGATATTCCAACATCTTCTGAAACATCTTCTTCAACATTCCATCATCTATCATCAATAGTAACATTTATTGATTCCATCATTACATTGGTTCTGGAGTTAAACACTCTGCATGCTCTGCGGTTTATAGAGTATCCCAGGAATATTCCTTCATCACTCTTGGGATCCATCTTCCTTCTTTGTTCGCGATCAGCTAAGATGTAACATTTTCTTCCAAAAACATGAAAGTATTTTACAGTTGGTTTTCTTTCCCTCCATATTTCATACAATGTAGCTAAAGTGCCTTTCCTTAGAGTGACTATGTTATGAATATAGCATGCAGTATTCATAGCTCCATCCTAGAAATGGTAGGGTAGCTTCTTAGCATGAATCATGGCTTTGGAAGATTCTTGGAGAGTCCTATTCTTGCGTTCTACAATCCCATTATGTTGAGGAGTAATAGGAGAAGAGAATTCATGGCTGATTCCTTCAGAAGAGCAAAACTCAGCAAATTTTTGTTCTCAAATTCTTTTCCATGATCACTCCTGATTCTTATGACATGATTTTCCTTTTCCCTTTGAAGTCTTTGACAAAGATCTTTGAACACTTCAAAAGTTTCTGATTTTTCTCTAATAAAGCTTATCCATGTGTATCTAGAAAAGCCATCAACAACAACATAAGCATACTTCTTACCACCAAGACTTTCAACTTGCATAGGTCCCATCAAGTCCATGTGAAGAAGTTCTAATACTTTTGATGTAGTAAGATGCTGAATCCTCTGATGTGACATCTTAGTCTGCTTTCCAATTTGACAGTCACCACATACCCTTTCTTCTTCTATCTTGTGCTTAGGAATCCCTCTCACTGCTTCTTCAGATATAATTCTCTTCGTACCTTTCAAATGCAAGTGCCCCAATTTTTAATGCCATAGTTTAACCTCATTCTCTTTAGCTGAAACACATGTTGAGGTGAGGTGTAACTCTTGAGGAACCTATAGATAACAATTGTCTTTTCATTGCACACAAGAAATTCTTCTTTGGAGAAGTTAACTTTGAATTCTTGATCAAATAGTTGTCTTATACTTATCAGGTTAGTTGTTAACCCTTTCACAAGTAGCACATTATCAAGTTTAGGAACTCCTGAATAGTCAAGCTTGCCAACACCTTTGATTTCTCCTTTTGCTCCATCACCAAAAGTCACATAACTGGTGGAATGAGATTTGACATCCACCAACAGATTCTTGACACCTGTCATGTGTCTAGAACAGCCACTATCAAAGTACCAGTCATCTTTGGTTGATACTCTGAAAGAGGTGTGGGCAATGAGACTTATAACATTAAACTTGGGAACACATTGTTTCTTCTTTTTGCTGTTTTAGGGAATCTTATCATTTTTGGGAGGAGAAGAATTTTTAGGATACCCATATAGCTTGAAGGGCCTTATATGTCTAAGCCTTCCACAGTGATGACATTTCCAAGGCTGGGGATTCTCACTGGTGTGATTAATCTTTTTCTTCCCATGATACCCTTTCTTCACATGAGGTTTCCCAAGACGTCCTTTCTTATCATGATGTTTTCTCACATGTTGAGACATCTGATTCAACATCTTTGGTTTAGCCTTGGCATGTATGGTAACAGATACAGGCTGTTTACCATGGTATTTATTCTTTATATGATGTCTTCCAGAATGTCCTTTCTTACCATGATGTTGAGACATTTTATTCGACATCTTTGGTCTAGGCTTGGCATGAGTGGAAACAAATGAAGGCTCTTATGAGTTAGGTTCCTTTTTCTCATTGAAACCTAAACCACTCTTATCTCCTCTCACTCTTCCTGCTTGGAGAATTTCATCTAATGTGTCAGACCCATTATTCAGCATCTTGAGAGATTTGACCATTCTATCAAGATTTGAATTTAGAGAAGTGACTTCACATTCCAGATCAGAAATAGTTCTAACATGCTCTTCCATTTCCTTCTTTAGCCGAGTTATAAGGGCTTTTTGTTTCTCCCCTTCAAGACACACTTCTACACTTCTGAGACATGATTCTTTGTATGAAGCAGCTAACTCATCAAAGGTTAGTTCCCCATCACTAGACTCTTCATCAGATACATATTTTCCTGTCAATGCTTTAACATATTTAGTAGATTCTTCAAGATAACTCTCTGAGTCCTCTTCAGACCAAGTAAAAGATAGATTCTTCTTCTGTTTCTTTAGATATGCAAGACATGCAGCTCTAATGTGACCAAAGCCTTCACATTCATGGCATTGTATTTCCTTCCCTTGAGAAGTTTTTTCTTCAGCCCTTTTTCTTCCCATGTTAGATGAGATGTTCTTGACATTTGACCTTTGGTTCCTGTCCATTATTTTTATCACTTTATTAAATTTTCTTCCAAGCATAGCTAGGTCATTTGATATTCCACCATCTGAATCCAGATCACAGTCCTCTTCTTCATCTTCAATATTGGATACAAAGGCTATGCTTTTGTTTTTCTTCTCAGATATTTCATTTATGCTCAATTCAAATGTTAGAAGGGATCCAACAAGTTCATCCACTTTCATTTTATCAATGTCTTGGGCTTCTTCTATAGTAGTTACCTTCATATCAAATCTCATGGGAAGAGACCTGGGCATCTTTATCACCAATTTGTCTTCGGGTATTTTCTCTCCTAAAGCACTAGAGGAACTAACAATTTCAAGGATGTTCATATGGAAGTCATTTATACTTTCATCATCTTTCATCCTTAAGTTCTCAAATTTCATGGTGAGCAGCTATAGTCTTGACATCTTAACTTTGGATGTGCATTCTTGAGTAGATTGAAGAATTCCCCATGCATCCTTAACAACTTCACAAGTATTCACCAATCTAAAAATATTCTTGTCAATTACATTGAATATAGAATTCAAGGCTTTAGAATTTCCAAGAGCAAGTTCATCTTCTAACTTAGACCAATCTTCTTCAGGTTTTAGTTCATCAGTAGGTTCTCCATTCTCTCCCAATTTGACAGGGTGTTTCCATCCTCTTAAAATAGCTTTCCAGGCCCTGCTATCTAAGGACTTTAAAAAGGCAACCATACATGGTTTCCAGTAGTCATAATTTCTACCATCCAGAATGGGTGGTCTGTTCATAAATCCTCCTTCCTTATCCGTAGTACTAGAAAGTTTCTTCCCTGGATCTCACCCAGATAAAGAGCAGGATGCCTGCTTTGATACCAATTGAAGTTCTGGTATCAGATATGTGATGTCGAAAGAGATTTCACGACACAAATATCTGTTTGCAAGTAAGGTGCGGTAAAATCAAAAGCAGTAAAAACACAAGAGATTGTTCACCCAGTTCAGTGTATAATAACACCTACTCTGAGGGCTACCAATCCAGGGACAAGTTCACTAAATAGTATCAATTCATAGACCCTCAGTAAACAACCAGTTTACGATCTAATCACTTAATCACTACCCAAGCTAAACTTCTACCTAATACTCACCTAGGTATCGGGCCATCCTCAAATCCCTTCAATCACTTACAAAATTTAGAAGTTTGAAACACTTAAATCATTCAATGCTTAAAAGCTTATTGTTGTACCCCAAAATTTTCCCTCCCATATTCTTCAAGATTTGCCAAAAGCATGCTTCAAAATCTCCCCAAAGGTTGCACAGTTCAAGGGCCTCCTAACAGTCAAAAACTAGGGTTTTGGTTCTGGCAAAGAAATTGAAGTTTCCAAGGGTCCAAACAAGTCCCACATGCCTATAAACATGGTCAAGCATCCTCATGCCAAGTTTCAAGACTCGCAGCACAAAATTGCACAGTCAAAAACCCTAATTGCCCTACAGTCAACTGCAGGGGCAAAATGGTCATTTGATAGTCAAAAGTCCAAATTTTTGATCAACATCTTATTTTGAAGTCACAAACATCATTTGATCAATTCTTGATCATGATTTTCAAGGCATGGCTCAAAAATTCTCAAGATGCAAAAGTTTCCATATTTGGACAGTTGAAAAAGTCAACTGTAACTTGACCAAGGCATAACTTCCACATGGTTTATCAGAAAAATTCCATCCAAAGCTAATTTTGAAGAGAATGACATTTCCTACAACTCCTCTTCACACTTCAAGTCCAAGAAATTCTCTCACAAAAAGTTATCAATCTCAACATTATAGGTCATTTTCAAAAGTCAACAAAAAGGGACTTTAAGTCAAAGACCATAACTTGAGATTGGTAAATCAAAATGACATGGGACCAAAAGCATTGGTTAGAGGACTTCAAGACCTTTCCAAAATGTCCAAGAACATGATCAAAGCTTACAAATTGAGCAAGATATGCCTTGTGGAAGTTGGGAAATATTTGGGAATTTTGAAAAGTCAACTTTGCTTCAAATGCCTCAAAATTGCTAATGGGCCACATTTTCTTCCAAGAATCATTATCCAAAGGCTATGCACGACCATTTGACCAAAAGGGGATTTATTTCATCATTTTTTATTATTTATTTGAATTTTTATCATTATTAATTCATTTAATGAAATAAAATATGACAAAAATAGAAAACCATGTTTTTTAATCCCTTTTTGCAGCATATTCTCTCCATAAAACCTCAAGATTTCGTGCACACTCAATTTGGAAAGAGTTGGCCATGATTGGTATCAAAAGCACATGAAAAAGATTTGAAAAGATTTCATTAAAAATCAAATATTTGATTCATCAAAACATTGATTTCTTGGCTTGAATTTTCACCCTAAAACATTCCCATACATAAACAGAAGGCAACCCTAATGCCAGGAACCTTCAAGCTGCGCCTCAGACCTCATACAAACTTGGCATTTTTTGTGAAAAAGTTCAAAACTGAAAACGCACTTAGAGTTGGTTTCAAGGCAAAGTGACCATTCCAATAGCTTGCCAAGGCCTCAGGGAAACTTTCTGAATCCTTTTCCACGCTTCTAACCTCAGGAATTGGTATATAGAAGTCAAACTTTCTCAAACTTTTTGCATAATCGTGTTTCATAATTCATGCCATATTTTTGATTTCTAACGCTTGATTTGTACTAGTCTAATCATTCTGAAGCTAACCATGCCATTCAATTGAGTTTTCGTGCCCTATACACGAATCCACCATTGGAGCTCGTTAGGGTTTCAAAGCTGTAAAATTAGGGCTTTCCTCTTCAGGAAAAATTAGACAACAAGACCAGGACCATTGGACTCAGAAGCTCCAGACGAACCTGTTCATCACCTCGCGCCTAATTTATCATGGCCCATGGTGTAATCGCTATTTTTCGCAGGGTATATTTAGTGGGGGTTTAGAACCCCCGCTATCTCTTTTCTGATTACAGGTACAATGAGGACGAAGCCTGCGTGTCCTATCTTGGTTGGACTATTCAAATTTCAGCGTGTTTTTTTTTATTAATAGCATTAGTGTGTTTGTTTTTATATATTAATTCCTTTCCATTGTAATAAGAAAGTGGCACAACAGCTCAGTTGGTGGAACGTGGTGCTGACAAGCATTGGGACCTGGGTTCGATTCCCAGGTCCCCCTATGTATTTCATATTTTTTCAATTAACATGCTCCTGTGCAGCTTCTCACCAAAAGACTATCGTGCACTCCAAATCCTGCGCCTGCCAAGTGTCCCAGAACCACAATCTAATGGCTATCATGTGAGTTCCATTGTGTACGCCAGTCAATGGGTCTGCATGTGATCGTTTGAAAGTCAAACAGGCTGGGATTTCAATGGGCCAAATTTCTCAAATATACCTCCTGATTGGGTTCAGACACCCCAGAGTTTGTCCATCCCTCCAATTTTCTTCTTTCTTTATTTTTGCTCTTTATTTCTTTAATTGATTATTTATGATAATTGTTTTATTTAATCCATAAAATTAATTTTAATAACATAAAAAATAACAAAAAAATCAGAAAGACAAAAAAATAAAAATCTATTTTATTATTTAATTCACTAATGTTTTTATTTTGTAAATAAATGTAATAATTAATTTAGTTCTAATTCTAGGTTTTAATTTTAATATTTTTGTAATAAACTAAAAAATGTAGAATTAGGGTTTTATACTTTTATTCCTTCTTTTTCTTTTTCACCATATTTAATTATTAATTATTTTTTGTAAATAAATTTGCCATTAAATAATTAGGTTAAAACTAGGTTAAACTTAAATATTTTTTTTAAAATTAAAAATAGTTTAGAATTAGGGTTCCAATTTAATTTTCTCATTAAACTCCATAAATACAAAAACTCCACAAAATTTCTTTCTTTTATTTAAATTTAATTAATTTCATTAATTCCAATTTAATTTCCTTAAAAGGGTCCAACGCCCTCGCATTCCCGACTTTACTTCTTCTCGCATTTTACTTTTATTTCTTTTTGTGAATATAATGTATTTATCCCAAAGCCTTGTAATAGATTAATTAGGATATTTATTTTTCCGCATTTTTATTTTATTCAAATCGGGTCTTGGATTAATTTGGCGATGTAGACCCGCGCCTTTGTAATAGCGTAGGACTTTTTAATTCCGCACCTTTTAACTGTTAATAACTCGCATGAAAGAATGAATGCCAAAAATAAAAGCAACGCGTAGATCACCAATGCATGAACAAGACAAATATAAACTGAAAATGACACACAAATCACACACCACCCCTAGGGTACGCCTCATTGTTGCCTTGCCCCTCGAAAAGTGGTCGTCGAGTAGAGGATGTTTTAGTAAGTCCTCATGTCCATGAACATGGCATGAGGGTAGCTTCTAAGGTGTCTTCCCATTGCTCTGGTGACCACAATGTCCCGAACCCTCGAATTGACCCGAACACCTCCAACGGTGGTGCTACCTACCTCTCAATGGTGGGATGGCACTACTTTAAGGACATTTACACAGACGAATTCCTTAGGGTAGGTAGACGACTCGTAGATACTTGCTCTAATTTCAAAACAAAATCAAAAACTCTTTTCACACCGACACTTTCAAAAAGCTTTCAAAAGCAACTTTTCAAACACTCTTGAGGACTGATACAAGAGTCAAACTGAAATTTTCAAAGAAACTTTTTTAAACCCACAGTTGAAAAGCAAACAAACAATTTTGAAAACACAAATGAGCAAGTATCTAAGAGCCCATGGATAACTATGGATAGAAAGGGTGCTAACACCTTCCCTTTCTATAAATCTACCTCCAGAACCGAGAGCAATCTCTATAAGGAATTTTTCTGTGCTTTTGTCCTTTCCATTTGGAGAAAATAAAAGACGGTGGCAACTCTTGCTTCCGCGACATTTCGCGAAACCAGCTAAAAAAATAGTCAGTTCCAGATCCACCGATCACACTTATGAATGATACAGGATTAATAACCCAAATAACAACTCAAGTACTTAAACTAATACTTAGAGTGTATTACAAATAAAAATCCTAAACTTCTAATCAGAAAGAAAGTATTCTTCTTCAAAAATTACTTGTCTTTGAATAAGGAAGCGATTCCTTATATATGCGTAGCTTTGGGCTTGGGCTTGAAAAAAATATTCAACTCTTTTGAATATTTCCATAAAAACAGGCTAAGATATAATTATGCAATTTAAAAAATACTCCTCCATATTTTTTACAACCTGTAGTTCACAAATCCTGAGTTATAGAGTGCTTGAAATCAGGAAACAAATAACTTTACTGATTTTGGGCTGAGATCAGTTCAGTAGGAAAATGTCAAGACATCTGCTTTGACATCATTAAAAATAATTATGCTCTAGATGTTAATACATTTAGTAAAACATTAACAAGTCGTTGTTTTACAAAAATTTCTGCCAATAAACACTTACACATTTCAAGGATCTCAAGGGCCTATGATGCAGTTTATGATGAACCAAACATCTATCAAGGGGCAAGAGGATTTATTTTCCTCTAGCCAACTCCGTCAAAATACCAAAACATGATAACTTGAGTCTGAGACTGTGACCCACTCGACATGGTGAGCTTGATTCTTGTAGAAGGACGGTCAACGATACGAAAGTTCTTCAATCAAAGTTGAAGTTGGATTCTAACATTTTCTTATGTTTACCCTGTAAGATCCTTGAAAACATCGCATAAAAATGGCATACATATCATTATAGGTATTTCAAAGACATGTTTCTTATCTTTTCACTGTTTATTTCAGCAAAAAGAAATGGCTCTCAAATAGAATATTAAGGACCTTCAAGCCAGAAATGCTCTATTCTAGTCGATGTTCCTGGCTCTGGCTAAGGGACAAAAAGACCTAAAGGCTCTCATTCTCAAAGACAAGAAGAAAAAGACAAAGAAACTAGTGGGTGTCCTGAATATGGAAGGAGATTTAGAGGACCATCAAAGCGAGCTTTAGAATTTGCAACTCTGTCAAATGAGGGGGACAACCAAGAAGATAAGACAAAAGAAGAAGACCACAGTCCAGGGCCTGATGAAGAAGAGACTAATTATGATGAAGAGCAGTATCCTCCTGCTGATGACAAATATAAGCAACTGGAGGATCATCTCAACACCATGGAAATTCATAGGGTACCTGGTATAGATTTTGAAGAATTAGGGCTGGTTTCTTGAGTGGTCATCCCACCAAAGGTTAAGGTTCCCGCGTTTTCTAAGTATGACAGTGGCTCCCGTCCTAAGTTGCACTTAAAGTCATATGTCAGGAATATTTAACCCCACACTACTGATAGGAATCTGTGGGTACATTTCCTCCAGGAAAGTTTGTCAGGGACGCAGTTGGAATGGTTCTATCAGCTGGAAGGAACCAACATTTGCAATTGGGAAGATCTGGTTGTTGCTTTCTACAGGAAGTACCAATATAATGTTGACCTCGCTCCAAACTGTACACAATTACCAAGTATGTCTATGGGTTCTGGCGAGGGTTTCAAAGATTATGCCTAGAAGTGGAGAGATCTTGTGGGAAGAGTCCAGCCTCCTCTGTCTGATAGAGAGCTAGTAGACATGTTCTTGGGCACTTTGTCTGGTCCATTTTTCAACCATCTGATTGGAAGCTCTTCAGCTGGGTTTACTGAGCTGATATTGACTAGTGAGCGAGTAGAAGCTGGTATCAAGAGCGGTAATATCCAGAGGGATGCATCTTAGAGTACAATGAAGAAACCCTTCACTGGAAAGAAGAAGGTCAGTGCTACTTATGGCCAGATAAATCAAAGCAAGACTGAACACCATCCAACGGTAGGGGCTGTTATAATCTCCAATCCTGCATCAAACCAACAACGAAACAATCAGCACAGATCGGATGCGCCCAGAAGACAGTTCACTCAGATTAACATGTCTGTATCTCAGGTTTTGCCACACCTGTTAAAGTCTAATCTGGTTACTCTAAAGGAGGCTCCTAAAAATCCCAATACTGCATCTCCCCGCTACAAGCCAAATGCTCGATGTGCCTATCATTCTGAAAGTATGGGGCATGATACCAACGATTGTTGGGCTTTGAAAAATAAGGTGCAGGATCTTATCGAGGCGAAGGAGATTGAGTTTGAACCTCCGGAGACCCCTAATGTAATAACTTCACCAATGCCCAAAAATGGCCAGGGTGTCAATGTCATTGATGACGACCTGTTTGTTTCTTATGTTGATGAATTAGTTACTCATCTTCTGATTGTTAAAAAAGAATTTGTTGTGAGCTGGTTTATTTTTGGGATGTGGTGAAGGTTGCCACATGTGTATGTCTTGACCCAATGGTTACTTGTTGTTAAAGATGGGTGTCCAACGCCTGATGATTAACAAAGAAATTTTGTTTGAGAAAGTTCCCCCTGCAAGAAACTTGTGTGAAGATATATCAATAATTACCATTTCTGACAATCCTCCCAGGGTCTCCTCCAAAAGACCCGCCAGGATTACATTTGTTCCTAAGTTTTCTCCCTTGATTATCACTCTTCCTGGGTTAATACCATATTCCTCTGATAAAGTTGTTCCTTGGAATTATGGGGTTGATGTCTACTACCATGGTGTCAAGCAAGACCTATTGGCTGTTAAAAATAAAGTTGCTGAAAATATTAATCATGATGTCAACAACATCGTTGGGACCAATAAAATTACCAGAAGCGGAAGGGTTTTCTCTCCTGAAATCTCTCTGAAGACTGTTGCTACCCCTTTGGTTATTCCTGTTGCCACTTCTACTACTACTTCTGTTATTACTCCCGTTACTACTCCTATTGTCATCCCGGTTGTTATCCTCGCTACTGAGTCAGCTGAAACTTGGGGAAAAGAGGTATTGGTTGAGCCTGTTTGGACGAAGGCACATAAAGAAGTCATTCCTGAGGCTTCTAGGAAAGTTATTACAACATTGTGGAGCAGTTGGGGCATACACCTTCAAAAATCTCAATGCTAGCCCTATTGTTATACTCTGAAGCCTATGCTAAGGCTTTGGTAAAATTTCTGAAGTCTGCCCATGTGCCTCAAGAGACCTCCACTGATCAATTCGAGAATTGCGATACTAGTTTGGCAACTGACAATGGACTTGTTTTCTCTGATGCAGATTTAACACCCAAGGGAAGAAAGCATAATGATGCCCTGCATGTCTCTATTGAGTGCAAGGGCACTACCCTAGATCATGTTCTGGTAGACACATGTTCATCGTTGAATGTCTTACCCAAGAATGCTTTGGACAAATAAGATTGTGAAGGACTCACACTGAAGCCCAGTAATATTGTGGTGAGGGCCTTCGATGGTTCCAAAAGAATGTGGCATGGGGAGGTGGACATCCCTATTAAAGTTGGTAGTCATACTTTTGACTCAAATTTCTACGTGATGGACATCCGTCCGTCTTACTCCTATTTATTGGGTCTACTTTGGATCCATGAGGCTGGTGTTGTTACTTCCACTCTGCATCAAATGTTGAAGTACCCAGTTAACAGAAATATTATCATAGTCTATGGCGAGGAAAAATACATGGTGAGCCACCTGAACTCTTTCAGGTATGTTGAGATGGACGACGAGTTCATTAAAAAAAACCCCTTTCATAACTTTGAGGAGGTTCCACAGACAGTTGCTGCAACCAAGACTGTTATTATTGTTCCGAAGATTACCAGACCTTCGTTGAAGATGACTTCTCTGAAGGATGCCAAAGCAGTAGTCGAGGAAGGTGGGTGTACCATTTGGGGCCAACTTCCAGATATCCCATACCAATCTTATAAATTTGGTTTGGGTTTTACTTCAGGGGCCCAAAGAGTTGTTCATCGTGCTCGCGTCGGGGGACCACCACTACACATCAGTAACCATGGAGTCAATGCTCTGGAAGACAATGATAGCGATTGTGACATGAACAAGTGGATCTTCCAAACTATCAATGGTGGACTCAACAATAAGGAGTCCAAGGATTTTGTTCCTATTACTTTTATTCAAGAGTAATTGTTTTTTTCATTTTTTTTGATATGTAATATTTGAACAATTGAAACTCTACAGCCTTGTGTCTTACCCGAGGCACAATGGTCTATTTGTGAGGGTTATTACTTCATATTCATATGGCATTATAAATCATTGGACATTTTGCATACAAATTTTACGCTCTTTGTCTTTCTTTTCTACTTTTACTTTATCAAAATAATTATGCACTCTTACACACACCCACATATCAAACTGCATATCCACATCCACTATGGATCCCATTGATAACGGTTCTGCTATTACCAATTATGACTTTGAAAATACGATCTACCAAGCCGAGGACGAAGGTGAGGAAAATTGTGAAGTACCAGTAGAACTTGCCAGACTGTTACAACGGGAGGAAAGGGCAATACAACCTCATGAAGAGCCGGTTGAGACTGTGAACTTGGGTACCAAAGAGGATAAGAAGGAAGTCAAGATAGGTGTCGATCTGGAGCATAGTGTCAAAGAGCATTTAGTTCAGATGCTACATGACTATGTTAAGGTCTTTGCCTAGTCATACGAAGACATGCTGGGACTTGACACTGATATTGTGGTTCATCGCCTACCGACAAAAGAGGACTTCCCTCTAGTGAAACATAAGGTTCGTCGTATGCATCCTGAGATGTCAGAAAATATCAAAGCCGAAGTCATGAAATAGTTCAACACTGGTTTCTTAGATGTTACCTCTTATCCATAATGGGTTGCCAATTTTGTTCCGGTACCTAAGAAGGACGGTAAGGTGCGTATGTGTGTGGATTATAGAGACCTGAATAGGGAAAACCCCAAGGATGACTTTCTGCTTCCCCATATTGATGTTCTGGTTGACAACACCGTACAACATAAGGTATTCTCCTTCATGGATGGTTTCTCCGGGTACAATCAGATCAAAATGGAGCCTGAAGATATGGAGAAAACAACCTTCGTCACACAGTGGGGCATTTTTTGCTACAAAGTTATGCCATTTGGGTTAAAGAACGCTGGGGAAACCTCTCAACGTGCCATGGTAGCTTTGTTTCATGATATGATCCATCACGAGATAGAGGTCTATGTCGATGATATGATAGCCAGGTCTCATACTGAAGAGGAGCACCTTGATCACCTGCAGAAGTTATTTGAAAGACTGAAAAAGTACAAACTGAGGTTGAACTAGAATAAGTTCACTTTTGGGGTAAGAGCTGGTAAGCTCTTAGGCTTCATTATCAGCGGCAAAGGTATTGAAGTAGATCCTGCAAAGGTTAAATCTATACAAGAAATGACAACTCCTCGCACTGAGAAGGAGGTCAGGAGATTCTTGGAACGTCTAAACTAATTTGCCAGATTCATTTCCCATCTAACCGCTACTTGTGAGCCAATCTTCAAATTACTGAAGAAAGATCAAGCAGTGAAGTGGAATGATGATTGCTAGACCGCCTTTGACAAAATCAAGGAATATCTTCAAGAGCCTCCAATTTTGATACCGCCGGTTGAAGGGAGACCTTTGATCATGTACTTAACAGTATTAGAGAACTCAATGGAGGTGTGTACTAGGGCAATATAACGAGTTTGGTCGAAAAGAGCATGCAATATACTACCTTAGCAAAAAGTTTACCGACTGTGAAACAAGATACTCACTGCTCGAGAAAACTTGATGCACTTTGGCATGGGCTAATTGCCGATTGAGACAGTATATGTTGACTCACACTACCTTGTTGATATCTAAAATGGATCCTATCAAATACATCTTTGAGAAGCCCGCTCTCTCCGTAAGAATAGCAAGATGGCAAATGATCCTGACCGAATATGATATTAAGTATAAACCGAGAAAGAAATTAAAGGAAGTGTATTAGCTGATCATTTAGATCAACAGGCTGTGGACGACTACCAATCCATGAGTTTTGAGTTCCCGGATGAGAACATCACGTTAGTGACCGATTGTGAATAACCTGGACTGGATAAAGGACCTGAAAAAGGATCCCGGTGGACTATGGTTTTTGACAGAGCTTCCAGCGCACTTGGCAATGGCGTCGGTGCTGTGATCATATCTCCTGAGGGTTTTCATACTCCTTCCACTTCCAGGCTATGTTTCAATTGTACCAACAATATGGCTGAATATGAAGCGTGCATTATGGGTCTCAAAGCTGCTATCAACTTCATAATTAAATTATTGAGTGTATTTGGAGAAAACAGCAAGGATGGTTTACAAGAGAATGGGACACAAAGCATCCTAATCTCATCCCTTATAGAGAGCATGTGTTGACATTGATTCCACATTTTGAAGAAGCTACCTTTGAGCATTTTCCACAAGAGGAAAATTAACTAGTGGACGCGCTAGCTGCTATGGCATCTGTGAAGCGGTGGGAGAACTGACTTGAGGTTTTGCGTTTGTGTTCGCAAATGTTGCGGTTTAGCAAGAGTCGCCACCGACTTTTATTTTATCCAAAAGGAAAGGTAAAAAAGCACAGGAAAGACCTTTGAGATTGTTTTTGGGTTCGGGGGGTAGATTATTAAAAGGGAAGGTGCTAGCACCCTTTTCATCCATGGTTTTCCATGGGCTCTTAGTTACTTGTTTTAGATCACTTGCTTTTGCTTTTCAATTGTTTGAAATGATGCTTTCGTATGTGGTTTTGAAAGTATTTTGAAAAGAGGCCTTTGTTTAGGCAACATTTGTAATGATTCTTGTTTGAATGTATACAAAGGTGTTTGTATTTTGAAAAAATATTTCAATGTTTGAAAGTTTGTTGGGAAAATGTTTTGGAATTGTGTGTGTTTGTTTGAAAACAGCAAGGATGGTTTGCAAGAGATCAAGTAACTAGGAGTTGTCTACCCTAATCAAAAGTCTTTCCTACACATTTTTATTCCTTTGACATTGTTGTTTTACCATTACATTTGGTAAACAACCTTATCTTTGGATGTTAAACGGGACGAGTGTGGGTCATCGTATGACCATGATAACAATGTTGCCAAGTATCTTAGCAAGTTTTTGAGGGACTAGATCATTTTTGTTTAGGCAACCAAGATAGCATCATCGAGGGACTATGATCTTTTATTTTTGTTTTGCCAAGATACCTGGCATGCATACCATGGACATTTTAAGGCAACAAAGTGGATGAAACCCTAGGGGTGCTTGTGTGCATTGTGTTGTCATTTTCATGCATTTTTGTCTTGTATTTAGTCTTGCTATTTGTTTGATTTTGGTCTTTGCATACAAAACCCTAGTTTTTACTATCATGGTATATGAAAGCAATAAATGCGTAAAGTAAATCTAGACTATTACAACATTATTATAGGAAGGGTGATACAAGTTTGAATAGGGGAGTATTGCTTAAAATAAAACCCTAATTTAATATTACAACCCAATTGAATTTATTTGTACAAATAAATAAATAAGAAAATATTTAAATATGGAATAAATTATAAATATGCAAAAAAATGTTTTTGTATTTATTTTTATGTATGTAAAAATGAATTTATTTGTCCTAAAAATAAGAAAATAAAATGATTATTTTTGAAAAGGGTGAAAACCCTAGTTTTTGTTTAATAAAAATATGCTTTATATTATTTATTTATTCATTTTTGTTTAAGAAAAATAATAATATATACAAAAATGTTAAAAAATTAAATATTGTATGAAAATATTAATTAAAGTGTATAAATAATAAAAATAAAAATATATAATATTTTTGTATTATTTACAAATTTTATTTAAGAAAATAAAAGTATATTAACCTAAATACTTATTTTTATGCTAAAAAAATAAATAAAAAAATATGAAAAAATGTAAAAAATAAAGAAAATATTTTTGAGATTTTTATTTGTTTAGAAAAAATAAATAAAAGTCAGAAATGTGAAATATGCAAGAAAATATGAAAACTAAAAGAAATGGGCCAAGGGGGTGCAAATAACAAAATGGAGGGTGTGAAAAGTAGAAAAGTCAGGCTCAGGCCCACTTCACTTCGTCCCTGTCCTCTGAACAGAGCCAAAACGCGTGCGCCATGTACAAATCTTGTTCTCTCTTGTTCTTGCATGAAATCAAAAACTCACAACATAAAAGTTATAGCATTTTCAATCACGATTCCAACCATATAAAAAACTTGATTTAACTCTAAGAAACCAGGGAGAATTTCAGTGCCCCTAATTTCTGACCTAAAATTTTCAGCAACTTCAACTATCAAATACTCCTAGCTCAGTCAATATAAATGGAATCTATGCATATGTACAACTCAAGCACATTAAATACTACATTTTTGCTTCACAAACCTAAGCTTAATGATGCCTAAATAAGGAGTTAGAAACTTGACAAATACCTGTTTCAGTTAAGTTTGGATATGGCAATGTAGGAGTTGTGAGTGAGGCCTGAAGTACTTTTGAGCTTGCTTGATGTTCCCTTGACCTTTCCCAATGCTTAGCTTGCTTTGAAATGGCTTGAATCTCCTTGTAGAACTCAACCTGCAAAGCTTCAAAGTGAAAATGGTGAAGTGTGAAAACAAGGTTACAGTTGCTTGATAAAGGTCTGGACAGCTTAGGTGTGATGTATGGAGTGTGTCTGAAGTGGTTCAAGATAAAACGCACGAGCCAATTTGGTTTTGGCTTGAGTTCTGCAAAGCTTGCCCTGTTTTGGGCAGAAATGGAGTTTTTGGTGTATTTGGGTGTTTGAGAGGTTGTAAACTCGTGCTTTTGGCTTGCTACAATATGCTGAGGTTGTTTGAAAATGTTACAAGACTTGGTTTTAACAGATGCACAGGTTGTGGACCTTTTGCAAGCTTTCATGTTTTTGAAGAAAAAGGTGAGTTGACAAAACCACAACCTGTACTTGCTAGCTTGAGGCCTGCTGAGAGTTGGTAAACCTTTTCGGATGTTTGTGGAGTTGGTTTGCATAAGTTGCTTAGGTCCATGGCTCAAGATAAACAAAGTTTGTAAAAGCTAACTTTATCAAAGTAGCATTGTTATTTTTTTGCCATTTTTGGAATAATTCCTTGTACAATGCTCTAAAGATCAGAACAAAGCCTTTAACCAATGTATTTGCATTTAATTTATGAGTGTAGAAAGGATTAGAACCTGTAAACCAAGTACAAGCATGATCCAAACTGATTTGCAACTTGTATCAATGTGAAAAATGCCATGGACAAAATTGAGAAATGGCCATTTTCATTCCTTTGATTCTCCCTAACCTTAAATGATCTTCGAGAGTTCTTGGACATTTTGGAAAGCTTGTAACATGATCTACAATCCATATTTGAAATGAATTTTTAAATTCCACTTGGAACTATGTGAAATGTTTCCATGAAGATAGGTCAAAAATCTTCCTAAACTAGGGAAAATTTCACTAAGTTAAAAGTTCCATGGACCCTTATTCACAAAATCATAACTTGATATCCAAGCATCTTTTGGGAAAACTTTATGAATCAGTGTTGTAGATTTTGTGGAGGACTACAATTTTCATGCTGGAAGTTTTCTTTGAATCCAATTGCATCTTGGTGAAAAAGTTGGGAAAAGTCGGGGAAAAATAAGAAATTTTCATAACTTAGAAAATTTCTAAGTTATGAAAATTTTCCATTTTAAACCCTAATTTTCAAAATTAGGTTTCTTGGTGAATAAGTTTCATGTTTTGACACATCTTGATGAAAAATGTCCCTTGGCACTTGATTTTGACCAAAAAGTCAAAGTTTGACTTTTCAGTGTACAGTTGATTTTTGATCAGTTGACTGGAAAATTCATCTGTCAATCCAATGTATTTGAGATCTTTTGAACCTTGTGATTAGGTAAAGATGATTACATTGAGTCCTTGAAACCATGCTTGAACCCAATTTGCCATTGGCTAGGTGAAAAATTTGAAATTGCCCTTCTACAGTCAAAACCCTAAAAATGACCATTTTTCCCTTTTGATGATCTGATCAAATTTATTGAGGAGTTGTGGTCCAAACTTGATCAAATGGTTCATATGAGTCTATAATGTTGATGTGGATCAAAAATTATGAGGTTTGACTGTAAATTGGCCACAATTGATTTTCCCCCAATACAACTGATTTTTAGGTCAACTGTCCAATTGACTGGGCAAAAATTTGATTCAAGGCTTGAAACTTGGTATGAGAAATCTTAGGAGTCCAATATGAAGTATGAAAGTCACATGAGACATTGAAAGTCCAAAAATCCCTGTGCAAACTCAAACCCTAATTTCAGGTCAACAGTGCAAGGAGATGTCTTGAGTAGAGCAAACCCTAATCTGGTCTTGTGTCCAAAGAGTCTTGTGGGGAGAAACTTGATCAAATGAGAGGGAAAGTTTTGGGGTACAACAACTGCCCCTGTTCAATCTTCTTGAACCTGAAGAGTTAGATTGGCGAGTTTGTCGTTCGTGACTCGAAGGTAAAAGATGATTGGACACTAGAGTGCCCGTAAATTTGCACTCGTCAAAATGTAGTTGAGGAAATGGGCTTAAAGATGCCATTTGGAGAGGTGATAGAATCTTGTTAGAGATGGGCTTAAAGATGCCATTTGGAGAGGTGATAGAATCTTGTCGGAGATGGGCTTAAAGATGCCATCCAAGAATGTTTGTTGAAAATCAGGAGAATGAACATCAGAATGGTATTCGTATCTGGAACGTATCTGAGTTGTATCTGGAGATTGGATCTGTATGAGCAAGGGAATAGCATCCGTGTCTGGAGCGTATCCGAGTTGTAACTGTATTTGATCCTGAATGAATAACAAAATGACTTCTGCGTCTGGAGTGTATTTGTATTGTATCTGAAATCTGAATAAGCAACAAAATAGCATCACTGTCTGGAGCATCTCTGGGCTGGGGAAAAAGTCAGAATAAGTGACAGAATAACATCCGCATCTGGGGCATCTCTAAATTGTATCTAAACTTTGTATTTGAATAAGCAATAGAATAGCATCCGTGTCTGGAGCATCTCTGAGCTGTATCTGAACTCTGTATAAGAAATAGAATAGCATCCGTGTCTGGAGCATCTCTAAGCGGGTTCTGAGCTTTGAATCTGAATAAGCAATAGAATAGAATTCGTGTCTGGAGCATCTCTAAGCTGTATCTGAACTATGTATTTGAATAAGCAATAGAATAGCATCCGTGTCTGGAGCATCTCTGAGCTGTATCTGAACTTTGTATTTGAATAAGCAATAGAATAACATCCGTGTCTGGAGCATCTCTAAGCTGTATTTTGATTGTATATTGGTAGCTTGTTAATCTTGTCCTGAAAAGGGTAAAATGTTGGCTGAAACACAAAGTTATGTTGCATGAAATGTATGATGCAATAAAATGTGTTTTATCAATGTTTATGATATATGAGTGTAATGTATGTGCATGTAAGCTGATTTGCTGTATTGCTGAGGAAAAATAAATCATTGATAGCTGGTGATAATGAAATCCTTGACTGTTGCCGGGAAAAATAAATCCTTGCCGCTGCTGGAGATTAAAATCCTTGATAACTTTTATGGGGATGTGAGAATCCTTCATGTCTTGGAGTGTTAACAAAATTCTTTTGTGAGAGTAATGTCAAACTGCTTGAGAAATCTGCTTGGGAAATCCGGAGAACTTTGATGACTTCTACTGGGGGTTACACAAAGGAAATCCTTACTCGGCTGGGGAATAGGGAAAACTCTGACGATCTCTACCGGGGATCAATCAAAGGAAAACCTTGATCTACTATAAAATAAGAAAGACTCTAATGGCTTCTGCGGGGAACTAAGAATGAGAATCTTCGATCTCCTGGGGAATTTGAATCCTTGGGGACTTCATGCTGGGGAGTCAAGAATGAAAATCTTCGATCTGCAGGGATTAAAAATTTTGAAAAATTCATGTTAGGGAGTAATGAAGACCCTGGCAACTTCACCAGAGAATCAAAAAATGAGAATCTTCATTCTGTTGGGGAGTAAAAACTCTGTGGGGAGTAGCTATACTGCTGGGGAGTAGCTATCCTGCTGGAAAGTAAGTTCAAGACTCTGGGGGAAAAAGCTTATTCCTGTTTGGAAAAAGTTCAGGAGTTTGGGTTGTATGCCACTCTACTGGGGAATTATCCTAGGTTGGGGATAAGACAAAAGTTAACTGTTATCTGGTTGACTTCCAGGCTTCAAGACAACTTATTGAGGAAATTGGGGAAAACTGAATGGTTCCCGCTGGGGATTGATAGTTGGAAATCTGACTTGACTGGGGAAGAAGGTTTCATCTTTGCTGAGGGTCTGCAATTCAAAGTTTTTGCTCCGCTGGGGATTGGGAGTTTGAAAACTTAACTCTGATGGGAATTAAGTATTTGAAATTATAACTCCGTTGGGGATATGTATTTCAAGGTTTTAGCTCCGCTGGGGATCTAGATGATGTACTGCAGGGGATTTTCTTGGAATAGCCTAAAGATGTTTTCCTATACCTTCAACCTGTCAGTAATTATTCTTTCCCATTTCGTTTATTTGTAAACGTGTGATTATATTCAAATGCATATGCTCATTAAACAAATCATTGGACGTTTTCAAATAAAACACAAGTGTAAAAAAGAAGAAAAGGCAAATAGTTTTATGCACTTTGAAGTATCTTTGTATTAACTTTGTGTAAGTATTTTGTACAAAGCGACAGACATCCTAGTAAGAGAAAGTTGTCATAAAAATGATAAAAATATACAAAGAAAGATGGCTATGTGTGAAAATTCCATGGGGTTCCCATTATGCTATAGCCTTCGTAACTCTGAGTATCTTGTCCATTCGTTGCTTCGTTCGAAGATGATTGAGTTGATCAGAAGCCCGAAGCTAGTCTGTGAAGAGATTGTCCTTAAAGTGATCCGACGAGACATAGTCATACGCTTTAATTCCCTAACTTTTTCCTGGACCGCCCTTTCTGGTTTTCGATCCACCGGGAAACCCTTTTTTGCCCAAGTCGCCCTTTCGGGTTTTCGACTTGCTGGGTGTACATATTTTTTTTGTTTTATCCCTAACTTTTGCCTGAATCGCCCTTTCGGGTTTTCGATTCACCGGGATGCCCTTTTTTTGCCTAGGTGTGTCAACCTAGCGGGTCATTTATGCGTAGTATCTTTTGACTATGTCTGCATTTGTAGGGTGCGGCAAGTCGTCGCTGTCCATGGTGGTTAAGATCATTGCCCCACCAGAAAAGAAGTTTTTGATCACAAATGGTCCTTCGTATGTAGGAGTCCATTTGCGCCTAGGATCACTTTGGGCAAGATGATGTGCTTGATTACAAGATCCCCGAATTGATATACCTGGCGTCTGACTTTCTTGTTGAAAGCTTTGATCATCCGTTTTTGATACGTCTGGCCATGACAAACAACAGTAAGTCGCTTTTCATCAATCAAGTTAAGTTGATCAAGCCGGGTATGAATCCAATCGTCTTCACTCAAACCAACATCCTTCATGATTCTCAAGGAGGGAATCTGAACCTCGATAGGTAAAACAGCTTCCATGCCATATACCAAAGAATAGGGTGTTTCCCCAGTTGATGTGCGTGTTGTGGTACGGTATCCGTGAAGAGTAAACGGTAGCATTTCATGCCAGTCCTTGTAGGTGACTGTCATCTTTTGTATGATCTTCTTGATATTTTTGTTCGCAGCTTCGACAGCACCGTTCATCTTTGGCTGATAGGGAGATGAATTGTGATGTTGAATCTGGAACTGCTCGCACAAGGAAGTGATCATAGTATTGTTAAGGTTTGTACCATTGTCGGTGATGATCCTTTTGGGGATACCGTACCGACAAATAAGGTTCTGCTTGATGAAGCGGGCAACAACATTCTTTGTGACGGATGCGAAGGAAGATGCTTTGACCCACTTGGTGAAGTAATCAATGGCCACCAGAATGAAGCGGTGTCCATTGGACGTTGTAGGCTTGATCTCTCCAATCATGTCGATTCCCCACGTAGCGAATGGCCAAGGAGCTGTTAAGACATTGAGAGGAACTGGAGGTATATGTACCTTGTCTGCATAGATTTGAAATTTGTGACAAGTCCGAGAATGTTGATAGCAGTTAGATTCCATGGTAGACCAGTAATAGCCTGCTTGTAGAATCTTCTTAGCCATCGTATGTCCGCTAGAGTGAGTGCCAAAGGTACCATTGTGCAGTTTAGCCATGATCTGTTCAACTTCAATTTTTTCCACACAACGGAGCAGAATGCAATCATGATTGCGCTTGTATAGGATACCATTGCTCATGAAGAACTTAGCTGAGAACCTCCTTAAGAACTTTTTGTCGTTTACTGAAGCTCCTTCAGGGTATTCTTGAGCCTCGAGATACCTTTTGACTTCGTGAAACCAAGGTCGGTCCACTATTTCTTTGGTATTAATCTCGTGACAATGTGCAGGTTCGTCCATCCGTTCAATAGTGATTTGGGGAGCCTCATTATCCCAGTTAAGTTTAAACATGGATGACATTGTAGCTAGAGTATCTGCTAGCTAATTTTCTTCTCGCGGGAAGTGCTCGAAGGTAATCTGCTCGAACTGAGGAAACAATGTCAAGACATGTTCTTTGTAAAGGATGAGGTTTGGATGTTTAGTATCCCACTCTCCTTTGATCTGACTGATGGCCAAAGTTGAGTCCCTAAACACAATCAAGGATTTGATTCCCAAGTCAATGGCAGCCTTGAGACCAAAGATACAAGCTTCATACTCGGCCATGTTGTTGGTGCAGTGGAAGCAAAGTCTAGCAGTGAAAGGTGTATGGAAACCTTCTGGAGAGATGAGTACCGCGTCTATACCGTTGCCAAGTGCATTAGAGGCACCATCAAAGTACAGGGTCCATCGGGATCCTTGTTCAGGTTTGTCATATGGTCTGAAATCTTTAACGTTGTCCAATGTTATGATATCCTCGTCGGGGAAGTCGAATCTCATGGATTGGTAATCTTCGAAAGCTTGATGGGCCAGATGATCGGCTAGCACACTCCCCTTTATAGCTTTTTGGGTTGTGTACTGTATATCATATTCTGTTAGGATCATTTTCCATATAGCGATTCTTCCGGATAAAGCAGGCTTCTCAAAGATGTACTTGATCAGATCCATCTTAGATATCAGTAAAGTGGTATGATTCAAAATGTACTGCCTTAGCGGGCGAGCAGCCCATACCAAAGCGCAACAAGTTTTCTCGAGCAGTGAGTATCGGGTCTCACAGTCGGTAAACTTTTTGCTAAGGTAATAAATGGCATGCTCTTTTCGGCCAGACTCGTCATGTTGGCCCAGTACGCACCCCATTGAATTCTCTAGGACGGTCAGGTACATGATTAGCGGTCTTCCTTTGACGGGCGGCATCAAGATAGGAGGTTCTAGCAAATAATCCTTGATTTTATCGAAAGCAACTTGACAATCGTCATTCCATTTAACCACCTGATCTTTCTTCAACAGCTTGAAGATTGGTTCACAGGTAGATGTTAGGTGAGAAATGAACCTAGCAATGTAGTTTAGGCGTCCCAAGAAACCTCTGACCTCCTTCTCAGCGCGAGGGGCAGGCATTTCTTGTATAGCTTTGACTTTGGCAGGATCAACCTCAATGCCTTTGTTGCTGACAATGAAACCCAAGAGTTTACCGGACCTGACTCCGAAAGTGCATTTGTTAGGGTTCAGTCTGAGCTTGTACTCTTTCAACCTGACGAACAGCTTTTGCAGATGGTCGAGGGGTTCTTCTTCAGTTTGTGATCGGCTATCATGTCATCTACGTAGACCTCTATCTCATGATGTATCATATCATGAAACAAAACTACCATGGCGCGTTGATAGGTTGCCCCGACATTCTTCAGTCCGAATGGCATCACTTTGTAGCAGAATGTACTCTACTGTGTAACAAAAGTAGTTTTCTCCATGTCCTTAGGGGCCATTTTGATCTGGTTATAGCCTGAGAGTCCATCCATGAAAGAAAATACCTTGTGCTGAGCTGTGTTGTCAACCAAGACGTCAATGTGCGGTAGTGGAAAGTCATCTTTAGGGCTAGCCCTGTTTAAGTCTCTGTAATCCACGCACATTCTCACTTTGTCTTCCTTCTTTGGCACGGGCACAATGTTAGCAACCCATTGTGGATAGGAAGTAACAACAAGAAATCCAGCATTGAACTATTTCATAACTTCGGCTTTGATCTTTTCTAACATGTCGGGCCTCATGCGGTGGACTTTCTATTTAACTGGTGGACAGTCTTCTCTTGTGGGTAGACGGTGTACCACAATGTCGGTACCAAGTCCCGGCATGTCTTCATATGACCAGGCGAAGATCTCAACATATTCATTCAACAGCTGAATTAAGCGTTCCTTGACACTTGGCTCTAGGTTGGCACCCACTCTAACTTCTTTTCGGTCTTCCTCAGTACCCAAGTTGATTGTCTCTAACAGCTCCTCATGAGGTAGAATAACCCTTTCTTCCTGTTGTAGCAGTCTTTCCAATTCTCCTGGAACCTCACAATCTTCCTCGCCTTCGTATTCGGCATGGTAGACCGGATCTTCAGAGTCACTGAAGGCCATAGCAGAATTGTTACCCATGGAATCCAGAATGGAAGGGTACCTGTATTTGTGAGTGTGTGTGTAAGGGATAACCACCTTTAAACAAATAAAATTTAAAAAGAAAGACAATGAACATAAAAGTTTATATGTGAAAACGGCCATGATTCATTAAAATGGCATATGAAGATGAAAAATCAAACCCTTACAAATGGACCTATATGCCTCGGTTAAGGCACAAGGTTAAAAGTGTATGAATTGTTTTGAGAATTATTACAAACCAACAGAAACGTTTGAAAGATAAATTACTGCGGTATGAGAGTAATCTGAATAAATTCTTTTGCCTCCCAGTTGCACAGTCCTCCGTCAACAGTAGGGAAAATCCAGTCTTCCCAGTTGCTCTCCTCTTCACTATCCTCCAGAGCATTGACTCCATGATGGGTGATCTTCACTGGTGGCCCTCCAGCACGGGAGCGACGCACAGCCTTCTGACTAGCCTAAGTAAAACCCAAGCCGAATTTATCAGATTTGAAAGGAAAGTCGGGAAGCTGTCCCCGGATTATGCTTCCTCCTTCTTCAATCACAGCCTTTGCATCTTTGAGAGACGACATCTGAGGCAGAGGTCTGGTAATCATGGGTATAGAAGACATTGTCTTGGTTGCCGCAAAATCCTGAGCTACCTCTTCAAAATGCTGAAAGGGGGTTTCGATGAATTCGCCATCCAATTCCACATAGCAAAAAGAATTTAGATGGCTTATCATGTATTCCTCTTTGCCTCGAACAGTTACAATTTTCCCCTGGACAGGGTACTTGAGCTTCTGATGCAGAGTAGAAGTGACGGCTCCAGCATGGTGAATCCAGGGTCTTCCCAACAAGCAAGAATAGGAAGGACGGATGTCCATCACATAGAATGTGGAGTTGAAGGTTTCAGTTCCCACTTTAATCGGGATGTCCACCTCCCCGTGGACCATCCTTTTAGAACCATCAAAGGCTCTGACAGTGATGTTGCTGGGCTTCAAAGTTAGGCCTTCACAATCCAACATATCCAATGCTTTCTTTGGCAAGACGTTTAGCAAAGAACCAGTGTCTACCAGGACGTGTGCTAGATTAGTCCCTCTACATTCCACTGAGATATGCAACGCGTCATTATGTTTTCTCCCTTTGATTGTTAGATCAGCATCGGAGAATCCTAGACCATTGTCAGCTGTTAGGCTAGCTACACATTCCTGGAACTGATCTGCGGAGGTTTCCTGTGGCACGTAGGCCGTCTTCAAAAATATGATCAAAGCTTTAGCATGAGCTTCTGAACAAAGCAGCAGGGCCAACATAGAGATTTTTGAGGGGGTTTGCCCCAGTTGCTCCACAACATCATAATCGCTTTTCTTGATTATTTTCAAAATCTCTTCCATTTCTTTTTGAGAGGTTTCAGGGATGATCAACGACTGAGCCCTCGTCCTGATAGGCTCTTCTTGGATCCCTTTCCCTCTATCATCAGCAGCAGCAGAGGGGACAACCACAGGAGTTACAACTTCTTCAATAATCAAAGTTCTCGCAGATATGTTGACCGGTACAGGGGTAACCTTAGGAGCAGCCGAGGGTCCGAAGATTTCCTTTGGAGGGGAAATCTCTGGAGAGAAAATTCTTCCATTGCGGGTGATTTTGCTCGTTCCAGCAATGTTTCCAATGTCGGAAGTCTCTTCATCAGAACTCTCTTCAGTTGATTCAATTTGCTTAATACCGTGGTAGTAGACTTCTCCACCATAGTTCCACGTTATTGATTTGTCGGACTTGTACGGGACGGGCCCAGGCATGGTTATCTTCAAAGGTACAGTCTTCGGAGCGGATGTAATCTTAACAGGTCTTTTGGAGACCTTGGAAAGATTGGCGGATATGGTAATTATTGAAACCTCATTGACAGGAGTCGGTGTAACAGGAGTCTTTTCAAAAAGGATTTCTTGGTTATCCATTAGGCGTTGGATGCCTAACTTCAACAATGGATAGTCGGTTGGTAAGGATGAACAAAGGCAGTAATCTTCTTCACAACCTGGGAAAATCCCAGACTTCAGCAAATTCAACTTGATTATCGGTAGCAGAGTTATCAAACCATCAACAGTAGCAATAAATAGATCTTCTTCAACAGCATGGGAATTGTGGCCATGCTTTGGCATTGGAGCAGAGATTACATTTGGCTTTTCAGGGGCGTCAAATTCAACTTCTTTAGCATTTATTAAATCCTGAATCTTATTTTTGAGGGCCCAACAATTGTTGGTGTCGTGCCCCAGGCTGTCTGAATGATAAGCACACTTGGCATTCAGATGGTAGTGTGGTGACGAAGTGTTAGGGTTTTTAGGGGCCTCCCTTAAGCTTGCAAGGTTTAACTTCAAGAGATGGGGTAGAACCTGAGCATGAGTCATGTTTATCCGGGTGAATTGCCGTGCAGGCCTTTCCACCCTTTGCTGGTTGGTTCTAGGCTGATCAGCTGCAGACCTCTGAATCATTACGGCCCCCACCGCTGGCCGACGCTCAACTCTTCCTTGACCTCTTTGGGAGTAGACAGCTGATACTTCCTTCTTTTCTGGAAAAGTCTTCTTGATGGCAGCAGAAGCAGATGTATCCTTTTGAATTTTCCTGCTCTTTATGCCGGCTTCAACTCTCTCACCAGTTAGAATCAACTCGGTGAACCCCTCAGACGAACTTCCAATCAGGTGATTGAAAAATGGGCCTGACAGTGTATCCAAGAACATATCTACTAGCTCCCTCTCAGATAGAGGTGGTTGTACTCGTCCCGCCAAGTCTCTCCATTTCTGGGCATACTCTTTGAAACCTTCATTTGAGACCATGCCCATACTCTGTAATTGAGTACGAGTTGGTGCTAAGTCTGCATTATATTGATACTGCTTGTAAAAGGCGGCCGCCAAATCCTCCCAATTATGCACATCAGACCTCTCTAGCTGGTAAAACCAATCCAGTTGCGTCCCTGATAAATTGTCCTGGAAGAAATGAACCCACAGGTCTTTGTCAGAAGAATGTGGTTGGATTTTCCTGACGTAAGATCGTAGGTTCATCTTGGGATAAGACAACCCATCGCACTTAGCAAATATAGGCACCTTAAACTTGGGGGGAATTACAATGCCAGAAACCAGACCTAACTCTTCGAAGTCCAGCCCAGGCATCCTCTGTATCTCCATGGCAGTTAGACGATCTTCCAGATTCTTGTATTTGTCATCTGCAGGAGGGTACTGCTGTTCAGAATAGTCTTCATCCTCCTCCTCCTCTTCTTCCTCAGAATCAGATGGCACGGCAGTCTCTTTACCCTTTCTCACCTATTCATCAGATGTTGAGGGGAAATCCAGGACCCTTCTAGCGTGACCTTCAAATCTTATACCCATGATAGCCACACCATCCCTCTTCTTTTTCTTTTTCTCTTTTTCCTTTTCCAGCAAGTTCTTGAGCTCCTCCTGCCCCTTGGCCAAGGTCAGAAGTAGCTGTTGAAACTATGAATTCTGCGCTTGTAAGTCTTTGACCGTTTGCTCTATATCCATCTTGCTGAAATAAACAGTAGAGAGATAAGGAAACCTAGTGTGAAGACCTGTTTATGCATATGATGAATAATATGTATTCATGTAATGCATTCAAGGATTCATAAATTCAAATTCGTTTTAAACAAAAAAGGAACACACGTCATATTAATAAGATAGAATTTGTTAGTACATCAATGCCCCATGGGCAAAATAATACAAAGTTCTAAGGTAAAAAGATGTTGCGCATCCTCTTTGGTGCAATGTATGTGTTGAGAGTCTTCTCTTCGTGAAGTTGACAAGTAAGTTCCAAAACCTTCTTCTCACTTGCGTAGAATTGGGCTTCGAAAGTATCGCGTTCCCCCTTGAGTTATATCCAACTCCTTTGTAAATCTTCTAGTGATGTTGGCATGTCAGGATATAGAAGGGTGTATGGAACCTCTCCTTCCATAACAGGCTCTTTGATCACATGGAGAATGTAGGGGTAAGGCATCATAAGACTTTGGGCGCGGGTTCGTACCCACTTGAGGTAAGGCTTAAGGGGGATGGAATTCTTGTGTCCCAAGGTCTTACTGTCCACTTGAGGTAAGGCTTAAGGAGAATAGTAATCCTCAAGAGTTGAGAAAATTCCTCCAAAGTAGGCACCAGTTGGTAATCAGGAAATGTGAAGCAACGGTGTAGGGGGTCAAAGAACTGGAAGAGAACTTTCAGCATATCCTCCTCAGTGTTGGTGTTGACTAAGTTGATAAGTCGACCATGTCTCTCGGTGAATGGAGAATTCTCAGGAATCCTTGAAGCTAGCTCCTTGAGTTGAGGAGGAATTCTCACAAGGTTGACTTGGATAGTTTTCCTGCGAAGTTAATCCACTACCTACAAAACAGGAACAAAGATGAAAATCCAAATCCTTGAAATGGTTAGTGGATGCATATGATGCTTCATGATGTTATGATGTTATGCACAAGTATATATGTACAAACAGATCACACAAGTTCCTAGTTTCAGGCTTACATGGGGTTTCATAAGTAAGTACCCTCTTGAAGTTTAGTTGGCTCAACCTGTCCTAGAAATAGTAACTGGGTTCTAAGGAGCTCAATATCACTGGATTATTTTATGTGTTCATTGTTTCAGTTTAGCCACTTTACTGGCGATCGAAATATTCCAAGAAAACAACCCTCAATGAGTATAGTATCGAGTATCTACCAACTTCAGACTGCACCAAAGCCGGTCATCTCACTACTCCTAAAAAGGCCAAGTTGGTCAAGTAAAGGTTCTAAAAGTCCATTAGTGCTTCATGACATCACTCAGCGGCCCTGTATTCTCTTTGATTGACTCAAAGGCTACCGGTACCCACAAATATGTCACACTAATATAGCTATTGCTTCAACCATGTCAGTATGTCCCACATAGTTTCCACAACGTATTGCTACTTACCTATGAATGTTTCCCAAATCCGGGTAGAGGATTCAAACCCAAACAATAGAACCAAATGTAAAGCAATCAAGTCAAGCAAGATAAGCATGTAAAGGTGATCTAAAACCATAAGGTAACCCCATTTTTAGATTTTAGTCCCTAGCAGAGTCGCCAGTTCTGTGATGCGGTGGGAGAACTGACTTGAGGTTTTGCGTTTGTGTTCGCAAATGTTGCGGTTTAGCAAGAGTCTCCACCGGCTTTTATTTTATCCAAAAGGAAAGGTAAAAAAGCACAGGAAATACCTTTGAGATTGTTTTGGGGTTCGGGGGGTAGATTATGAAAAGGGAAGGTGCTAGCACCCTTTTCATCCATGGTTTTCCATGGGCTCTTAGTTACTTGTTTTAGATCACTTGCTTTTGCTTTTCAATTGTTTGAAATGATGCTTTCGTATATGGTTTTGAAAGTATTTTGAAAAGAGGCCTTTGTTTAGGCAACCTTTGTAATGATTCTTATTTGAATGTATACAAAGGTGTTTGTCTTTTGAAAAAATGTTTCAATGTTTGAAAGTTTGTTGGGAAAATGTTTTGAAATTGTATGTGTTTGTTCGAAAATAGCAAGGATGGTTTGCAACAGATCAAGTAACTAAGAGTTGTATACCCTAATCAAAAGTCTTTCCTACACATTTTTATTCCTTTAACATTGTTGTTTTACCATTACATTTGGTAAACAACCCTATCTTTGGATGTTAAACGGGACGAGCGTGGGTCATCGTATGACCATGATAACAATGTTGCCAAGTATCTTAGCATGTTTTTGAGGGACTAGATCATTTTTGTTTAGGCAACCAAGATAGCGTCATCGAGGGACTATGATCTTTTGTTTTTGTTTTTCCAAGATACCTAGCATGCATACTATGGCCATTTTAAGGCAACAAAGTGGATGAAACCCTAGGGGTGCTTTTGTGCATTGTGTTGTCATTTTCATGCATTTTTGTCTTGTATTTAGTCTTGCTATTTGTTTGATTTTGGTCTTTACATACAAAACCCTAGTTTTTAATATCATGGTATATGAAAGCAATAAATGTGTAAAGTAAATCTAGACTATTACAACATTATTATGGGAAGGGGGATACAAGTTTGAATAGGGGGGTATTGCTCAAAATAAAACCCTAATTTACTATTACAACCCGATTGAATTTATTTGTACAAATAAATAAATAAGCAAATATTTAAATATGGAATAAATTATAAATATGAAAAAAATGTTTTTGTATTTATTTTTATGTATGTAAAAATGAATTTATTTATGTCCTAAAAATAAGAAAATAAAATGATTATTTTTGAAAAGGTTGAAAACCCTAGTTTTTGTTTAATAAAAATATGCTTTATATTATTTATTTATTCATTTTTGTTTAAGAAAAATAATAATATATACAAAAATGTTTAAAAAGTAAATATTGTATGAAAATATTAATTAAAGTGTATAAATAATAAAAATAAAAATATATAATATTTTTGTATTATTTACAAATTTTATTTAAGAAAATAAAAGTATATTAACCTAAATACATATTTTTATGCTAAAAAAATAAATAAAAAAATATGAAAAAAATGCAAAAAATAAAGAAAATATTTTTGAGATTTTTATTTGTTTAGAAAAAATAAATAAAAGTCAGAAATTTGAAATATGCAAGAAAATATGAAAAATAAAAGAAATGGGCCAAGGGGTGCAAATAACAAAATGGAGGGTGTGAAAAGTAGAAAAGCCAGGCCCAGGCCCACTTCACTTCGTCCCTGTCCTCTGAACAGAGCCAAAATGCGCTCGCCATGTACAAATCTTATTCTCTCTTGTTCTTGCATAAAATTAAAAACTCACAACATAAAAGTTATAGCATTTTCAATCACGATTCCAACCATATAAAAAACTTGATCTAACTCTAAGAAACCAGGGAGAATTTCAATGCCCCTAATTTATGACCTAAAATTTTCAACAACTTCAACTATCAAATACTTCTAGCTCAGTCAATATAAATGGAATATATGCATATGTACAGCTCAAGAACATTAAAGACTACATTTTTGCTTCACAAACCTAAGCTTAATGATGCCTAAATAAGGAGTTAGAAACTTGACAAATACTTGTTTCAGTTAAGTTTGGATATGGTAATGTAGGAGTTGTGAGTGAGGCCTGAAGTACTTTTGAGCTTGCTTGATGTTCCCTTGACCTTTCCCAATGCTTAGCTTACTTTGAAATGGCTTGAATCTCCTTGTAGAACTCAACCTGCAAAGCTTCAAAGTGAAAATGGTGAAGTGTGAAAACAAGGTTACAGTTGCTTGAGAAAGGTCTGGACAGCTTAGGTGTGATGTATGGAGTGTGTCTGAAGTGGTTCAAGATAAAATGCACGAGCCAATTTGGTTATGGCTTGAGTTCTGCAGAGCTTGCCCTATTTTGGGAAGAAATGGAGTTTTTGGTGTATTTGGGTGTTTGAGAGGTTGTAAACTCGTGCTTTTGGCTTGCTACAATATGCTGAGGTTGTTTGAAAATGTTACAAGACTTGGTTTTAACAAATGCACAAGTTATGGACCTTTTGCAAGCTTTCTTGTTTTTGAAGCAAAAGGTGAGTTGACAAAGCCACAACCTGTACTTGCTAGCTTGAGGCCTGCTGAGAGTTGGTAAACCTTTTCTGATTTTTATGGAGTTGGTTTGCATAAGTTGCTTAGGTCCATGGCTCAAGATAAACAAAGTTTGTAAAAGCTAACTTTATCAAAGTAGCATTGTTATCTTTTTTCCATTTTTGGAATAATTCCTTGTACAATGCTCTAAAGCTCAGAACAAAGCCTTTAACCAATGTATTTGAATTTAATTTATGAGTGTATAAAGGATTAGAACCTGTAAACCAAGTACAAGCATGATCCAAACTGATTTGCAACTTGTATCAATGTGAAAAATGCCATGGACAAAAGTGAGAAATGGCCATTTTCATTCCTTCGATTCTCCCTAACCATAAATGATCTTGGAGAGTTATTGGACATTTTGAAAATCTTGTAACATGCTCTACAATCCATCTTTGAAATGCATTTTGAGATTCCACTTGGAACTATGTGAAAAGTTTCCATGAAGATAGGTGAAAAATCTGCCTAAACTATGGCAAAATATCACTAAGTTAAAAGTTTCATGGACCCTTATGAAGTAGTGAAAAACACAAGAAGGGGGGGTTGAATTGTAAAACTGAAAATCAATGCAATGAACAAGATATTTTTATCCTGGTTCGTTTGATCTCAAACTACTCCAGTCCACCCGTCAAGGTGATTTCGCCTCTCTCCAACGAGGTCTTAATCCACTATATTCAACTGAATATTACAAACTGCTTTAACAACTGCTAAAGCCTTCTTGATGCAAACCACAACCCGGTTTGTCAAGGGAACACTTTCTTACAAAGAAGATAAATCTAAGTGTGTGAATGTTTTCTACAAAACTGTATCACAACTGTGATGTATACACAACTTTAAGCTTAGAAACTAGATTGCTAAACAATAATTGAGTAAGGAGATATGAGGTGTTTAGCAAACTGAGAGAACAAAGATTATGATCAGCTTTTAGGCGTGTAAAGATGTTGGAGAGCATTAGCCAATTCAATCTTCATAGTCTTGTTTATATAGCACTGAGATTGTTGAACGTTGGAGCAATATTCTTGATTCAATGCTAATAACAAACTTTCCTTATTGAGCAGATCTTGTCTGGAATGAGGTCGTTGGTAATAATACGCTTTCAATGCACAGTACCGTTACTTACTTAATGCATGTTCTGGCTTGGCTCATTATGACTCTGCTTAGCTGCTGATGAACTGTTGTTTTATTTATCAGAGTGTTGAGCGCAGTTCTGTTCATCAAGCTTCAGCATACACGTGAGTTGATCTTCTGAATCTGGTATTCTGATATGGCAACTTCTGATGCTGGTGTCAAGAACCAATATTCTGATGCTGATTAAGTGTGCTCTTGCTTATACCTATCAGAATTTCTGCAAATCAGAACGTAATAATTTAGGCAGCAAATAGTTCATACATGAATCATATAAATAATATATCTTTTCACTTTGTTATCACCAAAACTTAAACATAGGGTAGTAGATTCAAACATTGTTCTAACAATCTCCCCCTTTTTGATGATGACAAAAACTGGATATTTTTAATTGAAAATAACGTGAAAAGGTATCAGAGATATGTATCAGAGTACGAGGTTATCAAAGATAAGGGATAAGAGATGAGAGATACTCCCCCTGAGTTTATTGCTTCCCTTTTTGATTTCAAGAGGTCTTCAGGATCAGAACTTTTTGCCTTTCTTTGAACATCAGAGTATCAGAGTCTTTGACTATCAGAAGCTTTGGATCAGCATATCAGAGCAGAGCTTTAGATCAGCATATCAGAGCTTTTCTTGTCAGAGCTTTGCTTTGGGTCAGAGTATCAGAGCGGATCAGAGTATCAGAGCTTTAGTCTTCAGAGTATCATGGTGCTTTCTTGTACCTGTAGACTTAAGCAAAAACAGAAAACATTTTCAAGTATAACAGAGTTAGAATATTCGAGAATTTCTGTCTTAGTAATCCGTTATTATTTAAAATATCATTCTTGTTCTCCCCCTTTTTGTCAGCAATCAAAAAGTGTAAGTGATGTGCTAAAACAATTAAGATCAGAAAAACTAGTCATATTAAAAGGTTCAGAATCAAACAAAACATATTAAAACAGTACATCAGATAATCAAAGAAAACATGAAAATGACATGAATGAAAAAACTAAGGTTGGGGAGGAAAGCGTGTGAACAGGTTCTCCAGCATGGCTTTGATCTGATCAGCAGTCTCATTCTGCTTGTGCACCATGCTGACAACAGTGTCAATCTTGCTATCCTGCACATCCATCCTTTCTTTCATCTTCTGGTCGTTTTCATCCATCCTCTGCTGCAGACGCATGTCATTCAGCTTCAGCTCTTCCAGAGTCTGCCTGTCCAAGGCAGCTTGAGAAACATCAGAAGCAGGAAGCTTCTGAGAGATTTCTGCAACATCTTCTTCTTGACTTGCTTCAGCTTGAATGGTCTTGTCTTCTTCTGGTTGCACCTTTGGAGCTAGCTGTTTCTCAGACCAAGGTTCACTATCCAGAGGGAGCACAGCTTCCTGAGGCAGCTGACTTTCAACTTCCTTCAGCAGCTTGCTGAAGTTCTGTTGTGCCTGCTCATAGTTGATATCCTGCAACTTGAGGGCTTCAGCACGTACCCATATTCTGAATTGTGACCAGAGCTGGTCAGAAGCAGCTGGGTCAATTAATCCAGGACAGACTTGCTTCAAAGAAGCAATCCACTGCTGCACACCTGTTTCAAAATTCATAATACCAGAGCCAACATCTGGTTGTTTTGGTTTTGGGATGACTATTTTATGTTACAGATCAGCAAGACGGTCAAGACTGGTTAAGTCTATGAAGGTCCTGCTGGGGTTTTCGGTGGTTTGCTTGGCAGCTGTTTGTTTTGGAGATGGAGTGGGAGAATCAGAGATTATGATTGGACTGTGTGGTGTTTTGGGAGTATTGAGTGGTGTAGATTCTGGTGAGGATGGCAACTGGGCCATTGTGACTGTTGTTCCACATGGCAGCTGGATTGCCAGAGGTGATGGTTGAGGTGAATGAGGTTCAGAAGGTGGAGGAGAAGGAGTGTCAGAGTGATGAAACTCAGGTTGAGGTGATGGTGGATGAATTTCTGGTTGAGGAGAGGGAGACGGAATTGCTGGTTGAGGAGAAATTGTTGGAATTTCTGGTTGTTCAGGGATGAGAGGTTCTTCTGGAATGGATGAGAGTGGTTGTTGTTGTTCTGGTTCTTCAGCAGATTTTTGTTGTTCTGGTTGTGGAGGAGGGACAATTTGTGGTTCAGAGTTTGGATTGGAGGAGTGATCAGAAGTGTGTTGATCAATGTCAGACAGCACTTTGTCAATTGCTGATGTTGTTGATATTGTTGGTTTTGGGTGTTTGGTTCTGGGTCTTCTGAGTTGTAATGCCTCAGAAGGGTCATCTTCTGGTTCAGTTTCATCTATTGTTGGGATGGGGATTGAGATTCTATGAGAGGTTGGAGGTGGAATAGATGCTGGAATAGTAGAAGAATTTAAAACAGAAGCAGTAGATAAATTACCTCTTTTCTTGGGTGTCTGCTGGGATGATCCTTCTGATGGTGCCTTCCTCTTCTTCGTCTTCTTCAGAGTCACTTCTGGTTGAGGTTGATGCAGATCTTTGATGTTCAGATTTGGATCTGTACCATCAGCTTTGCACGCGTCCAGATATCTGAGAACTACCACTGGCTTGGATTCTATCTGAGAGAATAAAGGAAAGTCACTCAGTGGAACTCTTCTGCTGGTGATATCAGCAATAGGAGTAGCGCTGGGTTCCTTTTTGATATTCTCTATCAACTTCATTTTCTTCAAGTTCTTCGCGTTCAGAGGCTTCCCAACTGTTGGTTCAATGGTGCTTAACTCTTGAGCTTCTATCAGATGCTCTATCAGCCTATTCTCTGTCAGAATATCTGATATCAACCTTCCAAAGGGAATGCAATCCCTCTTTGTTCTTTCTTCTTCCCTGGTTTCCTTCACGCTTGTTCTGAGGTGGTTGAACAGAAGATGAGCCAAGTTGATTTTTACCTTCTGATTGATAAAGTAGATCAGAAACTGCTGATCCACATTTATGTAATCAGGGGAACTAGTTGGCTTCCTATGGTTGAAGCACCCCAAAATTATCTTTGCCCAAACTCTGATGATCCTTCAGATCTTTGATCTTGCTGCTGGGCACCCCATGGGTGAAAATCTTTTTAGCTATGACGCCCACGTCAGCACATCTCTCAGCCATATCAATACAGTAGATGCCACCGCCACTGTAACCTATTAACTTTGCTATGTGATCCTCAGTGATCACAATCTTTTTCCCCATAATGTAGGAGGTGACTTGATGCGTTGAAGCTGTCGCATGAATCCAGAACTCCTTCGCTAACATAGGGAATGTTGGTCCAACCAACCTGTCAAAATACCTTTCCCATTTCTGCGCCCTAACTTCTTCAGTTAGGTCAAAACCGTTTTCCTTCAAGCTTCCAAAATCGATGATCAATTCATATAACACTTCAATATTCTTCACAGGAGTGAGGAGTGTTCTGAATGGCACTTGGTACTGTTCAGATGATGCTTTCTTCTGAGGACCTGCAGAAGCACTGCTGGAGGTTGCCATGTTCACACTAAAAGATTTTGAGAAGAAACTGAGAAAGAGAGTTTGTAAGAGATGAACACAGAAAAATGCAGAGAATGCTTGAGAAAAAGTGAGAAATTGTAAAGGATTAGAATGAGAGGTTAACGAGTTTAAATAGAGTTCAGAATATTTTGAAATTGTAAACGTTTTTAAGAGAGAGAAATAAAATCATGATTACGTTTTAAAAGCATGATTACTTTTCATTTAATGCTTGCTGATTTTGGGGGATTTGAGAAAGATACTTAAAAACGGTTACCAGACATGTGTCTCAATGCACCCAATCAGCGTTTTGCCTTCTCAGAAGCATGCACGCGTTTTGCTTCAGAGATTTGCTGATGATTGGATGACACTTATTTGATGTAGTGATCAGCACGTCTGTCTTTGAGCTTAGACTTTCAGATCTTTAGACTTGCATCTGATACAATCTGCATGTTCCATCTTTCTGAAAAGAGATTGATCAGAAGTTCACAGAAAACAAATACATTCTGAAGATAAATATATGGAATTAAAACATTTTCACTCTGGGCAGATTTTCATGCTGAGATGTTTCAGAATGAAATTGAACCTATCTTCAGAAAGGGGTTTAGTGAAGATATCAGCCCATTGATGGTCTGTATCTATAAATTTCAAATTCAAAATTCCTTTCTGAATGTAGTCCCTAATGAAATGATGTTTTATTTCTATATGCTTAGCTCTAGAATGTAAAATGGGATTCTTACTTAAGCAAATAGCAGAAGTATTATCACAGAGTATAGGAATGTTACTCTCAAAAATCTGGAAGTCTTCAAGCTGACTTTTCATCCAGAGCATTTGTGTGCTACATCCTGCTGCTGCTATGTACTCAGCTTCTGCTGTTGATAGCGCAATTGTTGATTGCCTTTTGCTGGACCAAGAGATCAGATTTTCTCCCAGAAACTGGCAGCTTCCAGAAGTACTTTTACGCTCCACTCTGTCTCCAGCAAAATCAGCATCGCAGTAGCCTACTAAACTGTAATCACTAGATTTTCTATAGAACAAACCCAGATTAGTAGTACCTTTCAGATACTTGAAAATTCGCTTAACAGCTGTTAAGTGAGATTCTCTAGGATCTGATTGGAATCTAGCACAAATACAAACACTGAATAATATATCAGGTCTTGAAGCAGTCAGATAGAGGAGAGAACCAATCATACCTCTTGAGACTTTCTGTTCTACATTTTTGCTTACCTCTTCTCTTTCCAGAATGCACGTGGGATGCATTGGAATCTTTGATGGCTTACATTCTGAGAGGTCAAATTTCTTCAGAAGATCTCTGATGTATTTGCTCTGATGAATGTAAGTTCCCTCTGGAGTTTGATTGATCTGAATTCCCAGAAAGAATTTCAGTTCCCCCATGAGGCTCATCTCAAATTCTGCCTGCATACACTTAGCAAATTTTCTTCCAAGAGAAGGATTAGTAGAACCAAAAATAATATCATCAACATAAATTTGACAGACTAAGATGTCATTCTTAACTGATTTACAGAATAAGGTAGTGTCCACTTTCCCTCTGGTGAATTCATTTTCTAACAGAAAGTTACTTAGCCTTTCATACCAAGCTCTGGGAGCTTGTTTCAGACCATATAGTGACTTCTTTAGTTTGAAAACATGTTCTGGATGTTTTGTATTTTCAAAACCAGGGGGTTGGTGTACATAAACCTCTTCTTCTATATAACCATTTAAGAATGCACTTTTGACATCCATCTGATACAGAGTGATGCCTCTATTAACAGCAAATGAAATTAAAAGTCTGATAGATTCTAACCTGGCGACTGGAGCAAAGGTTTCTGTATAGTCTATCCCCTCTTGCTGACTATAACCTTGTGCAACCAGTCGTGCCTTGTTTCTGATGACTTCACCTTGTTCATTTAGCTTGTTTCTGAACACCATCTTGTTCCAATGACGTTGAATCCTTTTGGTCTGGGAACGAGATCCCATACGTCATTTATGGTGAATTGATTCAGCTCTTCTTGCATTGCCAGAATCCAGTCATTATCCAGAAGTGCTTCATCAATTGAAGAAGGTTCAATCAGAGACACAAGTCCCATGAGTGTTTCTTCAGAGTTTCTGAAGCTTGCTCTTGTTCTGATTGGATCTTCCTTTCTTCCTAAGATAGTCTCTTCTGGGTGATCCAAGCTGCTTCTGGGTAATCTCTTCTGAGGTTGATCAGCAGCTGTAGGAGGATTGCTAGCAGTGCTCCTTTCAGACGTTGAAGGAGTGTCTGTGTTGAGAGCTTCTGATGACTTGTCTTCTGAACCTGTAAATTCAATTTCCATACCTGCAAAAACTTCATTCTGCTTTGACTTTTCAGAGTCAAGCTTATCATCAAAACGAACACTGATTGATTCTTCCACAATCTGTGTTTCTGTATTGTATACTCTGTACCCTCTTGAGCCTTTAGAGTATCCTAACATAATACACTTTTGTGCTTTAGAGTCAAAGTTATTCAAATAATTCTTTGTATTTAACATAAAGCAAGTACATCCAAATGGATGAAAATATGAAATGTTGGGCTTTCTGTTCTTCCACAATTCATATGGAGTCTTTTCCTGAATAGGTCTTATTGAGATTATATTCTGAATGTAGCACGCTGTGTTTATTGCCTCTGCCCAGAAGATCTTAGCAACGTTTGTCTCATTGATCATGGCTCTGGCCATTTCTTGCAATGTTCTGTTCTTTCGTTCTACAACTCCATTTTGTTGGGGAGTTCTAGGACAAGAGAAATCATGCAGAATGCCTCTGTCATTAAAGAATGACTCAAAATCTTTGTTTTTAAATTCTCCACCATGATCACTTCTGACTTTAACGATTCTAAGATCCTTTTCATTCTGAACTTGGTTACAGAAGGTAACAAACACAGAGTGTGACTCATCCTTGTGTCTTAAGAACTTTACCCATGTCCATCTGCTATAGTCATCTACGATTACTAACCCATACTTCTTACCACTGACTGAGGCAGTTTTAACTGGTCCAAATAAGTCAATGTGCAGAAGTTCTAATGGCTTAGAGGTAGAAACAACATTTTTAGATTTAAAAGAAGGTTTTGCAAACTTGCCTTTCTGACATGCTTCACACAGAGCATCTGAATTGAACTTCAAATTAGGAAGTCCTCTGACCAGATTGAGTTTGTTAATCTGAGATATTCTTCTCATACTAACATGCCCCAATCTTCTGTGCCAGATCCACTGCTCGTTGTTAACAGACAGAAGGCACTTTACATTCTGACTCTTTAGTTCAGAAAGTTTGATTTTGTAAATGTTGTTTTTACTCTTACCATTAAACAGAATAGTCCCATCTTTCTGACTAACAGCTTTACATGATTTTTGATTAAAGATTATATCATAACCGTTATCACTTAATTGACTTATGGATAACAGATTATGCATTAATCCATCTACTAGCAGAACATTATTAATAGAGGGAAGATTTCCATTACCTACAGTTCCAGAGCCAATTATCTTTCCCCTCTGATTGCCTCTAAAGCCAACGTGGCCTCCAGGCTTAAGTTCCAGGCTTTGGAACATATGCCTTCTTCCCGTCATGTGTCGCGAGCAGCCAGAGTCCAGGTACCATGACTGGTGTTTCTGACTTGCTGCTAAAGATATCTGCAACATGTATTATTTTATCCTTAGGTACCCAGATTTTCTTGGGTCCTGATTTGTTAGTTTTACCACAATTCTGGTTGAATTTTGGTTTCACAGAGTGCTTACTGCTAGTGTATTTAATATCATGTGTGTGACCATACACAAAATGTGAATTCAGAGGAGTGTGTTTAATGGTTAAGTCCATGACATTCTTTGGTGTAGGAACCTTACCTTGGTATCCTATTCCTTTCCTGCCGTTTCTGCTAACTCCATAGATCATTGAAGCCATTTTGCTTCTATCTATGCTTTTAGCAAGGAACTTCTGGAAACTGTGATCATACTCCTTGATGATCTCATCAGCGTTGCTGGGAGTTTCAGAAATTGGTTCCTTCTGAGATTTTTGTAAAGTATTTTCTAATTTTGAAATCTTATTTCTCAGCTCAGAATTCTCCAATTTGAGACTCTCAGTCTTATTAGAGTCAGATTCAAGATTCCTTTTCAGGTCTCTGAATTTAACTCTAATTTGCTGATACCTTTCCAGAATCTCATTAAGGCTTTCAGCAAGTTCAGCCTTGGTAAAATTAACAACGAAGTTAGGAAATACCTCTTCAGTATCTGATTCTGAGTCTGATTCAGAAGCTTCACTATCTTCTGAGATGTTAGCCATGAGAGCTATGTTTGCCCTCTCATCATCTGATTCTGAGTCAGCTTCAGACGAGTCAGAGTCATCCCATGTAGCCATGAGACTTTTCTTCTTCTCTCTTCCAAACTTCTTTTTGGGTTTTTCCCTCTGAAGCTTTGGGCAGTCACTCTTGTAGTGTCCTTGCTCATTACACTCATAGCAGATGATGTCCTTGGTGTTTGGCTCTTTGCTACTTGAGGAACCTTCAGATCTTCTGTATCCAGAGGAAGAGTCTGTCCTTCTGTATATGGAAGAAGACTCGTTCTGATCAGATCTTCTGGGATTCCTGAACTTCCTTTGTCTTTGCTTCCACAGTTGATTTACTCTTCTAGAGAGGAGGGAGAGTTCATCTTCTTCTGATGAGGATCCATCAGATGTTTCTTCAACTGCCTGCAAAACTTTAGACTCAGATTTTTTGTTAGATTTTAACGCTAAAGGCTTACCTTGCTTCTGAGGCTCGTCAGCTTCTAGCTCTATCTCATGACTTCTGAGGGAGCTGATAAGTTCCTCCAGAGTGATTTTATTGAGATCTTTAGCTAGCTTCAGAGCTGTAACCATTGGTCTCCACTGCTTGGGTAAACTTCTGATGATTTTCTTGACATGGTCAGCAGTAGAGTATCCTTTGTCCAGAACCTTGAGACCAGCTACCAAAATCTAGAATCTTGAGAACATTGTTTCAATGGATTCATATTCTTCCATTTTGAACGCCTCATACTTCTGAATGAGCGCCAGAGCTTTAGTTTCTTTGACCTGAACGTTGCCCTCATGCGTCATTCTGAGTGAGTAAAAAATGTTCTTTGCTGTGTCTCTGTTGGAGATCTTTTCATATTCAGTATAGGAGATGGCGCTGAGGAGGATGGTTCTGGCCTTGTGGTGATTCTTGAAGTCACGCTTTTGTTGGTCAGACATTATTTTTCTATCAATCTTCTGACCGCTTGCATTCACAGGGTGCGTGTATCCATCTGTCACCATATCCCACAGATCAGCATCATGTGCCAGAAAGAAGCTTTCAATTTTGTCTTTCCAGTAATCAAAATTTTCTCCATCAAAGACTGGAGGTTTGCCGCTGAATCTGTCTCTGTCCTCATTGTTGTCATTGCTGGTGTGAGAATAGTTTCCTGCCATTGTGTTTTTCTGACGCTGGATCTTGTACTGACACGGTTAAGTGTTTTAGCTCAGAACCAGGCGCTCTGATGCCAATTGAAGTAGTGAAAAACACAAGAAGGGGGGGTTGAATTGTAAAACTGAAAATCAATGCAATGAACAAGATATTTTTATCCTGGTTCGTTTGATCTCAAACTACTCCAGTCCACCCGTCAAGGTGATTTCGCCTCTCTCCAACGAGGTCTTAATCCACTATATTCAACTGAATATTACAAACTGCTTTAACAACTGCTAAAGCCTTCTTGATGCAAACCACAACCCGGTTTGTCAAGGGAACACTTTCTTACAAAGAAGATAAATCTAAGTGTGTGAATGTTTTCTACAAAACTGTATCACAACTGTGATGTATACACAACTTTAAGCTTAGAAACTAGATTGCTAAACAATAATTGAGTAAGGAGATATGAGGTGTTTAGCAAACTGAGAGAACGAAGATTATGATCAGCTTTTAGGCGTGTAAAGATGTTGGAGAGCATTAGCCAATTCAATCTTCATAGTATTGTTTATATAGCACTGAGATTGTTGAACGTTGGAGCAATATTCTTGATTCAATGCTAATACCAAACTTTCCTTATTGAGCAGATCTTGTCTGGAATGAGGCCGTTGGTAATAATACGCTTTCAATGCACAGTACCGTTGCTTACTTAATGCATGTTCTGGCTTGGCTCATTCTGACTCTGCTTAGCTGCTGATGAACTGTTGTTTTATTTATCAGAGTGTTGAGCGCAGTTCTGTTCATCAAGCTTCAGCATACACGTGAGTTGATCTTCTGAATCTGGTATTCTGATATGGCAACTTCTGATGCTGGTGTCAAGAACCAATATTCTGATGCTGATTAAGTGTGCTCTTGCTTATACCTATCAGAATTTCTGCAAATCAGAACGTAATAATTTAGGCAGCAAATAGTTCATACATGAATCATATAAATAATATATCTTTTCACTTTGTTATCATCAAAACTTAAACATAGGGTAGTAGATTCAAACATTGTTCTAACGCCTTATTCACAAAATCATAACTTGATATCCAAGCATCTTTTTGGAAAACTTTGTGAATCAAAGTTGTATATTTTGTGGAGGACTACAACTTTCATGTTGGAAGTTTTATTTGAATCCAATTGTATCATGGTGAAAACATTGGGAAAAGTTGGGGGAAAATAAGAAATTTTCATAACTTAGAAAATTTCTAAGTTATGAAAATTTTCCATTTTAAACCCTAATTTTCAAAATTAGGTTTCTTGGTGAACAATTTTCATGTTTTGACACATCTTGATGAAAAATGACCCTTGGCACTTGATTTTGACCAAAAAGTCAAAGATTTACTTTTCAGTGTACAGTTGATTTTTTATCAGTTGACTGGAAAATTCATCTGTCAATCCAATGCATTTGAGATATTTTGAACCTTGTGATTAGGTCAAGATGATGCCATTGTGTCCTTGAAACCATGCTTGAACCCAATTTTCCATTGGCTAGGTGAAAAATCAGAAATTGCCCTTCTACAGTCAAAACCCTAAAAATGATCATTTTCCCCTTTTGATGATCTGATCAAATTTCTTGAGGAGTTGTGGTACAAACTTGATCAAATGGTTCATATGAGTCTATAATGTTGATGTGGATCAAAAATTATGAGGTTTGACTGTAAATTAGCCATAGTTGATTTTCCCCCAATACAGCTGATTTTTAGGTCAACTGTCCAATTGACTGGGCAAAATTTTGATTCAAGGCTTGAAACTTGGTATGAGAAATCATAGGAGTCCAATATGAAGTATGAAAGTCACATGAGGCATTGAAAGTACAAAAATCCCTGTGCAAACTCAAACCCTAATTTCAGGTCAACAGTGCAAGGAGATGTCTTGAGCAGAGCAAACCCTAATCTGGTCTTGAGTCCAAAGAGTCTTGTGGGGAGAAACTTGATAAAATGAGAGGGAAAATTTTTGGGTACAACAACATCCATGTTCAAATTCAGGTGGGATAATGAAGCTCCTCGGATCACTATTGAGAGAATGGATGAGCCAACATACTATTACAAGGTTGATACTGAAGAAGTAGTGGACAAACCTTGGTTCCATGAAGTCAAAAGATACCTCGAAGCCCAATATTATCTTGAGGGAGCTTCTGTCAATGATAAGAAGTTCCTAAGAAGGTTCTCTGCCAAGTTCTTCCTCAGTAACGGAATCCTCTACAAGTGCAACCACGATTCTACTTTTCTTCGGTGTGTAGATAAGAGTGAAGTAAAGAAAATTATGACAGATTTGCATGAAGGCACATTTGGCGCCCATTCTAGTGGGAACACAATTGCTAAAAAGATCCTACAGGAAGGATACTACTAGTCCACTATGGAAGCAGAATATTATCAGTATTCACGAACTTGTCACAAGTTCCAGATCTATGCTGATAAAGTACATGTTCCCCTGCTTCCCTTGAACGTCTTGACTTCGCCCTGGCCATTTGTAATGTGGGGCATCGATATGATTGGAGAGATTAGACCTACAGATTCTAATGGGCACGTCTTCATCCTCGATGCCATTGATTACTTCCCAAAGTGGGTCAAGGCAACCTCATTTGCTTCTATTACCAAAAATGTTATAGCTCGCTTCATCAGACACAACCTTATATGTCAGTATGGTATTCCATAAAGAATCATTACAGATAATGGTACCAATCTCAATAATACTCTGATCACCGAACTCTGCGCGTAATTCAAAATCCAGCATCATAACTCTTCTTCTTACTGGCCGAAGATGAATGGCACTGTAGAGGCTGCAAATAAAAACATCAAAAAGATCATACAGAAGATGACGGTGACATACAAAGACTGGCACGAGATGTTACCGTTTACTCTTCATGATTACCGTACCACAGTACGCACATCAACAGGGGCAACTCCTTTCTCTTTGGTATACGACATGGAAGCTATCCTACCCATTGAAGTCTAGATCCCTTCCTTGAGAATCATGAAGGGTGCAGGTTTGAATGAAGATGAATGGGTTCAGACTCGACTTGACCAATTAAACTTGGTTGATGAAAAAAGGCTTGTGACTGTCTGTCATGATCAGATATACCAAAAACATATGATTAAAGATTTTAACAAGGTCAGACGTTAGGTGTATCAGGTCGGTGACCTAGTAATCAAGCGCATTATCCTGCCGCAGGATGATCCCATGGGAAAATGGACTCCCACATATGAAGGGCCATTTATGATCAAGAATATATTTTCTGGTGGAGCCATGGTCTTAACCATTATGGACGGTGACGACCTTCCGCACCCTATAAACGCGGACATAGTTAAAAGATACCATGTATGAACAAAGACCCTCTAGGTTAACTGGCCTAGGAAAAAATAAGGGCATCCCGGCGAACCAAAAGGGTTCGGGCAAAAATTAGGGATATACATATGGAAAAGATCTGTACACCCGGCAAGTCAGAAACCTGAAAAGGCGGCTTGGAAAAAAAAGGGTATCCCGGTGGACTGAAAACCCGAAAGGGAAGTCTAGGAAAAAGTTAGGGATTTAAAGCGTATAACAATGTCTTGTTGGATCACTTACCGCCAATCTTTGGTAACAACTATCAATCTTGTATGGTACTAATAAATCCAGTCAGCTTCGGACAAGCAACAAAAGAGATGACACGCTCAAAGACATAAAGGCAATAGCATAATGGAAAGCAATGGGATTACTCCACATAGCTGTTTTTCTTTGTATACTATTTTGTATAGTTTTCATTCTTACGTCGGCATTCTCTTACTAGGATGTTTGTCTCCTTGTACATAAAACGCTTATTCAAATTAATACAAAACTATCTCTTTGAAAGTGCAAAACTATTTGTTTATATTTTTCTGTTTTGTTTGCGAAAACGTCCAGTGATTATTTTTGAACATATTCATTTTAATGTAATTACCATTTACAAATACAAGCATAAAAACAGAAAGACAGGTACTAATGGATTTAAGAAACAGGACAATGTCTAAAGGCCATTTGCAAATCCCCACAAATACTTTCTCCAACAGGTACAAAGGCTGAGACATCCTACTGTAAAGTCACTGTCATATCCTCAGTTTACAGCCTAATGACATCAGGTGTTCTTATATTCCCGGCGGAGCAAAAATTTCCAATTATTCACCCGGTATCTCAAAGAATTCCTTAGTCTGGTTCACAAGCTTTTGGGATTCCCCCAATAGGTTTCATAAAAAAATCCCCAAGCAGTTTACATAGTTTCCCTTCCCCAACAAAGCTTATTTCTCTAACAACGAAAACTCGTCTCTCAGCATTTCAACTTCAGCAAAATTTAAAGACTTACACTCTTCATTCCCAGCAACAATCAGGGATTTATTTTCCCTAGTTCAGCAACACTGCAGTAGAACAACTGATACATTCATACATTGCATTCATACATCATTTTACAAACATCATAGCATATGCAGCACAAATACATATATCACAATCTCATTTATTTTGAGAACATCATTACCCGATACATCTCATGCATCATGACACTGCATACAACTGACTCTTTACCTTTTTCAGGAAAGTTAGCAAGCAGACAAATATCATCACCAATTTTCAATAGTTCTAGATTAATTCATGAAACCAGACAGGGCAACTATCTGTGAACGACTGAGTGTAGATCAATTCCTGAAACAAGACGAGGCGACTATCCTCAAGACCAAGTCAGAGATTAATAATTGAAACCAGACAAGACAACTATATCAATGACCAACAAAAACAAGTTCCAGATTAATACCTGAAACAAGACAGGACAATTATCTATGGATGACTGATTGTAGATTAATACCTGGAACCAGACAGGACAACTATCTACATGAGCAGATTGAAGATTAACTCCCGAAACAAGACGAGGAAACTATCTTTCTTTCGCAAATAGGTCAGAGAATAATTCCTGAAACCGGACAGGGTATCTATCTCAGCGACCAACAAAAACAAGTTCCAGATTAATACCTGAAACAAGACAAGACAACTATCTGTGGACGACTGATTATAGATTAATACCTGAAACCATACAGGACAACTATCTACATGAGAAGATTGAAGATTAACTCCCAAAACAAGACGGAGAAACTATCTTACTTTCTCTTAGGTTATAGATTAATTCCTGAAACCAGACAAGGCAGTTATCTCAACGACCAACAGAAAAGCAAGATCCCAGAATAATACCTGAAACAAGATAAGACAACTATCTTTGAACAGCTGACTATGGATCAATTCCTGAAATAAGACGGGGTGACTATCTAAATGATCTTCGAATGCAGCTCTACACGGGCTCATCCTAAAGCAATCTTACACGGATTCCTTCTCAATTTCCAGATGCAGCTTTACATGGGCTCATCCTGAAGCAATCTTACACGGATTCCTTCTCAATTTGTAGATGCAGCTTTACAGGGGCTTATCTTGAAGAAATCTTACACGGATTCCTTCTCGCAATCTCTAGATCCAGCTTTACACAGGCTTATCCTGAAGCAATCTTACACGGGTTTCTTCTCACAATCTCCAGATGAAGTTTAACACAGACTCATCTTGAAGCAGCCCTACACAGGCTCCTTCTAATACATTTCCAGATAACAATTAATTCCATTCTTCCCAGCAAGTTATTGTGAAGCCTGGATTTCAACCAGGAAACAACTAACTTTCATATCTCCAGTCTAGAGATAATTCCACAGTAGAGCCATGGACAACTAAAGCTCCTAGACTCTATCCCCCACAGAGTTTTCCCCAAACAAAAGAATAATAGAAATCAACAATCCCCAGTGGAGTCCTCCTCAGACAACAGGAACAGGAATCTCCATAAAGAGACTTCTTATGAAGTCAGCATCTACTTTGGATGGCATCTTTAAGCCCATCTCTGACAACTCTCAGTCATCTTCTCCAAATGGCATCTGTAAGCCCATTCCCGATATCATCAACCAACGAAGTTTCTTCATGCGAGTGGAAATTTCTAGGCACTCTGGTGTTCAATCATCTTCCACCTTCACATCACAAAAGGCATACAAGCCAATCTACATCTTCAAGTTTAAGAAGATTGAACAGGGGTAGCTGCTGCACCCCAAAATTTTCCCTCCCATTTTATTCCAGTCATGCTCATTAAGGTCCTCATTTGCTCAAGGTTGACCAAGAATTGATCAGACAAATTCTCCCCTTAAGCAATGGGTTTCCATCTTAAGCTTCACCTCTCACAAAGAATTTTGGTTTACAAGGGCTTCAACTGATTTTCATGGAACCTGGCCTCAGCATAATGGCATAGCTGAAAGAAAGAGAAGAAGTGTGCATGACAAAGTGTGGGTTGAAGGCTGAAAATATGCCTAAGGGCTTTTGGCTCGGAGTAGCTTCGACGGTAGTATGCAAGCTATTCAAAATATCCAAGGAACGATGGATCGAAAGAAAGCGCATGAGGAGACTTTTTCTAAAGTCTCCGATTGGAAGACCTAGTAAAGGCATCAAAGAGTGTTAATTTTGAATCATGGAAATATAAGCTATTCGAAGCACTACAAGAAAAGACCTTTCGATTGACACATTTGTTTGAATGGGCACTTTGAAAAGAAGAATATTTTGGAATCAAAAAGCTTTTACTTTCTCCAAATAAACATGTGAAAGACTAATGATTCAAAGGACATGCAGCCTTCAAATATGGCGTGATCAAAGGACAGCTAGAAACTTGTCAGTCAGATATGAGTCATCTTGTAGTTTTAGGATCAATATGCCTCAGTCATGTGCCTGAACATACAAGGGAGTTGGATGATCGAAGGTGTCATAGGTTATCCTTCTATTGGTGCAATACAAGCTGTATTTACCAATCGAAGGTGAAATAAGGGTCAATAAGGATGGCTTTGTAAACGAAAAACAAAAGGTAAGATTGGAGTCAAAACTGTGTTCGAAGGAGGTGAACATAAGGAAACTCCAAGAAAAGAAAATCGAAGAGAATAAGAATGGAGTTCGACTAGGAGAATTTGCCAGGTCAAATAACCAATATAGATGGACTTAATCGAAGAAGCCATGAGGATGAAACCGCGAGAAAATCGAAGGGAGCCACTCAGATCCGTCAAATAATAAGGCTTGAGGGCATTCGAAAGAGTCAAGATGAGAAACCTGTCCAGGTTCATTCAAAACCCAAAAGGTAGAAAATCATCAAAAAGGTCAACCTTTTAAGGCTTTCGATTCTTCCTTCAAAGCCATGGTTAATGGCAGATTCTTGCCATTCTCGTTCACCACTGAGCTCCTATAAATACAAAGTTAAAGCGCAAGAGAAAAGGCCGGACACAAATATATTGCCACCAGAGACAGAAACATTTTTCCAGACAGACACACACGCATTAGCCAGACGAAACATTGCCTCCACATACGCATTGCCTATACACAAGAAGCTACCCCAGAAAACCATACCAAATTCTTAAAATACATTAAAGCTATCAAAATAGAAACACACCTTGCAGGCTCTTCCAGTCTAAATGAATACTAGCCCTCCTCAACGCTTAAAGCATCCTAAAACAAGCAAATCTCGTTGCTCCTGTAGGGTAAAATTCTCATGCTCTAATCTTTCCGTTCATGCAATTTAAATAGATTTGATGCATAGATCCATATTCATATTGTTGTTTAGATTTGTTTTGACATAGCACATGCAAGGATTAAGGCAGGAACAAGATACACCATTGTTAGGGAAGCCTACGACGTTCTGGTCGTATCTCCATGTACAAACACCTTCAGCCCAAATCAATGCCATGGTTTTAACACCTTAGTATTTTATGATGCTTCAAATATATTGTTTTCTGGTTGTTTGTATTAATGAATGAACAGACGACCCGATGGTGAAGGATGCGTGTGTAAAGTTTGGAGAGCTTGGGTTCAATCCACAGGTTTTTTAGTTTTTCTCATTCTTTCTATTGAGATCCAGTGTAGCATGCCTACCATGCATCCTCACTCTCAGCCACCAGATCATTATGGATCTAGATCCAGCGCTCCAGAAGCACTCCCCCATGATGAACCCTCAAGGGGCCAGCCTCACAAGATCGAGTGCATGCCTTGGGCCTCTTCCTTTTGGGCTTAATGGATCTGCTTCTTAGCACCCCCCTGTTTGCTAATCAGTACCAGGCCCACTTATCCCTTTTTTATTCATTCTGTTTTTTTTTAGTTTGTTAACTTCAAAAAAATATTTTCTTTATTTAATTATAAAAATAAAATAAAATCGCAAAAAATATTAGGTTAGTATTTTTATTAATTAAGCTAATTTTGTAAATAAGTTAATTAATTACTTTAACATTTGGTTTAATTTAAAATCAATAGACTTAAGATTCTAATCAATTTTAGTTCTTTTTCTCAAAAATACCAAAAAATCATTTTTCTTAATACTTAAGGTTTCAGGACATTTTTATATTTTTTCTTATCATTTTCTATTTATTTGCCATTTAAATTCTAGAAAGAATGTATAGGTTGCATGGGAAACTTTGTAATAAGTTTAGTTTATTTTTTTCGTATTTTTCTATTATGTAACTGCCGACAGGATGTAATAGCATAGGATTTTATTTTCGCCTTTTATATTTTCTGTACATATATTAACTGCTTGGATGTATGATTAATAGCATTTTATGGCAAGAAATTAAAAACAAAACATTAGCAAACCTAACATCAAGATAAATAACTGAAACACAATACAATTGCACATGCGCACCTTTAGGGCACTCCCACTTTGGTTGCCTTCGGAAAACAGTCACAACTCTCGAAACGTTAGAGATTTTAGTGGCCACCCTCTAGTTTAAAAGATCATAAGTACCTCGATGACCCTCTCGACGTTGCCTCGGTAAAAATGATCTTAAAACCCTAGGGTAGTTAATAAGGTTTCTTGCCCAATTGCCTTTGTGACTATAAAACGTCCCTTCGAATGTCCCTCAAACATCCAACGATAGGGCTACCTACCCACTAATAGTAGGATAGCACTGTCTAAAGGAAAAGAGGAAAAGAACGACCCTTTCGAGTAAAGTAGATAGCTGTTGGATGCTTGCTCTAACAAATTTTTTACACTTACACAAAACAATTTTCAAAAACCTTTTCAAAACTCTTTATCAACACTCTTGAGGACTGATACAAGAGTTATCATAAAGCAAATTACCTGTCTATTTGCAGTTTAAAAATACTTTTCAAAAACACACAAAGCACAAAGTATTTTTCAAAATGAGTTAAGCATCTAAGAGCCCGTAGAAAACTACAGATGGAAAGGGTGCTAACACCTTCCCTTTCCATAATCTACCCCCCTTACTCAGAAAACTCTCGAAAGGTCTTTTTCTGTTATTTTCACCATTTCCTTTGTTGGATAAAATAAAAGTCGGTGGAGACTCTTGGTTACCGCAACATTTGGGAATACAAATGCAAAAATAGTATAATAGTCGGTTCTTCCACCGTATGACATAACCCTAGTTTTTTTCTTCCGAAACACGCAGTCTAACCTTAGACCCTCTTTTAATGTCGAACATTTTAACATATCATATATTACTCTTAGACCCATTCTTGAATCGGTCGATGTACTTCTGTAGAACCTTTTTCTTCTTCTGCGTGATCATGATGAGTACATACATATCGGTGGTTTTCCGTTTTCGAGCAATTAAATGAGCAGTGAACAAATCAAACAACTATTTGTAAGAACAAGATTTGGTTTTACATCTGGCCTTGATTTTTGATGATAACATTACATGAGTAATTAGATAACAATTTATTATCCTAATGGTTTTTTTTGTGTGTAGTTTTTGCTAACAGGTTCTAACTCTGAAGTATTGATGTGTGATGTCATCAGATTCTGGACACATCACACTAAAAGATACAAGTTTGTGTTTCATAGATGAGATTTCCTCTAAAGCAACTGTTCTTATATAAAATTAGTTATAAGCTTCTAACTATGACTATGATAGTAGGGCTTCTGATATGTTCTCAAGCTCTGAAGATTCCAAGTTTTCTTGCACAAGTTCTGAAGATTCTAAAGACAAGGTTCTATTAAACAAGCTCTGAAGATTCTAAAGACAAACGGTTCTAAAGACCAACTTCTGAAGACTCTGAAGACAAGGTTTTGTTGAAAAAAATTTTGAAGACTCTGAAGAAAAGGTTATAATACTCTAAATACTAAGTGTTGAAGATTCTAAGAACAAGGTTTTGGATGAACAAGTTCTGAAGACTCTAATGACTTAGGCTCAGGAGATCTAAAGACCATGCTGAAGACTCTAAAGACAAGGTTCTGGATGAACAGGTTCTGAAGACTCTGAAGACTTAGGTTATGGAGACTCAAGATTTAATCCTTTTACACATTCTTCAAACATTATACATCCAGAAGCCTATGAAGATTAGAAGAGAAGATCAAAAGGATCACGGGAGTAGAAGTACAATGTATAACATCACATCGGCTCCACCACTCTTCTAATGTGCCGCAAGGATAATACTATTTATACAAGGTTGTCTCTCACTCTCTCACTGACCGTTGCAAGAAGACGGATATAATTTTGGCGTTCCTATTCTACCCTCCAACAGATTTCTTTTTGGCTATACAAAGGATCACTTGGAAGAATTGGAAGAAGAACTTTGTGTTGAATCATTTTGCAAATACGATGCTGCAATTTCATTTTAAATCTTATGTACGAGTTTTTAAACCAAGGAGTTGTTGCTCATTAACTTTATAGCAAGTAACTTTTGTTCGTTAACTTGCTCTTAACACTTTTGTTTTATTATCTGTATTTCAATCTTGTGTAATTTGCTTTTGAGAAACAACTTCTAAACATAAACACTTGTAATCAACGGTTGTTGATAGTTCCTTGAGAGACTAGGGTTTAGTAAGGATTCTTAAGAATACATTGACAGTTCATCTTTATGGTTTGCAATAGTGACAATTAGTCTTGTTGTGGTTCTATAATCAATTTGGTTATATTGGATTAAGTCCTTGTTGAAAAGGCTAAATCACCTTGGCGGGTGGACTAGATTAACTTTGTTAATAGTGAATAAAGATAGAAATAATTATGTTAATTTATTTTTATTCATATGTTAAGAGTTGTTGTTTGAGTTTTGAGAAGTTTTATTTTATGAAACCCAATTCAAAACCCCTTTCTTGTGTTTCTTGCATCTTTAATTTGCATCAGAGCTTCGGTTCCGGTATTAATAGTTATCGAACACTTAACCGTGTCAGATAAAGATCTATAAGTTTTAGAAACACTATGGCCATTCAACCACCGTCAGTTATTCAAGTTCCAAATGATAAAGGCAACTACAATGCTAAGCCTCCCATCTTCGATGGTGAAATATTTGATTACTAGAAAAATACACTAGGAAGTTTCTTTCTAGGTCATGATGTTGATCTTTGGGATATGGTAGTTGATGGCTACAAATATCCTACGGATGTTAGTGGAAACAAGCTTGAAAGAAGAGCTATGAATGAACAACAAAAGAAAGATTATAAGAATCATCATAAAGCAAGAACTATTTTGTTGAATGCGATTTCTTATATTGAGTATGAGAAGATAAAAAATAGAGACTGAACAAAGTCTATATTTGATTCTTTGAAAATTACTCATGAGGGAAATGTTCAAGTTAAAGAGACCAAGGCGCTGGACTTGATTCATAAATATAAAGCCTTCAAGATGGAATAAGATGAAACGATTGAGACTATGCTCTCAAGGTTTCAAATTCTTATTGCAAGACTTAGGTTCTGAATAAATGATATTCTACTTTAGATCATGTGAAGAAGATTATCAAAAGCTTTCCAACAAAATGGTGGCCTGTGGTAACTAAACTCAAAGTTGCTAAAGATCTGAATAACACTTCTCTTGAAGAATTGGTGAGTTCTTTGAGAATCCATGATATTGAGCCGGAACAAGATGAACCTCAGAAAAGAGGCAAATTTGTTGCTCTTAAATCTATCAAAAGATCTGAGAAGTCTAGAGCTCTTCAAACAGAAGATATTGAGGAATCTGAGGAAGATTTAGAAGAAGATGAAGATGAGTTGTCATTATTATCCAAAAGGATCAACCAACTCTGGAAGAGAAATCAAGGCTACAAATTTAGAGGAGCTAGAAGGACTGGTGGGTCATTTCGAGTCTACTTCTGGTCAAAGAAAGTCTGGTAGCAGCAACGATGCCACTTGCTACGAGTGTAATGATCCAAGTTATTACAAGAATGATTATTCGAAGCTCAAAAAGGACAAGCTCCATAAGAAAGTTTTCAATGGAAAGAAGAAAGGGCTAATGGCTACTTGGGATGACTTTGATTCCTCAAGAGACGACTCTGAGGAATAATAAGCCATCATGGAAGTGATAGCACGCATCAGAGCTTATGATGGGATGATCCAACCAAAAGCTGGCGCGTATTCAGATTTAGACATAGAAGAGGTATTTTCTTATCTTACTCATTATGAATTAACTTCTTTTTTACTTAAAATTATGGAAAACTTTGATATTCTTAACACTAAATTCAAGGAACTTAAAAAGATCCATGAATCCACTTTTTTAGAACTCTGTAAGCTTAAGGAAGGCTTCTTCATTTTAAATGAAGAAATTTTTTTCCTCAAAGATGAGAACTCTGCCCTGAAAGGTGTGAGGACTAACCTTGAGAAGGAAACTCCTCCAGAAGCTTCTAAGAGTATTGATGATTTCATAAAGAAAAATGACATATCATTCCATAAATTTCTAGCTATAAGCATAAGGAGAATCATGTTGGCTTTAATGATCTATAGGGTGAGCAGAAATGGAATTAAAGGTATTGGTTATGACTCATATAAAGAATATGATTCTGAAAAAGAAGATAAACCAAATACTATTCATTCCTATTTTGTCTCTTTTGGTTCTGAGCCTAAAGAAAAAGAAAAAGATAAAACTCTTTCTAATCCTAAGGCCAAACCCAAACCGAAAGCAAAATCCCGCTTCAATAATGCTATTAAATATGATTATCCTACATCTAAGTCCAAGGTTGGTAACAACTCTGGGAAGACTACCAAGAAAGGACCTGTAATACGGTAGGAGAACTGACTTGGGTGTTTTATGTTTGATCGCAATTTTTGTGGATAGGAAGAGTCGCCACTGACGTTTCTTTTATCCAATAAGGAAAGGGTGAAAAGAACAGGAAAGACCTTTGAGATTATTTTCTTGAGTTCGGGGGGTAGGTTATGAAAAGGGAAGGTGGTAGCACCCTTTTCATCTGTAGTTCTCTACGGGCTCTTAGTTTCTTGCTAGATCACTTGCTTTTGTTTTGAAAATGTGCTTGTGTTTTGGGTTTTGAAAGTATTTTGAAAACGTCTTTGTAATGGTTCTTGTTTCTATAAGATCGCGTACAAAGTGTTGGTTTTGAAAATAGTGCAAAACATGTGTTTTTGGAATGTGTTTTTAAAAGTGATTTCGAAAAGTATCTTTGTAATGATTCTCATTTCTATAATAATGCGTACAAAGAGTTTTGTCTTTTGAAAATGTTTCAATTTGAAAGTGTTGGTGAAAAATGTTTTTGTTGTGAGCAAGCGAGAAACTATGAGCGTCCTACCTACTCAAAAGGTCTAATGTTCTTTTCCTCCTACTTTAAATGTTGTTATTTTACCATTGATTTGGTAAGAAGCCCCATCATTGGATGTGAAGGGACGGGCGTGGGACGTTTGTATAGTCATAGAAGGCAACCTATAGGACGTTTTAGCAATTTTCATTTAAGGACTAGATCGTTTACCGATGGCAACATTGAGGGTCATCGTGGGACTACGATCTTTTATCGAGGGTCGTTTCTAAAACACCCATATTCGAGGGACATGACTATTTTTCCGAAGCAATAAGTGAGATTACCCTAGAGGTGCATGTGTGTATAGTGTGTTTGATTGCATGCATCTCTGTTTTTAAATTTAAGGTTGTCTACTTATTGGTTTTATCTTACCATACATCCTAATTACTAACATTTGTACAAAAGAAATAAAAATGCAGAAAAATAAATCCTACACTATTACAACCATATTGAATAGCAAGAAAATTTAAAGACAAAATAAAATAATGAAAGGAAAATGGGCTTTTTCGGTTCAGGCAACACTCTTTGATTTTGCACTTCTTGGCTTCCTTCGATTTGGGGCTGGAGTCAGTAAGGTCGTGTCTTTTGATTTCACCCTTTTCCTGCTTCTTTCGATTGTAACCTGGAAGTCAGCGTGACCATCCTTCTGGATACTTCTTTCATTTGAAACCTGGCAGTTAGTGTGGACATCCTACTGGCTACTTCTTTCATTTGAGGTCTGGGGTCAACGTGAGGTGAACTATTTGCCTCACGCTCCTTGCTGCCTCCTTCGACTGCAGGAATGCTAGGCCCTCGGGTTGAGATTCAAAAGGCTTGAGTATTTAGCTAATTGAAGGATATAGAGAACCTGTTTTAAACTTTTAAACATGCCACATTCAAGTGTAACTTTCGAAAGCTACAAGCCAGGGGTTAGCACAAGATTATTGGGTCTCAAAATCCAAAGTCTAACTAGTCAGGGTTGAGACTTTTAACATATAGGCAGTCGGGATCGAAGGTTAAAGCATGGTCAAACTCCCTAGATGAAATATCTACATTTTCTCTTTATTGGTATGCACACATAATATTTAAATGAAATAGTTCCAAGTTTAGAGAGAACTTACCTCTTGAAGCGCTTAAATCGAAGGAAAATGCAAGTGACTTCCTTGGTGGTGAATGGAAGTTCGTTGGAGCCTTCCTGAGGCTAGTTCAGTTACTACCTTGTTTCAACAGTCACTGAATCGAAGGAGGGTATGTGAGTGAATCGAAGGTTACTCTATAACAGGTAAGGGAATGAATCAAAATATTATTATATTGTGTTTGGGGGAATGGGTCGAAGGTTAGTTATCTGGTCACTAGAGAAGTGAATCAAAGGGTTCACTTAGTGTATAAAGGGGTCTGAGTTTTTTTAGGAGTGTTAGGAATATTTGGAAAAAAAATGTTGGATGGATGTTTGAGAGTTTTGAGAAATTTCTCACAACAAGAGTTTTCTTGCAACTATCCAGGGGCCCCTAAGATGTGTGGTGGAGGCTCATATTTATAGGTTGTCTTGGTTGGTGTTTTAGGATGGAAAACAAAAAGTTTAAACAAAAAAGGCATGATGTGATTGTAGATTTCGAGGGGCAGTATTCGTATGCCAATTTGGTGCAAGAATAAGGGCAGTGTTGCAGGACTGCTGTGCAACAGTTATGGAGTGTTATAATCAGTGTATCAGGCCTGAACTTGGCAGCACATGGGACTATGGCCAGCAAGTATCTTTGGATATCTCAACCTTTTTTTTAACCCCTAGCCATATCCTTCGACTAAACTCCTTTTCATAAAACAACATTTCTTTTTAATCCAAAGTGCTCTTCGAATGGCTCATATGTGTATCCTTTGAAGGGGCCCAAATAGATGTCTTTCGACTAGGCCTTTTGTATGTTCCTTCGAATGTGCCAATTGTGAGTATTATAGCGTAAAAATTGTGTGTGTCGAAACAAACTGTTTCCAAGGGAGATACTGCCCATTTGAAACTAGCGTGAAAGTAACCAATGCTTTGTGGGCGCCATTGCCTTGTGAATGCCAGCCATGGGGGAGCTTTTTTCCTTGTGCATTCTGGCCTAAAGGGAGTCTTGGTTTTTGTGAGTCAAAGGGATCATGCAAAGGGTAAATGGCCTCTGAATCAAAGAAAAACTTTTAGGAGGCTATTGCTTTATGACTCCAAGAAAACACGCAAGGAGCTTTTGCTCAAATGAAAGGTGTAACCAAAACTTGCATTGAAGAGGGCCACACGCCCCAAGCGAAAGATGCATGTATGAGGTCTAAATGACCAAACGAAGCTTGCAACAAAGGAGGGCCACAAAAGAGGCATGCAGGAGGAAAAATGTGCAATCGAAGGAGACCAGAAAAGAGGCCTTTGCCTCCTGAATCGAAGGACATCAGCTGGAGGCTTTTTTCCTTGTTAATTGAAGCTAGTTTAAGATAAGTGTTGCCCTGTCAAATCTTGCAACAAGTTGTTTCAAAGGGAGACTTTAGCCTTTTGCATGCTAGCATGGTGGGAAATTCTGCCTTGTGAATTTGACAAACATGCAGGAAAGAGGCTATATGGCCAAACGAAAGATGTATACAAATCTTACACAAAGAGACTAAAATGTTCAAACGGAGCAGGAATCGAACTTGTCCAAAAGAAGTCTAGTGCCCAAACGAAGTAAGAAACAAACTTGCCCAAAAGAAGTCCAGTGCCCAAACGAAGGTTGTAACCAAAGCTTACATTGAAGGAGCCAAAGTTCCCAATCGAAATATGTAGAATCGAAGGAAACTTATTTTTTTCTTCAATTTTGTCAAAAAGAATATTTTCACCTGTTTTGCCCTTTTTCAGAATTTCCTCTTTAACTTAATGCTGAAAAATCCAATTGTATTTGTGTAAGCTTGAAATTTTTAGAATCCTTGTGAGAAATGCCTTGAGAAATGAGAGGGAAAATTTTGGGGTACAACAGCTGCCCGTGTTCAATTTTCTTAAACCTAAAGAGATAGATTGGCGATTCTGCCATTCGTGACTTGAAGGTGGAAGATGATTGAACACTAGAGTGCCTAGAAATTTTCACTTGATGATGTAGTGGTTGATTGTGTAGGGAATGGACTTATAAATTCCATTTGTAAAAATGATGGATATTTTCCGGAGATGGGCTTACAGATTCCATCCAAAGGTGATTGTTGACAGAAATTAGACTAAGTTAAATCTTGACTTTAACTGGAAAAGAATCAGAATAAATATTTGGAGTGATTTGTCTGAACTAGAGATAGTGTCTACCGGAAAGGAATCGGGATAAACCATTAATCGATTTAAACTAAACAAGCAGAGGTCTTGAATATTCTTTAATTGGAAAGAATCAGGATAAATCGTTGGAGCGATTTATCTGAACCTGAGAAAGTGTCTACTGGAAAGGAATCAGGATAAACCATTGATCGATTTAAACTGAACCAATAGAAGTCTTGAAAAGAATTAGAATAAATCTTTGGAGCAATTTATCTGAACCTGAGAAAGTGTCTACCAGAAAGGAATCAGGATAAACCATTGATCAATTTAAACTGAACCATCAGAGGTCTTGAATATTCTTTAACTTGAAAGAATCGGGATAAATATTTGTAGCGATTCATCTGAACTAGAAAAAGTGTCTACTAGAAAGGAATCATCATAAACCATTGATCAATTTAAGTTGAACCAGCAGAAGTCTTGAATGATCTTTAACTGGAAAGAATCAGGATAAATCTTTAGAGTGATTTATCTGAACCAGAGAAAGTGTCTACTAGAAAGGAATCAGGATAAACCATTGATCAATTTAAACTGAACCATCAGAAGTCTGGAAAAGAATCAAAATAAATCTTTGGAGCGATTTATCTGAACCATAGAAAGTGTCTACCCGAAAGGAATCCGGATAAACCATTGATCGATTTAAACTGAACCAACAGAGGTTTGAAGGAAGTTTTCGTCATGTAGATATTCACCCAGTCCTATTTTGGGAATTGATCTACAATCGATTTGTTCACAGATAGTTGTCATGTCTTGTCGAAAATTTGTTAATGATAATTTTCTGTTGATTGATCTTTCCTGAAAAGGTAAAAAGTTAGTTGTATGCAATGTCATGATGTATGAAATGCATGGCGTAATTATGTTTCTCAAAATAAATGAGATTGTGATATATATGCATTTGTGTTGTCGATGCTATGATGTATGAATGCAATGCATGAACATAATAGTTGTTCTGCTGCAGTGCTGCTGGACTTGGGGAAAATAAATCCCTGACTGCTGGTAGGAATGAGGAGTGTAAGTCTTCATATTTTGTTGAAGTTGAAGTTTTGATAGATGGATTTTCATTATTATAGAAATAAACTCTTTTGGGGAAGGGAAACTCTGTGCATTGTTTGCGAACTTTATGAAATCCTACTGGGGAATCCTGAGAAGCTAGGCGACTTTCACTGGGGAATATTTTGAGCGGTAATTGGAAATTTTGCCCCGTCGGGGATATGAGAGCATCTGATACCATTAAGCTGCATATTGGAGATACGACAGTGATCTTGTAGCAGGATGTCTTCGCCTCTGCTCCTGCTGGAGAAAGTACCTACGGGGATTTTATGGAACGGCCTATAGATATTATCATGTTTCTTAAAGCCATTAATAATTGTCTTTCTATTTTCTTTTCCTTTTTATGCGTTCATTTGTGAACAGTAATTACATTCAAATGCATATGTTCAAAAATAATCATTGGACGTTTTTGCAAACAAAACAAGAAAGTGAAAGAAAAACAGATAATTTTTCACTTTTAAAGGAATAACTTTGTATTAACTAGAATAATCATTTTTGTACAAAGAGACGAACATCCTAGTAAGAGAATCTAGTCGCAAGAATGAAAACTAATACAAAGAAAGACATCTATGTGAAATAATCCCTTAGGGTTCCCATTATGCTATAGCTTTTATGTCTCTAAGAATCTCATCCATTTGCTGCTTTGTCTGAAGCTGATTGGATTGATTGGTACCGTTTAAGTTTGACAATTGATACTGAAGGTTGGTTGTAAGGTGATCCAACATGACATAGTCATACGCTTTAAATCCCTAACTTTTTCCTGGATCGCCCTTTCGGGTTTTCAGTCCACCAGGATACCCTTTTTTGCCCAAGCCACCTTTTCAGGTTTTCGGCTTACCGGGTGTACAGATTTTTTTGTATATCCCTAATTTTTGCCTAGGCCAGTCATCCTAGCGAGTCTTTTCATGCGTAGTATCTTTTAACTATGTCCACGTTTATAGGGTGCGAAAGGTCGTCGTCGTCCATAGTGGTTAAGATCATGGCCCCACCAGAAAAAATGTTTTTGATCACAAATGGTCCATCGTATGTAGGAGTCCATTTTCCCCTAGGATCACCTTGTGGAAGTATGATATGCTTGATTACCAATTCACTAACCTGATATACCTGACATCTGACCTTCTTGTTAAAAGCTTTAATCATACGTTTTTGGTATATCTGACCATGGCAGAAAACCGTGAGCCTCTTCTCATCAATCAAGTTCAATTGCTCAAGTCGAGTTTGAATCCATTCGTCTTCATTCAACCCTACATCCTTCATGATTCTCAAAGAAGTTATCTAGACTTCAATTGGTAGGACAACTTCCATACCATATACCAAAGAGAAAGGAGTTACCCCTATTGTTGTGCGCGCCGTGGTACGCTAACCGTGGAGAGCTAATGGTAACATCTCATGCCACTCTTTATAGTTCACTATCATATTTTGTATGATATTTTTGATGTTTTTATTAGAGGATTCTACAGCGCCATTCATCTTCGGACGGTAAGGAGAAGAGTTATAATGTTGGATTTTTAATTGCACGCATAGTCCAGTGATCATAGTATTGTTGAGATTGGTACCATTATTTGTAATGATTCTCTCCGGAATACCATACCGACATATAAGATTATGTCTGATGAATCGGGCCACAACATTCTTAGTAACAGAAGCAAATGAAGTTTCCTTAACCCACTTCGTGAAGTAATCAATGGCAACTAGGATGAAGCGGTGTCCATTAGAAGTTGTAGGTCTGATCTCTCCAATCATGTCAATGCCCCACATTGTGAATGGCTAAGGAGCAGTCGGGATGTTTAGAGGAACCAGAGGCACATGTATTTTGTCAGCATAGATCTGGCACTTGTGACAAGTCTGTAAATGCTGATAACAGTCTGCTTCCATGATGGACTAATAGTATCCTATCCGTAGGATATTTTTAGCCATTGTGTGCCCACTAGAATGGGTGCCAAAGGTACCTTCGTGTAAATCAGCCATGATCTATGCACCGAAGCAAAGTAGAGTCATGGTTGCTGTGATACGGTGGGAGAACTGACTTGAGGTTTTGCGTTTTGTATTCGCACTTGTTCGGTTTAGCAAGAGTCGCCACCGACTTTTTATTTTATCCTAAAGGAAAGGTTAAAAAGCACAGGAAAAAACCTTTTGAGATGTTTCGTGGGTTCGGGGGGTAGATTATGAAAAGGGAAGGTATTAGCACCCTCTTCATCCATGGTTATCCATGGGCTCTTAGTCACTTGTTTAGATCACTTGCCTTTGATTTTCAATTGCTTGAAATTGTGGTGTGTGTGTGTGTGTGTTTTGAAAATGTTTTTGAAATAGACGCCTTGTCTAGGCAACCATTGTAATGACTCGTGTTTGAGTGTTTTACAAAGGTGTGTATCTTTTCGAAAAGACGTTTCAAATGTTTTTGGAAGTTTGTTTTGAAGGTGTTTGTGGAGTGGGTTTTGAAAAGTAGGCAAGTGTTTTTGCAAGTTTGATCAAGTAACTAAGAGTTTGTCTACCCTATTGTACTCAAAGGTTCTTCTCATGTTTTAACCCTTTTTAACAATTTTGTTCCACCATTGTATTTAGTGGGCAATCTTGCGTTAGGATGTTTAACGGGACAGGCGCGGGTCATCGTATGGACCATGAATGAAATGGTGCCAAGTGTCTTTGGCAATTCGCTTGAAGGGACTATGATCATTTTGAAAGGCAACTTTCGAAAGCGTCATCGAGGGACTATGATCATTTTGATTTGTTTTGTTTTGCCAAAGATACTCAACGTGAAAGCATGGCCCATTTTGGAAGGCAACAAGCGAGATTACCCTAGGGGTGCAAGTGTGATTGTGTATTGATTTCATGTATTTGTCTTTGTATTAGGTTATCTAGCGTTTGATTTTATGTACATACAAACCCTAGGTCTAACCATGGTATATTTGAAAGCGATAAATTGCGAGAATTTAAAGTCTACGCTATTACAAATAAGTATCCGTGAGTGGGGGTACAAATATTTACAAATGGGGATGAGACTTATTAGGAGAGTAGTGTCCAATAATTTACAACCAAATCGAATTGCGATCGCAAATGTAATATGTATCAAATGTACAAGATAAGCAAATGTAAACGTATCAATGTATTTGTGTATTGTAAATGTGTAAGTGTATGATTATTTACAAGTGCGAAATGTGTTTAACTTAATGCAAAATTAAGTATTTGTTATATATTTTGTATTTTTATCCTATATTTTGTTAATTATGTACAAAAACTTTTAATTGAAAGAAAGGAAAATGGTTTCAAGTTTTTATGTCTTGCATGTTTATACTTTTCGTTTATTGATTTGTTATTGTCTCTGTTTGAGGTGGTGGAAAGAAGGAAATAGAAGAGAAATACTACCTTTGTTGGAGATGGAGGAGGATGGATCGAGGTACCTAGGCGGCCGGAGACGGAGGGACAGTGATACTGGCTTGCTCTTGCTGGAACACTTGGTACCTTTGTTTTTCTTCTTTAGGGTTTCATGATGAACATCTGAAAACCTTGCTTTAATTTCTTTTCCTCTTTTGCCTCTTGGCTCTGTATGATTTTATTCTTTTTCTCTTCTTCTGTTAGCCTCGCTACTGTATGATGGCTTGATGCCTTTGATATGCTGTTGAATGTTGCTTCTGAGTATATTTGCTTGCTGAGTATAGTTGCTTGCTGAGTTGCCTTTGGAATAGCTTGCTTGTATGCTTATTCTGAGTTGTGATATTGGTAGCCCAATGATGAGGAAACTCTGAGGGCTTGTGGTTTTGAAATGCTTAGTGTTTGATATGCTGAGATATTTGGTATGTTGTGTTGGATTGATTCTAATGTTTTTGGAAAGGGCTTTGAAGGTTGAGCTTGTTTTGACAGGTTACGCTTTGTTTGATAAGTTGAAGCTTGACAGGTTTAGGTTTGTATGGTTTAGGCTTCAGGCTGGACAGTTTGTGTTGTTTGAGGCCTTTACTGCAGGCTTCAGGCTTGAGTTATGCAGGTCTGGTTTAAGGTTTGACAGGCTAGGCTTTTGTGAGGTTTGGAGCTTTACTGGTTTAGGCTTTTTGAAGCTGAGTTGGAACAGGGTATAGGCTTATGGCTTTGAGGCTTAATCTGCTGTTTGTATATTTGTTTGTAGTTATGCAGGTTGGTTTGAGCAGTTTGATGGCCTTTTGGCTTTTGGGCTTGCTTGGAGCAAGTTTAAGGCTTGGAAGTATGGCAGGTTTGATGTTTTGAATGTTTGGGTTTGGAGCTTAGGCTTCAAGCTTGTGGAGGCAGTTTTGCAATCTTTTTTGTCTTATAGTTTTGAGAATTTTCTTTGTGATCTTTTTTGCCTCTCCCATACTTCTTGATAAGTTTGTTTATATCTCTCAAGCCTAAATCCTGTAAGCCCTTTCTTTTCTCCTTTTTCTCTCTCTCTCTCTTGACAGATTAAAAGCATAAAAATATTGCTTAGATTTGTCCTTATTCTAAAAAGGTAGCTGGCCTTTGGAAAGTGATGATATCTTTTGAATATGCTTGCACTTGTGGTTTTCCTCTGCATACTTCTATCTCCTTTTACAGATTTTCTGCATCTTTGTGATAGCCCTTTTGATAGCCTTTGTACCTTTGACAGATTTGGACAGTTTGCTGTCCAATTTGGACTTTGTTGATCTGGTTAGGCAATTCAGTTTGCCTTTGTACTTATACATGCTGTTAGGAATTTTTGAAATGGGCAAATTGTTGACAATGCAATATGTTTGACAAATTTGAATTTGTGCAATTATAACTTTTGTGCATTTCATACTTTTTGCAAGCATTTTTATCCCTCTTTGTGAACCGGGAGAAATCTCGTGATTTGCAGAGAGGGCAAACTGATTCCGGCCAGTTGCTTTTAATGATGAATCCATTTTTTTATCTGTCTGTCTTTTTAATTTTATCTGCTTTTGACTTCTTCTTTTCTTTTTGCAGATAAAAATCAAATGGAGAGGAGTAGCAGTAGAAGCTGAATATTTGAAGACTTTTAGGACATAGCTTTGTTTCCCTTTTAATTATTTGTAATAGTATTAATGTAAATAACTGTAAATAAATTTACAGTATTTAAATAATGTATGTAACAAACAATTCAAAATAAATAAACATCCCTCTTTTTATCAGTTAATTCTTCTTCCAATTCATTGTTCATTTAATTATTTATAATTCTTAAAATTATAATAACTGGAAATAAATCCCAATCATTTTAACTCAGAATAATAAATAATCAATAAACGTCCGGAATCTTGAATAATCAGAGCACTGCACAGCTAAACAACACACGTCCACATGTCCCTTTTTTATTTGATTAAATTCAAACACTGCAGATTCTCAATTTAAGTACCTAAGCTTTTATCTCATCTCAAATCAAATGCCTTAGCCTTTACTGATTAAACAAAATACTGCAAGTTCTTGATTCAAATGCCTCAATCCAAATCTCAGAGTAAACTGAAAAGAACTGTAGGATTAATTCTTTCTGTGCGCATAAACCCTAGTTCTTGATTAAATGTCAAAGAAACATCCTCCTGATCAAAACCTGAGCCAACTCAACCAAACCTTAGCAATCTTCCTGAACTGCTTTAAAATCAATGAAAACCCTAATTTTGTCTGACTGATAAGGAAAGTCTGTTTGATTGATTCTTACGCCAATCTGAAAAAATCAAGAAAAGCCCGAAGCTGTGATTTCTTGTGGAAAAATACGAGGGCAAATTTTGGGGTACAACAGTTGCGCTTATAGAGGATTCTGTTACTGAGGAAGAATTTAGCAGAGAACCTTCTTAGGAACTTCTTATCATTGACTGAAGCTCCCTCAAGATATTCTCGGGCCTCGAGATATCTTTTAATTTCATGGAACCAAGGTTCGCCCGCTACTTCTTCAGTATCAACCTCATGACAATATGCTGGTTCATTCATCCTCTCAATAGTGATCCGAGGAGCCTCATTATCCCACTTGATTTTTAACATGGATGCCATAGTATCTAGCGCGTCTGCTAGTTGATTCTCCTCTCGTGGAAAATGCTCAAAGGTAATTTCCTCAAAATGTGAGATCAGTATCAACACATGTTCTTTGTAAGGTATGAGATTAGGATTCTTCATGTCCAATTCTCCTTTGATCTGATTGATTACTAAGATTTGGTCTCCAAATACACTTAAGGATTTGATCCCCAAATCTATGGCAGCTTCGAGACTCATAATGCACGCTTCATATTCGGCCATATTATTGGTACAGTTGAATCACAGTCTGGCGGTGAAGGGAGTATGACAGCCTTCAGGAGATATGATCACAGCGCCGATGCCATTGCCGAGTGCGTTAGAAGCTCGGTTAAAAACCATGGTCCATTGGGATCCTTGTTCAGGTCCGTCATACAGTCTGAGTTCTTCATAATCATTTACCAACATGATGTCTTCGTCCCAGAATTCGAAATCCATGGATTGATAGTCATATACAGCCTGATGAGCCAAATGATTAGCTAGTACACTTCCCTTTATTTATTTTTGTGTAGTGTATTGAATGTCATATTCGGTCAAGACCATCTGCCATCTTGCTATTCTTCCAGAGAGGGCGGGCTTCTCGAATATGTATTTAATAGGATCTATCTTGGATATCAATAAGGTAGTGTGAGTCAGCATATACTATCTTAGCCGGTGAGCAGCCTATGGTAGAGCGTAGCAAGTTTTCTCGAGCAATGAATATCTGATTTCACAGTCGGTAAACTTTTTGCTCAAGTAGTATATTGCATGCTCTTTTCGGCCAGACTCGTCATGCTTCCCCAACACACACCCCATTGAATTTTCCAAAATTGTTAGGTACATGATCAGAGGTCTTCCCTCAACTGGCCGCATTAAAATGGGAGGCTCTTGAAGGTACTCCTTGATGCTGTCAAAAGCATCCTGGCATTCGTCATTGCATTCCACCACTTGATCTTTCTTCAGTAATTTGAAGATTGGTTCACAAGTAGCGGTTAGATGGGAAATGAATCTGGCGATGTAGGTTAGTCGTCCTAAGAATCCAATAACTTCCTTATTAGTGTGAGGAGCGGGCATTTCTTGTATTGCTTTTACCTTTGCAGGGTCTACTTCAATACCTTTGCCGCTGACAACGAAGCCTAAGAGCTTACCGGATCTTACTCTAAAAGTGCATTTATTCGGGTTCAATCTTAATTTGTACTTCTTCAGTCTCTCAAATAGCTTCTGCAGGTGGTCAAGGTGTTCCTCTTCAGTTTGATATATGGCTATCATATCATCCACGTAGACCTCTATCTCGTGATGGATCATATCGTGAAACAAAGCTACCATGGCACGCTGATAGGTTGCCCCAATGTTCTTCAGCCCAAATGACATAACTTTGTAATAGAAAGTGCCCTGTTGTGTGACGAAGGTAGTTTTCTACATGTCCTCAAGTTCCATTTTAATTTGATTGTATCCGGAGAAACCATCCATGAAGGAGAATACTTTATGATGTGCGGTGTTATCAACCAGAATATCGATATGGGGAAGCGGGAAGTCATCCTTGGGGCTTGCCCTATTCAGGTCTTTGTAATCCACACACATACGTATCTTACTGTCCTTCTTAGGCATCGGAACGTCATTGGCAACCCATTATGGATAAGAGGTGACAACTACGAATCCGGTGTTGAACTACTTCATGACTTCAGTCTTGATTTTTTCTGACATTTCTGGCCGCATACAACGAACCTTTTGTTTCACTAGAGGGCGGTCTTCTTTTGTCGGTAGACAATGGACTACGATATCAGTGTCGAGTCCTGGAATGTCTTTGTATGACCAGGCAAAGACCTCAACATAGTCACGTAGTGTCTGAGTTAAATGCTTCTTGACACTATGCTCTAGGTTAGCACCTATCTTGACTTCTTTCTTGTCCTCTTCAGTACCTAAGTTAACTGTTTCAACCAGCTCTTCGTGGGGCTATATGGTCCTTTCTTCCTGTTGTAATAATCTAGCAAGTTCCCCTGGTACCTCACAATCATCCTCACCTTCATCCTCGGCTTGGTAGATCAGATTTTCAAAGTCATAATTGGAAATTGCAGAACCGTACCAATGAGATCCCGAGTGGATGTGGATCTGCATTTTGATATGTGAGTGTGTGTAAGAGCATATCTATATTTGATAAAATAAAAGGTAGAAAAAAGAAAACAAAGAGCGTAAAAATTGCATGCAAAAATGTTCCATGATTTATTAATGACATATGAAGATGAAGTAACAACCCTCACAGATGGACCATTGTGCCTCGGGTAAGACACAAGGTTTTAAAGTTTAAATTGTTTAAATATTACAAGTCCGAAAATTTAAAGACAAATACTCTTGAATAAAAGTAATAGGAACAAAATCTTTGGCATCCCAATTGTTGAGTCCACCGTCGATGGTTGGAAAAATCCACTCGTCCATGTCACAGTTGCTATCACTGTCTTCCAACGTGTTGGCTCCATGATTGCTGATGCGTAATGGTGGTTGTAGGGGTTGAAATGTTTTAAGACTAATCCATTGATTGACATGACTTATACAGATCAAAATAAAAATCGCCACCACGCTTTATTGTTTCCGAAGGAATGGGAAAAGAGCGAATAACCCAAAAAGAGGGGGAAAGATTCAAGGTAAGGGGGTTGGTTATGCAAAGGGAAGGTATTATCACCCTAAACATCTACGGTATTCCGCAGGAACGTCTTTGTAAAATCTGTATATTTTGGCTATAAAAAATGTTGTATAAAAATGGATGGTGGAGGTGAGAAAAGAAATATATTTATTTTATGATTTTTGCACTCTCCGCGGTTGCGAACCTTTAGTGCCTACGTAATACCTTTTCGTGCAATAGGGGATCAAGGTACACGTGGTTCCTCTTTTAAAAATTTAAAACAAAAATGTGTTGGTTAATTTAATGAGGTCAAACATCATCATCATTGTCCGTGTGGAAAACATACCTACTACCCAAAATTATGAGAAAGGAGAATTTACATCATCTCAAAGTGGAGGATATGGCTTGGATTTTAAAATCAACAATGCCTCACTCAACACCCAAGTGGAAAATATCTCTTTTCACTACATATTGTAGAAGTATAGTCGTTTGCATCACTACAAGGATTGACAAAAGTTCAATCTTTTTTTGAGAAAAGTTTAAAGATGAAAGTCAAAGTGGCAAAATGGTTTGAAATGAGATTTGATTGACTTTTAGTCTTCTCACAAAAAAATGTTAAAGTATTATTAAGTTGATTAGGATTTATTTATAAAAATGTTTGAAAATGCATGGACCTAAGTCCAAGTTTATTATTGAAGTGTTTCAAGTTTAAAATGAGAAGAGTTTTCAAAAGGAGGGAGATAACTTTTGAAATTAAAGAAGATGGGAGGAGAAGAAGAGGCTATCTAAAGCATAAGGTAAAAGCTAGAGATAAGAACCATCTAACCAACAAGAATCCAATACTTGACATTATGAGCCAAGATAGATTTCCCATTCTTTGGATTGAAACCAATCAAGCAAAAAATACTAGACTTCTTGAGAGAACCAAACTTCAAGTGTATTAAGTCTTCACAAAAATTGGGCAGAGTAACAGCTGTATACGAGTGAATTCCAGATTACAAACAAAGGGTGTAATCACAAAAAACCTGCACACAAAAACAAACAAGCAACCCAATATCTTGAGGTAAACCTCAAGAACTCCAGACAAAAATATCAGATAAGATCACAGGGTCTCCAAGATAGGCCAAGGTTTCTAATCCTAAGTTCAAGAAAAGTCCTATGCTCCATAATGCCAAGGATAGTAACCAAATAGTCTGAGTATCATTAAAGATTTTTAGGGTTTATGTTGATTATAAAGTATCTTAAAAAGGAAAAGAAAAGCTCAAGTGAGTAAAGTAAAAATGACAAGAAAGTAAATGCTCAAATGAGCAAAGATGAAAATGGCATGAAATGTAAATGCTAAAAGTAAATGGTACATAAAGCATAAAAAAATAAAAGCCTAAAGTAAAACAAGTAAATAATTAGTGGTTAGTTGGATGACCATCTTGAAGGTTGCATTTGGAACTCATTAGAGGATTAGTAGAACCAAAGCCTCCACACAACAAATTGCATTTACTTTTTGTCAAGTATATCATCCATTTGGAATTCTCACAAGTTTCATTTAATGATCAATAATGTTTAAGTGATCCGCGTTGAACAAAGGTGTTGTAAATCCATTAGAGAATTGGGAAAACCAAAGCCTCCACACAATGAATCTCAAGGTTATTGGATCAAAGAGATCAAATTAACATACTTGGGCTTGTAAACATAAGTTTGGGCCACGAATGATCATTTATTCGAATCGGGACGAAATTTAGCGCTATGTTAAGCAATCGTAAGTGGACTTATATAGAAGTCGCACCTATTTTGAGGCCGGTCAATAGCAACCTATACACCACTTGTTTTGAGACATGATATAGAGATCATGCTCCAACAACATTTAGTGCAATAAGAAGGGGATGAGATGAAGAGGGGTTGGAGAGAAAATATAAACCACTTTTAAATTAAATTTAATTAAACTATTATTAAAATCATTCATCCATTTTTGTGGAGTTAAACTCAACACCATGGATCCAATGATGTTAATAAAGTTCATGATCCAAAATTTAACCCAAGATCATCCAGAAAATTAGGGGTGTTCAAAACCAAACCGGTCCAATAGAAAACCGCAAAACCGAACCAAACCAAACCAAAACCGCCAAAAACCGCATTTGGTTCGGATGTGTTTGGATCATTTTCTCGCGGAACCGCACGGTTTGGTTCGGTTTGTGGTTTGTATTTTATAAACCGAACCAAACCAAACAAAACCGCATTATGTTATAAAATCTTACTAACCAATATATATTTCTTTAATTCTTTAGAGAAATCAACACGTATTATGTGTATATTTTATCATACTTTTTATTATATTCATTTTAAATACTATTTTCACAAAATATATTTTATCGTATTCTTTATATAATATTTATTTAAGAATGAAATCTTGTTTATATCATTCTTTAGATTTAGATAAAATTATAGTACACAATTTTATGTATCAAATTAAAAACTTATTTTGATAATTATAAATTTTTTTATGGTAATGTATGAACAATTAAACACAAAATTATATTTTTCTCTATATTTGTATGTATGACTTAATAAATTTTTTTGGAAATAACCGAACCAACCAAACCAATCTAAACCTCATTAGTTTGGTTTGGTTTCGTTTGGATTTATTTTTAAAAGTCAACCGAACCAAACCAAACCGCATGTTTTTTTCTCTTGCGGTTCGGGTGATTTTTTGCTTCAAAACTGCTCAAACCGCACCGCGAACACCCCTACAGAAAATAGTCACAAAATAATATTACATTTTAATATATACAAAAGGGTTTAAAAATTATTGTTTAAAAATAGAAAATAAAGAGAAAAATATCAACTATGTTCAAATTAAACAAGGAATAAAAAGTAAGACCATAGAAAAATCAGAAAAGGGCTCAAATGATTTTATAAATTTTTTTTGGTAATTTTTGAAGTTAGAAACTATTTTTAAAATGAAAAGAAATAGGTAAAATAAACCAAAAATGATTAAAAAAAATAGCAAAGTCAGAAACAAAAATAAAATAAGGTCACCAATATTTGTCACAATATCATTGGATCATTCTATAATTATTTTAGAATTTAAAAATGTATAAAAGTATTTTTAAACATTTAAAACAATTCAAATAAAGTGTAAATTTATAAAAAATACCAAAATACAAAATTAAATTGTGAAAAAATAAAAATCAGAAAGAGAATAATCAAAAATATTTTTCATAATTTTTTCAGATTTTTTGGACTTGAAATGAATTTTCTATGATTTTTTGAAAATAATTAAAATATAAAAATCAGAAAAGAAAATAAAAGTAAAAATATGTGGACCATTGGATGAGAGTCAAAATGCTTTAGTAATCAAATCCAAGGGATCTGGCGCACTGTGCATATCATGGTCATTAGTGAATAAAGTACAAAATCAAATATAAATTAGATTTTCAATAATAACAAGTGGCGTGCCATCATTGGTTGGAAGATGACACGTAAGTCATCTTCAACCTTCAGCCAATGTGATTTGCAGGTCTCTCAAACTGTAAAATCAGAAGCTCGGACCTATGCCAAACGCTTCGTCTCTTCAAGACGAAGACAACACCCTCGCGCCAAATTTATATAAATTGTAGCTCAAGCAATTTGGAAAGAAAGTTTTGAAAAGGGATTTGAAATTTCATGGTCAAAATGTGTTTCCAGCAAAAGGTAAGTGTTGTGACTAGAACCAGGGCAATGAGAGCATCACAATGATATCAAAGTTTTGAAAAATTGATGAAGGAATCTACCTATTTAAGTTGAGTTGCAGAGCTCTGAAACTGGACTTCTATGGAGCAGTATAGCGCACGATTCTTGAATGTAATTATATGGTTAGCTTCAGGGAAGGTGAATTGATGGAAAAATTGGATTGAAAAAGGCTTGGGAATGGATTTTGAAGTTACTGAATTCTGTGTTGTGGAACAAGTTTGGCAGGGTGATTCTGGCTATCCAAGCGTGAGGAAATGAGTGGGGAATGACCCTCTATTTATAGGGAATCAAATGGAATGTTCAAGCGTGTGAAATGATGAAGTTTGGAGGGAAACCGTGTGAAGTTGCAAACAAGAAAAGTGTGGCTTCAAAGTTGATCAAAACTCATATAAAACTCATGTTTTGCTATGCTAATCACTTCTGGAAGTTTACTAAACATGTTTAGAAGCAAAAACACACAGAAACAAAGTATTTAGAAGCCAAATCATGGATTTCAAACTTCTGACTTGGTGAAAATTTTAGTTTTAAATTGCCAATTCTGACCAATGGCATTCTCAACTCAAGGGGTGTTAGGACATGATTCTTGATGCTTTAGAAAGATGAGGTTACAAGCTTTGCAATGGAAAAATAATGGAGTTAAATGGATGCTTGAGCTGAAAGTTGTGTTGAGTCAAAGTTTGGAGAGAAGGAGTTGACTTTCCATACTTAGAAATATTTCAAGTTCTTCTTCAAAAATGACCTATAATGTCTTGCATCCAAACATGGTCTTCCACTTGGAATTTTGTCTTGACCAAAAAAATGGCATGAAGTAGATATATTGAATGACATTTTGAAACTTGAACCATTCAAAATCTCCAAAATTTGAGAGAGTTATGAATTGTTGAAGTTGGCAAACAATCATGAAATTACCTATAATCTTTTGCATCTTTAAGGCAACTTCCATCCATTTTCTCACTTTGCACATAAAAGAAGGCATAAAGTTCACACCATCAGGATCAGTATGGAAAAATAATGGGATCAAGGTGATAAAAATTTACCAAGTTATGATCATTTGAAGTCACACATGGAAATTTGGGGATTCATCTGGAGGACTTGGAATCTTTCTTCTTCATTAAGCCTCTTCTTCATGGAAACTCCTTGGAACTTTTGAAGTTATTTATTGATAATCATTTGAAGAGAAGGATGTATTTGGAATCACTCAAAAATACCAAAAGATGAGCAAGATACATTTCTTTGAAGTTCAAAACCCTAGCTCCTTAGATCAAGAGAATGCTTTGAGGGGCTTTGACAATTTTGAACAAACTTCTCGTACCAAAACAAATGATTTATAAATAGAAGTTGTTAAGGATGATAATGAGAACTCATAGCCACAAAAACCACTTCCATATCTTGAAAATTGAGAGAAATATGCACTTGTGACCAATGGGAACAAAGCCTTGTCCAAGCATGACAACTTCTTCAATCAACCTCTTGTACTTTTCAACCAAATTTGACAACCTTGAAATGTAGTGAACCAAAATAACCTTGCCATGCCATTTCTTCCAAACAAATCCAATGGTAAGGTTTTAACTTCTCAAGCTTTAGGGCATGGAAATAAACTCATGAACCCATGGGGTAGCTTGTTAAATCTCATTGCCTTTACCTACATGGATAACAAGCAAGACAAACTAACATTGCATTTTAATAGTTAAAAGAAGAAATCAAGATAAAAAATATTCATGATCACAAAAGAACATAAGTCAAGGTGCTTAGTGATTCCTCAAAAGGGCAAAGTTAAATATCAGGAGGGGAACCAAGAATCCTAGTATGATCTTGTTGTGAACGAATCAACATGGTATGATGAAGGGATATTAGGGGCAAAAATTGGGGTACAACAGTTGCCCTTATTTAAGTTTCTTCTATCCAAAAATATGAAGGTTAAAAATCTTTGTGTCCACGCGATCGAAGATACTTAAATATAAAACAACCCCTATTTTTGACCCTAAGATGCCATGCAAATGTTTATGATCATGAATGCATATGAACAAGACTAAAGAGATGCGAAACATCAATGGGGATGTAACAATAATAAAGAAACAAGAGAGCGACCCCACTAGGAAAATAAATCACTGGTGGATCAAAAGACCTGAATCAAAGAGGATGGTAGAATGTTCAAAGGATACACTAACTTCTACAGAAGGCAAAGCTACCGACGTTCACTGAAGGTAGAAAGAAAAAATAAAAATAACACAGACATTCACTGACGATGAACTACCAACTTTCACTGAAGGTAGAGAGAAAACAAATATCATAACACCGTCGTTCCCTGACGATGAACTACCAATGTTCACCGAGGGTGGCAAAAAGATAACAAACATCGACGTTCATTGCCGATGTCCTACCAACTTTCACTGAAGGTAGAAAGAGAATATATCATAACAATGCCGTTCACTGACAATGAACTACCAACGTTCACTAAGGGTAGAAAAAAGATAACAAACATCGATGTTCACTGCCGATGTCCTACCAACTTCCACTGAAGGTAAAAAGAGAATATATCATAACATCGTCGTTCACTGACGATGAACTACCAACGTTCACTGAGTGTAGCAAAAAGATAACAAACATCGATTTTTACTGCTGATATCCTACCAACTTTCACTGAAGGTAGAAAGAGAATATATCATAACACCGCCGTTCACTGACGATGAACTACCAACGTTCACTGAGGGTAGAAAAAAGATAACAAACATTAACATTCATTGCTGATGTCATACCAACTTTCACTGAAGGTAGAAAGAGAATATATCATAACACTGTCGTTCACTGGCGATGAACTACCAACGTTCACTGAGGGTAGCAAAAAGATAACAAACATCGACGTTCACTGTCGATGTACTACCAACTTTCACTGAAGGTAGAAAGAGAATATATCATAACACTCCCGTTCACTAACAGTGAACTACCAACGTTCACTGACGGTAGCAAAACGATAACGAACATCGACGTTCACTGCCGATATCCTACCAACTTTCACTGAAGGTAGAAAGAGAATATATCATAAAATTGTCGTTCACTGACAGTGAACTACCAACGTTCATTGAGGGTAGAAAAAAGATAACAAACATCGACGTTCATTGTTAATGTCCTACCAACTTTCACTGAAGGTAGAAAGAGAATATATCATAACACTGCCGTTCACTGACAGTGAACTACCAACGTTCACTGAGTGTAGCAAAAAGATAACAAACATCTATGTTCACTACCGATGTCCTACCAACTTTCACTGAAGGTAGCAAAAACATAACAAGTTTCCCTAAAATTTTGGCATTTCACCTAGAACGGGTCTCAACTTCTTCTTTAACCAAGGCATTCTTCCTGGAAAGGGTAATATATAAGCTGTCTCAAATAAAGAGACTTCCACTGGCCAAGATTTCACAACGAGCTATTTCTTGTGATATTGAAAGTCTTGCCATCCATTGGTATAATTTGATGAGAAACTGAAAACTATTCACTCATAGAGAAGATAGCAAAAAAAAGTTACGTCGACTTTTACAGGGAAGCACAAGTTGCTCAAATAAAGAGACCTGCTACTTGTTGTCATGGAGGATTGTAAAAAGAAATGACTTTCTGGGGAAAGAAATATGACTTCCTGGGGAGATGAAATATGACTTCCTGGGGAGATGCCACGATATTCCTGCTGAGGAGATAAAGTCTTCTCGTGCAAAATAAATGCACCAACCAAAACTTGACATTTTCAGAAATCCAAAGTAAATAATATTGTCATGGAACCACATATTTAAACCCGAAATAAACTGGAATGAAACAGTCAACCAAAATACATCCTTTGAGAAATAAACTCAAGAGGGAAAACCAAATCCATCCAAACAAGGAGCTGTACAGGAAGGCTAAAGAAAATATCTTCCACGAGGGACAACTCAGTGGGGAAATTGAAAGAATATACGCTTTCTGCTTAAGGCCAACACTCTATTGAAGAGAGGACAATGTAATGCTGCAAAACAGGGTGATATGTCAACAAAAATATTAATAAATGTCAATGAACAATGATTTGCCAATTTTAGCTATGCATGATTTATGTTATGAATGTATGAGTGTTATCGCGCGTATGTTGACAAAATAGATATACAACACCGAGAGTAACCAGGAAAAACCACCTCAGGCACTAACAACACTCGGCTAAACTTCATCCAAGATGATCATTCCAAGAAAAAGTAAATGCCCACTGAGGAAACAAAACCTACTGGCTGCTTTAGATTTACTGGGAAGCAACATAATCCGGAAGTAAACAAAACAAAGTGACAAAAGTACAGATACGAGGATAGAACATCCCTCTTTAGGCTTCACTAGGGAAACATTTTTTTTTAAAAGTAACATTTCTACTGGAGATTGCAAAACCAGTCTCAGGTGAAGCAGACTGACACCAAAACATCAAAATATTCACTGGGGAATTCAGGCCTACTTCATTGGTGAGGTTAGCAGCACATCCACAAAGGGAAAACCACAATACGTCCTTCACTAGAGAAACCAGGGACTTGCTTTCTTCAAGAGTGATTATGGTACCAACCTCTCTGGAAAAAGAACTTCTATTCGACCGAACTAAAACTTCCCTGGAGAAAATGCGGGTTGAAACTTCACATCATGAAAACTCAGAAAAGAGGAGAAATGAATCCATACTTGACCGAGGATACCGGAGTCATAAACCCAATAAGGCGAAAACATCCTGCATGAACCTTCCCGAGGAGAACAAAAACTTCTCAAAACGACTGGAGTTTGTCCATTCCTGAGATCACCATTTTTGTTGTCGTTGCTTCATCACAAATCCCAAAGTAAAAGCAAATTGTAAATTCTTTTTGAAAAAGTCAATTTTGTTATTTAATCTTTTGCTTTGAAAGTTATTATCAATAATAAATGGAGTCTTTGCAAGCTAAATAAAATAAGAAATACAAAGAATTGGGTAAAAGCTCAAATTTCATTAATAGAATGGTAGTCTATGAATGGCGAGACTCCATAGATGATTACAAAGTTTGGAAAATGGTAATATATAATGGAAAAGATACATTGAGATGTAATGACCATTATCCCCTCCAACAACTTTTGAAACCCTGAGCAGTAGCTTCTGTTGAAATATGGTGAGGATTCGAGAAGATTGTTTCTTCAACGATCAAGTCTTGTCTGACGTAGTTACTTGCCAAGAAAGTCCCTAATTTTTGCCTAAGCTGCCCTTGCGGGTTTTCAACTTAGCAGGAAATTTATTCTGTTTATGTCTCTACTTTTTGCCTAGACCGCCCTTTCGGGTTTTCGACCTACCGAGACGCTCTTTTTTTGCCTAAGCCACCCTTTCGGGTTTTTAACTTAGCGAGCTATTGTTTTATTTCTTTAGGCAAAGTATTTCTTGATTGCATCAGGATTCACGGGACGTGGGAACTCCTCGCCATCCATAGTTTCAAGAATTAATGCACCCCCAGAGAAGGCTTTCTTGACAACATATGGGCCTTCAAAATTTGGAGTCCACTTGCCCTTAGAATCAGCGTTGAAAGACATGATCTTTCTGAGCACGAGTTCTCATTCTCTGAATTCACGAGGTTTGACCTTTTTATCAAAAGCTTTCTTCATTCTTCTCTAATATAACTGGCCATGACACAAAGCCGTCATTCTCTTCTCCTCAATCAAATTCAATTGTTCAAACCTGTTCTGGACCCATTCAGCCTCTATCAATTTGGTTTCCATTATCACACGTAAAGAGGGAATCTCCACCTCGATAGGGAGTACAACTTCCATTCCATACACCAGGGAGAACGGGGTTGCTCCTGTTGAAGTGCGGACAAATTTTCGATATCCATGCAGAGAAAAAGAAAGCATTTCAGGCCAATCCTTATAAGTAACAACCATTTTCTGGATAATTCTATTGATATTCTTATTAGCAGCTTCAACAGCCCCATTCATCTTTGGCCTGTATGGAGATGAATTATGATGGACAATCTTGAATTCTTCACACTGTTCTGTTATTATCTTGTTGTTCAAATTCGAGCCATTGTTAGAGATGATTCGGCTCGGCACCCCATACCGACATATAAGGTTATTCTTAATGAAGCGCACAATCACCTTCTTAGTAACATTAGCATATGAAGCAGCCTTCACCCACTTGGTGAAGTAATCAATCGCTACCAAGATAAAACGGTGTCCATTCGAAGCTTTGGGTTCTATTATCCCAATCATGTCAATACCCTACACAGAGAAAGGCCATGGGGAGGAAATTACATTGAGAAGTTTCGGAGGTACATGGACCTTGTCCGCATAAATCTGGCATTTATGGCACTTATTTGCAAATTTGTAATAGTCGGACTCCATTGTCAGCCAATAATAACCTGCCCTTAGCATCTTTTTAGCCATCGAATGTCCATTGGCATGAGTGCCAACTGAACCTTCATGAATTTGATGCATCAACATGTCTGCTTCGTGTCTATCCGTGCATCTAAGCAAGACCATGTCATAATTTCTCTTGTACAACACATTTTAACTGAGGAAGAAACTGCCTGCCAATCTTCTCAATGTCTTTCTATCTTTCTTCGATGCACCAATCGAGTATTCCTGAGTCTGAAGAAAATGCTTGATATCATAATACCAAGGTTTTTTATCTGCTACCTCCTCTGTTGTAAACACATGAGAGGGCCTATCCAAACGTCGAACCATAATTCGGGGTATATCATTCCAAGTATTCACTTGGTACATAGAAGCCAGAGTTGCCATAGCATCCGCCATTTGATTTTCATCTCTAGGAATGTGATGGAGTTCGACTTTATTAAAGAAGGGTAATAATCTTCTAGCATTGTCTTTGTAAGGGATCAAGCCGGGGTGACGAGTATCCCATTCTCCTTTAATCTGATTTATTACCAAAGCTGAATCACCATACACATCTAGAATTTTAATTCTGAGATCAATAGCTTCTTCGAGACCCATGATGCAAGCCTCGTATTTGGCCATATTATTAGTACAATCAAATGTTAACCTTGCGGTAAAAGGAATGTGTGATCCATGAGGAGTGACAATCACAGCACCAATTCCTTTACCATAATCATTCACAGCTCCATCAAATATCATACTCCAATGAGATTCAGGGTCAGGACCTTCCTCAGGAAATGGTTCATCATAATCTTTCACTTTCAGGAACATCACATCCTCATCGGGGAATTCATATTCTACAGACTGGTGATCCTCCACTGGTTGGTGAGTAAGATAATCTGCCAACACGCTGCTTTTGATAGATTTTTGAGTGCGGTATTTGATATCATATTCAGATAACAACGTCTACCAAGGGGAAATTCTTCCAGTAAGAGAAGGATTTTCAAAAATGTACTTGATTGGATCCATTTTGGAGATCAACAAAGTAGTGTGATTCAACATATAATGCCGCAAACGCTTTGCCACCCAGGCCAAAACACAACATGTCTTTTCCAGCATGGAATACCGCAACTCACAATCAGTGAATTTTTTACTGAGATAATAAATGGCGAACTCCTTCTTCCCTGTTTCATCTTGTTGTCCCAGAATACAACCCATGGATTCATCTAACACTGTCAGATACATAATCAACGGTCTTCCTTCTACAGGAGGGAGCAAGATAGGAGGTTCAAGCATATATTCTTTAATACTTTCAAATGCCCTTTGGCAGTCATCTGTCCACATGCAACCTTGATCTTTATTTAACAACTTAAAGATCGGTTCACATGTCGTAGTCATGTGGGAAATCAATATGGAAATATAATTCAAACGCCCGAGGAAACCTCTGACTTGCTTTTAAGTTATTGGTGTTGTCATCTCTTGAATTGCCTTGACTTTATTAGGGTCAACTTCAATTCCTTTCTAGCTAACAATAAAACCCAACACTTTTCCTAATCGAACACCGAAGGTGCATTTATTTGGATTCAAGCAGAGACGGTACTTCCTCAAACGCTGAAAAAACTTCAACAAATATTCTACATACCCTTCTTCAGTCTGGGATTTAGCAATCATATCATCAACATATACTTCAATTTCCTTGTGCATTAGATCATGGAATAGGGTTTTCATAGCCCTCTGGTATGTTGCACCAACGTTCTTCAATCCGAAGGGCATCACTCTGTAACAGAATGTTCACCAGGGTGTGATAAATGTTGTTTTTTCCATGTCCTCTGGATCCATTCTTATTTGATTATACCCGGAAAATCCGTCCTTGAACGAGAATACTTTGAATTTTGTTGTTCTATCCACTAGCATATCAATGTGTGGCAATGGAAAATCATCTTTTGGACTAGCTTTATTTAGATCTCTGTAATCTACGGACATGCGGACTTTTCCGTCTTTTTCCGGTACTGGGACAATAATGGCAATCCATTGAGGATACACCAATGTCACAAGAAAACCAGCATTAATCTGCTTTAGAACCTCCTCTTTGAATTTGACTACCATATCCGGGTGAGTTCTTCTCAACTTTTGTTTGATTGGCGGACACTCTGGCTTCAACGGCAAATGGTGTTCTACAATATATGTATCTAGACCAGGAATATCTTGATAAGACCAAGCAAAAATATCCGCATACTCTCTTAACAGCTCCATCAACCTGCTCTTCACATCAGGATGCAGCAATGCTCTAATCTTGACTTCCTTCAGATCTTCTTCTGAACCCAAATTAATCACTTCCAATGGCTCTTTATATGGCTGAATGGTATTTTCCTCGTGCTCAAGCAACCATGAGACCTCTTCTAGAATCTCATCATAATCTTCTTCTTCATCCCCATACACAGAACATTCAAAGATGGGAGAGGGTGCAGGGTCATTGTATTCAACGGGTTTTTTAATTAATCTGCACATATGATTTGTGATTGCATTTAGAAACTGACACATATAACAAGTGATCATGTAGATTGAATTTCAGTTATTATTTATTTTGAAAGGTTTTTTTTTATTACCATTTTCCAAGAAAAGCTAAAAATAAAAAAACACAATGGGAAGCAAAGACAACTTTTATTATTGATTTTAAAAGTCACAGCAAACAGATAAGCCCTTACAACATTAATACTTCCACCTTGGGCAGAGTGAACTCTTTTTCAAAAATATTAACAAAACAAATTACTTTGAAACATGTATGCAAGAGGGAACATTAATGGTGATCCAGTTCTGAACCCTAACTCTGTGTGTCACATAATTTGGCATTTCCTGCTCTGCTTCATCTTCTACAATGGAGTTAATCTTGGAAACATTCGGATGAAGATAACCCTCGCTATGGAAGATGTCTTGATACCTGCCTGCTACAGACTTCGGCTTCATGCCCTTACCTTTGTCATTCTTCAAAGAGAACCCCAAGCCAGTTCTATTCTTGTTCACAAGTGGATCCACAATTCGTCCCCAAACTTCACTATGACCATTACGCATAACCTGCTACGTGTCCTTAAGCGAAACCATGGAATTATCATTTCCTCTTATGTTGTCAATGGATAAGGCTTGGAACTAGGTTCCAATAGCAGCTTCATCCGCCTCTACAATGCTGAAAGAGGACAAATGAGATATCAACAATGCATGCTCCCCATTTATGATCACTACTTTCCTTTCACGTATAAACTTTAGCTTCTGGTGCAAAGTTGAAGTGACAGCCCCTACCTCATGTATCCACGGCCATCCTAGCAAACAACTATAAGCGGGAACAATGTCCATGACCTGGAAAGTTATCTGAAACAAATGTGGTCCTATATGAATAGGAAATTCCACTTCACCAATAACAGATTTCCTTGACCCATCAAACGATTTCACAATGATGCCACTCGGGCGCATAGGCGTTCCTTGATATTTCAACTTCATAAGCGTACTCCTCGGTATAACATTCAACACGGATCCATCATCAATCAGCACATTGGATAGTGAATCATTCTTGCAGTTCATAGAGATGTGAAGGGCCAGGTTGTGATTCCTCCCTTCATCTGGTAATTCATCATCGCATAAACTCAAGTTATTACATGATGTAATGTTTCCTATTACACTGCTGAATTGGTCTATTGGCATATCACTCTCCACAAAAGCTTGATCCAATACCCCCATCAAGGATTCTTTGTGACCAGAGGAGTTCATCAATAAAGCTAATATAGATATTTTTGAAGGAGTCTACAGTAGAGGATCTACAATTCTGTAGTCGCTCATCTTAATTATCTTCAAAATATCATCCACTTCTTTCTCTAACGTAGCTCCGCTAGTCTCACCCGTAGCCTTCTTAGGTTCATCATTTTCAGCAATTTTCTTTCCAGCACCATCTCTTTGAACAACTGGTGCAAACACACGACCGCTACGGGTCACCCTGCTATATTCAGCTATATTCCCAACAACAGGCATTGGCTGGATGGGAACTTCCACTCCATCCTCTAAGATTGTAGCATTGTATTTGTAAGGCACATCCTCATCTGACTTGTAGGGGATAGGACCCTGCAAACTAATCACCAATGGGGTAACATCTGGCTTGCTATAATACTCAACTTCAAAATGGGCGGGTGCACCAAAACAAGGCACAATGACGTTTACCCCTTCTTCAACATAATCAGTCATCAATAAGTCATTTCTGGAAAAAAAATCTTCGTCTGAAGAGAAATACTCATCTGCGGAGGCTTACTCTTCATCTGACTCTTCTTCAGCCAAACAAACCTCAATCATATCAACCTCATGGTAATCATCCCCCTGACTTGTGACCTTGATAGTTCCATTGTCTAACAACAACTTAACACCCTTCCTCACGATTGAATATCCTCGCGGGTCTCGGCAGCAAACTTGGCAAGATCCATATTGGTGTTCCACCTGACCAACCGTATGGCAGAAGCTATCATGCAATTGCACGAGGTCCTCATTCATATACTCTACATCAAAAATTATGAATTCTCCAGGACATCCAAAAACCATATTCACTTCCTCTTCTTACTCTGCCCTAGGCCTGATTATGTGGATGAGGCCCTTATCCATCATCTCCTGTAAACAGCCTTTATCTTATCGCAACCCTGTATGTCTGTACTACAAATAGAATAACCGGCATGGTTATGCGTATAGTAGCTAAATCCATAAAGTTCTGCATGCATTTTCACCAAATCTCCTCTAACTAGATGAATATCAAAAATCCGGAAGTCGCCTAGATAACCGGCCACCATATTCACAACATTTTCTCCTCCATGCTTGGGTAGACGATTGTCTTTCACATTAGGACCCACATCCTTGAAGGATAGAATACCAGACTTCACCAATTTCTGTACCTCAGTCCTCAAAGGATAATAATTCTCAACATTATGCCCTGGCACTCCCTGGTGAAAGGCACGTGTTTGGTATGCCTTGTGATACCAAGGCAATGATGATGGTACGACGGGAGGTGATCGGTTTTGAATCAATACCGGTAGTAACTTCCTATAACTCATAGGAATAGGGTCATAACTCTCCCTTCTCTGATTATACCCTTGATTCCCCTACTGGGACGGTCTCTGATAAGCAACGGTAGTTGGAGCGGCACTCATAACGGGAGTAACTAAGGCGACTTGCTGATGACGCTGATAATTCCTTCTAGGAGTATTTACCCTTCTCTCTTGTATAACAGCATTTACATCTCCTTCTTTCTTCTTGGTAAACCCATAAGATGGCTTCTTCACACCTCCAGATCCTTCATTCTTTGTTAAACAGCCTTCTCTTACAGCCTCTTCTAAGAGAATACACATCCTTACCATTTCAGTAAAGTCACTTAGCGCACTTGCTACCATCCTCTTGTAGTAGAAAGCACCCAACGTCTTCAAGAAAATCTTAGTCATCTCCTTCTCTTCCATGGGAGGAATCACCTTGGAGGCTACCTCATGCCATCTCTGTGCATATTCTTTGAATGATTCCCTGTCTTTCTGAACCATGGCCCTGAGTTGATCACAGTCAGGCGCCATGTCCATATTGTACTTGTATTGTTTGATGAATTCTTCTCCCAAATCATTAAAAGTATGGATATTGGCGCTGTCCAAACTCATATACCACTTCAGTGCAGCACTGGTCAAACTATCCTGAAAAAAGTGAATCAGCAGACGCTGATCATCAGTATGGGTAGACATTCTCCTTACGTACATCACCAAATGAGCACGAGGGCAAGTGTTGCCCTTATACTTCTTAAACTTCGGGACTTTAAACTTAGCAGGTATCTTAACATTCAGGACCAAGCATAACTCGTTCACATTCTTCCCAAATAGCTCTTTTCCCTTGAGGGCCTTCATTTCTCTCTACATCTTGTCAAACTGCTCTTGAAAATCATCCATTTTGTCATAAAGACCGAAGTCTTCACTTGGTGGAGGGATAGGACGACACACATCATCATTAACAAACGGAACCATATTCACCGAAGGAGGTGCAGCATGAGCAGTATGCACCATAGGAGGTGCAAGAGTAACAATAGTCTGAACAACTGGAGTATCTTGAGGACCAAGATTGAAACCTTCAGGTGCTAAATTCTATGGCATTCCCCATGGATAACCTTGGGGCATGCGATTCTGAACAATAGCTGGAGTAGCAGATACGGGAACAGTCATAGCTTCAGTAGTTACCCTTGTTGGTTGAGGTTGAACACTTGGTGGTTGATTCTGAGCAGCCACCAGAGTTTCCATCAGAGTATTCTGATTGGCCATGCTGGCCTTCAAAGCAGAAACTTCCTCGTACAGCTCGCGATTTTCTTGTTCTAAGTTGTCCATCTTATTTCTGAAATTAGCCCGAGTGTTGTAGTGGTGAGTCAGCTTGCTGAACGAAGTAAAGAAGCTTGGTAAGACACATGGATATGCATAACAAATGCAATAAATACGTGCAATATGATGCATGATGTGCAATGCACATGATTAATTTTATTTTGTTATTAATATTTCAATGGATTTAAAGTTTATAGACGTATTGCAAACATCAAAGTAATAACGCATTTGAAATACTGAAAAATTTTATTATGATAACTCCAAAATGGATTACAAGTTTCAATGATCCCAAGTACAAGATGAAAATAAAATCTAAAACCCTGAGAAATAGAACTGATGGAGATCACTCTTTACGCTGACGCTTCCCTGTGAGCCTGGAAATCTGAGCCTTCAACCTCTGGTTTTCTTCCGCATATCTGGTGGCAACCTCCTTCCAATCATCTGAATCAGGAAGTGAGTTATCAGCACCTGATTGAGGCTTAGGAGAAAATAAATCCCCTTGCTTCTCCATAGACTCTACCGTTCGACTCTCAAGGATCTCAATCAAGTCGTCTTTCTCTTTCAAGTATGCTCTATAGAAACTCTCTAAAGTTTGGAACTTGTTCTTCCAAGCATCCTTTTCATGTTGCATCCTAACCAAAGCAAGTTGCGGCTCTTCTAGATCATCTAATAAGGGTGGAGTGGTCTTCACAAATAGATCAGACATGGGTGTCTCCTGGGTATACGGCATCTTTAACTGAATAGCTCTCAATCGGACCCACTGAAGATATGGCTCCAAAGACACAGCACCCCTAGGTCCCAAATCCTTCCTACTCATCTTATGAATGTGAAGCCAGGCCTTTGCAATCTAATCCCTAGCTTCCCTATGGTCTTCTCCTTCCTTCAGAAATAAACTACTCAAATGAATACTATTTGGTTTATCCCTCATCGGATGATTGAGTTGTCGTCGTGCAAGAACAGGGTTATAGTTAATTCCTCCCTTTGTACCAAGAAGAGGTACATTGGGGAAACTACTACAACTGTCAATAATCTTTATATCCTGGTAAGCTCGATGATACCAATCAATATCCGAGTGAGTAAGTTCCATGATCTTAGGAGCCCAACGGGGTTCCTTCTTGACATCCCAAAAAGCATCAGACTGAGGCATATGAGAGATAAACCACTGGTACAACATAGGCGTGCAACTGATGATCATCCCCCATGATAAGAATTCTGAATATGAATAGAGTAATAAGCATCAACCAACAATGTAGGAACTGGGTTTCCAATCATGAAGATTCTGATAGCGTTAATGTCAACAAACTTGTCCACATTAGAAAATAAGAACAACCCATAAGCATGTAGAGCAAAGATGGCCTCAAAAGCAATTATACTCTTCATTCTGGCAAAGTAATGAGCTTTCTCCAATAAGAACTGAGCTGGTAATCCTCTAATTCCTCCTTTAGTAGTCATATGTGAACACCCCATTTTAATTAATATTATTTATATTATTATTTTCTAAAAATGACTGATTGATGTTTATTTTGAATAAAATAATAATTAGTTAGTCGGTAATTCGGTCCGGTATGTAATTAATTGGGTTTATTTGTTTTACCGAAAAATAACTATTTTTGTACGATAATATTATATTTAGTGTGTAAATATTTTATTATATGTATCATTTGATTTATTTGTGAGGATGTATTTATATTATTATTAATTGATTTATTATAAACTAATAAGTTAATGCTATTTAATTATATTAAATTAATTTAATAAAATATTAGTTTTATTATATATAAGTTATGTTAACTTACAGTAGTAATGTATATAAGTTTATATGTTAGTTTTGTATAATATAATAAGTAAGTAATATAATAAAATAAGTTAGTTTTTTATTATATAATAAGTAGTTAGATAGAAAGGAAAATATATCAAAATGTTGGAAAAGTGAGAAAGAGAGAAGTAGAGGAGAAGAAGTGAAGAAAAAGAGGAAAACTAGGGTTGAAGAGGAGAGGAAGAAATTTCTGGAAAATCAACCGAAAAAGCTCGTTCTGGAAACTAATCGGTAAGAGTTAGACTTTCTCTAAACATCTAGTGTATTTTTTATTGCATTTGATTTCGATTTTTCGGTTTAGAAAATTAGATTTTTGTTGACTGTTAGAAAAATATACAACTACCCTATTATATAAAAATGACAATGGAGAAGAAGGGGGAGCACTTGGAAGTGTTTGGGGGGGGGGGGGGGGGGGGGGGGGGGGGGGGCTACGTTGTTAAAATTCTTTGCTCTATTACTATTTTATAACTTGTAATATATATATATATATATATATATATATATATATATATATATATATATATATATATATATATATATATATATATATATATATATATATATATATATATATATATATATATATATATATATATATATATATATATATATATATATATATATATATATATATATATATATATATATATATATATATATATATATATATATATATATATATATATAGTGTGATTAATTATATAATCGGTTACGGTTTATCGATGAAACTTGATATTTTGGTTTTGACCGGAGATTAATTAAATCGTAGATGTGTGGTAGATTTGAAATGTGTTGTGAAATGTCGATTCCGGAAATAACATTGTTCAGTTTATAAATATTATGTTATATTCATAATTTAATTAATATATTAATATATATTATAATTAGCAGTGTAATTAATTAATATAACCGGTTAAGATTAATTGGTAAAACTTAATATTTTGAGTACGACCGGAGATGAATTAAATTGTAGATGTGTTGAATATTCGAGATATTTGGTTAATTGCCGATTCCGGAAATGATGTGTTTGGTTTATGAATATTTTGGTGTTGTGGGATAATTGTTGAAAATGAAATAAATGATGTTTTTTGTGCAATATTGTGAGATTAATTCATAGGGTTGAATTAAGGTGATGTATGCTTGTAATTGAGATAGAGGGATGCCTCGATTTGCATATTATTGTTTATTGAATTGCACACCGCATCATAAGTCATGTCAAGAGGCGATGTCTGTTAGTCTCGTGGAGGCTAGTGGCTCGTCCCAAACTCAGAGTGGGGGTTTGAAAGCTTATGGAATGTGCTTTTGTGATTATCTGTCTGAGGGATAGACATCGGCAACTCCGAAGGATAATAGATAATTGTTACCACATGCATGAGTCGTGTCGTTGTGTCGAGTCGCATGTACACGTTTTATTGAGTTTATGTGTTGTTGAATATTATGCATTATGTGCTAATTGGTAAATGAAATGGATTGTGTTTGTTTTCTTTGAGTTATTGAATATGAGAATTTAATTAAATGAATATCTTATGTAGTTTATGTAAGAGTTGGAAAAAGAGTAAGATTCCTTTATTTAATTCCTTTCATTTGCTTTAAATTACATACTTTATGTTTGTTGGAATTCTTACCCTTCTGTTAGAAAATGCTTGCTTCGGCATTGTTCAGGTGCCGAAGACGGTAGTGCGAGGCACTAGCTTAGCGGATGCATTTGGATTGCAATCCGTTTTATTTTGGTTTATCGAGTCGATGCTCTGGTTGTAACACTTGGGGTTAGTTGTCCGCATTCGAACTCGTATATTTTGTAGATGGATTATACTTGTATATAATCCATTGTTTTGATTATATATTGATGTATGTGTATTATGACTTGATAACATGTTTGGTGTATGAACCGTATGGCTTAATGCCTTGAATTTTATATTTTGATTCCTCCTTTGGAGATGAAGTTATTATGATTCCGTTACGTTTGCACGAAAAATAAAGTATATGTCATGAATGTATTATGTGATTAAATGATTAAAGTGACGAATATGTCATGTCTGTTTTTCTTGAATATGTGAATTGATGTTGTGACACTCCTTCCGTGCAAATTTTATTTTCTCTGATTTTAATTATATCGTTTAATTCGAGGTTTATTAGAAGGGGTGTTACAATAGTGGTATCATAGCATTGTCGGTCAGTTGTCATGTCTTAATGTTACTAATTCCATTTTATTTGATTGTGTATCTGACGCGATCAATACTTTTGTGTTATTCAAAAGAAGATGGTAGATGGGAGGAATGATAATGCACTTGCTGAGGCATTACGATTTCTCGCTGGATCCTTGAATCAGAGACCGCAAGCTAATCCGGTGCCACATGATAGAGCTGATGATGCTTTCCATGCTCTTGGAAAGTTTCAGAAAAATAACCCGCCTACTTTCAAAGGGGAGCATGCGCCCGAAGAAGCTCAAGAGTGGTTGAAGGCCATTGAAAAGATTTTCTGAGTGATAAATTTCACCGATGCTCAGAAAGTGCAATTCAAAATTCACATGCTTGTGAAGGAAGCGGAAGATCGGTGGATTAACATAAGTCATAGGTTCGATGAAGAAAACACCGTGGTTACGTGGACAATGTTCCGAGATACTTTCTTGGAGAATTACTTCCCCGAGGATGTCCGTGGTAAGAAAGAGGTGGAGTTCTTTGAGTTGAAACAAGGGAGTGGTAGCGTTGCAGAGTATACCACAAAATTCCAAGAATTGATCAAGTATTGTCCCCACTATAATACGATGAATGCCGAGAGATATAAATGCTTGAAGTTTGTGAACGGCTTAAGGCCGGATGTGAAGAGAGAAATCGGGGTACCAACAAATTACCCGCATTTCTGAATTGGTGAACAAAAGTCGTATCTATGACGAGGATAGTCGTGATAGTAGTGCTTACTACAAGAGTTTAAGTGACAAGAGAGGCAAGGGGAAAATGCGTCCTAAGCCTTATGATGGAAAAGGGAAGCAACCGATGAATGTGGGCAAGAGTCCAAGTGGGGGAGTTATTACTCCCTTGAAGTGCTATAGATGTGGGAAAGAGTGACACCGTGCTATGGAGTATCGCCAAGCTGAGCCGACATGTTTCAAGTGTGGGAAGATTGGTCACCGATCTAACGAGTGCAGGTTGGGTGCTAGTGTGACTTGCTACAACTGTGGGGAGCAAGGGCACATTAGTACAAAGTGCACGAAGCCAAAGAAGGAGCGAGGAAAAGTGTTTGCATTGTCTGGTGCCGAGACTTCGGAGGATGAGAGGTTGATCAGAGGTACTTGCTTTATCCTTAATGTACCTTTGATTGCTATTGTTGATACGGGTGTTACGTGATGGGGTTTAATCTGTAACGTATAGCCTAAATGTAGTACTGCAAGTGTACAGCCTATCGAAGTAATATATAAGATTATCGAACCACAGAGACCAATTGTCAATCTATCAACTCTATTGCTAAGGTGCTTATCTAAGGCGAACAAGAATATTGATGTGAGTGCAGTGTACAAAGTAAATAAGCGAGGTAAATAACAGTTTAAAAGACAGGTTGGAATGTAAATCATGTAATCAGATATTGGTCCGGTCATGCGTAGATGAACCTACTTATGGGGCAGTATTTTCTATTGATAGCAAAGAATCAGTTTAACGGGAACTTGTAGCTTTTGACTACTAAGAACCGAGTTTACTCTTTAAATTAAATTCCTTTATTGTCACATATAAAGGGTGCCTTCCGCGCTAAAGAGGTAAACCTATTTTTAAGAAATTGATAGTTTTGACTTAACAGAAAAGTGATCTTACTTGGAAAGATTAACTTAAAGAGACTTTTGGCTTTTGACCAAGAGTCAGATTTCAAACCTACAAACGCGTCCGAAAATAGTTTCAAAATCGTTTTCTAAAAAGGTCAATGATTCCTATTTAACCAATCAACGGCTTTCGCTCTTTTTGTTTGGTTAAATAATAATCAAGTCGTATCATTAGTTTGGACGGCTTTCGATCTTACCCAATAAACATTAAAACACAATTGACTTAAGTTAGAAGCAAAACATCCCCAGAGTATTTTCACTAGCATGATAATTGGAACACGATCATGACGACAATCATTACATCCTAACCTTTATAGTTTAGCCAGACATAATAAGTGCGAGTCTATAAAACGTGTAGACTATGGTAAGAGCATTTAAAGTCTATAAAACGTGTAGATTATGGTAAGAGCATTTAAAGTCTATAAAACGTGTAGACTATGGTAAGAGCATTTAAAGTCTATAAAACGTGTAGACTATGGTAAGAGCATTTAAAGTCTATAAAACGTGTAGACTATGGTAAGAGCAATTAAATAAAGAAATGCAATAAAATAGAACCTTGCTCCGGTCGGAGACTTGAATCTGATACAAATCTACGGAAAAGTAAGGCTGGTATGATGAACTTCAACCAAAGTGCTCCAAGACTCGATTACAACTCAATCTACACCGCAATAACTCCCCGATGTGAAGAGATTATTACTTTACAGAAACTGATAGTATATGGCTTAAGATTGTACTAAGCTTGGATGAAACTAAAGAATGAGAATCGAAAGCTATTTATAGAGGAACTTTGAGGTGCGTAAGGACCAGCATGCCCCTTAACTTCTTTTGAGCGGGAACCTTTTTGTGAAGGCCGCGGGCGCGGTGAGGGTGGCCGCGGGCGCGGTGCCTGGAACCGCCACATCATGGGAACGTGGCAGTTGATCTCTGGGTGAAAGTGGGCCACGTCATCGCGTTCCCTGTAGCCAGCGCGGTGCTGAACGCCATAAGTGCAGAATATCTTGAAAAACCCTAATTTCTTGGCGTTTTGGCTCGTTTCTTCACAGGAGGCTCTGAAATGACAAGAATCCTGAAAACAAAGGAAAAAGGAACATAATACGAGAAAATGACAATAAAAACTAAGGAAAACATGTGATATTTGAGTCAGAAACATAGTGCGATATAGTGCGATCAAATCCTCCCACGCTTAGACCTTTGCTTGTCCTCAAGCAACAACTCTTAAAAGTAGATGAAAGAAAATTATGGTGTATACAGGTTTTGGGCAAAGAGGGCTTCTAAGCCCGAGTAAGGGTGTGTTGTCAGGCACTGACAATCTGAATCAAAGGTATCGTAATTACACTACTCGCAGAAATGCAGACATAAACCTCATAAGTATACAGATCGATCCTAATATCCTTACTATGCTAAGACTTCCCTTTTTTACGAGATCCTTTTTCATTCAGGCGCAATCACATTAAGCCAGTTATCCGTACATACTCATGGTGTAGTGACCGGTTAGTGACTCTGATCTCAAGTGATGGGATTCTGGTACAAGAGTTGGTTTAATCCCTTTTTATTTTACCCATTTGCAGTTGCGGGGGATCGGACCGTAGTCCGCCCTACCAAGTTCAGCACCAGATACCTCTGAACCAACTACAACAGATATGCCTTATATATATTTTTTCTTTGTTTTTGTTAGTGCTTACAACTTTCTTGAGTTGAGTAATCTTTGTGAGGATCACCCAACTCGTAGTCGTATTCATACTTTATTTTATAACTTTTAAGGCAAAATAGAGATCATCCACTTATATTCATCGATCCCACACTTAGAGCATGCTTAGGCCGGAGCTGACTGCTAAGATAAACTACTTGAAGACCTATTTGTACAGTTTTATTCAAAATCATAGCATATTGGGGAGAAAGGATCTAATCTAAATATTCAAAAAGGCTTACGGTGTAAAAATGATAACGAATTTTTCAAAAAGTGAGTGTCCGAGAAACAGACCCTATCTAGGACCTGTCTCATAGCCCAAATCCTTAAAAACAACCATAAATCTTTGAAAAATAAAAATTTTGTAAGGCTAAAAGGTGGGGGAAATGAAAGGGTACACTACGCAGAAAGACTCGCCTATCACATGCATTTTATTAACTACGAATATAAAAAAGGAAAAATGCGGAAGGAAAATAAAAGTAGGAAAAACGGAAAATAAAAGCGAAAATGGGAAATAAAAGCGATAAATGCTCCTCCCACACTTAAATCAGACATTGTCCTCAGTGTTCCAAAATAAGGTAGGAGGAGGTACCTGAAAACACTAGTGGGGGCCACTAGGACCTTCACCATCCTGGTTGGTACGACCGGAACGGCGGCTACGGCTGCGACGTCGGCTATCTCGGTCCAAAACAAGCTGCTCCAGTCTCCCTGACAAGGCGGCATTTGCCGCTTGTAGCTCTTGGGTCCGACCAATGAGGGTGCCTTGGGTTGCCTCCATCAATTGGAAGTGACGAGCGTATGTGGTCTGGTGTAGGTGCTGCTGTGATCGGTGGATCTGGAACTGACTGTTTAAAGCTGGTTCGCGAAATGTCGCGGAAGCAAGAGTCGCCACCGTCTTTTATTTTCTCCAAATGGAAAGGACAAAAGCACAGAAAAATTCCTTAAAGAGACTGCTCTCGGTTCGGGAGGCAGGTTATAGAAAGGGAAGGTGTTAGCACCCTTTCTATCCATGGTTATCCATGGGCTCTTAGATACTTGCTCAATGTGTTTTCAAAATTGTTTGTTTGCTTTTCAATGTGGGTTTAAAAAGTTTCTTTGAAAAATTTCAGTTCGACTCATACGTCAGAGTGTTTGAAAAGTTTGTTTTGAAAACTTTTGAAAAGTATTGGTGTGAAAAGTTTTTTTTTTTTTTTTTTTTGAAGTTTAGAGCAAGTATCTACGAGAACCTACCTACCCTAAGGAATTCGTCTGTGTAAATGTCCTTTAAAGTGATGCCATCCCACCATTGAGAGGTAGGTAGCACCACCGTTGGAGGTGTTCGGGTCAGTTCGAGGTTCGGGACATGGTGATCACCAGAGCAATGGGAAGACACCTTAGAAGCTACCCTCATGCCAGGTTCCCGGATCATGAGGACTTACTAAGACATCCTCTACTCGACGATCACCTTTCGAGGCAAGGCAACAGTGATGCGTACCCTAGGGGTGGTGTGTGACTTGTGTGTCGTTTTCAGATATTTTGTCTTGTTCATGGTATAGGTGATCTACGCTTGATTTTATTTTATCCATTCATTCTTGCATGCTTTGTTTAACAGTTAAAAGTTGCGAGGAAAAGTAAATCTAAAGCTATTACAAATGGCGCGGGTCCACATCGCCAAAATTAAACCGGACCCAATTTGACGAAAAAATAAAGAAAATAAAAGAAATAAAAGTGCGAGAAGTTCAAGTTACACGGCTTTGGGAGAGATACATAATTATTTGAGCGAAATAAATAAATACGCGAAATAAAGGAATTAAAAACAAAACTAGGGCGTTGGACCCTTTTGCAAAATATTAAATTGCATGAATTAATTAATATTAAAAGAAAACATTTTTGGTGTTTTTGTGTTTTTTTAAGATTTGATAGGAAAAAGAATTAATTAAAACTAAATATTAAACCTAATTCTAATTATTTTAAGTTTATTAAGAAAATATTGACCTTTTTTAACCTAAATGAAACCCTAATTAATTTACAAGTTAATTATGAAAATAAAATAAGTAAATAATGTTATGGGGAAAAAAGGGAAAAAAGATTAAAAGTAAAAAATTATCAATTACCTAATTCTATGTTTTTTTATATTTTATTATGAAAAGAATTAAAGTTGTAATCTAAATTAATACTAAGTTAATTTACAAGTTAATTTATTTATGAAAATAATTAAATTAAATATTTATTATATTTTTCATCTTTTCTAGATTTTTATGATGTTTTTTATATTTTGTAAAAATAATAATTACTTTAAACAAATAACAAAAATAAAATAACAATAAAAAATAAAATAAGAAAAATATAGCAAAAGCAAACCAGGGGGGGTTCAGGCCCTAAAGTGGAGGTGTTGTCCTTAGAATGCTGGCCCAGTAGCATTCTGATTCGTTGACTTTCCAGATGGCCTATTGACACGTTGACCAGGGTTTAGAGTATTCTTGAGATCCCTGCCCTTGATTTGATCTGCCAGGCACGTGGATGGATAGATAATGAGAGAATATGGTGGGCATCACTGTTGTGCCTGCATGGGAATTAGCGTGGAAAAATAACATGAAATATTATACAGACCTGGGACTCGAACCCAGGTCTTAGACATTGCAAGGCAACACCTGTGCCACTAAGCCATTACTGCGCGTTTATTATATAAATAACAACTAAGTAATATAAAGACAACAACGCGTTTAGTGGATCCTGCGCGCCAACTTTCAAACACACCAATCACCGCGTGACACAAAGTCATCTTCCTCACCATCCCTGTAAAACAAAACAAAAAGACCACGGTTTTACACGCGTTGCATTAGACAGGCTATTGAAAAATAGCGACTAGCGCCATGGTGCCCATAAATTGGGCGCGACAGGTGATTCATGTTCGTCCAAGCTTGTCAAATGGAATGGTGGTACTGAGGATGTCCAATTTTTCCTCTTTTAAGAATCCCCAAATTGAAGCTCTGGAAACCCTAACATTCAATCATGGTATAATCGTATATATGGCATAAAAAAGCAATTGGATATGTTGGTTAGCATCAAAACATTGTAATGAACATGAATCCATAAATAAACTTCACAAATAATGCTTAGATCATGATGTACGAATGGCAATTTTTCTCTGTACAGTTTGAGATTGTTTTACCAATTCTTGAAGCTTGAGTTGATGTTAGGGATTGGAATGTACCCAGGAGACCACAAGGAAGCTTTTGGAATGAATTTCGTGCCTTGAATCAACTTCAAACAAGGATTTCAGTTTTGAGTTTTATGACCATTTTTTCAAGTTTGTCTATGGTCTTTGAGCGTAGCATTCCGTGTGTGGGCATTAGGTTTTGACTCATCACTTATGAGGGAAGGGAATTAGGTCATTAGCTGGCCTTGATCCATGCCCATGAGAGAACTAGTCTTAGGTTTTTCACCATTAACAAACTTTCCCTTTTTTAAGCAAAACCAAGACTTGGTGTACAACCTAACCCTAGCATGAGTTTGTGAGCTGGCACATGATATATGGAAGCTATTCAAATTCAAATGACACTATTCCATTGATTTTTAAATTTTATTTGAATTATTAAAGATTTAAAATGAATTAAATTAATAAAAATTAAATAAAATAGAAAAATCAATGTTTGATCTTGAAATTAATCATGGGACACGTGTGTGGCATGACAAGGCTGAATCAAGTGGAAGAAAGTGGGCCCTTTTGTCAAAAATGAGATTTCAAGGATAAATGATTTTGGCCATTTCACAAAAATTTCCCAACTTCTCCAATGCATAACTTGCTCAATTTTTAAGCTTTGCTCATGTTCTTGGACATTTTAGAAAGGTCTTGAAGTCCTCTAAACAATGTCTTTGGTCCCATGTCATTTTGATTTACCAATCTCAAGTTATGGCCTTTGACTTAAAGTCCCTTTTTGTTGACTTTTGAAAATGACCTATAATGTTGAAATTGATAACTTTTTGTGAGAGAATTTCTTGGATTTGAAGTATGAAGATGAGTTGTAGGAAATGTCTTTCTCTTCAAAATGAGCTTTGGATGGAATTTTTATGATAATCCATGTGAAAGTTATGCCCTGGTCAATTTCAGTTGACTTTTTCAACTGTCCAAATAAGGAAACTTTTGCATCTTGATGATTTTCTGAGCCAAATTTTGAGAATCATGATCAAGCATTGATCAAATGATGTTTGTGGCTTCAAAATGATATGTTGACCAAAAATTTGAACTTTTGACGGTCAAATGACCATTTTGCCCCTACAGTTGACTGTAGTGCAATTTAGGGTTTTGACTGTGCAATTTTGAGCTGAATGCCTTGAAACTTGATATGAGGATGCTTGACCATGTTTGTAAGCATATGAGACTTGATTGGGCCTTTGAACACTTCCTTTTCTTGATCAGACTCAAAACCCTAATTTGACTGTTTAGGAGGCCCTTGCACTGTGCAACCCTTGGGGAATTTTGTGACTTGGCTTGGCAATTTCTTGAAGAATATGGGAGGGCAAATTTTGGGGTATAACAGTTGCCCCTGTTCAATCTTCTTAGACCTGAGGATGCAGATTGGCGGACGTGCCTTTCGTAATCCGAGGGTAGAAGATGATTGGACACTAGAGTGCCCAGAAATTTGCGCTCACATAGCGGCAGTGATGGTGGAATGGGTTTATAGATGCCATCTGGATGTTTGATTGCGTAAGAGATTCCTTGGCGAGAACCTGTATACCTGTAAAACAGAAAATGAGTACATGACACGTTGCAGGAGCTGATTTTTAGATGCCTGGTATAGATGTGTCCTGACTGGTTACAGGAGCTGAGTCTGGAGCTTCAAACGGCGATGAAAGAACCAGGGACGGTTACTACCTTAGCATGAATGGGAAGAGAACCTTGGGCGACTTTAACTTCAACAACGCTCGTTGAGAAAAAATCTTGGGTGACTTTAACTTCAACAACGCTCGTTGAGAAAAAAATCTTGGATGTCTTCTACTGGGATAAGAATCAGGGAGATCTTAGGGTCGATCTGACTGAACCAGAGAGGCCTTTGACTGGGTAAGAATCAGGAAAATCTTAAGGTCGACTTAACTGAACCGGACAAGGTCTTGAAATATCTTCAACTGGATAAGCATCAGGGAGATCTTAGGGTCGATCTGACTGAACCAGAGAAGGCCTTTGACTGGATAAGAATCAGGAAAATCTTAAGGTCGACTTAACTGAACCGGACAAGGTCTTGAAATATCTTCAACTGGATAAGTATCAGGGAGATCTTAGGGTCGATCTGACTGAACCAGAGAAGGCCTTTGACTGGATAAGCATCAGGAAAATCTTAGGGTCGATTTAACTGAACCGGTCTAGGTTTTTGACTGGATAAGAATCAGGAAAATCTTAGGGTCGATTTAACTGAACCGGTCTAGGTTTTTGACTGGATAAGAATCAGGAAAATCTTATGGTCGATTTAACTGAACCGGTCTAGGTTTTTGACTGGATAAGAATCAGGAAAATCTTAGGTTCGATTTAACTGAACCGGTCTAGGTCTTGAAATGTAGCTTGAGAACTTTGACTGGATCTTTCCTGAAATGTAAAGGTCAGCCATATGCAATGCATGATATGGATCAAGTAATGATGTTCTCAACATAAATGAGATTCGTAGGATATGATGCGTCTATGCATGCTATAATGATGTATGTGATGTCTTATGTATGCTTTTGTCTAGGAAAGTGAATCCTTGACGGGTGCCGGGAAGTTGTATCCTGGGCTGATGCTGAAGAATAGATTTTGCTTCCATTGGGGATGATAGTTGCAAGAATACCGGTAGGAGAAGATAACTCCGTTGCGGAGTACACTTGGCAAATGGAGGATTCTGCGGGGAGAAAAGATACTCTAGCAACCATGCTGGGAAGCAATACTCTGTGGGAAGAGGGATGCCTTGCTGAGTGTTGATAATAGTTTGCTGGGGATAGGAAGACTTTGTCGACGACACTCTTTCCGTGGCTTTTGGCTGAGGATAACCCAGTTATATCCTGTTAAGGAAATAACTCTTTAAATCAAGCCGGACGACGCGTTCGTGCTCTGCGAAGGATAAGCTTCCAGAATTTACTGGGGATAAGCTTACTGCTTGGGGAGATATGAATTCCAACTTTCCTGGGGAAACTAATTGGACTCTCCTGGGGAGTTTTGATATGCTGGGGAAGTGATTCCTTTGAATGTTGATGTATGCCGCCGGGGAACAATCTTTAGACCAAGACTGCCGGGGATGCTTGTTAAGAATATATGCTGCTGGGGAATGTTGAGATCTGCGGGAGGACACCCAACTTCCTTAAAGTTGATAACTGTTTTGCTTGAGGAGAGTATACTGCTTGCTGTCTCACTCTCTGGGGGATTTAAGATGCCTGGTTATGTTCTTTAGCTGAACCTACCTTGGTACTTTGGAGGATAGAACAATTAGATTGCCTACACAACTCCTTATTGCCCCTGTTTCTAATATCACCTGTAATTAATTCTTTGTTTCGTATGCAAATATTTATGAGCTAGCAAATTATTGTCAATGCATATATCACAAATTGAACCTTGGACGTTCTTCGCAAAACAAAACAGAAAAGGAAAAAACAAAAGGCACATTTTAACTGAAAAGTATATTTGTATTGATTTTTGAATGGCCTGAAAATAGGCGTTTTGTGTACAAGAGGCTGACGTCCTAGTAAGAGGTACGTCGCCGAACAAGAGAGTTTATACAAATTTTGTACAAAATAAAACAGCTGTGTGAAGTGAATGATCCCACTGGGTTTCAACTCTGCTATTGTCTTTATAATTCTGAGCGTCTCATCACTTGATGACCTTGGTTGAAGGTGGAGCTGACTGATCGATGCCGTCTGAACTTGATGTAGATACCGGATTCTGGATGCAAAGTGATCCAATGAGACATAGTATTACGCTTTATCCCTAATTTTTGCCTGGACCGCCCTTTCGGGTTTTCGGTCCACCGGGATACCCATTTTTGAGATCAACAAAGTAGTGTGAGTCAGCATATACTGTCTCAGCCGGCGAGCAGCCCATACCAAAGCGCAGCAAGTTTTCTCAAGCAGTGAGTATCGAGTCTCACAGTCGGTAAACTTTTTGCTAAGGTAATAAATGGCATGCTCTTTTCGGCCAGACTCTTCATGCTGCCCCAGCACACAACCCATTGAATTATCAAGCACTGTCAGGTAAAGTATCAAAGGTCTCCTTTCAACTGGTGGCATAAGGATGGGTGGTTCTTGGAGATATTCTTTGATTCTGTCAAAAGCAGCCTGACATTCATCATTCCAACGTACTACCTGATCTTTCTTCAGCAGCTTGAAGATTGGTTCACAGGTAGAAGTTAGGTGTGAGATGAACCGAGCAATGTAGTTCAGACGTCCTAGAAAGCCTCTGACTTCCTTCTCTGTCTTAGGAACTGGCATCTCTTGAATGGCTTTGACCTTAGCAGGGTCCACTTGAATTCCCTTGTCACTTACCACGAAGCCTAGCAACTTTCCAGATCTTACCCCGAAGGTGCACTTGTTCGGGTTCAACCTCAGCTTGTACAGTTTCAAACGGTCAAACAGTTTCTGTAGATGATCAAGGTGTTCTTCCTCAGTCTGGGACCTAGCGATCATGTCGTCAACATACACTTCTATCTCATGATGGATCATGTCATGAAACAAAGCAACCATGGCACGTTGGTAGGTTGCCCCAGCATTCTTTAGTCCAAAAGGCATGACTTTGTAGCAGAAGGTGCCCCACTGAGTAACAAATGTAGTCTTTTCCATGTCTTCAGGAGCCATCTTGATCTGATTGTAGCCTGAAAAACCATCCATAAAAGAGAACACTTTATGCTGAGCTGTATTATCAACAAGGACATCAATGTGAGGTAGAGGGAAGTCATCCTTGGGGCTGGCCCTGTTCAGATCCCTGTAATCAACACACATTCTGACCTTGCCGTCCTTCTTAGGTACCGACACCACATTAGCAACCCACTGAGGGTAAGAAGTCACTGCAAGAAACCCGGCATCAAACTGCTTCATAACCTCGGCTTTAATCTTCTCAGACATCTCTGGACGCATACGGCGGACCTTTTGCTTAACCGGAGGGCAATCTTCTTTAGTTGGTAAGTGATGGACCACAATGTCGGTATCTAATCCGGGCATATCTTCGTAGGACCAGGCAAAGATCTCCATATAGTCATGCAGCATCTGAGTCAACCGTTGCTTCACGCTGAGCTCTAGGTTGGCACCAATCTTTACCCCTTTCTTGTCTTCTTCAGTACCCAAGTTTATTATTTCCACTGGCTCTTCATGGGGTTGAATTGCCCTCTCTTCCTGTTGTAACAGTCTTGCAAGTTCACCAGGCACTTCGCAATCATCTTCACCTTCGTCTTCGGCTAAGTTGATCGGATTTTCGAAGTCATAACTGGCAGTAGCAGAGTCGTTACCAGTGAGATCCAGAGTGGATTGAAACCTGTATGAGTGAGTGTGTGTGTAAATACAGCTGTTTTGCAATATGTAAAGAAAGGAAAGAAAAGGAGCGCAAAATTTGAAATGTGAAAAACGTCCAATGCTTTTATTTATGATATATGACAGTGACAAACAAAAGCCCTCATAAACAAAACCACGGTGCCCCGGGTAAGACACCGGGCCATATAGTTTCAAATTATTGTTTATTACAAATCCAAAACAAAGAAATTCATTACTGGGGAACAAAAGTTATGGGTGTAAAGTCTTTAGCAGTCCAATTGGTCAATCCACCGTCGGTCGTCGGGTAGATCCAGCTATCGAACTCTGACTCTTCCACTTCGTCTTCCTCTCCAATAGCATTCACTTCTGAGTGGGTGATGAGCACAGGAGGTCTTCCAATTCTCGCCTTGCGCACTGCTTTCTGAGCTTCTGTGGTGAAACCCAGCCCAAACTTGTTAGTCTTAGGAGTAAGATCAGGGAGCTTGCCCCAGTTTGCACATTCACCTCTTTCGATCACAGCCCGGGCGTCCTTTAAGGAGGCCATCTTCAAAGGAGAAACCTCTTCATCCACTGCTTCTGCTGCTGCCAAAGTTTGTGGCACTTCCTCAAAATGTTGAAAGGGGGTTTCAATGAACTCCCCATCCATTTCTACGTATCTGAAGGAGTTGAGGTGGCTGACCATGTACTCCTCTTCCCCTTGCACCGTTACGATCTTCCCCCTGACCGGGTACTTGAGCTTCTGATGCAACGTGGAGGTCACAGCTCCAGCCTTGTGGATCCACGGGCGACCCAGCAAACAAGAATAGGACGGATGGATGTCCATCACATAGAATTTTGAATCAAATACCTGTGACCCAACCCTGATTGGGATGTCCACCTCACCATGTACCATTCTTTTGGACCCGTCAAAGGCCCGGACAACAATGTTACTTGGTTTGAGCTCTAGACCCTCACAATCCATCCTATCCAGAGCCTTCTTGGGCAGCATGTTTAATGAAGAACCTGTGTCAACCAGCACATGAGCAAGAGTAGTGCCCCTGCATTCAATGGAGACATGCAGGGCGTCGTTATGGTTCTTCCCCTTTGCTGTCAGATCGGCATCAGAGAAACCCAGGCCATTATCAGCGGTTAGGTTGGCCACACAGTCGGTGAACTGGTCAGCAGACGTCTCTTGGGGTACGTGGGCTGTCTTTAAGAAAGCAATCAGAGCCTTGGCGTGGGCCTCTGAACACAGCAGCAGTGACAACATGGAGATTTTAGAGGGGGTGTGCCCCAGCTGTTCTACAACGTTGAAATCACTTTTCTTTATTATCTTGAGGATTTCTTCCATTTCCTGCCTGGAAGCCTCAACAATGGTCTTTGGTGCCTCCGTCCTGGCAGGCACATCAGCAGCAATCCCCTTGCCCCGAGTATCAGATGACTCGCTAGCAGGGGTGGATACCTGGTCAGGGGGAGAAACAGGCACCCTGGCAGGTGTGAAGACCAAAGGCCTATGAATTACCGGAGGAGCAATGTCTGGCGAGAACAGTCTTCCACTACGAGTGACCTTAGCAGGCCCAGTGATGTTGGAGACACCAGCATCAATGTTGAACTCTTGTTTCACACCCAGAACATAAACATCCGCCCCATAGTGCCATGGGACAGCCTTATCAGATTTGTAGGGGATAGGCCCCAGAACAGTAATGGTGATAGGAGCAATCTTGTGAACCGGCAAAATTTGGACAGGCTTCTTTGCAGGAGCCTTGGAAGGGTTGTTGAAGATGGTAACGATCGACACTTCTTCAACAGGAGCAGCAGGAACAACAGTCTTTCTGAACAAAATCTCTCTACTATCCATCAGGTTTTGGACGCCTGACTTCAGCAAAGAACAACCAGCAGGGAAAGCAACACATAGAGGGCAACCTTCGCTACATCCCGGAAATAAACCGGCTAGCAACAGGTTCCTCTTGACCGTCAGCAGTGGAGTAGCAACATCATCCACCGAAGCTACATACAAATCCTCCTCAACAGCATTCACTCCATGCTGGGGCATGGGAGCGGTTATAACATTCGGCCTCTCGGGCGCCTCAAACTGTATTTCCTTTGCATCAATGAGGTCTTGAACCTTATTCTTTAGGGCCCAACAGTCATCTGTGTTATGCCCCGGGCTATCAGAGTGGTAAGCACAGTGAGCATTTGGATTAAACTTGGGGGATGCAGTATTGGGAAACTTTGGAGCCTCCCTGACAGTCACTAAATTGGTGGATAGAAACTGTGGCAGGATCTGTGATAAGGTCATGCTTAGCCGGGTAAACTCTCTCCGGGGTCTTTCAAACTTTTGAAGATTAGTTGGCCGAGGAGCGGCAGCAGGTTTGGCAATCATTACCGCACTGACAGATTGGCGGCGTTCAGGTTGCTCTGGTCTCCGGGAGCTATATACAGCACTAGCCTCCTTTTTGAAGGGTTTCTTTTCAGTACTGGAGGAGGCAACCTTCTGTATCTTCCCCGATTTTATACCGGCCTCGATCCTTTCACCAGTCAGGATCAGATCAGTAAACCCAGCAGAGGAATTACCAATGAGATGATTGAAAAATGGACCAGATAGGGTCCCTAAAAACATATCTACCAGCTCCCAGTCCGTCAATGGTGGCTGCACCCTGCCAGCCAGGTCTCTCCATTTCTGGGCGTACTCCTTAAAACCTTCACCCGACCCTAGCGACATACCCTGGAGCTGGGTACGCGTAGGAGCGAGGTCGGAATTATATTGATACTGCTTGTAAAAAGCAGTGGCCAGATCCTCCCAGTTACGAATGCTGATTCCATCCAGCTGATAGAACCATTCGAGGTGAGTCCCTGAAAGACTCTCTTGGAAGAAGTGGATCCAAAGGTTCTTGTCTGCTGTGTAAGGCTGGATCTTCCTTACATAAGAACGGAGGTGCATCTTGGGACAGGAAGCCCCGTCATACTTCACAAAGGCAGGTGCCTTGAACTTGTGTGGGATCACCACCCCAGTAGATAACCCCAAGTCTCCGAAATCCAGTCCAGGCACCCGCTGAACTTCCATAGCCTTTAATCTGTCCTCCAGCTGCTTGTACCGGTCTTCAGCAGGAGGGTACTATTCGTCGTTGAAGTCTGTTTCAGTATCAGAGCCCACAGGAGTAGGGACCTCCCTTTCTTGGTGACTACCTTCCCCCACAGATGGAGTAGTCCTTTCAGCCTCAACCTGTAAGGTGTTCCCGAGTCTGCGCCCAATGTTAAATAGCACAGTCCTCCTCTTCTTCTTAGTCTTCTTCAGAAGCATGGTCTTCAACTCTTGTTGACCCTGAGCCAAGCCCTTGATCAGCTCCTGAAATTGGGCGTTCTGCGCCTGAAGAGCCTTGATAGATGCCTCAGTTGATGATTCAGGGTTCATGACGCTGAAATAAACAGCGAAGAACAGTAAACAACCTGAAAAGAAGAGTACCTGTGATGCACATGATGAATGATATGTGTTTATGCAATGCATTCAAGAGTTCGAGAATTCAAATTTGTTGTAGACCAAAAGGAACACACGTTATTATTAAGAAAATCATTGTTTAATACATCAAAGCCTCATGGGCAAAAGTACAAAAAATCAAATCAATCCCAAAATATGCTGCGCATCCTCTTTGGAGCTATGTAAGTGTTGAGGTTCCTCTCCTCATGCAACAGGCGGGTGAGCTCTAAGACCTTCTTTTCACTGGCACGCAGACTAGTCTCAAGAGAATTCCGCTCTTCCTTAAGCTGGATCCATCTCTTCTGCATCTCTTCCCAGGATGTGGGCATATCAGGATGCTGAATAGTGTAGGACACTTCCCCTTCCAAGACAGGCTCTTTGATCACTGGGAGCATATGAGGATAAGGCATCACTAACTTCTGAGAGCGGGCTCGTACCCACTTGAGGTAAGGCTCCAAAGGGATGGAGTTCCTGTGCCCCAGTGTCTTGCTGTCTATCCTACTAGGCATCCTCCAGGCTCTGATAAATCTCTGGCGAAGTCCTTGAGTATCGTTGTCGAAGTCAAAAACTATGTCAGGAATTAACATGTCATGAGGACCATCCCTCCGAGCATAACCAAATTGTCTCCAAGCCAGGCATGGGCTATAAGTAATACCTCCTCTGATTCCAAGTAAAGGAACATTAGGATACTCCCCGCAACGATCAATGATAGTGACATCTTCTCTGGACCTAGGGCACCAATGTATATCTGCATGTGTAAGTGTCATCAACCGTTGTGACCATCTCAAACCCCGCTCATTCTTCAGGACTGATTGTGGAAGGTGCGAAATAAACCACCTTCCCAGGAGAGGAGTGCAACACATAAGGACACCTCTTTTTCTCATGGTTCGAGTGTAACATGAGTGAAGGATGTCCCCCAGCAACGTAGGTATAGGATTCCTGGACATAAAGATCTGGACAGCACTGATATCAATAAGCTGATCTGGGTTAGGAAACAACACCAAACCATAGACAAGGAGGGCTACCACTTCTTCGAAAGCTTGCAAGTCAAGGGAGTTCCAACATTCATGGGCCTTTTCAAACAGAAACCTGGCTAAGAACCCTTTGATACCACTTCTAACTTCCCAATGTCCCTTGAGGTCAGATGACTGTAGGTGCAAGGCTTTAGCAATCTCTTCAAGCTTAGGTTCCTTTTCTGTACCATTGAAGGGTAGCTGATCAAGGATGGGGATCTTCAGGAGCCGGGAGAACTCCTCCAATGTAGGTACCAACTGATAGTCCAAGAAGGTGAAACAGTGATGCAGAGGGTCAAAGAATTGGAACAGGACCTTTATCATATCTTCCTCCATGTTGGTGTTGACCAAGCTGATGAGGCTTCCATGCCTTTCACTGAATGAAGAGTTCTCGGGAATCCTGGATATAAGCTCCTTAAGCTGAGGAGGGATCCTTACAAGACTGATTTGAATTGTCTTTCTACGAACAGTTTCCATGTCCTACAAAACAAGAACAAAGATGAAAATTCGAACCCCTGAAATGGTTAGTTAATGCATATGATGCTGGATGATGTCATGATGCTATGATTAAACACACCACAGATATGTACAAAGACAAACATGTAAGGCACACAAGGCACACAAGACAAGCCCTTAAGGTTTTAGGCCAGCATGGGGTCTGGGTAGTACCCTCTTGAAGTTGGTGAATTCAACCTGTCCTAATCAAAGTAACCGGGTTCTAAGGTTCCCAATATCACGGGATTGCTTTCATTGTTCATCGTTTCGATTTAGCCACTGAACTGGCGACCGAAATATTCCAGGAAAGCAACCCTCAATTGAGTGTAGTATCGAGTATCAACCAACCTCGGACTGCACCAAAGTCAGTTATCTCACTACCCTAAAGAGGCCAAGATAGTTTAATTAAGGTTCCTAAGGTCTGTTGATGCTTCACGACACCACGCGGAGGCCCCGTACTCTCCTTGACTGAACTCAAGGGTTACCGGTACACACCAAAGTGCCACATCAACGTAGCAGACTGCTTCAACCATGTCGGTATACCCCGCACAGTTCCCTCACAGCCTTGTTGCTACTTTCTAAGAAGGTATCCCCAGATCCGGGTTAGGATCTATAGAACTCCCAAGCAACCCACAATTTAAAGCACACAAGGAAAACAATTGAAAACACAGTTATGAACTAGCCCTAAGGTACACCTCACTTTAAGTTAAGTCCCCAGCAGAGTCGCCAGTTTTGTGATCGGTGGATCTGGAACTGACTGTTTAAAGCTGGTTCACGAAATGTCGCGGAAGCAAGAGTCGCCACCGTCTTTTATTTTCTCCAAATGGAAAGGACAAAAGCACAGAAAAATTCCTTAAAGAGATTGCTCTCGGTTCGGGAGGCAGGTTATAGAAAGGGAAGGTGTTAGCACCCTTTCTATCCATGGTTATCCATGGGCTCTTAGATACTTGCTCAATGTGTTTTCAAAATTGTTTGTTTGCTTTTCAATGTGGGTTTAAAAAGTTTCTTTGAAAAATTTCAGTTCGACTCATACGTCAGAGTGTTTGAAAAGTTTGTTTTGAAAACTTTTGAAAAGTATTGGTGTGAAAAGTTTTTTGTTTTTTTTGTTTTGAAGTTTAGAGCAAGTATCTACGAGAACCTACCTACCCTAAGGAATTCGTCTGTGTAAATGTCCTTTAAAGTGATGCCATCCCACCATTGAGAGGTAGGTAGCACCACCGTTGGAGGTGTTCGGGTCAGTTCGAGGTTCGGGACATGGTGATCACCAGAGCAATGGGAAGACACCTTAGAAGCTACCCTCATGCCAGGTTCCCGGATCATGAGGACTTACTAAGACATCCTCTACTCGACGATCACCTTTCGAGGCAAGGCAACAGCGAGGCGTACCCTAGGGGTGGTGTGTGACTTGTGTGTCGTTTTCAGATATTTTGTCTTGTTCATGGTATAGGTGATCTACGCTTGATTTTATTTTATCCATTCATTCTTGCATGCTTTGTTTAACAGTTAAAAGTTGCGAGGAAAAGTAAATCTAAAGCTATTACAAATGGCGCGGGTCCACATCGCCAAAATTAAACCGGACCCAATTTGACGAAAAAATAAAGAAAATAAAAGAAATAAAAGTGCGAGAAGTTCAAGTTACACGGCTTTGGGAGAGATACATAATTATTTGAGCGAAATAAATAAATACGCGAAATAAAGGAATTAAAAATAAAACTAGGGCGTTGGACCCTTTTGCAAAATATTAAATTGCATGAATTAATTAATATTAAAAGAAAACATTTTTGGTGTTTTTGTGTTTTTTTAAGATTTGATAAGAAAAAGAATTAATTAAAACTAAATATTAAACCTAATTCTAATTATTTTAAGTTTATTAAGAAAATATTGACCTTTTTTAACCTAAATGAAACCCTAATTAATTTACAAGTTAATTATGAAAATAAAATAAGTAAATAATGTTATGGGGAAAAAAAAGGGAAAAAAGATTAAAAGTAAAAAATTATCAATTACCTAATTCTATGTTTTTTTATATTTTATTATGAAAAGAATTAAAGTTGTAATCTAAATTAATACTAACTTAATTTACAAGTTAATTTATTTATGAAAATAATTAAATTAAATATTTATTATATTTTTCATCTTTTCTAGATTTTTATGATGTTTTTTATATTTTGTAAAAATAATAATTACTTTAAACAAATAACAAAAATAAAATAACAATAAAAAATAAAATAAGAAAAATATAGCAAAAGCAAACCAGGGGGGGTTCAGGCCCTAAAGTGGAGGTATTGTCCTTAGAATGCTGGCCCAATAGCATTCTGATTCGTTGACTTTCCAGATGGCCTATTGACACGTTGACCAGGGTTTAGAGTATTCTTGAGATCCCTGCCCTTGATTTGATCTGCCAGGCACGTGGATGGATAGATAATGAGAGAATATGGTGGGCATCACTGTTGTGCCTGCATGGGAATTAGCATGGAAAAATAACATGAAATATTATACAGACCTGGGACTCGAACCCAGGTCTTAGACATTGCAAGGCAACACCTGTGCCACTAAGCCATTACTGCGCGTTTATTATATAAATAACAACTAAGTAATATAAAGACAACAACGCGTTTAGTGGATCCTGCGCGCCAACTTTCAAACACACCAATCACCGTGTGACACAAAGTCATCTTCCTCACCATCCCTGTAAAACAAAACAAAAAGACCACGGTTTTACACGCGTTGCATTAGACAGGCTATTGAAAAATAGCGACTAGCGCCATGGTGCCCATAAATTGGGCGCGACAGGTGATTCATGTTCGTCCAAGCTTGTCAAATGGAATGGTGGTACTGAGGATGTCCAATTTTTCCTCTTTTAAGAATCCCCAAATTGAAGCTCTGGAAACCCTAACATTCAATCATGGTATAATCGTATATATGGCATAAAAAAGCAATTGGATATGTTGGTTAGCATCAAAACATTGTAATGAACATGAATCCATAAATAAACTTCACAAATAATGCTTAGATCATGATGTAGGAATGGCAATTTTTCTCTGTACAGTTTGAGATTGTTTTACCAATTCCTGAAGCTTGAGTTGATGTTAGGGATTGGAATGTACCCAGGAGACCACAAGGAAGCTTTTGGAATGAATTTCGTGCCTTGAATCAACTTCAAACAAGGATTTCAGTTTTGAGTTTTATGACCATTTTTTCAAGTTTGTCTATGGTCTTTGAGCGTAGCATTCAGTGTGTGGGCATTAGGTTTTGACTCAGCACTTATGAGGGAAGGGAATTAGGTCATTAGCTGGCCTTGATCCATGCCCATGAGAGAACTAGTCTTAGGTTTTTCACCATTAACAAACTTTCCATTTTTTAAGCAAAACCAAGACTTGGTGTACAACCTAACCCTAGCATGAGTTTGTGAGATGGCACATGATATATGGAAGCTATTCAAATTCAAATGACACTATTCCATTGATTTTTAAATTTTATTTGAATTATTAAAGATTTAAAATGAATTAAATTAATAAAAATTAAATAAAATAGAAAAATCAATGTTTGATCTTGAAATTAATCATGGGACACGTGTGTGGCATGACAAGGCTGAATCAAGTGGAAGAAAGTGGGCCCTTTTGTCAAAAATGAGATTTCAAGGATAAATGATTTTGGCCATTTCACAAAAATTTCCCAACTTCTCCAATGCATAACTTGCTCAATTTTTAAGCTTTGCTCATGTTCTTGGACATTTTAGAAAGTTCTTTAAGTCCTCTAAACAATGTCTTTGGTCCCATGTCATTTTAATTTACCAATCTCAAGTTATGGCCTTTGACTTAAAGTCCCTTTTTGTTGACTTTTGAAAATGACCTATAATGTTGAAATTGATAACTTTTTGTGAGAGCATTTCTTGGATTTGAAGTATGAAGATGAGTTGTAGGAAATGTCTTTCTATTCAAAATGAGCTTTGGATGGAATTTTTCTGATAATCCATGTGAAAGTTATGCCCTGGTCAATTTCAGTTGACTTTTTCAACTGTCCAAATAAGGAAACTTTTGCATCTTGATGATTTTCTGAGCCAAATTTTGAGAATCATGATCAAGCATTGATCAAATGATGTTTGTGGCTTCAAAATGATATGTTGACCAAAAATTTGAACTTTTGACTGTCAAATGACCATTTTGCCCCTACAGTTGACTGTAGTGCAATTTAGGGTTTTGACTGTGCAATTTTGAGCTGAATGCCTTGAAACTTGATATGAGGATGCTTGACCATGTTTGTAAGCATATGAGACTTGATTGGGCCTTTGAACACTTCCTTTTCTTGATCAGACTCAAAACCCTAATTTGACTGTTTAGGAGGCCCTTGCACTGTGCAACCCTTGGGGAATTTTGTGACTTGGCTTGGCAATTTCTTGAAGAATATGGGAGGGCAAATTTTGGGGTATAACAGCTGCTCTCTCTGGAAAGCCAGCTGACTTTCCATAATAGTGCGCAGAGAGCTAGCATTTTGTTCTTGGGACGCTTGCATGAAGGCCATGTTGTCGGCCGCCTGTTGCTGCAAGGTAGCAAGGAGGGTGTCCCTCTGGGCCTCTCGGGCCATATGCTCACGCCACATGTCCTCAGTGACATGGAAACTAGGAGCTGTACCTGCATGTGGGTTAGAGGTAGAAGGTGTCGTGTGTGGTGGTGAAAAATGGGGTGGTTCCTCTGTTTGGAAATCGTACTCATCATCAGTGTTGTTACCCTCATTTAAAGGTAGATTTGGGGGCAACGGACCAATAAAAGCAGGAGCGTTGAGATCGTAGGTCCAGTTACGCTCAAATATAATATCAGTACGACGGGTGCAAGGCATAACAACACTGGGTATAGCAGCACCTCCAACCATGAGGAAGTAACCACCTTCCTTCCTCGTCTTGCATAAACGCATATCCCTGAAAAATTTAAGATTTGCAATCCGAGGAGGAAGTGGTTCTAGGGTAGCAAGTTCCGTATCCAATCCTATGGCACGGGCAATAGTGGTAATCAGTCCACCAAAGGAAATCGGCCCACCTTTTCTTAAAACATGGTGCATGTGGGCAATCATGAATGGGACGGGATTAACTTTGGTGTCTGTGAGGCAGCTCTGCATGATAATTAATTCTTTAGCATTCACCTTGTTTGGGTTTTCCCGAGCAAAGATGGTGGATGCTAAAAGAAATCTAAAGACACAAAGGGCAGGATTGTGGATGTGAGAAGCAAGAAGGCCATCAAAAGATGTTGCATTTTGTTTAGTAATTCTGGCCCAAAATGCTTCAAATGCCCAATCCGTGTCTAAAGGTGCTTCACAAATGGCACCATCCCCATAAGGCAATCCTAACATGGCGGCTAGACCGTCAGTGGAGTAATCATATTCGACATTAAACATTCTAAATTTGACTCCACCTACGGTGCTAGCAGTGTTAGGGGAGACGTTATAAATTAAAGAACTTAAAAACTCGAACGTCAGCCTAGGGTAGGTTGGTGCTTGAGTAGCAAAAATATCATGCATACCTATTTTATCTAGAAGGAAGAATACACTATGGTATATACCTAATGAATATAGACAGTTTTCATCGATATACCTGGTAGAGTGTATTGGTGTCGTCAGCAATTTTTCAAGCCGCTTTAGTTGCCTTTCTCCGGCTTGGCCACCACGCAAAATGTAACCGTGATATTCCATAGGATTTTCTTGTGGATGAATAGAGAGAAAGAATGGGATGTAGAAGTAATGAAGGTGTGAGGAAGAAAATGAAATAGTGGGGGGTATTTATAGGAAGGGAAGAAAGAAAATGGTGGTTGTAAATATTTATGATGAAAATAATGGAAATAAATGTAGTGGGTTGGTATGGGTAATAAAGGAAGTTATGGTGGGTTAAAAATGGAAGAAAATGGGATTGGAAATGGAAAAAGTGGTAAAATGGGGGGAAAAACGAGCTACTAGCCGTTAGGTGACCGTTGCGTCACCGCGGGCGCGACAGGGCCTACCGCGGGCGCGGTGAGGTCGAGGTCAGTTGGGCTGGCCTGGCTTTCTTTCCATTGGGCTTTTTCTTCCTCGCCATTAGCTTCAATTTCTGGAGGTGTACCTATTTTTCTTATAAATGTGCATATATGTACGTGAATACATATACACATGTATATTTATTTTATTTTTATATTAAAACTATGGTGACCAGAAAAACAAAAACATTAGTAAATAAATAAAACATATGCATATATATATATATATATATATATATATATATATATATATATATATATATATATATATATAGATATAGGTACGGACATTGGGTCACCAAAATAAATATTAACAACGCAGGAAACAGAGAATGCAAAATAAAAATGAGTCTGAAAAGGAAATCAACATAATACTAATAATACTGAAACTAGATATCTTGTGAACAATACAGATCTATTGCCAACCGGTAGGATGCTCTGCAGGAGTGCCTGGGCCATGCAGCTCAGTCAGCTGGCGTCGAATCTCTGCCACCTCGTGAGCTAATTCATCTAACTCACCAGCAAAGGTAACATCATTCACTTCCAACTGCAAATGAAGGTCAGCCACCTCATTGCGGAGAGTGGTTATCTCAGTGCGCATAGCAGTCAATAGAGTGCGAATATCAGGTTCCTGCAAGCTGAGGTTATTAGTAAGAACAGTAGTGTGTGTAACCTCGGGTCGGGATGTGTGATCCGGAGTGGAGTCCTCGGGAGCAGGAGTGTAGTCCTGAGTGGGATCTTCGGAAGCAGGGGTGTATTCTGGAGTGAGATCTTCGGAAGCAGGAGTGTATTCTGGAGTGAGATCTTCGGAAGCAGGAGTGTATTCTGGAGTGTACTCTGATATCTCACCCCAACCTTCTACAGAATAGTTCCAATTAGCAGAGTTGGAAACACAAGTCATCTGAGGGTCTGGCATTGTGAAGGTGTAAACTGTCTGGTCATTGATAAGCAATCTATACCGATATGGGTGGAAAGAGGCCCTCCTCATGAATCCACGATCCATGCAAAAGTCTAAATCCAGAAAAGTATATCCACAGTATGGGGTCAGCTGTGCTATCATACTGTCCAAACCCAAAGCAGAAGCTATCTGTGTCACATTCCCTCCGGAATGAATGAGCCCTACAGCGGATCGAGCAGTCTGCTCGAGGCTCTCTATCAGAAAACCTCCACTAGCTATAGGTCTGGACTGACTAGCACAGTATAGGAAAAGGATCTCCTCAGCGGTGACCAAGTGGTCACAGTAACTCCTCCCAAAGAAAGTGTGGCACAGGATCATCTCGAAGTATCGGAAGGCCGGGTTATGGATCTTCCGGGACAGCTGGGTAGAGGGGTCAAGACTGGCCCTATCAGTAATGTCCTGCCAAAATTTATCAATATCTTTGTCCATGTAGCAACTCAATGGAAACTCAGTGATAGCGGTCGGTCCAGTTTGGAAACCAAGCAAATCCCCAAATTCTTTGGTAGTCAGGGTATACTCGGTGCCAAACAATCTGAAACTCAGGCGTCCTCGCTTATCTCCTTCACCCACTCGTGGGTTATAGTCCATAGAGCTAAGAAACTCCAGAGTAAGGTTCCTGTAGGTTTTGTGGACATCATCAGCATAAGAATCCCAGCTAAGTTGGTTGCATAGATACCGAATACTTGGCTCAATCCCGAGTGCCTCCATGCAGCTCTGATCGGGGTACCTAGTGGGTACCATAGGTCTAGCAGATAAGGTAGCAAATCGGGCCTTTTGTGCTTCATCTCTGAAAATCACAACCATACCATCGGGGTAATGCATCCTGAAAATATAAACACAAGAAATTAGTCCAGATAAAATATATAAATTACTAAAATAAAAATAAAATAAAATGAAGAATAAACCATGGGTTGCCTCCCATGCAGCGCTTGTTTAACGTTGTTTAGCTTGACGATTAGATCTTACTTTATGTGGGTATTGGTGGGTCTATAAGAATATGACTAGAGTAGTCAACAGGCAAATCGCCTCCTTTGTAGAGCTTCAGTCTTTGTCCATTTACCACAAATGGAGCGCATGAATTGTTTTTGATTTCTACTGCTCCAGACTTTAGAACTTTTAACACTTCAAATGGACCTGTCCATCTTGAACGAAGCTTACCAGGAAAAAGTCGTAACCTTGAGTTAAATAGGAGAACAGGATCACCAATGTTGAAATCTTTCTTGATGATTTTTTTATCATGCCACATCTTGGTTCTTTCCTTATATATGATGGCATTCTCATAGGCATTCAAGCAAAGCTCTTCTAGCTTGTGAATGTCCAGGATACGTTTTTCTCCGGCTTTCAGGTAATCTAGATTCAAGGATTTAATAGCCCAATAGGCTTTATATTCTAGTTCGAAGGGTAAATGACAGGACTTTCCATAAACCAATTGATAAGGAGTTGTTCCAATAGGGGTTTTATAAGCCGTTCTATAAGCCCATAAGGCGTCTTTAAGTTTTCCAGACCAGTCTTTTCTGGATAGTGATACGGTTTTTTCTAGGATCTGCTTAATCTCCCTATTCGATACCTCTACTTGGCCACTGGTTTGCGGGTGATATGGTGATGCTACTCTATGTTTTACTCCGTATTTACTTAGAAGCTTATCAAATATCTTAGATATAAAATGCGATCCTCCATCACTTATGACTAACCTCGGGGTTCCAAACCTAGGAAAAATAATATTCTTAAACAGTTTGATAACTACCTTGGTATCGTTTGTGGGTGATGCAACAGCTTCGATCCACTTTGAGACATAATCGACAGCTACTAGGATATACTTGTTACCCATTGAGGAAGGAAAAGGTCCCATGAAATCTATACCCCAGACATCAAATATTTCCACTTCTTGGATGTTACTTAAAGGCATTTCATCACGTCTTGAGATGTTCCCAGTGCGTTGGCATCGGTCACATTTTGTAATGTAAGTGTGGACATCACGCCATACAGTAGGCCAATAAAAACCTGCTTGAAATATTTTGGCGCATGTTTTAGACGTGCTTGCATGTCCACCATAAGGTGAAGCATGACAATGTTTAATGACATTGCCTACTTCTTCCTCCGGCACACATCGTCGGAATATATTATCTATTCCTCTTTTGAATAGGAGGGGTTCATCCCAAAAGAAGTGTTTAACATCTCTAAAAAACTTCTTCTTCTGTTGGTAGCTTAAGTCAGGGGGTATGATATCAGCGGCTAGATAATTCACAATATCTGCGTACCATGGTATGTTGTTCATGGTTGAGATTTCCTCATAGGTCTCTTCTTCAGTTGAGTTTATCCCAGCTATTAATCTTTCATAAGTAGAGTGATCGTCTATAGGTATTAGTTCAGGCTTAAGGTGTTCTAACCTAGAGAGATGATCAGCTACTAAGTTTTCAGCTCCTTTTTTATCCTTAATATCCAAGTCAAATTCTTGGAGTAAAAGTACCCATCTGAGCAATCTAGGCTTAGCATCTTTCTTACTTAACAAGTACCGGATTGCTGCATGATCTGTGTATACTATTATTTTTGCTCCCACCAAATAAGATCGAAATTTATCAATAGCAAAAACTACGGCTAGCAATTCTTTTTCTGTGGTTGTATAATTTAGCTGGGCAGCGTCTAGTGTTCTACTAGCGTAGTAAATTGCATGCAGTTTTTTGTCTTTTCTTTGCCCTAGTACAGCTCCTACAGCGAAATCACTAGCATCGCACATGATTTCAAAGGGTTGTGTCCAATCAGGTGGTCTTATGATAGGTGCTGAAATAAGAGCTTGCTTTAAAACTTCAAAGGCCTCAAGACATTTTTGGTCGAATTCAAACTCGACATCCTTCATCAATAAGTTAGTTAAAGGTTTAGTTATTGTGGAAAAATTCTTGATGAAACGTCGGTAGAACCCGGCATGTCCTAGGAAACTTCTTATTTCCCTAACGGTCTTAGGTGGGTTTAAGTTTTCTATAACTTCTATCTTGGCCTTATCGACTTCTATACCTCTTTCAGAAATAATGTGTCCCAAGACTATCCCTTCACTTACCATAAAGTGGCCCTTTTCCCAATTCAACACAAGGTTTACTTCCACACATCTTTTTAAGATTTTCTCCAAGTTCGAGAGGCAGTTTTTGAAATCAAACCCACACACTGAAAAATCGTCCATAAATACTTCCATAATTCCATCTAAGTAGTCTGCAAAAATTGACATCATACAACGTTGGAAAGTGGCAGGTGCATTACAGAGTCCAAAGGGCATTCGTCTATAAGCGAATGTTCCATAAGGGCAGGTAAATGTGGTTTTTTCTTGGTCCTCTGGGTGAATAGGGATTTGGAAAAACCCAGAATACCCATCAAGATAGCAGAAACATGAGTGTCTTGCTAGACGTTCAAGCATCTGATCTATAAATGGGAGAGGGAAATGGTCTTTTCTCGTTGCCTTATTCAACCTTCTGTAATCTATACACATACGCCATCCTCCTTCTGTTCGTTTTGCCACATGCTCACCTTTTTCATTTTTCAGAACAGTGATACCTCCTTTCTTGGGTACCACATGGACTGGGCTTACCCATTCACTATCCGAAATTTGGTATATGATACCAGCTTCTAATAACTTAAGAACTTCTTTCTTGACTACATCACTCATGATAGGGTTTATTCTTCTTTGATGTTCTCTTGAGGGTTTTGAATCTTTTTCTAGCATAATCCGATGCATGCATACGGATGGGCTTATACCTCTTAAATCTGAAACTTTATACCCTAAAGCTGAGGGATATTTTCTTAAGGTATCTAATAGTTGATTTGTTTCTATTTGGTTTAGAGTGGCGCTAATTATAACAGGTCTATTCATCTCCTCATCCAAAAACTCATATCTTAGATTCTTGGGTAGTTCCTTAAGTTCTATAGTGGTTTTCTCAGTACGTGGCATAAGGTCATGGGTAAGAGCTAAGCATTCGAAAAGATTGTCGTCAATGTACGGTTCGATACTCTCAAATCCGTCATCCTCTAAAATAGGGGTTGATGGTAATTTGGTTAAGAATTCGTTTTGTTCGAGCTCATTTACACATTCATCAATGATGTCGATGGCATAACACGCATCTCCTATCACTGGTGCCATTAGAAACTTTGATAAAATGAACTCAATCTTTTCATCTCCTACCTCGAAAGTCAGTTTCCCTTTCTTAACATCTATTATAGCTCCGGCGGTCGATAGGAAGGGTCTTCCTAAGAGGATTGGGATGTCTTCATCTTCTTTGATATCCATTACGACGAAGTCGGTCGGAATGTACAACTGACCAATCTTGACAGGTATGTCTTCTAAAATACCCATGGGATATTTGACAGATCTATCAGCTAGTTGTAAGGACATCTTAGTAGGTTGAAGTTCTCCTAATTTTAACCTCTTACAGACGGCCAGAGGCATCAGACTTACGCTTGCTCCTAGGTCTAAAAATTCTTTGTCTATCATATGGTTACCTAGGATGCAAGGGATAGAAAAACTTCCAGGGTCTTTATCTTTCTTGGCGAGTTTATTTTCGGATATAAAATGACATTCTAAAGGCTTGGGATCATCGAGTCGCCGTTTATTGGTCAAAATATCTTTCAAAAACTTAGCATATGATGGTATCTGGGTTATAGCTTCAGTAAAAGGAATCTCAACATGGAGTTTCTCTATTACCTTAATAAACTTTTGGTACTGGTTTTCTACTTTGGTGTTTTTCAGCCTCTGTGGGAATGGAATAGGTGGTTTATAAGGTTGTTGAGTGTTTTTCTCTACTTCTGGTTTTGATTGCTTTTTTGGTTTCTCTGGTTCCTCCACCTGGTCTTTGGGCGTAGCATCTTCCATAGGTTTTTCTGATGTGCTTAAGTTAGGATTTCTAGGCCCTTCATAAGCAGTTCCACTTCTTAATGTGATAGAATTTGCTTGGCCTTTTGGATTTGGTTGAGTTTGTCCAGGGAATTGTCCTCCAGGTGCAACTTGTACAGAGGTGTTTTGTGCTACTTGGGAAATCTGAGTCTCAAGCATTTTGGTGTGGGTTATTATCTGGTCAAACTTGGTTGCTAGTTGAGTAACTAGTTCGTTCGTGTGAATGTGTTGGTTCATAAACTCCTTATTTTGCTGGGTTTGAGCCTGAATAAAGGTGTCTATGGTTTCTTTAAGGTTTGGTCTTGGGGGTACTATTTGCATAGGTTGGTTTTGTTTTTGCGTTTGGAATCCTTGAGGTCTCGAAGGTCCGGGATTTTGGATAGGGTTGTTGTTTTTGTAAGAGAAATTCGGGTGGTTCCTCCATCCAGGATTGTAGGTATTCGAGAAAGGGTTCCCTTGAGTATAGTTAACTTGGTCTGAGCTTGATTCGTTCAAAAGGTTACAGTCAACGGTTTGATGTCCTTGAGTTCCACAGAGTTCGCACTCCGATTGGATTGCTGCTACTGTGGTTGGGTTTTGAGACATGTTCTCGACTCTCAAGGCTAGGGCGTCCATCTTGGCATTAATCATGTCCATGCAACTTACCTCATGCTTTCCTCCATGGCTCTCCTTTTTCTCTACTGTCGCTCGTTCTAATCCCCACTGGGCGTGGTTTTGGGCCATGTCCTCTATTAGGGCACAAGCGTCAGGGTAAGGTTTGTTCGTCAACGCTCCGCCAGCGGCAGCGTCTATGGACATCTTTGTGTTGTAATGGAGTCCATTATAGAAGGTATGTATGATTAACCATTGCTCTAGGCCATGGTGCGGACAGGCTCTTAAAAGTTCTTTATATCTCTCCCAGGCATCAAAAAGTGATTCGCCTTGGTTTTGGGTGAAACAAGTGATCAGGTTCCTAAGAACAGCGGTCTTGCTTGGTGGAAAATACCTCGCAAGAAAAGCTCTCCTAAGGTCTTCCCAAGTTGTTATTGAGTTAGTTGGAAGGGCGTCTAACCAGTCGTGAGCTTTACCTCTAAGGGAAAAAGGAAATAGTCTTAATCGGATAGCTTCGGGTGTGGCTCCATTTGCCTTAAGGGTGTCAGCTAACTGGATAAATACCTTTAAATGTTGGTTCGGGTTCTCGGTAGCGAGACCAGCGAATTGGTTTTGTTGTACTAATTGTAGTAACGAGGGCTTTAGTTCAAAGTTGTTGGTAGTTATAGCAGGGTTTACCATACTAGAACTAGGTTCCTCGTTAGATGGTTGGGCGAATTCCTTGAGCGGTCTTTGGTTACGATCTTCTGCCATAGCTCTTCTTATCTTGCGAATAAAAAGACGGGCACGAGCGTAACGTTCAGGTTCTACTAAAGGATCTATTAGGTTGCCGGTGCTACGATTTCTACGCATCTACCGGCTAGAATAGCCTTAGTCTAAACGGGATAACAATAGGGTACGAAATTTGACGAAGTTGGTCCCCGGCAACGGCGCCAAAAACTTGATGGGGTTTAATCTGTAACGTATAGCCTAAATGTAGTACTGCAAGTGTACAGCCTATCGAAGTAATATATAAGATTATCGAACCACAGAGACCAATTGTCAATCTATCAACTCTATTGCTAAGGTGCTTATCTAAGGCGAACAAGAATATTGATGTGAGTGCAGTGTACAAAGTAAATAAGCGAGGTAAATAACAGTTTAAAAGACAGGTTGGAATGTAAATCATGTAATCAGATATTGGTCCGGTCATGCGTAGATGAACCTACTTATGGGGCAGTATTTTCTATTGATAGCAAAGAATCAGTTTAACGGGAACTTGTAGCTTTTGACTACTAAGAACCGAGTTTACTCTTTAAATTAAATTCCTTTATTGTCACATATAAAGGGTGCCTTCCGCGCTAAAGAGGTAAACCTATTTTTAAGAAATTGATAGTTTTGACTTAACAGAAAAGTGATCTTACTTGGAAAGATTAACTTAAAGAGACTTTTGGCTTTTGACCAAGAGTCAGATTTCAAACCTACAAACGCGTCCGAAAATAGTTTCAAAATCGTTTTCTAAAAAGGTCAATGATTCCTATTTAACCAATCAACGGCTTTCGCTCTTTTTGTTTGGTTAAATAATAATCAAGTCGTATCATTAGTTTGGACGGCTTTCGATCTTACCCAATAAACATTAAAACACAATTGACTTAAGTTAGAAGCAAAACATCCCCAGAGTATTTTCACTAGCATGATAATTGGAACACGATCATGACGACAATCATTACATCCTAACCTTTATAGTTTAGCCAGACATAATAAGTGCGAGTCTATAAAACGTGTAGACTATGGTAAGAGCATTTAAAGTCTATAAAACGTGTAGACTATGGTAAGAGCATTTAAAGTCTATAAAACGTGTAGACTATGGTAAGAGCATTTAAAGTCTATAAAACGTGTAGACTATGGTAAGAGCATTTAAAGTCTATAAAACGTGTAGACTATGGTAAGAGCAATTAAATAAAGAAATGCAATAAAATAGAACCTTGCTCCGGTCGGAGACTTGAATCTGATACAAATCTACGGAAAAGTAAGGCTGGTATGATGAACTTCAACCAAAGTGCTCCAAGACTCGATTACAACTCAATCTACACCGCAATAACTCCCCGATGTGAAGAGATTATTACTTTACAGAAACTGATAGTATATGGCTTAAGATTGTACTAAGCTTGGATGAAACTAAAGAATGAGAATCGAAAGCTATTTATAGAGGAACTTTGAGGTGCGTAAGGACCAGCATGCCCCTTAACTTCTTTTGAGCGGGAACCTTTTTGTGAAGGCCGCGGGCGCGGTGAGGGTGGCCGCGGGCGCGGTGCCTGGAACCGCCACATCATGGGAACGTGGCAGTTGATCTCTGGGTGAAAGTGGGCCACGTCATCGCGTTCCCTGTAGCCAGCGCGGTGCTGAACGCCATAAGTGCAGAATATCTTGAAAAACCCTAATTTCTTGGTGTTTTGGCTCGTTTCTTCACAGGAGGCTCTGAAATGACAAGAATCCTGAAAACAAAGGAAAAAGGAACATAATACGAGAAAATGACAATAAAAACTAAGGAAAACATGTGATATTTGAGTCAGAAACATAGTGCGATATAGTGCGATCACTACGCATTCATTCATTTCATTAGATTGTGCTACTAGTTTAGGTCTTGTGTTATCTAATTTGGGTAGAAGTATGGAGATAGATACGCCTGCGATGGGTTCGGTTTCTACATCAGTCATTTGTTTGAAGTGCCCTTTGCGTATGTGTGGTAGAGATTTCAAAGTGGATCTCGTATGTCTTCCTTTGAGTCAGATTGATGTCATTTTGGGTATGGACTGGTTGAGATCCAACCACGTCTATATCAATTGTTTTGCTAAAGCGGTTCTTTTTCTCGAGTCCGAGAAAGAAGGCGTTGCATTCTTGTCTACTCGACGGATGAGGAGGTGTGTTAGAGATGGTTATTTTGAATAAAATAATAATTAGTTAGTCGGTAATTCGGTCCGGTATGTGATTAATTGGGTTTATTTGTTTTACCGGAAAATAACTATTTTTGTACGATAATATTATATTTAGTGTGAAAATATTTTATTATATGTATTATTTAATTTATTTGTGAGGATGGATTTATATTAGTATTAATTGATTTATTATAAATTAATAAGTTAATATTATTTAATTATATTAAATTAATTTAATAAAATATTAGTTTTATTATATATAAGTTATGTTAACTTACAGTAGTAATGTATATAAGTGTATATGTTATGTATGTTAGATTTATATAATATAATAAGTAAGTAATATAATAAAATAAGTTAGTTTTTTATTATATAATTAGTTAGATAGAAAGGAAAACATATCAAAAAGCTGGAAAAGTGAGAAAGAGAGAAGTAGAGAAGAAGAAGTGAAGAAAAAGAGGAAAATTAGGGTTGAAGAGGAGAGGAAGAAATTTCTGGAAAATCAACCGAAAAAGCACGTTCCGGGAACTAATCGGTAAGAGTTAGACTTCCTCTAAACATCTAGTGTATTTTTTATTGCATTTGATTTTGATTTTTTGGTTTAGAAAATTAGATTTTTATTGACTGTTAGAAAAAAATACAACTACCCTATTATATAAAAATGACAATGGAGAAGAAGGGGGAGCACTTGGAAGTGTTTGGGGGGGGGGGGGGGGGGGGGGGGCAGGCTACGTTGTTAAAATTCTTTGCTCTGTTACTATTTTATAACTTGTAATATATATATATATATATATATATATATATATATATATATATATATATATATATATATATATATATATATATATATTATAATTAATAGTGTGATTAATTATATAATCGGTTACGATTTATCGATGAAACTTGATATTTTGGTTTTGACCGGAGATTAATTAAATCGTAGATGTGTGGTAGATTTGAAATGTGTTGTGAAATGTCGATTCCGGAAATAACATTGTTCAGTTTATAAATATTATGTTATATTCATAATTTAATTAATATATTAATATATATTATAATTAGCAGTGTAATTAATTAATATAACCGGTTAAGATTAATTGGTAAAACTTAATATTTTGAGTACGACCGGAGATGAATTAAATTGTAGATGTGTTGAATATTCGAGATATTTGGTTAATTGCCGATTCCGGAAATGATGTGTTTGGTTTATGAATATTTTGGTGTTGTGGGATAATTGTTGAAAATGAAATAAATGATGTTTTTTGTGCAATATTGTGAGATTAATTCATAGGGTTGAATTAAGGTGATGTATGCTTGTAATTGAGATAGAGGGATGCCTCGATTTGCATATTATTGTTTATTGAATTGCACACCGCATCATAAGTCATGTCAAGAGGCGATGTCTGTTAGTCTCGTGGAGGCTAGTGGCTCGTCCCAAACTCAGAGTGGGGGTTTGAAAGCTTAGGGAATGGGCTTTTATGATTATCTGTCTGAGGGATAGACATCGGCAAGTCCGGAGGATAATAGATGATTGGTACCACATGCATGAGTCGTGTCGTTGTGTCGAGTCGCACGTACACATTTTATTGAGTTTATGTGTTGTTGAATATTATGCATTATGTGCTAATTGGTAAATGAAATGGATTGTGTTTGTTTTCTTTGAGTTGTTGAATATGAGAATTTGATTAAATGAATATCTTATGTAGTTTATGTAAGAGTTGGAAAAAGAGTAAGATTCCTTTATTTAATGCCTTTCATTTGCTTTAAATTACATACTTTATTTTTGTTGGAATTCTTACCCTTCTGTTGGAAAATGCTTTCTTCGGTATTGTTCAGGTACCGAAGACGGTAGTGTGAGGCACTAGCTTAGCGGATGCATATGGATTGTAAGCCGTTTTATTTTGGTTTATCGAGTCGATGCTCTGGTTGTAACACTTGGGGGTTAGGTGTCCGCATTCGAACTCGTATATTTTGTAGATGGATTATACTTGTATATAATCCGCTGTTTTGATTATATATTGATGTGTGTGTATTATGATTTGATAACATGTTTGGTGTATGAACCGTATGGCTTAATGCCTTGAATTTTATATTTTGATTCCTCCTTTGGAGATGAAGTTATTATGATTCCGTTGCGTTGCACGAAAAAAAAAAGTATATGCCATGAATGTATTATGTGATTAAATGATTAAAGTGACGAATATGTCATGTCCGTTTTTCTTGAATATGTGAATTGATGTTGTGACACTCCTTCCGTGCAAATTTTATTTTCTCTGATTTTAATTATATCATTTAATTCGGGGTTTATTAGAAGGGGTGTTACAATATGGGCTTCCACCTTAGATTTCCCCAGATGAATCAAAGCAGCAATCTCATGTGGTTTTGGCTCACCCTCTAAACCAGTAAAAGGAACACGATCGGTAACAGGTAAATCCAATAGATAAGAATACTCCTCCAGTGTGGGAATCAACTGATAGTCGGGAAAAGTATAGCAATGATACATCAGATCATAGAATTGGACCAAGGTAGAGAGAATACCCTCCTTCATCTTCAGCTTCATGAGAGGAATAATGGATCCATACTTCTTCTGAAAGTCTACAGAACACTCGATCTCGGGAATTAGACTGATCAACTCATCTATCTTAGGATCCTTGAAACTGTATTTCCCGGTCTTTCTCTTTCCAGAATCCATGGTTAGAAAGTACCTGAGATATTTACAAATGGTCAACCTTTAAATCCCTTGAAATTTGGTTTCTTCAAAAGATGCTTATGAGTGCATGGATGCATGATGCAGCAATCGCACATAAGATCACACATATAGGGTTTATAGGTTCAATGTTACGATCATGATGTTGAAGGTACTACCCATAAGGTGTTGGTCTAAAAGTTATCACCTGTCGAACAAGGTTCTAGAGGTTCCCAGAGTCTACATCCTTCCTTCGGATATTACCAACTTCCTGATTAACTTGGAAATTAGTAATATTCTCAAGAAAGACTAGTCCGAGCGTAGTATCGCGTGAAAACTATTTCCAGATTACTCCACCATAGCTTTCGCACTACACCTAAAAGGCCAAGATAGGTTTGGTATTCTACGGTCCTCAGTTTCAGCAGGCTCTCAGGTCGAAAGCAATACGTCTTCCTGATTACTCGGTAAACGAAACTACAGTCAAAGGGGCCTCCACTGAGTGGGGGATATCATGGCTCCTTTTTTGGGATTCCTCCCTCAAAGTTAACATGACTATACCGTCCGTCCTATCTTAAAGTTTTCCCAAGTCCAGGTATAGGACTTATGAGTAATCACCAAGCACCCTGAAGACCAGGAAAATCCAGACAAACATATATACAACATATAACACAAAAAACAATAATAACACATATACAGATATAAACAAAGATAGGCTCAACCCACTTAGGGATGGACCAGCAAGAGGTTAACCTTTCCCCAGTGAAGTTGCCATTTTTCTGTAGCGATTGAAATGTTTTAATACTAAGACATTGGATTGACTTGACTTATACAGATCAAAATAAAAATCGCCACCGCACTTTATTGTTTCCGAAGGAATGGGAAAAGAGTGAATAACCCAAAAAGAGGGGGAAAGATTCAAGGTAAGGGGGTTGGTTATGCAAAGGGAAGGTATTAGCACCCTAAACATCTACGGTACTCCACGAGAACCTCTTTGTAATGTTGTATAGAAATGGATGGTGGAGGTGAGAAAAGAAATATATTTATTTTATGATTTTTGCACCCGCTGCGGTTGCGAACCTTTAGTGCCTACGTACCACCTTTTCGTGCAATAGGGGATCAGGGTACACGTAGTGAAGGAAAATTGCGACCAAAAGCGCAGCGAAATTTAAAATTTTCCTTTAGCGATCCTTACGAATGAGCATGGTCAGTGATAGAAATATTTACCTCTTGTGGCGATTCAGACCTTTGATGTTGTGATCACGAGCGTTGATGAAGAACAACGCCTCTACTCAGTCCACACGAACAGATCGCTTCCGGTCACAGTGCTAGCTGATCACGAACGGAAACTTTGAGTGAGAGAGAGAATCAAAAATGAAATTGCATGAAGTGAAATTGCTTCATCACAAGGGATCTATTTATAGAATCACTCGTGTGGGCTACAAGCTAAAAGCCCAATTAAGGCTATAAGCTAAAAGCCCAATTAAGCTTATGGACATCATACCTTATGATGTACCATATATCACTTATCCACGTGGTACCTTACCACTTTCCGTATAACACTTAAGTGCACTGTACCTTATGGTGTTCCTTATTTATTCTATCTCTCATCAACCTGTCCTTATGTGTGTGACCCTGTAGGTTTTCACGATGTTGGCAATTATGTTAAATCACACATTTAATATAATAAACAGTGAGCGGTATCTAGCAACACATCACTGTTACCCAAGTCACGAAAATGTCATGTGATCTGACCAAACCTTTTCCGTGATAATATTTGTGTTGTACAATTACCCTTTTGCCCTCATGTCTATATTGAACACAAGGCATACACTGTGTCACCCTTGTCCAGTTCAATATTGGGCCCTTAGACATTTATCCTGTTATGCAGGATGAGCAAATTCCATCTAGGTCACTCATGTCCCTTGGCATGCTTTGTGAAGTACCCATCAACCGTCTTTATAGTCATCCAGTTACGGTTGACGTTTGATCAACAATAAAGTACTTGAGTCTACATCTAGGGTCCAAAGTGGTTTCAGGTCGAAGGGTGGTATACACCACTATCATCATGAGAATAACTTATGACACTTTGCATAACATTCTATGTAGTATTCTCATAGCGGGTCAATCCAGTATAAATATTACTCCTAATATTCATACCTATGTCAAGACTTGATAACTCCTTATCTATGATCCATGAGATGTGATCATCAATCTATCTTCATAATAATCTTAATGCTTTAATGTTATCCCACTTCACATTAAAGCTTAACTACGGATACTTTAAGAATAGTGTCTTATGTTTAATGGGATCTCATGATTAAGTCACACTTAACATTTCATTAAACCAATAAACCATTCTAGGGACTTTATTATTTTGGAAAGCAAACATAATAAAGAAATGCCTTTTATTATTAATAAATAATTCGATACAAGTACCAAAAGTATTGGCCTCTAGGGCTTACACCAACACGTAGTTCCTTTTTTAAAAAATTTAAAACACAAATGTGTTGGTTAAATTTATGAGGTAAAACATCATTGTCATTGTCCGTGTGGAAAACATACCTACTACCCACAATCATGAGAAAGGAGAATTTGCATCATCTCAAAGTGGAGGATATGGATTGGATTTTAAAATCAACAATGCCTCACTCAACACCCAAGTGGAAAATATCTCTCTTCACTACATATTGTAGAAGTATAGTTGTTTGCATCACTACAAGGATGGATAAGATTTCAATCTTTTTTTGAGAAAATTTTAAAGATGAAAGGCAAAGTGGTAAAATGGTTTGAAATGAGATTTGATTGAATTTTAGTCTTCTCACAAAAAATGTTAAAGTATTATTAAGTTGATTAGGGTTTATTTATAAAAATGTTTGAAAATGCATGGACCTAAGTCCAAGTTTATTAAGAAAGTGGTTCGAGTTTAAAATAAGAAGAGTTTTAAAAAGGAGGGAGATGATTTTTGAAATTAAAGAAGATGTGGGGAGAAGAAGATGCTATCTAAAGCATAAGGTAAAATCTAGGGATAAGAACCATCTAACCAACAAGAAGCCAATACTTGACATTATGAGCCAAGATAGAATTCTCATTATTTGGATTGAAACCAATCAAGCAAAAATATACTTAACCGCTTGAGAGAACCAAACTTCAAGTGTATTAAGTCTTCACAAAAATTGGGCAGAGTACAGTTGTATACGGGTGAATTTCATATTACAAACAAAGGATGTAATCACAAAAAACCTGCACACAAAAACAAACAAGCAACCCAATGTCTTGAGGTAAACCTCAATAATTCCAGACAAAATAATCAGATAAGATCAGAAGGTCTCCAAGATAGGCCAAGGTTTCTAATCCTAAGTCCAAGAAAAGTCCCATGCTCCATAATGCCAAGGATAGTAGCCAAATAGTCTGAGTACCATTAAAGATTTTTAGTGTTTATGTTTATTATTTTGTATCTTAAAAAGGAAAATAAAAGCTCAAGTGAGCAAAGTAAAAATGACAAGAAAGTAAATGCTCAAATTAGCAAAGATGAAAATGGCATGAAATGTAAATGCTAAAAGTAAATGGTACATAAAGCATAAAAGAATAAAAGCATAAAGTAAAACAAGTAAATAATTAGTGGTTAGTTGGATGACCATCTTGAAGCTTGCATTTGGAACTCATTAGAGGATTAGTAGAACCAAAGCCTCCACACAACAAGTTGCATTTTCTTTTTGTCAAGTATATCATCCATTTATAATTCTCACAAGTGCCATTTAATGATCAACGGTGTTTAAGTGATCTGCGTTGACCAAAGGTGTTGTAGATCCATTAGAGGATTGGTAAAACCAAAGCCTCCACACAATGAATCTCAAGGTTATTGGATCAAAGAGATCAAATTAACATACTTGGGCTTGCAAACATAAGTTTGAGCCACGAATGATCATTTATTCGAATCGGGATGAAATTTAGCGCTATGTTAAGCAATTGTAAGTAGACTTATATAGAAGGCGCACCTATTTTGAGGTTGGTCAATAGCAATCGATGCACCACTTGTTTTGAGACATGATATAAAGATCATGCTCCAATAACATTTAGTGCAATAAGAAGGGCATGAGATGAAGAGGGGTGGGAGAGAAAATACAAACCACTTTTAAATTAAATTTAATCAAATTATTATTAAAATCATTCATCCATTTTTGTGGAGTTAAACTCTATACCATGGATCCAATGATGTTAATAAAGTTCATGATCCAAAATTTAACCCAAGATCATCCAGAAAATAGTCACAAAATAATATTACATTTTAATATATACAAAAGGGTTTAAAAATTATTGTTTAAAAATAGAAAATAAAGAGAAAATATCAACTATGTTCAAATTAATCAAGGAATAAAAAATTTTGGTAATTTTTGAAGGCAGAAACTATTTTTAAAATTAAAAGAAATAGGTAAAATAAACTGAAAATGATAAAAATAGAAAAGTCAGAAACAAAAATAAAATAAGGTCATCAATATTTGTCACAATATCATTGGATCATTCCATAATTTTTTTAGAATTTAAAAATGTATAAAAGTATTTTTAAACATTTAAAATAATTCAAATAAAGTGTAAATTTATAAAAAATACCAAAACACGAAATTAAATTTTGAAAAAATAAAAATCAGAAAGAGAATAATCAAAAATGTTTTTCATAATTCTTTCACATTTTTTGGACTTGAAATGAATTTTTTATGATTTTTTGAAATTTAAAACAATTAAAATATAAAAATCAGAAAAGAAAATAAAAGTAAAAATATGTGGGCCATTGGATGAGTGTCAAAACACGTTAGTAATCAAATCCAAGGGATCTGGTGCACTGTGCATATCATGGTCATTAGTGAATAAAGTACATAATCAAATATAAATCAGATTTTCAATAATAACAAGTGGTGTGCCATCATTGGTTAGGAGATGACACGTAGGTCATCTTCAACCTTCAGCCAACGTGATTTGCAGGTCTCTCAAATTGTAAAATCAGAAGCTCAGACCTATTCCAAACGCTTCGTCTCTTCAAGACGAAGACAACCACACCCTCGCCCAAATTTATATAAATTGTAGCTCAAGCAATTTGGAAAGAAAGTTTTGAAATGGGATTTGAAATTTCATGGTCAAAACGTGTTTCCAGCAAAAGGTAAGTGTTGCGACTAGAACTAGGGCAATGAAAGCATCACAATGATATCAGAGTTTTGAAGAATTGATGAAGGAATCTACCTATTGAAGTTGAGTTGTAGAGCTCTGAAATTGAACTTCTATGGAGCAGTATATGGCACGATTCTTGAATGTAATTATATGGTTAGCTTCAGGGAAGATCAGGGAAGGTAAATTGATGGAAAAATTGGATTGAAAAAGGCTTGGGAATGGATTTTGAAGTTACTGAATTATGTGTTGTGGAACAAGTTTGGCAGGGTGATTCTGGCTATCCGAGCTTGAGGAAATGAATGGGGAATGACCCTCTATTTATAGGGAATCAACTGGAATGTTCAAGCCTGTGAAATGATGAAGTTTGGAGGGAAACCGTGTGAAGTTGCAAACAAGAAAAGTGTGACTTCAAACTTGATCAAAACTCTTCTAAAACACGCGTTTCGCTATGCAAATCACTTCTGGAAATTTACTAAACATGTTTAGAAGCAAAAACGCACAGAAATAAAGTATTTAGAAGCCAAATCATGGATTTCAAACTTCTGACTTGGTGAAAAATCTAGTTTCAAATTGCCAACTTCTGACTAATGGCATTCTTAGCTCAAGGGGTCTTAGGACACGATTCTTGATGCTTTAGAAAGATGAGGTTACAAACATGGTCTTCCATACTTAGAAATATTTCAAGTTCTTCTTCAAAAGTGACCTATAATGTCTTGCATCCAAACATGGTCTTCCACTTGTAATTTGCTCTTGACCAAAAAATGGCATGAAGTAGATCTCTTGAATGACATTTTGAAATTTGAACCATTCAAAATCTCCAAAATTTGAGAGAGTTATGATTTGTTGAAGTTGGCAAAAAATCATGAAAAGACCTATAATCTTTTGCATATTTAAGTCAACTTCCATCCATTTTCTCACTTTTCACATAAAAGATGGCATAAATTTCACACCTTCAAGATAATTATGGAAAAAGAATGGGCTCAAGGTGATAAAAGTTGACCAAGTTATGATCATTTGAAGTCACACACGGAAAATTGGGGATTCATCTGGAGGACTTGTAATCTTTCTTCCTCATTAAGCCTCTTCCTCATGTAAAATCCTTGGAAATTTTGAAGTGATTTCTTGATAACCCTTTAAAGAGAAGGATGTATTTGGAATCACTCAAAAATACCAAAAGATGAGCAAGATACATTTCTTTGAAGTTCAAAACCCTAGCTCATTAGATCAAGATAATGCTTTGAGGAACTTTGACAATTTTGAACAAACTTCTTGTACCAACACAAATGATTTGTAAATAGAAGTTGTTGAGGATGATAATGAGAACTCATAGCCACCAAAATAACTTCCATATCTTGAAAATTGAGAGAAATATGCACTTGTGACCAATGGAAACAAAGCCTTGTCCAAGCATGACAACTTCTTCAATCAACCCTTTGTACTTTTCAACCAAATTTGATAACCTTGAAATGTGGTGAACCAAAATAACCTTTCCATGCCATTTCTTCCAAACAAATCCAATGGTGAGGTTTTAACTTCTCAAGATTTATTAACTAGGGCATGGAAATAAAGTCATGAACCCATGGGGTAGCTTGTTAAATCTCATTGCCTTTACCTACATGGATGACAAGCAATACAAACTAACATTGCATTTTATTAGTTAAAAGAAGAAATCAAGACAAAAGTTATTCATGATCACAAAAGAACATAAGTCAAGGTTCTTGGTGATTCCTCAAAAGGGAAAAGCTAAATATAGGGAGGGGAACCAAGGATCCTAGTATGATCTTGTTGTGAATGAATCAACATGGTATGATGAAGGGATCTTAGGGGCAAAAATTGGGGTACAACAGTGTTCCCCCAGCGCGAGTACGTCGAACAGCTCTTTGGGCCTCCGTGGTAAAACCCAGACCAAATTTGTTAGATTTTTAAGGAATATCCAGAAGTTGACCCCAAATGGTACATCCACCTTCCTCAACTACTGCTCTAGCATCCTTCAGAGAAGCCATTTTCGATGGAGGTATGGTAATCTTCAGAGTCTTGGTAGCAGTCTTGGTCACAGCAACCATTTGTGGAATCTCCTCAAAATTCGGACATGGCGTCTCAATGAACTCGCCGTCCATTTCAATATACCCGAAAGAGTTCAGGTGGATAACCATGTATTCCTCCTCCCCATGGACTGTGATAATCTTTCCCTTGACTGGGTACTTTAACATCTGATGTAGGGTAGAAGTGACAGCACCAGCCTCTTGGATCCAGGGTCAACCCAATAAACAGGAATAAGATGGGCGAATATCCATCACATAGAAGGTTGAATCAAAAGTCTGAGTTCCAACTTTGATAGGGATGTCCACCTCCCCGTGCACCGTTCTTTTAGAACCATTGAAGGCCCTCACTACGATGTTGCTGGGCTTCAATGTGAGTCATTCGTAATCTAACCAGTCAAGAGCATTCTTGGGTAAGATATTCAGTGACGAACCTGTATCCACCAGAACATGGGTTAATGTAGTGCCCCTGCACTCAATGGAGACATGTAGGGCATCACTGTGTTTCCTTCCCTTGGGAGTTAAATCGGCGTCAGAAAAACCCAATCCATTATCAGCAGTTAGACTGGCCACACAATTCTCGAATTGATCAACAGAGGCCTCTTGAGGCACATGGGAGGTATTCAGAAATTTTACTAAAGCCTTAGTGTGGGCCTCAGAGCATAAAGGAAAGGTCAGCATTGATATTTTTGAGGGGGTCTGCTCCATGATGTTGTAATCACTTTTCTTGATTATATTTAATATCTCTTCCATTTCTCTTTTAGAAGCCTCAGGGATGACTTCTGGATGTGCCTTCGTCTGGATAGGCTCAATCAATACCTCTTTGCCCCGTGTCTTGACAGACTCGGTTACAAGGATAACAGTAGGACTAACAATAGGAGTAACACTGGGAATACTGACAGGAGCAGCACCAGGAATGATCATGGGAGTATAAATGGTCTTTAGAGATATCTCAGGGAAGAAAACTCTTCTGCTTCTCGTTATCTTACTGGTCCCAATGATATTGTCGACATCAGGATCAGTACCTTCAGCAACTTTTTCTTTGATAGCCAACAGGTCTTGCTTGACGCCATGATAATAGACGTCTGCCCCATAATTCCAGGGAACAGCTTTATCCGTTGAATATGGTATTGGCCCCGACATGGTGATGATTAGGGGAGCAAACTTTGGATTAGATTTAATCCTGACAGGTCTTTTGGTGGAGACCCTAGGAGGATTTTCGGAAATGGTGATTATTGAAACATCGTCACAGGAATTTCTGGCAAGAGGAACTTTCTCGAACATGATTTCTTTATTAACCATCAGGCGCTGGATGCCCATCTTCAGTAACAAGCCGCCATTTGATAGAGAGATACATAAGTGACAACTTTCATCACAGCCCGGAAATAAATTGGCTTGCAATAAATTTTGTTTAACAGTCAAAAGGGGAGTAGTTAATTCATCCACAGAGGAAACAAAACGGTCATCATCAACAACATTGACACCTTGGCCATGTTTGGGCATTGGCGCCATTATCATATTAAGTGTTTCTTGAGGGTCAAACTCAATCTCTTTCGCCTCGATAAGGTCTTGTACCTTATTTTTCAAGGTCCAACAATCGTTTGTATCATGCCCCGTGTGATACGGTGGGATAACTGACTTGAGGTTTTGCGTTTGTGTTCGCAAATGTTGCGGTTTAGCAAGAGACGCCACCGACTTTTCTTTTATCCAAAAAAAGGAAAGGTGAAAAAGCATAGGAAAGACCTTTAGAGATGTTTTTGAGTTTGGGGGGTAGATTATGAAAAGGGAAGGTATTAGCACCCTTTCCATCCTTGGTTTTCCAAGGGCTCTTAGTTATTCGCTAGATCATTTGCTTTTGTTTGAAAAGTGTGCTTTGTGTGGTTTTGAAAGTATTTTTGAAAATGGAACTTTGTAATGGTTCTCGTCTCTATAAGAACAAATACAAAGTGTTTGTTTCAAAAATAGTTCAAAGACGTGTTTGTGAGATGTATTTTTGAAAGTATTTTGAAAATGTAACTTGGTAATGATTCTCGTTTCTATAAGAATGCTGCAATACGGTGGGTGAACTGACTTGAGGTTTCGCATTTGTGTTCGCAAATGTTGCGGTTTAGCAAGAGTCGCCACCGACTTTTCTTTTATCCAATAAGGAAAATGGAAGGTATTAGCACCCTTTTCATCCATGGTTTTCCATGGGCTCTTAGTTACTTGCTAGATCACTTGCTTTTTGTTTTAAAATTTGTGCTTTGTGTGGTTTTGAAAGTATTTTGAAAAAGTGCCATCATTTAGGCGAACTTTACAATGATTCCCGTTCGTAAGAATGTATGCAAAGTGTTGAGCTTTTGAAAATATTTCAATGTTTGGAAAGTGTTTTGAAGATGTTCTGGAAAGTGTATGTGATTGTTTTGAAAATAGCAAGGATATTTGTTTTTGAGAATGAGCGAGTAACTAAAAGTAACCTACCTACTCAAAAGGTCTTAGATGTGATTTTCCTCCTCCTTTAGATGTTGCTACCTTACCATTTATTTGATAAGAAGCCCCATCATTGGATGTGAAGGGACGAGCGTTGGGTCATCGTATGACCTAGATAGCAATGTTGTGAGATGACTTAGCACTTTTCTTTTAGGGACTAAGATCATTTTGAAAGGCAACTTTGATAGCGTCATCGAGGGACTATGATCTTTTTTCGATTCGTTTGTGCTAAGACATCCCTCATGCATAACATGGCCATTTTTGTAAGGTAACAAGTGGGATTACCCTAAGAGTGTAAGTGTGCGAGTGTGTTTGATTGCATGCATAATTTATCTTGATTAGGGTGATCTATTTGTCAATTTTCATATCTAGTCATGCACACTCTAATTACTAGCATATTGAAAGCAATAATAGTGCAGAAATGTAAAGTTCGACGCTATTACAATATTTTGGGGATGGGGTACATATTTATGAATGGGGGTTGCAAGTTAAAATTATGGGTTACTATTACAACCATATTGAAATAGATAAGAATGTACAGGAAATGTAAAATGTTTGTCTCTTTAAAAAGAAAATAACTTTTTTTAAGAAAATATTTTTGTCTTTTTATATTAAAAGAAAATATATCATGAAAATGTAAAATATTTTTGGTGTTTTTTGGATTAAAAATAATAGGATGGAAAAATAGAATATATAAAAAAGAAAACAAAACTAGCGCAAAAATAGAAGGGGTCAGAAGTTTTGACTTTACCTTGCTGCACAAACGGAAACATGTTAGCAAAAATATGGAAGTTCAGAAGTTCTGGATCTTCTGAGAACTCATAAGTTCTTCAGAAGTTCTGACGCAAATGTCATAACTTTTCCTCTCTCCATGCCAGTCAGAACATCTGCAGCTTAGTCATTTACAGGATAGAAATTGCATGTGTAGCGATAAAAAATGTAGCGGGGTAAATCGGAGATCGAACTATTAATTAATTCGTCTCACAAAAGCAAGAGTCGCCATCGCGCTTTATTATTTCCAAGGGAAAAGGGAAAAGAGCGAAATAAAATCCTAAAATATGCAATGTAAAATAATACTTTAAAAGTAATGAAAATACAAGGCGTTTTTGAAAAGAGGTCTAGATTTCGGGGGTTGGTTATACAATGGGAAGGTATTAGCACCCAATGTATCTATAGTATTCTATAGGAACCTTTTGAAATATCTGTTTATTAAAATTTTTGTTTGATTAAAAATAAATTGTTTTAGCCGAAAAGGGGTACGGACGGGTTTTTGAAGATACGACGACCTAATGTCGAAGTTTTGACTTAAAAGGTACGAGTTTTGAAAAATTGAATATTTGGGAAAAAATTATCTTAAGTTTTAATGAAATGAAGATATTCGCGTGATTGGATTTGAGGACATGAAGTCAACAAATTTAATCATTTTTCCTTTGGATTTAGACGTAAACAGAATAACCAAGTAAAGACTGAATAATCAAACAGAAATTTAGATAGATATTGATTAAGTAGCTAAGTGATATTTAACCACAACAATGATTAAATAACAGACTAAATGGTGTGAACATGCATTTTTATATTTTTATTTAATATGTACAAAGCAAGAGAATAAAATTAAAGAAAAGAAAATGTTTTTTAAAATTTCTGTTTTTATATGTATTTTTTTGGTATTAATATAAAGTACTATTTTAAGAATTATTAAATAATTCTAAACTAAATTAAAACTTTAAAAGTTATTAACTTAAATCTAATTAAAAATAATACTAAAATTGCTAAATTAATCCTAAACTTAAACTAATAAAAATGGTCAAATTATTTAAAATTTTGTCTAATTAAATTACACCTTTATTTAATTAAATTTACTAATTAACTAAATTAATAAAATTCTAAAAAAGGCTAAAAGAAAGTAAATAGAAAGAGAGGTATCAAAAAAATAAAGGGGGTAGATAATAAACAATTGTATGGGCCAAAGAGTTTTAAGGAGCCAAATCAAGAATAAACAGAAAAGGGATGGGGGGTTCTAATAGAATTCGTTGGGTTTTAGGCATAGGAAATGGGTTAAGCCCAACATTTCATAACTTGTTTAGGGTTAAACATTTGTCTTAGTTTGGGGAAAAATGGATTAGGGTTAAGCAAAGGGTACAGAGCGGCGCTCTTCTTCGTTATGGATTCGTCTTCGTCTTCCTTCTTCTCCTTCGAGCCAAAAACATCCAGGACCAAGCCTTTTGCCTCCAAGCTGCCAGCGCCACCAACTGCATCTTCTTCTCCATGGGTCACTCAGTGATATGGTGAAGGTGACGATTCGTTTTTAATGCATTAGGGTTTTTATGATTTTTGCATGTTTATGATTTTGTATTTGCTTAATTCTGACTCTAGCTTCAATATGGTGTTTCTGTCAAGATGTGCGAAATGGAGGGAAAGAAATTATACCTTGACGGAGGAGGGGAGTGAATGGTGGTGGAGGCGCTCAGGCGGCTGGATGGCGAGGAGGCGGTGACGCTGAAGCTAGCTTGCCTTTTGCTGGAACCTGGTACTTTGCTTGCCCTTCTGAGTGGTCTGTGTACCTTGTGATGTTTTTTATCTTCTTCTCCTTTAATCGCTTCTGTTGCCTCTGAACATGATGTTATTGCTCTGACTATTGCTTGTTGGTATGTTGCCTTCGTTTGTATGCTTGATGCCTTGTAAATTTCTGGGTATGCTTTTTCCTCTTCTGACTTTGCCTTGTTTACACGCTTAATGCTGGATGATTATGGTTTGTTAGCTCCCCAATGATGAACTTACAGTTCTGAGGGCTTGTACTTGTTGCCTTCGAATACTTTCCCCTTCTGTGCTTGGTTAAGACACTTCTTTTCTTCTTCTTCTGGCTGTCTTCTGTTGCCTATCTTGATATGAACTTTTGCCTAGTGATGAGACTGTCTGAGGGCTTTGAGTTATTGACTTGAACTTGGTTTCTGTGAGGCTTAGCAGGTTGGTTGAGCTTAAGGCTTTACTGGTTTTTGTGAGGCTTAGCAGGTTTGTTGAGCTTAACAGGTTGTAGGTTATGGCCTTGGTTTCATGGTTTATGTTATTGGTCATGGCTTTCATGGTTTATGCTGTTGGTCATGGCTTTCAGCAGGTTTGACAGGGTATACTGGTTTTGGGCTTAAGGCTTTTGCTGGACAACTTAGTGTTTACTGGTTTTTTAGGCCATGGTTTTATGGTTTGTGCTTCAGGCAGGTGGAAGGCTTAGTGTTTACTGGTTTTTCAGGCCATGGTTATTGGTTTTGGCTTGAGACAGCAGGTTATACTGGTTTTTGAATGCAGGTTCTTCAAGCTTTTTCTTACTTTGAGAATAGGCTTGTGGTATTTGAACTCAGTTTTTGTTTAAGGCTTCCAACAGGTTTTTGAACTCTCCACTTTTTCTTGAGAAGTTTGTGTTGTTTTATATCAGTTGGTTCCCTTGGCTCTGATGGTTCAGGTTCTTGTATATTTTAACTATTTTTTGCCTTTTGATACCTCTGCACATCTACTGTTCCATTCAGTTTGCTTTTAATCCTTTTTCTATGCTTCCTTTTTTTACTGTGCTACTGCAGTTTTGTTTTCTATCTCTTTTCTGCCTAAGGCCAAAACCTGTAAACCCAAACTCTTTTCTCTCTTCTCTCTCCTTAGTACAGTTTGAAACATTAAAATGATGTTATGTACTTGTGTTCTGAAAAAGCAAAGCTAGAAAATGATGAATTTAGGAATATTGGCTTGCATATATGGTTTTGATCTGCACATTTCTTCTTTGCCATCTGCATTGTTACAGTGTGGAGCCTTGTATTTTGACCTCCTCCCACATGTTGGATAGTTTACGTTGGACTTTGTTTTAAAAAAGTAACTTTGACTTGCATATGCTGTTGATTTTGAAATATGCAGTTTTGACAATTGAAATGTGCAATTGGTTTTGAAATATGCAGTTTTGACAATTGAAATGTGCAATTGGTTTTGAAATATGCAGTTGGTTTTGAAATATTGAATTTGTGCATATTTTAACTTGTGCATTCATATTTATCAAAAAAAATTCATCCCTTTTTATGAACCGGGAGAAATCCCGTGATTTGCAAAGAGGGTAAAAAAACTGATTCCAGCCGTTTGCTTTTAATGATGAACTCTAAATTAATTGCCTGCTTTTAATTATATCTATTTCGACTTTTTCTTTTAATTCTTTTGCAGGTAAAATCAAATGAGCATCAAAGAAGTCTTGGATAGAAGATGAAGATTTAGAACTTAGAAAAATTAGGATAGTTTTTATTTCACTTTAAACATTTGTAAAAATTATCATTGTAAATACTTTATAAATAAATACGGTATTTAAACAACAATTGTAACAATTAGAATAAAAATGAATAAAACTCCAATATTTTACCAGTTAATTCTTTTCTTCTTTACAATTATTTACTTTATCATTTATAATTCTTTAAATTATAACAACTGAAAATGAATTCCAACTATTTAAATTCAGAATAATAAATAATTAAATAAATATCATTGATCAATTAACAAACTTCTTTTCAAATATTTACTTTATTATTTATAATTCTTTAAATTATATAATAACTGAAAATAAATTCCAATTATTTAAACCCAGAATAATAAATAATTAAATAAACATTGTTTTAGCATTGATCAATTAATAAATTTAGCGTTTCAAAAATAACCAGCTCTTGACTTGAAAAAGTTATGAATTTAAAAAACTGCTTTGAAAATTGATAAAGATAGGTCAAAACACTTGCAATGTAATGATGCAGACGGGAGATGGTATCTTAGGTCAAAATTTGGGGTACAACAGCTGCCCCTATTTAAGTTTCTTCTATCCGGAGATATGAAGATTAAAATCTTCGTCTCGACGAGATTGAAGGTACTTAAATACATAATACGCAAATTTTTTCCCTAAGATACCGCCATTATGTTTGATATGAATGTAGTGATTGAATTCACAGAGAAAGATTTTGTATGAAACAAGATAATGCGGGAGAAATCAAACACCAACAAAACGCAGGGACATAGATTATACACTACTGGGGAAATGAGCCATCGACTTCAAATAATAGACTCTTGACGGTGAACAAAAATTTGAGAGAATACGGACTCTGACCCTAACAAAGAAGGTATCTTGCATAGGCCATAAAAACAGATTATTGACCCAAAATATCCGTGAGTTCACAACTCAAGGTCAAAGATGGACAAAAAGTACCAAATTTGCTGATGATGGACTACCAACTTCTGAAGGTAAAGATTCATAACAAACTTCTCTGCGAGATTTCCGGAGAGATACCAATTAATGCTGAAATAATAATAAGGTTGTAGATACACAAGCTGCTCAAATAAAGAAAGCTGCCACTTGCTGTCTTCCAAAAAATATTATGACATACAAGCTGCTCAAATAAAGAGGCTGCCACTTGCTGTCGTCCAGGGATGTCAATAACATACAAGCTGCTCAAATAAAGAAGCCGCCACTTGCTGTTTTCCAAAAAAAATACCAATAACATACAAGCTGCTCAAATAAAGAAGCTGCCACTTGTTGTCTTCCAGAAAAATAATAACGTACAAGTTGCTCATGAAGAGACTGCCGCTTGCCGTTTTCCAACGATGTCTATAACGTACAAGTTGCTCATGAAGAGACCGCCGCTTGTCGTTTTCCAAAAATAATAACGTACAAGTTGCTCATGAAGAGACCGCCGCTTGCCGTTTTCCAAAATAATAATAACGTACAAGTTGCTCATGAAGAGACCGCCGCTTTCCATTTTCCAAAATAATAATAACGTACAAGTTACTCATGAAGAGACCGCCGCTTGACGTTTTCCAACGATGTCTATAACGTACAAGTTGCTCATGAAGAGACTGCCGCTTGTCGTTTTCCAAAATAATAACGCACAAGTTGCTCATGAAGAGACCGCCACTTGCCGTTTTCCAAAATAATAACGCACAAGTTGCTCATGAAGAGACCGCCGCTTGCCGTTTTCCAACGATGTCTATAACGTACAAGTTGCTCATGAAGAGACCGCCGCTTGTCGTTTTCCAAAAATAATAACGTACAAGTTGCTCATGAAGAGACCGCCGCTTGCCGTTTTCCAAAATAATAATAACGCACAAGTTGCTCATGAAGAGCTGCCGCTTGTCGTTTTCCGAAGAAAATCAGAAGGAAATTGCGATGACACTGGCAGAGAATAAAATCTTCGTCAAAGAGAACCAATGAATCAATCCTTCCCGAGGAGATCACATACTTAAATGTGCAAAATAAATGCACCATTCGTCTAGGTCGCGACTTCACTGGGGAAAATCATGAGATAGCCTATGCAAGAGACAACAACTTCCTCCAGGAATAAACTAGAGAGAAAACAGTCAAACAAGACTCCAACCAATGAGAAAGTAACTCGATTGGGGAATTCATCCTATCCAGAAATGGACAAGGAAAGCTAAATCAAAAAAAATCCACGAGGATTAGCTCAGTTGGGGAATTTAGAAAGGAGGCACATTTTCTGCCTAAGCTAACCTTCTACTTGGAAAGAACATGTATATTGTTTGAATAAACAAAGTATACAACCCAAAATCAACGACAAATGTGAATATGCATACTGATGTAAGTGTAAATGATTAAATGAATGTTATGCTGACAAAACGAACAGATGGAATATCTTGAAGACGATAAGATGTCACGAAATAATAGATACTCGGCCAATCTTAAAAAAGACGGAAAATAACTGGAACTGGAACCACAAAGTAACGTCAGAGCGTATCACGCTACAAGGCTCAAGTCTTCTGAGGAGAAAAGTATTCAAAACCAATCTTCTAATACCAATAGACTACTGGCATGAGACAAAGCGTACCACACTTCAGAAATCTGCTCAAATAAAGGTAACCAAAACAAACGCTTAACTGGAACAACTGGGGAGTCACCAAACTTAGTACCACGAGAAACGCAAGTTTAACACAACCAACACCTCATGACGATTTTGAAATAAAACATGTTCATCATGCAAGGATAAATTATTGTATTGTTTTGCATTTCATGGCTTGACCATCCTTGGAACAACTGTTAATATTCCTTTCGTTATTCACGACACATTTTTAAAATAAGAATACTTTAAATACCTTTGTTTCAAATATTTCCGTAAAGTTAAAATTTTGTCCACAAAAGGTAAATGCTCAAATTTCATTAATAAGATGGTAGTTCGCTAACAACGTGACTCCAACGGTTTACAAAAGTTTGGGAAATAGTACATGAAAGAAAGGGTTACACAAAACAATGATCACTATTCTCCCTAACAACTTCGAATTCCGACATGTGTTCAAATGCCAAGACTGGTCTGACCAAAAGCTTGCCTAAGCCGCCCCTTCGGGTTTTCAACTTAGAAAACTGTCAACTCAAATCTAAGCGAATATTTCTTAACTGCATCGGCGTTCATGGAGTGCGGGAGCTCTTCTTCTGGCTGTCTTCTGTTGCCTATCTTGATATGAACTTTTGCCCAGTGATGAGACTGTCTGAGGGCTTTGAGTTATTGACTTGAACTTGGTTTCTGTGAGGCTTAGCAGGTTGGTTGAGCTTAAGGCTTTACTGGTTTTTGTGAGGCTTAGCAGGTTTGTTGAGCTTAACAGGTTGTAGGTTATGGCCTTGGTTTCATGGTTTATGTTGTTGGTCATGGCTTTCATGGTTTATGCTGTTGGTCATGGCTTTCAGCAGGTTTGACAGGGTATACTGGTTTTGGGCTTAAGGCTTTTGCTGGACAGCTTAGTGTTTACTGGTTTTTTAGGCCATGGTTTTATGGTTTGTGCTTCAGGCAGGTGGAAGGCTTAGTGTTTACTGGTTTTTCAGGCCATGGTTATTGGTTTTGGCTTGAGACAGCAGGTTATACTGGTTTTTGAATGCAGGTTCTTCAAGCTTTTTCTTACTTTGAGAATAGGCTTGTGGTATTTGAACTCAGTTTTTGTTTAAGGCTTCCAACAGGTTTTTGAACTCTCCACTTTTTCTTGAGAAGTTTGTGTTGTTTTATATCAGTTGGTTCCCTTGGCTCTGATGGTTCAGGTTCTTGTATATTTTAACTATTTTTTGCCTTTTGATACCTCTGCACATCTACTGTTCCATTCAGTTTGCTTTTAATCCTTTTTCTATGCTTCCTTTTTTTACTGTGCTACTGCAGTTTTGTTTTCTATCTCTTTTCTGCCTAAGGACAAAACCTGTAAACCCAAACTCTTTTCTCTCTTCTCTCTCCTTAGTACAGTTTGAAACATTAAAATGATGTTATGTACTTGTGTTCTGAAAAAGCAAAGCTAGAAAATGATGAATTTAGGAATATTGGCTTGCATATATGGTTTTGATCTGCACATTTCTTCTTTGCCATCTGCATTGTTACAGTGTGGAGCCTTGTATTTTGACCTCCTCCCACATGTTGGATAGTTTACGTTGGACTTTGTTTTAAAAAAGTAACTTTGACTTGCATATGCTGTTGATTTTGAAATATGCAGTTTTGACAATTGAAATGTGCAATTGGTTTTGAAATATGCAGTTTTGACAATTGAAATGTGCAATTGGTTTTGAAATATGCAGTTGGTTTTGAAATATTGAATTTGTGCATATTTTAACTTGTGCATTCATATTTATCAAAAAAAATTCATCCCTTTTTATGAACCGGGAGAAATCCCGTGATTTGCAAAGAGGGTAAAAAAACTGATTCCAGCCGTTTGCTTTTAATGATGAACTCTAAATTAATTGCCTGCTTTTAATTATATCTATTTCGACTTTTTCTTTTAATTCTTTTGCAGGTAAAATCAAATGAGCATCAAAGAAGTCTTGGATAGAAGATGAAGATTTAGAACTTAGAAAAATTAGGATAGTTTTTATTTCACTTTAAACATTTGTAAAAATTATCATTGTAAATACTTTATAAATAAATACGGTATTTAAACAACAATTGTAACAATTAGAATAAAAATGAATAAAACTCCAATATTTTACCAGTTAATTCTTTTCTTCTTTACAATTATTTACTTTATCATTTATAATTCTTTAAATTATAACAACTGAAAATGAATTCCAACTATTTAAATTCAGAATAATAAATAATTAAATAAATATCATTGATCAATTAACAAACTTCTTTTCAAATATTTACTTTATTATTTATAATTCTTTAAATTATATAATAACTGAAAATAAATTCCAATTATTTAAACCCAGAATAATAAATAATTAAATAAACATTGTTTTAGCATTGATCAATTAATAAATTTAGCGTTTCAAAAATAACCAGCTCTTGACTTGAAAAAGTTATGAATTTAAAAAACTGCTTTGAAAATTGATAAAGATAGGTCAAAACACTTGCAATGTAATGATGCAGACGGGAGATGGTATCTTAGGTCAAAATTTGGGGTACAACAGCTGCCCCTATTTAAGTTTCTTCTATCCGGAGATATGAAGATTAAAATCTTCGTCTCGACGAGATTGAAGGTACTTAAATACATAATACGCAAATTTTTTCCCTAAGATACCGCCATTATGTTTGATATGAATGTAGTGATTGAATTCACAGAGAAAGATTTTGTATGAAACAAGATAATGCGGGAGAAATCAAACACCAACAAAACGCAGGGACATAGATTATACACTACTGGGGAAATGAGCCATCGACTTCAAATAATAGACTCTTGACGGTGAACAAAAATTTGAGAGAATACGGACTCTGACCCTAACAAAGAAGGTATCTTGCATAGGCCATAAAAACAGATTATTGACCCAAAATATCCGTGAGTTCACAACTCAAGGTCAAAGATGGACAAAAAGTACCAAATTTGCTGATGATGGACTACCAACTTCTGAAGGTAAAGATTCATAACAAACTTCTCTGCGAGATTTCCGGAGAGATACCAATTAATGCTGAAATAATAATAAGGTTGTAGATACACAAGCTGCTCAAATAAAGAAAGCTGCCACTTGCTGTCTTCCAAAAAATATTATGACATACAAGCTGCTCAAATAAAGAGGCTGCCACTTGCTGTCGTCCAGGGATGTCAATAACATACAAGCTGCTCAAATAAAGAAGCCGCCACTTGCTGTTTTCCAAAAAAAATACCAATAACATACAAGCTGCTCAAATAAAGAAGCTGCCACTTGTTGTCTTCCAGAAAAATAATAACGTACAAGTTGCTCATGAAGAGACTGCCGCTTGCCGTTTTCCAACGATGTCTATAACGTACAAGTTGCTCATGAAGAGACCGCCGCTTGTCGTTTTCCAAAAATAATAACGTACAAGTTGCTCATGAAGAGACCGCCGCTTGCCGTTTTCCAAAATAATAATAACGTACAAGTTGCTCATGAAGAGACCGCCGCTTTCCATTTTCCAAAATAATAATAACGTACAAGTTACTCATGAAGAGACCGCCGCTTGACGTTTTCCAACGATGTCTATAACGTACAAGTTGCTCATGAAGAGACTGCCGCTTGTCGTTTTCCAAAATAATAACGCACAAGTTGCTCATGAAGAGACCGCCACTTGCCGTTTTCCAAAATAATAACGCACAAGTTGCTCATGAAGAGACCGCCGCTTGCCGTTTTCCAACGATGTCTATAACGTACAAGTTGCTCATGAAGAGACCGCCGCTTGTCGTTTTCCAAAAATAATAACGTACAAGTTGCTCATGAAGAGACCGCCGCTTGCCGTTTTCCAAAATAATAATAACGCACAAGTTGCTCATGAAGAGCTGCCGCTTGTCGTTTTCCGAAGAAAATCAGAAGGAAATTGCGATGACACTGGCAGAGAATAAAATCTTCGTCAAAGAGAACCAATGAATCAATCCTTCCCGAGGAGATCACATACTTAAATGTGCAAAATAAATGCACCATTCGTCTAGGTCGCGACTTCACTGGGGAAAATCATGAGATAGCCTATGCAAGAGACAACAACTTCCTCCAGGAATAAACTAGAGAGAAAACAGTCAAACAAGACTCCAACCAATGAGAAAGTAACTCGATTGGGGAATTCATCCTATCCAGAAATGGACAAGGAAAGCTAAATCAAAAAAAATCCACGAGGATTAGCTCAGTTGGGGAATTTAGAAAGGAGGCACATTTTCTGCCTAAGCTAACCTTCTACTTGGAAAGAACATGTATATTGTTTGAATAAACAAAGTATACAACCCAAAATCAACGACAAATGTGAATATGCATACTGATGTAAGTGTAAATGATTAAATGAATGTTATGCTGACAAAACGAACAGATGGAATATCTTGAAGACGATAAGATGTCACGAAATAATAGATACTCGGCCAATCTTAAAAAAGACGGAAAATAACTGGAACTGGAACCACAAAGTAACGTCAGAGCGTATCACGCTACAAGGCTCAAGTCTTCTGAGGAGAAAAGTATTCAAAACCAATCTTCTAATACCAATAGACTACTGGCATGAGACAAAGCGTACCACACTTCAGAAATCTGCTCAAATAAAGGTAACCAAAACAAACGCTTAACTGGAACAACTGGGGAGTCACCAAACTTAGTACCACGAGAAACGCAAGTTTAACACAACCAACACCTCATGACGATTTTGAAATAAAACATGTTCATCATGCAAGGATAAATTATTGTATTGTTTTGCATTTCATGGCTTGACCATCCTTGGAACAACTGTTAATATTCCTTTCGTTATTCACGACACATTTTTAAAATAAGAATACTTTAAATACCTTTGTTTCAAATATTTCCGTAAAGTTAAAATTTTGTCCACAAAAGGTAAATGCTCAAATTTCATTAATAAGATGGTAGTTCGCTAACAACGTGACTCCAACGGTTTACAAAAGTTTGGGAAATAGTACATGAAAGAAAGGGTTACACAAAACAATGATCACTATTCTCCCTAACAACTTCGAATTCCGACATGTGTTCAAATGCCAAGACTGGTCTGACCAAAAGCTTGCCTAAGCCGCCCCTTCGGGTTTTCAACTTAGCAAACTGTCAACTCAAACCTAAGCGAAATATTTCTTAACTGCATCGGCGTTCATGGAGTGCGGGAGCTCTTCTTCTGGCTGTCTTCTGTTGCCTATCTTGATATGAACTTTTGCCCAGTGATGAGACTGTCTGAGGGCTTTGAGTTATTGACTTGAACTTGGTTTCTGTGAGGCTTAGCAGGTTGGTTGAGCTTAAGGCTTTACTGGTTTTTGTGAGGCTTAGCAGGTTTGTTGAGCTTAACAGGTTGTAGGTTATGGCCTTGGTTTCATGGTTTATGTTGTTGGTCATGGCTTTCATGGTTTATGCTGTTGGTCATGGCTTTCAGCAGGTTTGACAGGGTATACTGGTTTTGGGCTTAAGGCTTTTGCTGGACAGCTTAGTGTTTACTGGTTTTTTAGGCCATGGTTTTATGGTTTGTGCTTCAGGCAGGTGGAAGGCTTAGTGTTTACTGGTTTTTCAGGCCATGGTTATTGGTTTTGGCTTGAGACAGCAGGTTATACTGGTTTTTGAATGCAGGTTCTTCAAGCTTTTTCTTACTTTGAGAATAGGCTTGTGGTATTTGAACTCAGTTTTTGTTTAAGGCTTCCAACAGGTTTTTGAACTCTCCACTTTTTCTTGAGAAGTTTGTGTTGTTTTATATCAGTTGGTTCCCTTGGCTCTGATGGTTCAGGTTCTTGTATATTTTAACTATTTTTTGCGTTTTGATACCTCTGCACATCTACTGTTCCATTCAGTTTGCTTTTAATCCTTTTTCTATGCTTCCTTTTTTTACTGTGCTACTGCAGTTTTGTTTTCTATCTCTTTTCTGCCTAAGGCCAAAACCTGTAAACCCAAACTCTTTTCTCTCTTCTCTCTCCTTAGTACAGTTTGAAACATTAAAATGATGTTATGTACTTGTGTTCTGAAAAAGCAAAGCTAGAAAATGATGAATTTAGGAATATTGGCTTGCATATATGGTTTTGATCTGCACATTTCTTCTTTGCCATCTGCATTGTTACAGTGTGGAGCCTTGTATTTTGACCTCCTCCCACATGTTGGATAGTTTACGTTGGACTTTGTTTTAAAAAAGTAACTTTGACTTGCATATGCTGTTGATTTTGAAATATGCAGTTTTGACAATTGAAATGTGCAATTGGTTTTGAAATATGCAGTTTTGACAATTGAAATGTGCAATTGGTTTTGAAATATGCAGTTGGTTTTGAAATATTGAATTTGTGCATATTTTAACTTGTGCATTCATATTTATCAAAAAAAATTCATCCCTTTTTATGAACCGGGAGAAATCCCGTGATTTGCAAAGAGGGTAAAAAAACTGATTCCAGCCGTTTGCTTTTAATGATGAACTCTAAATTAATTGCCTGCTTTTAATTATATCTATTTCTGACTTTTTCTTTTAATTCTTTTGCAGGTAAAATCAAATGAGCATCAAAGAAGTCTTGGATAGAAGATGAAGATTTAGAACTTAGAAAAATTAGGATAGTTTTTATTTCACTTTAAACATTTGTAAAAATTATCATTGTAAATACTTTGTAAATAAATACGGTATTTAAATAACAATTGTAACAATTAGAATAAAAATGAATAAAACTCCTATATTTTACCAGTTAATTCTTTTCTTCTTTACAATTATTTACTTTATCATTTATAATTCTTTAAATTATAACAACTGAAAATGAATTCCAACTATTTAAATTCAGAATAATAAATAATTAAATAAATATCATTGATCAATTAACAAACTTCTTTTCAAATATTTACTTTATTATTTATAATTCTTTAAATTATATAATAACTGAAAATAAATTCCAATTATTTAAACCCAGAATAATAAATAATTAAATAAACATTGTTTTAGCATTGATCAATTAATAAATTTAGCGTTTCAAAAATAACCAGCTCTTGACTTGAAAAAGTTATGAATTTAAAAAACTGCTTTGAAAATTGATAAAGATAGGTCAAAACACTTGCAATGTAATGATGCAGATGGGAGATGGTATCTTAGGTCAAAATTTGGGGTACAACAGCATGCATAATGGTTATGACAAATTTCATGAAATATCATAAGCATGAATCAGAAGCAACATGTATTTGCTAGTTCTAATTCTGAGTCCTAATTTCTTTATGAAACTCTGAACTGGGATTTCCTCTACTTAGGCAGGAAGGTGCATGAGTTTTTAGAATATGTACATCATCAGGATCAGAATATCTGCATTGTGCTAAATATGCAGGATCTGACAATGCTTAATCAATATGATGAGAGTCAGTAGAAAACTTACCTTGCTGATGGAAAGGATTCTGTGAACTGGAGGTTGTTCTTTAATTCTGGTGATGTTCTTAGTAGCTTCTTCACGTACTCAGCAGGATGGAATTTTAAAACTTCTAGGACAGCTAAGGGGTGAAGTTCTGATCCTTTTGAAATGGATATTGGTGGAGAATGTGTTACTGTTTGATTACAGAATTTGGGATAGCTTAAATCAAGAACACTTGAGGAAAAATGGAGTTTGAATATAATGAATCAATGCTAAGATTTTGGTATTTTGTGTTTATAGTTTCCTGGGTTCTTGGAATTTTTGCAGTGGTTCAAAGCCTTTTTTCTCAATTATCTCGTCTCTTTCACAAATTTTCCTGGGCAAGGGGAGAGAGGGGGGGTCCTTTCAGTGTGCAAATGGTGTTCTATTTATAGGCAAAGTTTTGCAGTTAGGGCAGTCAAGTGGCACCAACATCATATGCTAGATGCTGACTTACTCTTGAAGTAAGCTTAACAAGTGAGGGTTCAATGCATTCAAGTTGGATGGTTAAGAACGCCTCATCTAGATTTGGCAGCATGAATTAAGGTAAAGTAGAGACAACGCGTGGGTCTAGCATACTTTTGCACAAAAGTTTATCTTCCCAAGGCAGTAGGGGTACACGTGGGGAAAATCCCTTGAATACAAACTCAGAGGCGGTTGTGAGCATTAAATGAGTTCCCATGTGAAACTCTAGATCCTTGCTTGACTCTGGTTTAGAAGTTCTGCTTCAGCGTAGCATCTCATCTTCTGATCCTCTTACCTTCTGACTTCAGCATGTTCTGAGGGATCCTTCAGAACTTCCAGTATACTTACAGCATGATTTGTTACCTTCTTTGACTTAACCTCTGCAAACTCTGACTGGACCTTTATGAACATTGGCTCATAAGTTCTGAGTAAACTCTGTCTTGAGAACATCCAGAATTTGCTGATTGTGAACACTGGCTCAGAAGTTCTGAAATTGTCATATTTCTTAAATACTTAGAAAATTTTCTAAGTCTTTAGAATTTGATTCTTCCAAAGTAAAATTTGACTTTTGAAACTCTTGGTGAAGCAAACTTCATATTCCAACATGTCTTGATGAAATATGATTTTTGAGATTTGATTTTGATCCAAAAAGTCAAAGTTAGACTTCTAGTATGCAAATGACCATTTTGCCCTTGTGAATGGTCTGCTTAGAAAAGTTTTATAATTCAAAGCTTGGAATTGGATGAGAGAAAACTTGAGGATCCAGGGTGATTCCTTGGAAATGAGAGGGAAAATTTTGGGGTGCAACAACTGCCCCTGTTTAAACTTCTTGAACCTGAAGAGTTAGATTGGCGGATCCGCCATTCATGACTTGAAGGTGAAAGATGATTGAACACTAGAGTGCCCAGAAATTTGCACTCAGAGATGGATGGTGAATGGGCTTATAGATTCCATTTGGAGGAATGTTGGTAAAAGCTGGAAGAAGTATTTAGCATAAACCTCTTATTGATTCATACTAGACTTGTTGTTTTACCTGTGAGAAAAAGGGTTAGAAAAACGCAGATGCTTGCATGATGTTCACCAGATGTGGTATCATGCTAAATGCATATGGTATGTACATGCTATGATATATGAATGTGAGATGTGCGTTTTCGTCTTGGAAAATAAACCCCTGAATGCTGCTGTGGAAATTATAGGAAGTTGAATCCCTGATTACCTGTTGGAAATGAAGAGCGTGCATGTATTCAAATTTTACGGAAGGGATGCTTTCGTTGGGGAATATCACTCAGATATCAATTGTTATCTGGTCAGGTCCAGGCTTCACAATTGATGAGGATGAAGTAGCCGGTTGCTATCTGGTCGGATCCAGGTTTCATGGCAACTTACTGGGAGAAGAGATGAATTAACTGTTATCTGGTCGGATCCTGGATTTACAGAAAATTCCTTGAAATTGAATAGTCATCTAGTCAAGTCTGGGCTTCATAACAACTTTTCGGGGATGCAGAAGTCAACTGTTATTTGGTCGGATCCAGGCTTCACAGTAACTTGTTGGAGATGCGGAAGTTAACTATTATCTGGTCGGATCCAGGCTTCACAGTAACTTATTGGAGGAAAGGATGAATTAACTGTTATCTGGTCGGATCCAGGCTTCACAGAAACTCTTTGAAATTGAATAGTCATCTGGTCGGGTCCAGGCTTTATGGTCTTTTAGAAAGCTGTACTATTATCTGGTCGAATCCAGGCTTCATAGTGTCTTTCCGGGAATCAGGGTTAATTGTTATCTGGTCGGGTCCAGGCTTCACAATATACTGGTTGAAAACTATTATCTGTTTGGGTCCAGGCTTTACATATTTCTCTGAGGAAGTCAGTTGTTATCTGGTCGGGTCCAGGCTTAATAATAAACTGGTTGAAAACTGTCATCTGGTCGGGTCCAGGCTTTGCAGATTTCTGAGGTTGAAGTTAATTGCTATCTGGTCGGGTAAGGGCTTTACAATAAACTGCTTGCGGATTTAGTTGTTATCTGGTCGGATCCAGGCTTTGCAACGGCTTTCTTGAAAGGATGGAAATGAGGAGTGATATCTGGTCGGATCCAGGTTTCTCAGTCCTTTGTTGGGGATAGAGAGGCAACTTTACTGGGGAAAAGAAGTTAAACCTTGGTCGGATTAAATTTAGGTTCTTCTATATCTTTGAAGAGCCAGGCTATTATTTGGTCGGGTCCAGGTTTCATAGATTTTGAGAAATGAGATCAATTATTATTCGGTCGGGTCCTGGTTTCAGTAATTGAAGAAGTCAAATTGTTATCTGGTCGGGTCCAGGCTTCAGTAATCGAAGAAGTCAAACTGTTATCTGGTCGGGTCCAGGCTTCAGTATAACTTGAAAATTGTGCTAATATCTGGTCGGATCCAGGCTTCATAGTATTTCTTGGTAATAATAAAAGCTTTGTTGAAGGCTTTACTGGGAATTAGGGGTTGTGGCCCTGTGTTCGCAGTCATTTGAAAGGTACATTCTAACTGAAGAGTATAAACTCAGTCGGGTGAGGCAGACTCAGTTTGGGAGGATATGCCCCACTGGGGATGACGGGCTCAGCCGGGGATGATGGGCTCGTCTGGAGAGGATAGATTTTGTTTGAAGAAAATATCCTTGGTTGGAGAAGATGTACTCAGTTGGGCGATTCGAACTCAACTGGGGGAATTTGGGTTCCGCCGGGGGATTTGTACTTCGCTGGGGAATAGAATCTTGGTTGGAAGATATACTCCGTTGGGGAAGATGGACTCAGTGGGGAGTGTTTATTCAGCTGGGGAGGATGGACTCAGATTGGAGAATAAAATCTTGATTGGAAGATATACTCCAATGGGGATAAAATCCTCGGTTGGGAGATATACTCCACTGGGAATGATGGGCTCAACTGGGCAATTTTGGACTCGTTGGGGAGTGCTTACTCAGCTGGGGAATTCGGGGTGTCTTGTACATTGAGAAATTTTCACTTGGCCGGGGGAAATAACTCTGTTGGGGAAATAAACCCTGTTGAGGAGATGAATTTCTTTTAGACAGAGACCCCTAGGCTTCAATTTTGTAGAAATTGACTTAGTTGGAGAAAGTTGCCAAGAGATTGAGACTCTGGGTGGGGATTTATCCCGTGTAAGGAAATTTTTGTAGGCAACTCCACTGGGGAAAGGTTGCATTGGGGTTGTCCCTATAGGTATAAGTGATGATGAGATAACTCTGTGGGAAATAAAATCTGCTGAGGAGGTGAATTCCCTTTAGGAAGAGATCTCCTAGGCTTTAGCTGGGGAGAAAGATGTCAAGAGGTTGAGATTCTGACTGGGGATCATCCCGTGTAAGAAGATTTTGTGGGCGACTCCGTTGGGGAAAGGTTTGTTGTCACAGTCTTGGTGGGGATAATAATGATGAGATAACTCTATGGGTCTATTTCACATACATTAAAGAGATTCCTATTGTTGTTGTGCACTGATGCCTTGTTGAGGCTGCTGCTTGGCAGGGCACATGTGCCAAATGGTTTTAATTATGTTCATATGCATATGTTCATTCAATTTTAGTCATTGGATAAATTTGCATTCAAAACAGAGATAGAAAATTTTGCACTTCAAAGTGTATCTGTATTGATATTTTGCCCATGAATAGGCGTTTTTGTACATAGAGACGGAAATCCTAGTAAGAGGAAATTGCCGAAAAGAAAACAAAATTGAGAATGAAAAACAAATAGCCATGTGAAATGATCTCATTGCCTTTCAGCTTTACTATTTCCCCAATGTCTTTGAACGTCCCTTGCCGTTTATCGAAGTTGATTGGATTGATCCTGGACCATTTGAACTTGGACCTTGGTTATAGGATTGACCGTGTTGATTTCGCGGGACATAGTTGTATGCTTTTAATCCTTAAGTTTTTCCTGAACCGCCCTTTCGGATTATCGGTCCACCAGGATACCCTTTTTTGCCCAAGTCGCCCTTTCGGGTTTTCAACTTGTCGGGTGTACAATCTTTTGCATATATCCCTAATTTTTTCTCAAACTTTTTGGTTTGCCGGGATCCCCCTTTTTGCTTAGGTGTGTCAACCTAACGGGTCTCTTATGCGTAGTATTTTTTAACTATGTCCGCGTTTATAGGATGTGGGAAATCTTCACCATCCATGGTGGTCAGTATCATGGCACCGCCAGAGAAAACTCTTTTGACAACAAACGGTCCTTCGTAGGTGGGAGTCCATTTTCCTCTGGGGTCACCTTGTGGTAAAATGATGTGTTTTATCACCAAGTCACCAACTTGATATACTCGAGGCTTGACCTTTTTGTTGAAAGCCTTGATCATTCGTTTTTGATACGTCTGACCATGGCAAATAGCAGCTAATCGTTTTTCATCGACCAAGTTCAGCTGATCCAATCTCGTTTGAATCCACTCGTCTTCGCCTAGGCCGGCCTCGATCATAATCCTCAGCGAGGGAATTTGAACTTCTACTGGTAAAACAGCTTCCATACCATAGACTAGAGAGAAGGGAGTTACCCCAGTTGATGTTCTAGCTGAAGTACGGTAACCATGTAGAGAAAATGGTAGCATCTCATACCAATCTTTATAGGTCACTACCATTTTCTGCACAATCTTCTTGATATTTTTGTTGGCCGCTTCGACTGCGCCATTCATTTTCGGTCTAAACGGAGAAGAATTGTGATGCTTGATCTTAAATTGAGTGCACAATTCCCTGATCATGGCATTGTTGAGGTTAGTCCCATTGTCGGTGATGTTCCTTTCGGGGATACCATAACGGTAGATGAGGTTATGTCTGATGAATCTGGCTACCACATTCTTGGTGACTGAGGAAAATGAGGCGGCTTCGACCCATTTGGTAAAATAATCGATGGCAACAAGAATGAAACGATGTCCATTGGAAGTTGTGGGCTTGATCTCTCCGATCATGTCAATACCCCACATCGCAAATGGCCATGGAGCGGTCATGACATTCAGAGGGATTGGAGGTACATGGACCTTGTCAGCGTAGATTTGGCATTTGTGACAAGTTCTTGAATGTTGATGGCAATTGGTCTCCATCGTTGACCAATAGTAACCTGATCTTAAGATTTTCTTGGCCATCGTATGTCCACTTGAGTGAGTGCCAAAAAGACCATTTTTGCAGGTCTTCCATAATCTCCTCCACCTCCTTCTTATCCACACACCGGAGTAGAGTTGAATCATGGTTGCATTTGTACAATATCCCCTTACTTACGAAGAATTTGGCTGCAACTCTTCGCAAGAACTTTCTGTCATTGATGGATGCTCCCTCTGGATACTCTTGTGCTTCAAGGTATCTCATTACCTCATGGTACCATGGCTTTTCCGCATCGGTGTCAAGCTCATGGCAATGGGCAGGTTCATCAAATCTTTCAATTGTAATCATAAGGGCTTCGTTATCCCATCTGACTTTGAACATTGAGGACATGGTTGCCAAAGCGTCAGCCAACTGGTTTTCTTCCCTAGGGAAATGTTCAAAAGTGGTTTCTTCGAAGTGAGGAATCAGGGATATGACAAGTTCCTTGTAAGGGATAAGATTGGGGTGTTTAGTGTCGCAATCTCCTTTTACTTGGCTGATTACTAAGGCGGAATCTCCAAACACATCCAAATGTTTGATCCTTAAGTCAATAGCAGCTTTTAGACCTAAGATGCATGCTTCATACTCAGCCATATTATTTGTGCAATCGAAGCATAGTCTGGCAGTGAAGGGAGTGTGGCAACCTTCATAAGATATGATCACAACACTAATTCCATTACCTAAGGCGTTGGAAGCCCCATCGAATACCATAGTCCATCGGGATCCTTGTTCAGGTCTGTCATACGGCCTAGGTTTCACACAGTCAGTTACCAGCATAATGTTCTCGTCAGGGAAGTCGAAGTTCATTGACTGATAATCATCCACAACTTGATGGGCCAAATGATCTTCTAGTACACTTCCTTTGATGGCTTTTTGATTTGTGTACTGAATGTCGTACTCAGTCAAGATCATTTGCCATCTGGCTATTCGTCCGGAAAGGGCAGGTTTTTCGAAGATGTACTTAATCGGATCCATCTTGGAAATCAACAAAGTGGTATGAGTCAACATGTACTGCCTTAGCCGGCGAGCAGCCCACGCTAAAGCACAGAAAGTTTTCTCGAGCAGTGAATATCTGGTTTCACAGTCGGTAAAATTTTTTCTTAGGTAGTAAATTGCATGCTCTTTTCAGCCGGACTTGTCATGTTGGCCCAAAACACACCCGATAGAATTCTCTAATACTGTCAAGTACATGATCAACGGTCTTCCTTCAACCGGAGGCATGAGAATAGGAGGTTCTTATAGGTATTCCTTGATTTTGTCAAAAGCAATCTAGCATTCATTGTTCCATTTGACTACCTGATCTTTCTTCAAGAGTTTGAAGAGTGGCTCACAAGTAGCAGTTAAGTGTGATATGAAACGGGAAATGTAATTGAGACGACCCAAGAATCCTTTGATTTCTTTTTCAGAACGAGGGACTAGCATTTCTTGGATGGCCTTTATCTTGGCAGGATCAACTTCAATGCCTTTATTGCTGACAACAAAACCTAGAAGCTTTCCATAGCATACCCAGAACGTGCACTTGTTAGGGTTTAACCTCAGCTTGTACTTCTTTAGTCTTTCGAATAGCTTGTGCAGGTGACTGAGATGTTCTTCTTCGGTTTGTGATTTAGAAATCATATCATCCACATATACCTCTATCTCATGATGAATCATGTCATGAAATAAAACAACCATAGCCCTTTGATATGTTGCCCCTGCATTCTTTAATCCGAACGGCATGACCTTGTAACAGAAAGTGCCCCATTGTGTAACGAAAGTAGTTTTTTCCATATCTTCGAGATCCATCTTTATTTGATTATAGCCTGAGAAGCCATCCATGAATGAGAAGACTTTATGATGAGCAGTGTTATCGACTAAGACATCAATGTGTGGTAGAGGGAAATCATCCTTGGGGATTGCCCTATTCAGATCCCTATAGTCTACGCGCATGCGAACTTTTCCGTCTTTCTTTGGCACTGGCACTATGTTTGCCACCCATTGAGGGTAGGATGTTACAGCTAGGAATCTTGCATCAAACTGTTTCATCACTTTGGCTTTGATATTTTCAGACATGTCAGGCCTCATGCGACGAACTTTTTGCTTAACAGAAGGGCAGTCTTCTTTAGTTGGCAGACGATGAACCACAATGTCGGTATCCAACCCAGGCATATCTTCATACGACCAAGCAAATACTTCCACATAATCGCGCAACATCTAAATCAAACTGCTCTTAACACTGCTTTCCAAGTTAGCGCCAATCCTGATTTCCTTCTTATCTAACTCAGTACCCAAGTTGAAAATCTCAAGTGACTCTTCATGTGGTTGAATATCTTTTTCCTCTTGTAACAAAAGTCTGGCTAGTTCTCCTGGTATGTCACAATCTTCCTCGATTTTGTCTTGGGCTTGGTTGATAGGACATTCAAAGTCATAGTCGGCAATAATAGAGTTGTTGACAATAGGATCCAGAGTGGATGTAGACCTGCAAGAGTGTGTGTGTGTGTGTGCATGTAAGATACATGGCTATCCTTTGGAAATGTATTTGAAAGAAAAAGAAAGACAATGAACATAAATATTTCGAATGCAAAAGAGTCCAATATACTAAATGATCATATGATTAGATAAACAAAATATAAAGCCTTTTACAAAGGACCAAAGTGCCCCAGGCTAGGCACATGGCTTAAAAGTCAAAATCAGAATATTACAGACAACAAGTTCTTGAATTGATTAAAAGCAAAAACAAGTAGATTACTCCTCAATGAAGGAGATGGGCACAAAGTCCTTCACATGCCAATTGTTGGGCTTCCCTTCGGTTGTTGGGTAGATCCAGTCTTCAAAAGCATACTCATCATCGGAATCCTCTACAGCATTCACTTCATGATTTTTGAGGTGGAGAGGTGGCTTTCCAGTACGAGCACCTCTACTTTATTTCTGAGCTTTTGAGGTGAAACCTATCCCAAACTTATCTGTCTTGAGTGGGATGACGAGGAGTTGACCCCACATCTCATTGTTTCCTTCTTCTACCACAACACAGGCATCCTTAAGAGAAACCATCTTGGGAATAACTTTATCAGCTCTTGGAGTGTCAGAGGAGATTTTGGTGGTGGCTACAACTTCAAACGTCTGGCACAGAGTATATGAATTCTCCATCCATTTCTACGTACTTGAAAGAATTGAGGTGGCTTACCATAAATTCTTCTTCACCGTAAACAGTGACAACCTTTCCTTGAACTGGGTATTTTAACTTCTGGTGGAGAGTAGAAGTGATCGCACCTGCCCCATGGATCCACGGGCGCCCAAGCAAGCAAGAATACGCAGGCCGTATATCCATTATATAGAATGTGGAGTTGAAAATCTGCGAACCAACCTTGATTGGGAGATCCACCTCTCCATGAACCATCCTTTTTGGCCCATCAAATGCCCTCACAACAATATCACTTGGCTTCAAAATCAAACCTTCACAGTCTAGCCGATCTAAAGCGCCTTTAGGTAACACATTCAAAGATGAGCCTGTGTCAACCAAAACATGTGCCAGAGTGGTCCCTTTACATTCAACAGAAACATGCAAGGCTTTATTATGATTCTTTCCCATGGGAGTTAAATCTGCATCGGAGAACCCCAGACCATTGTCAGCTGTCAGACTTGCTACGCAGTTCTCAAACTGGTCGGTTGTGGTTTCTTGAGGCACGTGAGCCTTTTTTAAGAACTTAATCAAAGCTTGTTCATGGGCGTAGGAACATAGTAATAGGGGCAACATTGATATCTTAGAAGGGGTTTGTACCAACTTCTCTACTATTTTGAAGTCGCTTTTCATGATGATTTTCAGAATCTCCTCCATCTCTTGAATGGATGATTCTTCCATAATAGACTTTTCAGCAGGTGCCTCTTCCCTGGAAGGCTCACTTTCTTTCTCTTTCCCTTTAGTACTGGCAACAGCATTGTTGTTGGTTATGCAGATTAGAATTGTGGTAGTGGTTGGTGGTGAGATATCAGGGGAAAAGACTCTTCCTGTTCTTGTGACTTTACTAGAACCAATAATATTAATAACACCAGCTTTATTATCATTAATCCAAGAATCTTGTTTTACCCCATAGTAATAAACCCCGGCACCATAACTCCATGGTACCGCTTTATCAGAGGTGTATGGAACAGGTCCGGAAGCAGTGATTATGAGAGGAGCAATGATTGGTTCGTTCGAAATCCTGATAGGACCTTTGGATGAGATCCTAAGAGGTTTGTTTAAAATTGTTATGATGGCCAAATCTTCAGCTATGTCGATTGAATTTTCGATGGTGGGAATCTTTTTGAATAGGATTTCACAGCCATCTATTAGGCGTTGTATACCTTTCTTCAGTTCTTCACACCCATCAGATTGTCTCATACAACCCACACAGTCTTTTTCACAGCCAGGGAAAGTCCCAGCTTTCAACAAATTGCTCTTGATTACATTCGATGGAGTAGTTAACTCTTCAATAGAGGCAATGAAAGTTGTATCTTTGATGGCATTAACACCTTTGTCGTGCTTCGGCATTCGAGCGGTAATTACATTTGGCATTGTAGGAGGATCAAATTCAATAGTTTTGTTGTCAATTAAATCCGGGATTTTGTTCTTCAAAGCCCAGCACTGATCAGTCTCATGCCCGGGGCTGTTTGAATGGTAAGCGCACTTTGCATTTGGATTATATCTCGGCGACGAGGTATCAGGGTTGGCGGGAGGATCCCGCAATGTCACTAAATTGGCCCTGAGAAGATGTTGAAAGAGTTGAGATAATGACATGCCTAACCTTGTAAACTGTCTTCTTGGAGCTTCAACCCGTTGATGATTGGTAGATGGTCTTTGAGTAGCAGTCGGATTGGAGATTCGGACGACATTGACAGACAAACGATTATTCATTTTGGTATGGGACTTTGCTCTATACACAATATTAACTTCTTTCTTCGTGGCAAAAGGTTTCTTGACGGGATTGGGATTGGAAGTAGATGCCACAGAGATCTTTCCACTCTTAATGCCACTTTCGACTCTTTCACCGGTTAGTATTAATTCGGCGAAACCATAAGAAGAGCAGCCAACCAACAGATTAAAGAAAGGACCAGATAATGTGCTCATGAACATGTCAATGTGTTCCCTATCAGTCAAGGGAGGTTGGACTCTACTAGCAAGGTCTCTCCACTTCTGTGCATATTCCTTAAATCCCTCATCCTTCCCCATGGTAATACCTTGCAATTGAACCCTCGTTGGTGCCAAGTCGGTGTTGTATTGATATTGATGGTAGAAGGCAGTAGCTAGACCCTCCCAAGTATTGATGCGAGAGCCATCTAACTAATAAAACCATTCAAGTTGTGTTCCATCCAGACTCTCTTGGAAGAAGCGAATCCAGAGTTTTTATCAGCAGTGTGCGGTTGTATATTGCACACATAGGACTTTAAATGGAGCTTTGGGCAAGAAAACCCATCGTATTTTGCAAAGGTTGGTATTTTTAACTTATGGGGAATGACTACCCCAGAGATTAAGCCCAAATCGTCAAAATTCAAACCGGGAATAGCTTGGATTTCAACTGCTTTCAATCTGTCTTCTAGCTGCTTGTATTTGATGTCTGCGGGTGGATATTGTTCATTGAAATAATCATCATCAGATTCTTGGTCTTTGATGCAGTCGGCCTGAGTACTCTTGACCTCACCAATTTGGTTCTCGTCCTCTTCGGATGAATCTTCCTCTATTGGGATTTGACGGATTGTCTCCTTGAACCTTTTACCCATGTTGAGTAGAGCTTTCTTCTTTGGCTTTTTCTTAGCGGCCAATAAGGCCATCATATCATGCTTCCCCTTGGCCAGGGCGAGTAAAGCTTCCTGAATTTGAGAGTTCTGGGCCTGAAGTTCCGTCACAGTTTTCTCTAGATCCATCTTGCTGAAATAAACAGCGGAGAGATAAGGAAACCTGCTATGCGGAAGCCTGTTATGTCATGATGTATGAATATGCAATATTCAAATGATTTCAAGGATTTAAAGGATTTAAATTTGTATAAACAAAGAGTGAACAAACGTTAACTTGCATTTAAAGAGTTCTGATTTGAATACAAACACGCCTCTTGGGCTTACAACAACATATATATAAAGTAAACTCCTAAGACAGAAAAGGTGTGCGCCTCTTCTTTGGTGCAATGTAGGTGTTTAAGCTCTTTTCTTCATGAAGTTCCCTTGTAAGTTCCAATACCTTCTTCTCGCTCTCATAGAACTTAGCTTCGAAGGTGTCTCGCTCTCCTTTTAACTGAATCCAAGCGTTTTGAAAATCTTCAAGAGAAATAGGCATATCAGGATAGAGGATAGTATGTGGAATGTCTCCCTCGACTATTGGCTCCATGATAACAGGTAAGACAGCTTCGTAAGGCATCTTGAGACTTTGAGCGCGAGCCCTCACCCATTTAAGATAAGGCTCCAAAGGAATGGAATTCTTATTCCCCAACGTCTTGCTATCAACTTTGTTAACCATACCCCAAACTCGTATAAATCTTTAACGGTAACCTTGGGTATCGCTTTCGTAGTCAAATGCAATTCCATGGATGAGTACCTCATGAGGGACATCTCTCCTAGCGTATCCAAATTGTCGCAAAGATAAACAAGCGTTGTAAGTAATGCCTCCCCTAATGCCAAGTAGAGGGACATTAGGGAATTCCCCACAGCGGTCAATGATGGTAATATCTTCTAAGGAGCGATAATACCAACGGATATTAGCATGTGAAAGTGACATCAATCTTTTAGACCATCTCATACCTTGTTCATTCTTCACCACAGATCGAGGTAGGTGCGAAATAAACCACCTAGCCAAAAGAGGATTGAAACACATCAGAGCCCCTCTTTTCTTCAAAGTGCGAAAGTGAAGAGAATGCAATATGTCTCCAAGCAATGTAGGCACCGGATTATGAGATATGAAAACCTTGATTGCATTTACATCTATAAATTGGTCAGGATTTAGGAATAGTACCAACCCATAGATGAGAAGAACCAAAATTTCCTCGAAGGCTTATAGATCCAAAGTATTCCAACACTCTTGAGCCTTCTCCAACAAAGACTTTGCTAGTAACCCTTTAACACCACTCCTTGTTACCTAATTTGCTACTATGTCAGATGTTTGCAAATGTAGAGCTCGAGCAATTTCCTTAGGTTTAGGGTCTCTTTCAATATCGTTGAAAGGTAACTGATTAAGAATAGGGATCCCCATGAGTTGAGAAAATTCCTCCAAAGTGGGCATAAGTTGGTAATCAGGAAAAGTGAAACAATGATGCAAAGGGTAGAAGAATTGGACAAGCACATTTACCATATCTTCTTCAATACTTGAGGTAACCAGACTAAGGAGTCGACCATGTCTTTTGGTGAACGGAGAATCTGTAGGGACCCTTGATACTAAGTCCTTGAGTTGTGGAGGTATCCTCATAAGACTGACTTGGATAGTGCTCCTACGAGCGGATGCCATGTCCTGTAAAATAGAACAAAGATAAATCTAGAAATCCTTGAAATGGTTAGTGATGTTTATGATGCTTATGATGTTATGTACAAGTGTATATACAAAGCAAAAAAGTCCTCGGTTTAGGCTTGCATGGGGTTTCAGGTAAGTACCCTCTTGAAGTTTAGTTGGCTCAACCTGTCCTAGTTAATAGTAATCGGGTTCTAAGGGATCTCAATATCAGTGATCTTTCCCCCAAGTTCCGTTCAATAAGCGATTGACTCGCAACCAAACAAAACTCAAGAGTCAAACCTCATGGAGTGTAGCATCGAGTATCAACCAACTTCGGACTGCACCAAAGCCGGTCATCTCACCACGTACTAATGGCCAAGTTGGTCAAGTAAGGTTCTAAGGTCAGTTGATGCTTCATGACACCACGCGGTGGCCCCGTACTCTCCTTGACTGACTCAAGGGTTACCGGTAACACCCAAAGTGCCACATCAACGTAGCTACTGCTTCAACCGTGTCGGTATACCCCGCACAGTTCCCTCATAGTTTATTGCTACTTACCTAAAAGGTGCCCCCAAATCCGGGTGTAGGATTTAAAACAAACCCAAACAAGGAACCAAAAAATGTAAAGCAAATAAATCAAACAATATAAGAAATTAAATGTGATCTAACCCTTAAGGTAACCCCACTTTAAGATCGTTCCCCAGCAGAGTCTCCAGTTCTGTGATATGGTGGGTGAACTGACTTGAGGTTTCGCATTTGTGTTCGCAAATGTTGCGGTTTAGCAAGAGTCGCCCCCGACTTTTCTTTCATCCAATAAGGAAAGGTGAAAAAGCACAGGAAAGACCTTTCGAGATGTTTTATTGAGTTCGGGGGTAGATTATGAAAAGGGAAGGTATTAGCACCATTTTCATCCATGGTTTTCCATGGGCTCTTAGTTACTTGCTAGAACACTTACTTTTTGTTTGAAAATTTATGCTTTGTATGGTTTTGAAAGTATTTTGAAAAGGTGCCATCATTTAGGCAAATTTTACAATGATTCTCGTTCGTAAGAATGTATGCAAAGTGTTGAGCTTTTGAAAATATTTCAATATTTGGAAAGTGTTTTGAAGATGTTCTAGAAAGTGTATGTGATTATTTTGAAAATAGCAAGGATATTTGTTTTTGAGAATGAGCAAGTAACTAAAAATAATCTACCTACTCAAAAGGTCTTAGATGTGCTTTTCCTCCTCCTTTAGATGTTGCTACCTTACCATTGATTTGATAAGAAGCCCCATCATTGGATGTGAAGGGACGAGCATTGGGTCATCGTATGACCATGATAGCATTGTTGTGAGATGACTTAGCACTTTTCTTTTAGGGACTAAGATCATTTTGAAAGGCAACTTTGATAGCGTCATCGAGGGACTATGATCTTTTTTCGATTCGTTTGTGCTAAGACATCCCATATGCATAACATGGCCATTTTTGTAAGACAACAAGTGGGATTACCCTAAGGGTGTAAGTGTGCGAGTGTGTTTGATTGCATGCATAATTTATCTTGATTAGGGTGATCTATTTGTCAATTTTCATATCTTGTCATGCACACTCTAATTACTAGCATATTGAAAGCAATAATAGTGCAGAAATGTAAAGTCCTACGCTATTACAATATTTTGGGGATGAGGGTACATATTTATGAATGGGGGTTGCTAGTTAAAATTCCGGGTTACTATTACAACCATATTGAAATAGATATGAATGTACAGGAAATGTAAAATGTTTGTCTGTTTAAAAAGAAAATAACTTTTGTTTAAGAAAATATTTTTGTCTTTTTATATTAAAAGAAAATATATCATGTAAATGTAAAATATTTTTGGTGTTTTTTGGATTAAAAATAATAGGATGGAAAAATAGAATATTATAAAAAAGAAAACATAACCAGCGCAAAAATAGAAGGGGTCAGAAGTTCTGACTTTGCCTTGCTGCACAAACGTAAACATGTTAGCAAAAATATGGAAGTTCAGAAGTTCTGGATCTTCTGAAAACTCAGAAGTTATTCAGAAGTTCTAACACAAATGTCAGAACTTTGCCTCTCTCCATGCCAGTTAGAACATTTGCAGCTTAGTCATTTACAGGATAGAAGTTGCATGCGTAATGGTTATGACAAATTTCATGAAATATCAGAAGCATGATCAGAAGCAACATGTATTTTCTAGTTCTAATTTTGAGTCCTAATTTCTTTATGAAACTCTGAACTGGGATTTCCTCTACTTAGGCAGGAAGGTGCATGAATTTTCAGAATATGTACATCATCAGGATCACAATATCTACATTATGCTAAATATGCAGGATCTGACAATGCTTAATCAATATGATGAGAGTCAGCAGAAAACTTACCTTGCTGATGGAAAGGATTTTGTGAATTGGAGGTTGTTCTTGAATTCTGGTGATGTTCTGAGTAGCTTCTTCATGTACTCAGCAAGATGGAAGTTTACAACTTCTGGGACATCTAAAGGGTGAAGTTTTGATCCTTTTATAATGAATATTGGTGGAGAATGTGTTATTGTTTGATTACAAAATTTGGGATGGCTTAAATCAAGAACACTTGAGGAAAATGGAGTTTGAATATAATGAATCAATGCTAAGATTTTGGTATTTTGTGTTTATAGTTTCCTGGGATCTTGGAATTTTTGCAGTGCTTCAAAGACTTCTTTCTCAATTCTCTCGTCTCTTTCACAAGTTTTTCTGGGAAAGGGGAGAGAGGGGGGGGGGGGGGGGGGGGGGCTCCTTTCATTGTGAAAATGGTGTTCTATTTATATGCAAAGTTTTGCAGTTGGGGCGGTCAAGTGGCACCAACATCATATGTTAGATGATGACTTACTCTTGAAGCAAGCTTAACAAGTGGGGGTTCAATGCATTCAAGTTGGATGGTTAACAGCGCCTCGGCTGGATTTGGCAGCGTGAATTAAGGTAAAATAGAGACAGTGCGTGGGTCTAGCGTACTTTTGCACATAAGTTTATCTTCCCAAGGCAGTAGGGGTACACGTGGGAAAAATCCCTTGAATACAAACTCAGAGGCGGTTGTGAGCATTAAATGAGTTCCTATATGAAACTCTGGATCCTTGCTTGACTCTGGTTTAGAAGTTATGCTTCAGCGTAGCATCTCATCTTCGGATCCTCTTATCTTCTGGCTTCAGCATGTTCTGAGGGATCCTTCAGAACTTCCAGTATACTTACAACACGCTTTGTTACCTTCTTTGACTTAACCTCTGCAAACTCTGACTGGACCTTTATGAACACTGACTCAGAAGTTCTGATTAAACTCTATCTTGAGAACATCCAGAATTTGCTGACTGTGAACACTGACTCAGAAGTTCTGAAATTGTCATATTTCTCAAATACTTAGAAAAATTTCTAAGTCTTTAGAATTTGATTCTTCCAAAGTAAAATTTAACTTTTGAAACTCTTGATGAAGCAAACTTCATATTCCAACATATCTTGATGAAATATGATTTTTGAGATTTGATTTTGATCCAAAAAGTCAAAGTTAGACTTCTAGTATACAAATGACCATTTTTCCCTTGTGAATGGTCTGCTTGGAAAAGTTTGATAATTCAAAGCTTGGAATTGGATGAGAGAAAACTTGAGGATCCAGGGTGATTCCTTGGAAATGAGAGGGCAAATTTTGGGGAGCAACAAACGCATACAAAGTGTTTATTTCGAAAATGTTTCAAAATGGAAGTGTAGGTGTATAAAAATGTTTTTGTTATGAGCAAGCGAGTAACTAGGAGAGAATCTACCTACTCGAAAGGTCTTAAGTGTGCTCTTCCTTCTCCTTTAGATGTTGTTATCTTACCATTGTTTTGGTAAGAATCCCCATCGTTGGATGTGAAGGGATGAGCGTTGGGTCATCGTATGACCGTGATAGCAATGTTGTGAGATGACTTAGCACTTCTTCTTTAGGGACTAAGATCATTTTGAAAGGGAACTTTGATAGCGTCATTGAGGGACTATGATCTTGTATTTCGATTGTTTTTGCTAAGACACCCCACGTGCATAACATTGCCATTTTTGTAAGGCAACAATTGGAATAACCCTAGGGGTGCATGTGTGAATAGTGTTTGATTGCATGCATTTGTCTTTGATTTTTGGTGGTCTATTTTTCAATTTCAGGTCTTGCCATACACACCCTAATTACTAGCATTTACATTTGGAAGCGATAAATTGCAGAAATGTAAAGTCCTACGCTATTACAATATTTAGGGGATGGGGATACATATTTATGAATGGGGATTGCAAGTAAAAATAAGTTCTAAATTACTATTACAACCATATTGAAATGCATAAGAATGTACAAGAGAATGTGAAATAAACTTGTCTTGTTTTAAGAAATGAAATAAAGTGTGAAGAAAATACTTTCGATGTTTGCTGATTAATGGAATGAAGAGCAATAGCAAAAATAATAAAAAAGGAAAAAGAATCAGCGTGTCGCTGATAAAATGAAGTCATAGGTTCTGACCCTGGCACGCTGCAAAACAGAAACCTGTTAGTAAAAATGTATAAGGTCAGAAGTTCTGAACCCATTGGGAACACAATAGTTTTAAGAAGTTCTGATACCACTGGCAACAAAACAAGCTTCAGAAGTTCTGATACTACTGGCAGCTAAACAGACTTCAGATGTTCTGAGATCACTAACAATAAAGCATGCTTCAGAAGTTCTGTTACCACTGGCAGAACTTGGTCTTTCTCTCTCTATGCAAGTCAGAACATCTGTAATTTGGTTATTTCTCCACAAAACAGAAGACATGCATAGAACAGTTATAGCAGGTGTCATAGCATTTCAGAAATAGGAAATATCAGAACTATAAATCAGAGACACGTATGAATTTGCTAATCCTAATTCTGAGTTTAAATTCCTTCAAGAGGTTCTGAAATGATTTATTCCCTACTTAGGCAGACAGAAGGCATGAAATATCAGAATATGTATGGCACTAAAAAACTGATATCTACATTGTATCTGAGCATGTAAATCTTGTAATGCTTAAGTAATATGGTGAGGGTCAGCAGAAACTTACCTTGAAACTAGAAGAAGTTCTATGAACCGGAGTTAACCTCAACTCTGATGAAGCTCTGAACAGCTTCTTAACGTACTCAGTAAGCTGGAAGTTTTCAACTTCTGGGGATGGCAAAGAGGTGATGTTCTGATTTCTTTGAGTGGATGGATGGAAAGTGTATAGCAATATGAACACAGAATTTTAGGCAGTTTCCAACGTGTGGATCAGAAACTGTGTGAATGTTTTTTTAGTCAAGAAATAATTGAGAACAAGTGGAGTTTTTAATGCAATGAATCAAAACTTAACGAGGTTTTATGTGTTGTGTTTTACAGTTCTTGGAACTCTTGGAATTTTGGCAGGGATTCAAGGCTTTTCTTTCTCAAAATTTTAACCTCTTTCACAAATTTTCTCTTGGCCTTCTCAATGACCAATGGTGTTCTATTTATATGCAAGTTTGTGTGTTTGAAATGTCAAGTAGAGCCAACATCATATGTTATATGCTGACTTGCTCTTGAAGCAAGTTCCAAAAAGGTGTGATAGTTGACAGTTTTTTAGCTTAGGCTGGATTAGCAAGCAGGGATTAAGGAAAAGTGAACCCACAAGCAAAAAGTAGTGCATGGACCCTTACCTAATTCTGTACAAAAGTATTTCTACACTACACGTGGAGAGATCCTTTGGACAAAGACTCAAAAGTGGTTGTGAACATTAATGAGAATTAAATGATGATGAGATTTTTCAAAATCAGAAATCCTGTAATGTGAGATTTTGCATCATTGCCTAATTCTGGATCAGAAGTTCCACTTAGGACAAACATCCAACTTCTGAACTTTGTACCTTGTTTCCTCAGCATGTTCTGAAGGATTCCCCAGGTTTTCCAGTAACTTTCTTTGATTTACCTTTGAAAACTCTGGATTAGAAGTTCTGTTTCAGTGTAGCATCCAATCTTCTGATCTTCTTACCTTCTGGCTCCAGTATGTTCTGAAGGAGCTTTCAGGCTTCGTATTACGCTTTATTAACTTCTTTTCATTACCCTAGTAAACTCTGACTGAACTTGCGTAAATGCTGCAAAGCCATGTTCTGACTGAAGACTATGTGTTGAACCATGTTTATAACTTCTAACTGCACCTTCCTGGAGGCTGGCTCAGAAGTTTTGAAGTGTCATTTTTCTTAAATAAGAAAAAATCCCAAGTATTTAGAAATTTGGCTTTTCCATAGTAAATTTGGCCTTTGAACTTTTTGATGAAACAGACTTCATATGCTTTGATGAAATATGATTCTTGAGATTTGATGTTGATCTAAAAGTCAAAGTTTGACCTTTTAATGTGAAAATGACTATTTTGCCCTTGCAGACGACTCTCTTGACAAATTTGTAATTCAAAGCTCGGGATTGGATGGAAGTAAACCTGAGGATCCAGGTTGATTTCTTTGAGAAAATGAGAGGGCAAATTTTGGGGTACAACAGTTGCCCCTGTTCAATCTTCTTTAACCTAAAGAGTTAGATTGGCGAGATTTGTCATTCGTGACTCGAAAGTGGAAGATGATTGGACACTAGAGTGCCCAGAAATTTTCACTCGACGATGATAGGAGGAATGGGCTTAAAAGATTCCATTTGGAGAGGTGATAGAATCTTGTTGGAGATGGGATTGTAGATGCCATCCAAGAATGCTTGTTGAGATGTAATCTGTAAGTTGAACATCAGAATGGCGTCTGGGTCTGGAGCGTATCCGAACTGTATCAAAAGTTGAATCTGAATGAGTATTAGAATGGCTTCCGTGTCTGGAGCGTATCTGAACTGTATCAAAAGTTGAATCTGAATGAGTATCAGAATGGCTTTCGTGTTTAGAGCGTATCTGAACTGTATCAAAAGTTGAATCTGAATGAGTATCAGAATGGCTTTCGGGTCTGGAGTGTATCTGAACTGTATCAAAGGTGAATCTGAATGAGTATCAGAATGGCTTCCGGGTCTGGAGCGTATATGAACTGTATCAAAGGTGAATCTGAATGAGTATCAGAATGGCCTCCGGGTCTGGAGCGTATCTGAATTGTATCAAAGGTGTCATTGAACGAGTATCAGAATGGCTTCCGTGTCTTGGAGCGTATCTGGACTGTATCAAAAGGTGTATTTGAATGAGTATTCATAATGGCTTCAGTGGCTGGAGTGTATCCGAACTGTATCAAAAGTTGAATCTGAATGAGTATCAGAATGGCTTCCGGGTCTGGAACGTTTCTGAATTGTATCAAAGGTGTCTTTGAACGAGTATCAGAATGGCTTCTGTGTCTTGGAGCGTATCTGGATTGTATCAAGATTGCATATTGTTAATGGTAGTTGTTAATCTTATCCTGAAAAGGGTAAAATGTTAGCTGAAAAACCAAGTTATATTTGCATGAAATGTATGATGCAATGTATTTTCTTTATCAATGTTTATGATATATGGATGCAATGTATACGCTTGTAAGCTGATTTGTTGTATTGTTGTTTGATTGGGGAAAATAAATCCCTGAATACTGTTGGGGATATGTGAATTTCCACGTCTTGAAGTTGAAGTACTGGTGAACTCTTGTTGAGAGAAGTAAATTTCGTTGTGAGGGCAACGCCATGTACTGCTTGTAAGATTTTCTTGGGGAATCCTGAGAATTTTGACGATTTCCACTGGGGATTACAAACTTGGAGTTTTGTTTCGCTGGGGATATGTGAATTTCCATGTCTTGAAGTTGAAGTGCTGATGAACTCTTGTTGAGAGAAGTAAATTTCATTGTGAGGGCAACGCCATGTACTGCTTGTAAGATCTGCTTGGGGAATCCTTAGAATTTTGATGATTTCCACTGGGGATTATAAACTTGGAGTTTTCTTCCGCTGGGGATTTAAATGACGTACTGTGGGGATTACTTATGGAATAGCATAGAGACGTTTTCCTGTCCTTTCAACCTATCAGTAATTGTCTTTCTCATATTGTTTATTTGTAAACAGTAATTATGTTCAAATGCATATGTTCATCAATGAATCATTGGGCGTTTTTGCAAACAAAACACAAGAGTAAAGGAAAAGACAGGTAGTTTTTGCACTTTCAAAGGGACACCTTTGTATTGAATTTGGACAAGTATTTTTGTACAAAGTGAACGAACATTCTAGTAAGAGAATGTTGTCATAAAACAAGAAAAATTTAAAGAAAGATAGCTATATGTGATAATCTCATGGGGTTCCCATTCTACAATAGCCTTCATATCTCCGAAAATCTTGTCCATTTTTGCCTTGTCCAAATTTGATTGAGTTGATCAGAACCACTGAGTTTGTTAGTAGAAGCCAGAGGTTATCCGTAAAGTGATCCGACGGGACATAGTCATACGCTTTAATTCCCTAACTTTTGCCTGGACCGCCCTTTCGGGTTTTTAGTCCACCGGGAAACCCTTTTTTGCCCAAGTCGCCCTTTCGGGTTTTCAACTTGTCGGGTGTTGTTGTACCCCAAAATTTTCCCTCCCATATTCTTCAAAGTTTTGACAAGCATCATCTCAATTTGCTCAAGTCTACTCAAGGGTTGCACAGTTCAAACACCCTCCTAAGCCAGTCAAATTAGGGTTTTGGTTCTTGCAAGGAAGTTGAGGTTTTCAAGGTCTCAATCAAGTCCCATATGCTCATATACATTGTCAAGCACCTACATGTCAAGTTTCAAGGCTCACAAGGTCAAGTTGCACAGTCAAAAACCCTAATTGCTTCACAATCAACTGTAGGGGTAAAATGGTCATTTGGCAGTCAAAAGTCAAAATTTTTGGTCAACATCTTATTTTGAAGCCACAATCATCATTGGATCAAATCTTGATCATGATTCCACAAGAATGGCTCAAAAATCATCAAGATGCAAAAGTTTCCATTTTTGGACAGCTGAAAAGTCAACTGTAACTTGACCAAGGCATAACTTTTTCATGGTTCATCAGAAAAATCCCATCCAATGCTCATTTTGAAGGGGATGACATTTCCTACAACTCATCTTCACATTCCAAATCCAAGAAATGCTCTCACAAAAAGTTATCAATTTCAACATTATAGGTCATTTTCAAAAGTCAACAAAAAGGCATTTTAAGTCAAAGACCATAACTTGAGATTGGTAAATCAAAATGACATGGGACCAAAGGCATTGGTTAGAGGACTTCAAGACCTTTCCAAAATAACCAAGAACATGTTCATATGATCAAAATTGAGCAAGATATGCATTGGAGAAGTTGGGAAATTTTTGTGAAATGGCAAAAGTCAACTATCCTTGAAACTTCAATTTTTGACAAAAGGGCCCACTTTTTTCCACTTGATTCAGCCTTGTCATGCCACCCACGTGTCCCATGATCAATTTCAAGACCAAATAATTATTTTTCTATTTTTATTTAATTTTTATGGATTTAATTCATTTTAATCCATAATAATTCAAGTAAATCTAAAAAAATTAATTAAATGGTATCTTATGGTTTGAATAGCCTTCATGAAGCATTTGCAACCTACCAATTTCGTGCTAAGCTCATTTAGGCATGAAAATTCAAATTTTGAACAAGCTTTGAAAGGCCTTTAATGGTGGTTAAGACAAAATCCAAAGCTTAATTGCAATGGTTAAAGGCTCCTAAATGTGACTTATTATCACTCATTACTATATATGCAATCCTTGCAAGCCTCATTCACGACCTAGAGTGTGCACAAACGGCCAGAGCAAAATCCAAAAAGTGTCAAAAAAAAGTGTGAGATCAAGAGGAGTGTTGCAAGCATTTTCAGGCCAAAAGGAGAACGTGACTCTCTTCTTTGCCATACTCTGAAGCTAAAGCAACCCTTGCCACGTCCTAAGATCCATCATACCGCGCTGTAAGTTTTCCCAGGTCCCCCAAACGCTTGTTTCATTTTTTCTCTAACATATTCCCATGCAGCATTCCAGCGAAAGTCCACCATATGTCTCAAGCAATCAGCGTGCCATGTGTCCAGTCCTACAGATATGATGGCCAAAGAATGCAGACCATGGTGCTCATGAGTCAACACAGGCATAGGCAATCAGGAAAGTCAAAAGGGGCTTAAAGGTTCATGGGCCTCAGAATTCCATTAACACCTCCAATCTGGCCCAACCCCCCCCCCCCCCCCTTGGTTTTGTTATTTCTTTTTATCTTTTTATTTTTTCTTTTCTTTTATAACTCCTTTTTTTATTATTAATTATTAGTATTATTAACATAATTAATATTTTCATAAAAAATCCAAAAAAAGAACTAATATTATTATTTTTATTATTAATTTCATGTTATTTTTGTAAATAAATACTAATAAATTGAATTAGTTTTAATTAGGCAACTTTAACCTTTTTTCTTAATAACTAAAATAAATTTAGAATTAGATTTTTATTAACTTTTAACTTTAATTACTTTTATTTTATTTCATTAAAAACATAAAAAATACAAAAACATTTTTCTTTTAATAAATTAAATAATTAGTTTTAATTCCATTTCATTAAAAAAAGACAAAATTCGATTTCTTTCTCAAAAGGGTCAAAACCCTTAGGACGTTCCCGATTAAATTTCTATTCGCGCGCGTTTATTTCTTTTGATTATATTTATGTATCTGTACAGAGTATGTAATAGTTAATTAGGATTTTATTGCTTTCTTTAATTTTCTGCATTTATTTTTCAAAACGAGTTTTTGTTTTTTGGCGATGTATAGACCCGCGCCTTGTAATAGTTCGAATTTACATTTCTGCAATTTATTTTCTGCACTCCTAACTGTTAAAAAATGCATGAAAGAATGTATGAATAATAAAATTAATCCGTAGCTCACAAATAACATGTACAAGATAAACATAACATGAAAACAACACACAATGCACATACCACTCTTAGGGTACGCCTCACTGGTTGCCTCGAACGTGGTCATCAAGTATATGGTGTCTTAGAGGTCGCCCTTCTGTCCAAAAGATCCAGTTGCCTCGAAACAGTTGCCTCGGATAAAAGGATCTAGGACATTAGGGTTACTCCTAAGGTGCCCTACCATTGCTTCGGTGACCATACTGTCCCCTTAATCGAGTTGACCCGAACACCTCCAACGATGGTGCTACCTATCTCTCAATGGTGGGATAGCACTATCTAAAGGACTCTTACACAACCTAATTCCTTATAGTAGGTAGATTTCTCTTAAGTACTTGCTCTTTCTCAAAACAAACAAAACAACTTTTCACACCTTACACTTTCAAAAAGTTTTCAAACAAAACACTTCATACACTCTTGAGGACTGATACAAGAGTTACTTAGAAGTTTTCCAAACAAACTTTTTTCAAAACCCACACACACTTGAAAAGCAAACAAATTTTGAAAACATAAGAGCAAGTACCTAAGAGCCCGTGGATATCCACGGATAGAAAGGGTGCTAACACCTTCCCTTTCTATAAATCTACCTCCCGAACCGAGAAACATTCTCAAAGAAGGAATTTTGCTGTGCTTTTGTTCTTTCCATATTGGAGAACATAAAAGACGGTGGAGACTCTTGCTTACCGCGACATTTCGTGAAACCAGCTAAAAACAGTCAGTTCTATTCCCACCGACCATAGAACTGGCGACTCTGCTGGGGAGTATAAAAGTGAGGTGTACCTTAGGATTAGATCATACTTATGTTTTCAATTGCTTTGCTTTGATTGCTTTATATTTGTGGGCCTGTTTTGCGAGTTTCATCGATCCTAACCCGGATCTGGGGGATACCTTTTAGAAAGTAGCAACAAACTGTGAGGGAACTGTGCGGGGTATACCGACACGGTTAAAACAGTTTACTACGTTGATGTGGCACTTTGGTGAGTACCGGTAACCCTTGAGTCAAGTCAAGGAGAGTACAGGGCCGCCGCGTGGTATCGTGAAGCATCAACTGACCTTAGGAACCTTACTTGACCATCCTGGCCTCTTTAGGGGTAGTGAGATGACTGACTTTGGTGCAGTCTGAAGTTGGTTGATACTCGATACTACACTCATTGAGGGTTGCTTTCTTGGAATATTTTGATTTCCAGTCCAGTGGCTAAATCAAAACAATGAACATAGAAAACAACCCAATGATATTGAGCTCCTTAGAACCCGGTTACTTTTGATAGGACAGGTTTTTGAGCCCACCAACTTCAAGAGGGTAGTACCCCAAACTTCATGCTGGCCTAAACTCTAAGGGTTGTCTTGTGTGACTTGTGTGCTTTCAAACTTGACTACTTGCATGCTTGTTATGTAACACCTGAGTTTCTTGCAGGGTTTGTTTACAGTCCTTAACCTGGACTCATAACAGGGTTTACTTACATCACTCCACGCATAGCATAACATCATGCCGTCATACCATTGCATACATCCTACATAAGGACAAATCCATTTCAAGGATCTCAAGGGTTTGTGATGCAGGTCATGATGTCTAGCAAGGGGCAAAGGGGATTTATTTTCCTCTAGCCAAGGTTGATAACTTGAGTCAGGGGCTATGACCCACTCGATATGGTGAGCCTTGACTCTTGAAGAAGGACTCTCAACAACATGAAGTTCCTTTAATCAAGCTACCCAAATTCAAATTCTAACAAGTTTCTCTGTTTACCCCGCGAGATCCTTGAAAACATTGCATACATACACATCATTGCATTACAGGTACCCTTTTACATGTCTCTTACCATCTTCGCTGTTTATTTCAGCAATGGCTTCCCAACAAGACAACCAGGATCTTCATACTCAAGAGACTCGGTTCAGGGAGATCCTCCTAAATCTATCCAAAGGGCAGGAAGAGCTGAGAACACTCCTCACGGGGACTTTGGTCAGAAACAGTCCAGAAGACGATAAAGACGAACGGCTGAAACATCTGCAAGCTGAGGTGGATGTAATGAGAACCCAGATGCTGGGGCAAATGGCTCTTATCCAAGACTTATCTCAAAGACAAGGTGAGCTCAGGGTTCTCGTCAACCAACTGCTTCGGGATAACCAACTGGGGCAAACATCTAAGGTTGAAGAGCAAGCCATCATTCAACCACCTGTGGGGCAAGAAGACAAGGGAAAAGCTCCTCAGTTTGCTTCGGGGTCACAAGCCCAGCATCAACCTCACCAGCATCAACAGGGTAATTGGCGTAAGCAAAATACATCTGGAAGACATTTCTCGGAGACTGGTGTGCCGTCCTCACTAATACTGAAACGCTTGTTTGAGGTCAAGCTGATTGCTTTAAAGGATCCTCCTAAGAAGCTCAACATAACCTCCCTAAAGTACAATCCTGATGAAAGGTGTGCCTACCATTCTGACAGTCCTGGACATGACACTGACGACTGTTGGAGCCTGAGGAACAAGATCCAAGACTTGATCGACGGAAGGGTGCTGGAGTTCATGCCGGGAGGGAAAATGAAAATCTTCTGCTGAGAATCTTCCATCTGAAATGACTGGTGCAAACTAAGAAGCTTTTGTTCATTCGAATGTTCAAGTTGTATTTTTCTCTGATTGTTCAAACATTTGTTCATGTCAAACTCTTTTACTTTATCAATGCATCGCATATGTCTGTTTTGAATCAATATATTCTCATTCTCTATATTCAAACTGCTTTCATTTTTTGATGTTCAAACTCTCAATTAATAATTCTAAGCCTCTTGAGGGAGGATGACGAAAACGATACCACAATCTACAGTATGCTTTTGAACAAACCCCGCTGATGAGGTACAGGCATTGTTTCAATTCCTAAACACTGGAGTTATAAGGAAGATAATCCCTCGGCAACCCCGTTGAGCCAAAGAAGTCGGAGTTTTTCTTTTCGAAAATTAAAACCCTTAATCATAACCTGGGGCAGGGTAGTTCTCTCAGTTGATCCAAGTGCACAACGAATGGCACCAAAGAAGTCCTTACAAAACAAAAGACGATGATGGTTCTGAATAATCATAAAGACAGGCAATCATTATCTTTCAGAAACTAAAGCCCAATAAGTCAAAACCTATGAAGGAGACTTACAAAACTGGGGCATCCCGCTGACTGTAACCACAAAAGGAACAGTTCAGGCAAAAAACAGGGATAACGAAATCAAAAAAGAAAGAGGTCCTACAAACCCTCAACCAAAAAAGGAATGATCGCCTATTCAAAATAAACTGTCAATATCCGAACCATCATTGGAATATCAGGACAAAGACTCAAACAAGGTCTAACACACGATCAGCTGAGTTTAGGTTTGAAGAACATCACGAAGAACGGGTGGGTACAAATAAAATTTGAGCCTTTATCCTTTGTTTCTTAAACCGTGAACCAGGCCACGCTACAACCCTTAAAAGTCCTAGCTGAAGCATGGGTTAGTTCGAAAGCATACTGTTACAAAGGTATCCTGACTCCTTAAGGCTTGCGGTAAGATAACGAGTTGGCATCACAGTTTACAAAAAATTTCACTTGTTTTTATGAAAAAACTGCATTTTCAAAAACTTCAAGACAGACATAAGCTTTGCATTTTTAATATAACATTGCTTGCATATGACTATTTGTTTGAACAGCATAGAAGTTCACACGAAGAATATCTGATGAACAAAAGCACCTCCAATCAAGGGGCATGGCATGATCATTGTCCATCATCTGGGGCAGTTAAGTCAAGATTCGGAGAATCTCTCAAAAGGCCAACCAGCTTGGGGCAGATCTCCATCTGGATCACTTGGGGCATTGGACGATCAAACGAAGATCTTCTAGTGGTATGGTAACACTGCACTACTAACAGGGGCACCTCCCTACATCCTGAGAGCACGGACATAGTCAAAAAAATACTGCGCATAATCAAAGACCCGCTAGGTTGACACACCTAGGAAAAAATAAGGGCTTCCCGGCGAACCAAAAGGGTTCGGGCAAAAATAAGGGATGAAATATAAAAAAATCTGTACACCCGGCAAGTCGAAAACCTGAAAAGGCGGCTTGGGAAAAAATGGGTATCCCGATGGACTGAAAACCCGAAAGGGCGGTCCAGGCAAAAGTTAGGGATCAAAAGCGTATGACTATGTCCCGTCATCTCGTCACTTGCCTACCAGAAGAAGATTTGTCAATCGGCAGTTATCAAGCACCTCCACAAGGTATCTTCTTCTCCCACATCAGGAACAAGGGCAATAATGAGTTGTCCAAGCGATCTAGTTGCTCTGTCCACCAAGGTACTAAGGTAGGTTCAGCTGAAGAACATGACCAAGATACCTTCACTCACCACAGAGTAAGATAAAGATTCAACAGTTCTCTCCCAAGCAGAGTTGGTCTCCCAATCAGCCCTGAAAAGGCACAGTATCTCCAGCAAGTCAGCGACACTCTCCCCAAGCAGAGTTAGCCTACAGTCAGCCTTATAGAAGTTGGATATCCCCAGAAGATCTCAACATTCCCTAGTGGAGTATGCAGATATTCCTAAGCAAGCATCCCCGGCATTCTTAATCTAAGATTGTTCCCCGGCGAAATACCAGACACCCAAGTGAAGCCATTCCCCAGTACAGTCCAAGAGTTTCCCCAAGAGAGTTGAATCATCCTCCCCAGTAGACTCTGGAAGCTTATCCCCAGTAGATTCTGGAAGCTTATCCCCTGCAGAGTACGAACGCTTCTCCCCGGCTTTATTTCAGAAGGTTATTCCCCACCAGGGCTTATAACTGGGTTATCCTCAGCCAATTACCACGGAAAGATCGTCCTCGACGAAGTTCTTCCTATCCCCCAGTGGAGTTCATCAAAGTTCCCCAACATAACATATCAACGGTATCCCCAGCGAAGTTCTCATCAAAACCTCAGCGAAGTATCTCTCCCCATAGAGTAACTCCCCGCAGAGTAATCTCTCCAACAAGTTTATTCCCCAACGGAGTCATCTTCTCTTACCGGTTTATTCTTGCAATCATCATCCCCAGCGGAAACGAAGAACTCTACTCTTCAACATCATCCCAGGATTCAACAAACTCCTGGCATTCGTCAAGGATTTATTTTCCCAGACGAGAATACATTCATAAACATCACATCTTCATAAATTATAGCATGCATACGCATCATACAACACAAATCTCATTTATTTTCGAGAACATCTTAAAATCATGCAGTTCATGCATCATGACATTGCATACGACTAATACTTTGCCTTTTCAGAAAAAAGTCAATCAAAAGATGATTACCATCTACCTTTACAGTTCCAAATCAACACCGTTAACAAGCCAGGAAAATTCTATGGACGACTGATCGTGGGTTAATATCCGAAACCAAACAGGACAATTATCTACTTGATCATCCTCAGGCAACCCTACACCGGTTCCTTTTCTTTCAGAAGAAGTCTTACACGGGCTCATCAAAAGGCAACCCTACACCGGTTCCTTCTCAACCTCAGATGTAGTTTTACACGAACTCATCATCAGGCAACCCTACACTGGTTCCTTCTCAATTTTCAAACGAAGTCTTACACGGACTTATCATCAAAATAACCCTACGCCGGTTCCTTTTCTTTCAGAAGAAGTCTTACACGGACTTATCTCAAGATGACCTTACCCCGGTTCATCAAGAAGTTTTACACGAACTTATCCTGCAATAACCTTACCCCGGTTCCTCCAGAAGTCTTACACGGACTTATCTCAAGATGACCTTACCCCGGTTCATCAAGAAGTTTTACACGAACTTATCCTGCAGTAACCTTACCCCGGTTCCTCCAGAAGTCTTACACGGACTTATCTCAAGATGACCTTACCTCGGTTCATCAAGAAGTTTTACACGAACTTATCCTGCAGTAACCTTACCCCGGTTCCTCCAGAAGTCTTACACGAACTTATCTCAAGATGACCTTACCCCGGTTCATCCAGAAGTTTTACACGAACTTATCCTGCAGTAACCTTACCCCGGTTCCTCCAGAAGTCTTACACGGACTTATCTCAAGATGACCTTACCCCGGTTCATCCAGAAGTTTTACACGAACTTATCCCGAAGTAACCTTACCCCGGTTCCTCCAGAAGTCTTACACGGACTTATCTCAAGACGACCTTACCCCGGTTCATCCAGAAGTTTTACACGAACTTATCCTGCGGTAACCTTACCCCGGTTCCTCCAGAAGTCTTACACGGACTTATCCCGAAGTAACCTTACCCCGGTTCCTCCAGAAGTCTTACACGGACTCATCTCAAGATGACCTTACCCCGGTTCATCCAGAAGTTTTACACGAACTTATCCTGCAGTAACCTTACCCCGGTTCCTCCAGAAGTCTTACACGGACCTATCTCAAGATGACCTTACCCCGGTTCATCCAGAATTTTTACACGAACTTATCCTGCAGTAACCTTACCCCGGTTCATCAAGAAGTTTTACACGAACTTACCCTGCAGTAACCTTACCCCGGTTCCTCCAAAAGTCTTACGCGGACTTATCTCAAGATAACCTTACCCCGGTTCATCAAGAAGTTTTACACGAACTTACCCTGCAGTAACCTTACCCCGGTTCCTCCAGAAGTCTTGCACGGACTTATCTCAAGATGACCTTACCCCGGTTCATCAAGAAGTTTTACACGAACTTACCCTGCAGTAACTTTACCCCGGTTCCTCCAAAAGTCTTACACGGACTTATCTCAAGATAACCTTACCCCGGTTCATCAAGAAGTTTTACACGAACTTATCCTGCAATAACCTTACCCCGGTTCCTCCAGAAGTCTTACACGGACTTATCTCAAGATGACCTTACCCCGGTCCATCAAGAAGTTTTACACGAACTTACCCTACAGTAACCTGACCCCGGTTCCTCCAGAAGTCTTACACGGACTTATCTCAAGGTAACCCTACACCGGTTCCTCCCAAAGTCTTACACGGATTTATCCCAAGGTGACCTTACCCCGGTTCCTCAAGAAGTTTTACACGAACTTATCCAAAAAAAAACCCTACACAGGTTCTCTCTTTCCAAAAGATGAAGTTTTACACGGACTCGTCACCCAGAAACCCTACACAGGTTCTCCATTTCCAAGGATGCTGTTTTACACGGACTCGTCATCAGTAAACCCTACACAGATGCAGCTTCACACGGGCTCATCATCAGTCAACCATACACAGGTTTCCTTCTTTCCAAGATGCAGTTTTACACGAGCTCATCATCAGGCAACCCTACACAGGTTCCCTCTTTCAACTTACAAAAATTACAATTCAACAGACCACCTCCAGATGGCATCTATAAGCCCATCCACCTATCAACAGTCCCCAAATGGCATCTATAAGCCCATTCCTGACAAGGTTTTGTCACACTTCCAGATGGCATCTATAAGCCCATCCCCCTATCCACCATCTCTCCAAATGGCATCTGTAAGCCCATTCCCGCCATCACATTGCTGATACCTCACTATGTGAGTGCAAATTTCTGGGCACTCTAGTGTTCAATCATCTTCCACCTTCGGATCACGAAAGGCACGCTAGCCAATCTACATCCTCAGGTCTAAGAAGATTGAACAGGGGCAACTGTTGTACTCTAAAATTTGCTCTCCCATATTCTTCAAAGTTTTGACAAGCATCATCTCAATTTGCTCAAGTCTACTCAAGGGTTGCACAGTTCAAACACCCTCCTAAGCCAGTCAAATTAGGGTTTTGGTTCTTGCAAGGAAGTTGAGGTTTTCAAGGGCTCAATCAAGTCCCATATGCTCATATACATTGTCAAGCACCTACATGTCAAGTTTCAAGGATCACAATGTCAAGTTGCACAGTCAAAAACCCTAATTGCTTCACAATCAACTGTAGGGGTAAAATGGTCATTTGGCAGTCAAAAGTCAAAATTTTTGGTCAACATCTTATTTTGAAGCCACAATCATCATTGGATCAAATCTTGATCATGATTCCACAAGAATGGCTCAAAAATCATCAAGATGCAAAAGTTTCCATTTTTGGACAGCTGAAAAGTCAACTGTAACGTGACCAAGGCATAACTTTTTCATGGTTCATCAGAAAAATCCCATCCAATGCTCATTTTGAAGGGGATGACATTTCCTACAACTCATCTTCACATTCCAAATCCAAGAAATGCTCTCACAAAAAGTTATCAATTTCAACATTATAGGTCATTTTCAAAAGTCAACAAAAAGGCATTTTAAGTCAAAGACCATAACTTGAGATTGGTAAATCAATATGACATGGGACCAAATGCATTGGTTAGAGGACTTCAAGACCTTTCCAAAATGTCCAAGAACATGTTCATATGATCAAAATTGAGCAAGATATGCATTGGAGAAGTTGGGAAATTTTTGTGAAATGGCAAAAGTCAACTATCCTTGAAACTTCAATTTTTGACAAAAGAGCCCACTTTTTTCCACTTGATTCAGCCTTGTCATGCCACCCACGTGTCCCATGATCAATTTCAAGACCAAATAATTATTTTTCTATTTTTATTTAATTTGTATGGATTTAATTCATTTTAATCCATAATAATTCAAGTAAATCTAAAAAAATTAATTAAATGGTATCTTATGGTTTGAATAGCCTTAATGAAGCATTTGCAACCTACCAATTTCGTGCTAAGCTCATTTAGGCATAAAAATTCAAATTTTGAACAAGCTTTGAAAGGCCTTTAATGGTGGTTAAGACAAAATCCAAAGCTTAATTGCAATGGTTAAAGGCTCCTAAATGTGACTTATTCTCACTCATTACTATATATGCAAGCTTTGCAAGCCTCATTCATGACCTAGAGTGTGCACAAACGGCCAGAGCAAAATCCAAAAAGTGTCAAAAAAAGTGTGAGATCAAAAGGAGTGTTGCAAGCATTTTCAGGCCAAAAGGAGAACGTGACTCTCTTCTTTGCCATACTCTGAAGCTAAAGCAACCCTTGCCACGTCCTAAGGTCAATCGTACCGCGCTGTAAGTTTTCCCAGGTCCCCCAAACACTTGTTTCATTTTTCTCTAACATATTCCCATGCAGCATTCCAGCGAAAGTCCACCATATGTCTCAAGCAATCAACGTGCCATGTGTCCAGTCCTACAGATCTGATGGCCAAAGAATGCAGACCATGGTGCTCATGAGTCAACACAGACGTAGGCAATCAGGAAAGTCAAAAGGGGCTTGAAGGTTCATGGGCCTCACAATTCCATTAACACCTCCAATCTGGCCCACCCCCTCCCCCCCTTGGTTTTGTTATTTCTTTTTATCTTTTTATTTTTTCTTTTCTTTTATAACTCCTTTTTTTATTAATTATTAGTATTATTAACATAATTAATATTTTCATAAAAAAAATCCAAAAAAAGAACTAATATTATTATTATTATTAATTTCATGTTATTTTTGTAAATAAATACTAATAAATTGAATTAGTTTTAATTAGGCAACTTTAACCTTTTTTCTTAATAACTAAAATAAATTTAGAATTACATTTTTATTAACTTTTAACTTTAATTCCTTTTATTTTATTTCATTAAAAACATAAAAAATACAAAAACATTTTTCTTTTAATAAATTAAATAATTAGTTTTAATTCCATTTCATTAAAAAAAAGACAAAATTCGATTTCTTTCTCAAAAGGGTCAAAACCCTTAGGACGTTCCCGATTAAATTTCTATTCGCGCGCGTTTATTTCTTTTGATTATATTTATGTATCTGTACAGAGTATGTAATAGTTAATTAGGATTTTATTACTTTCTTTAATTTTCTGCATTTATTTTTCAAAACGGGTTTTTGTTTTTTGGCGATGTATAGACCCGCGCCTTGTAATAGTTAGAATTTACATTTCTGCAATTTATTTTCCGCACTCCTAACTGTTAAAAAATGCATGAAAGAATGTATGAATAATAAAATTAATCCGTAGCTCACAAATAACATGTACAAGATAAACATAACATGAAAACAACACACAATGCACATGCCACTCTTAGGGTACGCCTCACTGGTTGCCTCGAACGTGGTCATCAAGTATAGGGTGTCTTAGAGGTCGCCCTTCTGTCCAAAAGATCCAGTTGCCTCGAAACAGTTGCCTCGGATAAAAGAATCTAGGACATTAGGGTTACTCCTAAGGTGCCCTACCATTGCTTCGGTGACCACACTGTCCCCTTAATCGAATTGACCCGAACACCTCCAACGATGGTGCTACCTATCTCTCAATGGTGGGATAGCACTATCTAAAGGACTCTTACACAGCCTAATTCCTTAGAGTAGGTAGATTTCTCTTAAGTACTTTCTCTTTCTCAAAACAAACAAAACAACTTTTCACACCTTACACTTTCAAAAAGTTTTCAAACAAAACACTTCATACACTCTTGAGGACTGATACAAGAGTTACTTAGAAGTTTTCCAAACGAACTTTTTCCAAAACCCACACACACTTGAAAAGCAAACAAATTTTGAAAACATAAGAGCAAGTACCTAAGAGCCCGTGGATAACCACAGATAGAAAGGGTGCTAACACCTTCCCTTTCTATAAATCTACCTCCCGAACCGAGAAACATTCTCAAAGAAGGAATTTTGTTGTGCTTTTGTCCTTTCCATATTGGAGAACATAAAAGACGTTGGCGACTCTTGCTTACTGCGACATTTCGCGAAACTAGCTAAACACAGTCAGTTCTATTCCCACCGATCACAGGTGTACAGATTTTTTTTATCCCTAATTTTTGCCTGAACCTTCTGGTTCGCCGGGATACCCCTTGTTTTGCTTAGGTGTGTCAACCTAGCGGGTCTCTTATGCATAGTATCTTTTGACTATGTCTGCGTTCGCAGGGTGTGGCAGGTCGTCGCCGTCCATGGTGGTCAAGATCATTTCCCCACTGGAGAATATATTTTTTATTACAAATGGTCCTTCATAGGTAGGAGTCCATTTTCCCTGGGGTCACTCTGTGGCAAGATGATACATTTGATCACTAGGTCCCCAACTTGATATACTTGGCGTCTGACCTTCTTGTTGAAAGCCTTGATCATTCGTTTTTGATACATCTGACCATGGTAAATAGCAGTAAGTCTCTTTTCATCAATTAAGTTCAATTGATCAAGTCGAGTCTGGATCCAATCGTTTTCATTCAATCCTGCATCCTTCATAATTCTCAGAGAGGGGATCTGAACCTCAATAGGCAAGACAACCTCCATGTCGTAAACCAAAGAATAGTGTGTTGCCCCGATTGATGTGCGAGCCATGGTACGATAATCGTGGAGAGCAAATGGTAACATCTCATGCCAGTCTTTGTATGTGACTATCATTTTCTGTATGATCTTCTTAATGTTTTTATTTGAAGCCTCGACAACACCATTCATCTTTGGTCGATTAGGAGAAGAATTATGATGCTGGATCTTGAATTGCTCGCACAAGGCGGTGATCATAGTGTTGTTGAGATTTGTACCGTTGTCCGTGATGATCCTTTCCGGGATACCGTACTGGCAAATGAGATTTTGCTTGATGAAGCGGGCAACAACATTCTTGGTAACGGATGCGAAGGAAGCTGCTTCAACCCACTTGGTAAAATAGTCAATGGCCACTAGGATGAAACGGTGTCCATTGGAGGCTGTAGGCTTGATCTCTCCAATCATGTCAATTCCCCACATAGTGAAGGGCCAAGGAGCCGTCAAGACATTTAGAGGAACCGGAGGTACGTGAACCTTGTCAGCATAAATTTGACACTTATGACAGGTCCAAGAGTGTTGATAGCAATCTGCTTCCATGGTAGACCAATAATAGCCTTCCCATAGGATTTTCTTCGCCATCGTATGCCCATTGGAGTGGGTGCCAAAAGTATCGTCATGTAATTCAGCCATGATCTTTTCAGCTTCAACCTTATCCATGCACCGAAGCAAAATGGAGTCATGATTGCGTTTGTACAGGATGCCATTACTAAGGAAGAACTTAGCAGAGAATATCCTTAAGAACTTGTAGTTGTTTAGGTATTGGCTTGCATTTTTGGTAAAACCCAAGTGTATGTGTGAATGTCATGACTGATGTCATAACATTCTAGTTTAGTTTGTACTGACTCATTAGGTACCTTTGCAGAAAAATATTGTAATTCAAGTACTGATGTTTATAAGTGTGTATCTGAGCATTTTGCAAAATGATCACATTTTGCTAAATCAGTAGACAGGTTTTCTCAGATGTCATAACAGATGTTATGACATCCTGTTCTGAACTAACAGGTTTGCAGGTTGGATAAGTCTGAGTTTTTTAAGGAAAGTAACTCAGTCTTTCCTGAACAGAATCCTGCGTTTTCTGAGGGGTAACCTAGCTCAACCCTAACCTGGTTAATAAAGTCTTGTGACCTGGTATTTAGGTTAAACGGAATTAACCCTAGGTTTTTGTGGAAACCCTAACTGAAGTTGCAGCTGCTATATATTCAACAGAGCTGTTGTTTTGCAACGCATCCCTTTTTATTGATCAGAAGATCATTGGTAATCTGTATAGGTTTGATTATTGTACTCCAAGCAATTATCACTGTGATAAGTGACTTGGAATAGGTTTCTAATTGTAAGGGCTGTGTAGCACTCAAAGCTTTGAAGCAAGAGTGTTTGAATGTTCCTTGACTAAAGCTGTGAAGCAGAGTCAAGTTAGCTGTCTGCATCACTCAAAGTTGTGAAGCAAGAGTGATTGTGTTGCTTGATTAAAAAGCTATGAAGCTTAATCAAGTGTTTGTTTTTGAAGAGTGTCTTCATCAATTCTTAAGTCAAATTGGTTTATGTATCACTGCTGTGATTGAGGGGGAGTGAGTAGGAACTCAGGTTTAAGTTGTACTTAGATTGGAATTGCATTGGGTAGGTCTTAAGTGAAGGAGATAAACTGGTTGGTTTATTCCTGAATTAACATCTCTTATAGTGGATTTCCTCCCTGGCTTGGTAGCCCCTAGAGTAGGTGTTGTTGCACACTGAACTGGGTAAACAATTGACTGTGTTCTTTATTGCTTTTGTATTTACTGTCATATAGTAAGTCAGATACGGTGTCATAACATTGAACGTGACATTGAGTATCTGCAGCCAGAATTTCAATTGGCATCAGAGCAGGCACCCTGCCTGTATTACTGGGTGAGATCTAGGGATATCACTTTCTGGCACTATGGACAAAGAAGGAGTTTTTGGAAATAGACCACCCATTCTGGATGGAACTAATTATGACTACTGGAAACCTCGTATGATTGCCTTCCTAAAATCTCTGGACAAAAAGGCTTGGAGAGCTGCTGACAAAGGATGGATCCATCCCACCATAACTGAGAAAGATGGGACAATCAGTCTGAAGCCTGAGGAAGATTGGAGTAAAGAAGAAGATGAGTTAGCCCTGGGAAATTCCAAAGCTTTAAATGCCTTGTTCAATGGAATTGATAGAAACATTTTCAGATTAGTACATCAATATGAACTGGCCAAGGAAGTTTGGGACACTCTCAAAATTACTCATGAGGGCACTTCCAAAGTAAAAATGTCAAGGCTTCAGATGTTGACTACCAAATTTGAGAATCTAAAAATGATGGAAGATGAAACCATTCATGAGTTTCACATGAACATCTTGGAGATTGCCAACACCTCAGGAGCACTGGGAGAAAAGATGTCAGAAGAAAAACTGGTGAGGAAGATTCTCAGATCCTTGCCTAAAAGATTTGCAATGAAGGTAACTGCCATAGAGGAAGCCCAGGACATTAGCAAGTTGAAAGTGGATGAACTTATTGGGTCTCTTCAGACCTTTGAGATGGGAATCACTGATAATGGTGTCAAGAAGAACAAGAGCATAGCACTTATGTCCAACACTGATGTTGAAGAAAACATCTCAGAAGCTGTAGCCATGCTTGGAAGACAGTTCAACAAACTCATCAAAAGAATAGATCCAAAGTCAAGGTCTAATGTTCATAACATTCCCTCTGACATTGACAGTTCCAGCAGAAGACCAAGGTCAGAAGAGAAGGGAATTCAAGGCAGAGGAATTCAATGCCATGTTTGTGAAGGATATGGGCATATTCGAGCTGAATGTCCTACCTTTCTTAAGAAACAAAAAGGAATGACAGTTACTTGGTCTGACTGTGATTCAGAAAGTAATTCTGAAGAAGAATCTGCCAAACGAGTTACTGCTTTAACTGGTGTTTGTACCTCTGAAAGTGACATCAGTGATGAAGAGGTGACTTTTAAAGAACTGGCTGATACTTACAAGAAATTGTGTATCAGAAGTACTGAAGTCTGTGTGCAGAATGAGAAACAATCAAAACTCATCATAAAGCTGGAGGCTGAAAAAAGGGCAAACCTTGAAACTATAAGTCATCTAGAAGGAGAAGTTCAATTGCTGAACTCACAACTGAATCAAATGACCAAATCTGTCAAGATGTTGATCAATGGAACAGACAAATTGGAAGAGATCCTTCAGGTTGGACAAAATTTGGGAAATAAATCTGGACTAGGATTTATGGAAGCAAAGAAATCTGGTACTGGTAAGCAAATGTCAAAACAGATGTCTCAACACAACTCTCAACATCAGGAACAGAGACATATGAAGAAAAGGTACCAAAGATGGAGATGTCATCATTGTGGGAGATATGGCCACATAAAGCCCTTCTGCTTCAGACTACATGGATATCCTAATCAGAACTCAGGTGTCAAACCTAAGTCTAAAAAGGTACCACATGCTCCAAAATGGAAGAAAAAGGCTATTGCACTGATAGCTCACACTTCCCTGAGGGTCTCTGCAAAGGAAGACTGGTACTTTGACAGTGGGTGTTCCAGACACATGACTGGAATCAAGAACCTCCTCAATAATGTTAAGCCTCACACCACCAGTTTTGTGACCTTTGGAGATGGGGCTAAAGGTGAAATCAAAGGAGTTGGTGATTTGGACTGCCCTGGAGTTCCAAGTCTGAATGAAGTACTGCTGGTGAAAGGGCTGACCGCTAATCTCATTAGTATCAGTCAATTGTGTGATCTAGGATTCAAGGTCAATTTCTCAAAATCTGAATGCCTTGTAATCAATGACAAACAAGAGATAATAATGAAAAGAGTCAGATCCAAAGACAACTGTTACTTGTGGGAGCCTGAGAACACTAATTTCTCATCTTTGTGTTCCATTGCAAGAGAAGAAAAAGAGGTGAAACTGTGGCACCAAAAACTTGGCCATCTTCATCTAAGGGGTATGAAGAGGATCATCTCCTTGGAGGCAGTCAGAGGGATTCCAAGACTGCAAATTGATGAAGGAAGAGTTTGTGGTGAATGTCAGGTTGGTAAGCAGACTAGGATGTCACATCCAAAGTCAAGACATCTGACCACCTCTAAGGTTTTAGAACTCCTCCATATGGATCTGATGGGACCAATGCAAGTAGAGAGTCTTGGTGGTAAAAGATATGCCTATGTGGTTGTGGATGATTTTTCCAGATTCACCTGGATTAATTTCATTAAGGAAAAATCAGATGTATTTGAAGTTTTTAAAGAATTGTGCAAAAGAATTCAAAGAGAGAAGGAAGGATGTATTGTCAGAATCAGAAGTGGTCATGGCAAGGAATTTGAAAACAGCAAGTTTGGTGATTTCTGCTCTTCAGAAGGAATCAGTCATGAGTTTTCTTCTCCTATAACACCTCAACAAAATGGAGTTGTGGAAAGAAAAAACAGGACCATACAGGAATCTGCCAGAGCAATGTTACATGCCAAAAGACTTCCTATGTACTTTTGGGCTGAAGCTATGAATACAGCCTGCTATGTTCATAACAGGGTCACCTTGAGGAAGGGAACCTCATCCACCATATATGAACTCTGGAAAGGAAGAAAACCAACTGTGAAGTACTTCCATGTGTTTGGCAGCAAATGCTATATTCTAGCTGATCGTGAACAAAGAAGAAAACTGGATCCTAAAAGTGATGAAGGCATATTTCTAGGATACTCCTCAAACAGCAGAGCTTATAGAGTATTCAACTCCAGAACCAAAACCATGATGGAATCAATAAATGTTATAATTGATGACTATCATGAAGAAATAGATGTTCCCTGTACTGTTGAGACATTCTTTGAGACTTCAACCCAACAGAATGACCTACCCAACTCCACCACAACAGAATCTGAATCAAAGGAAGCTAGCAAGATCCCTTCCATCAGAATTCAGAAGGATCATCCAAAAGAGCTCATCATAGGAGATCCCAATAGTGGAGTCATCACAAGATCTAGAGAAATCATCTCAAACTCTTGTTTTGTGTCCAAAATGGAACCAAGAAATGTCAAGGAAGCCTTAACTGATGAATATTGGATTGGTGCAATGCAAGATGAACTGAATCAATTCAAGCAACATGAAGTTTGGGAACTGGTTCCTAGACCTGAAGGAACTAACATCATTGGGACAAAATGGATATTCAAGAACAAGTCAGATGCTGAAGGAGTTGTCACCAGAAATAAGGCAAGACTTGTTGCTCAAGGATACACCCAGGTTGAAGGGGTTGATTTTGATGAAACCTTTGCACCTGTAGCCAGGCTGGAATCAATCAGACTCTTGTTGTCAATTGCTTGTCTTCTGAAGTTCAAGTTATTTCAGATGGATGTAAAAAGTGCCTTTCTAAATGGGTACTTGAATGAGGAAGCTTATGTGGAACAACCTAAAGGCTTTGTGGATCCAACCCACCCTGATCATGTCTACAAATTGAGAAAAGCCATATATGGCCTGAAACAAGCTCCTAGAGCATGGTATGACAGGTTAACAAAGTTTCTCTCAGACAAAGGCTACAGAAAAGGAGGCTTGGACAAAACTCTCTTTGTCAAAACTGAAGGAGGAAAGTTGATGGTTGCCCAAATATATGTTGACGACATAGTGTTTGGAGGAATGTCAGAACATATGGTTAAACACTTTGCTGACCAAATGCAGGTTGAATTTGAAATGAGTCTCATGGGAGAACTAACTTATTTTCTTGGACTACAAGTCTCACAGATGGAGGACTCAATCTTCTTATCACAAAGCAAGTATGCTAAGAACATTGTAAAGAAGTTTGGTATGGAGAATGCAAGTCACAAAAGGACTCCTGCTCCTACTCATCTAAAGCTTTCCAAAGATTCAAGTGGGGTTAAGGTGGATCAAAGTCTGTACAGAAGCATGATAGGAAGCTTGTTGTACTTAACTGCCAGCAGACCTGATATTGCCTTTGCAGTTGGAGTTTGTGCAAGATACCAAGCTGATCCCAAAGTCAGTCATATCAATCAAGTGAAGAGAATTTTGAAGTATGTAAGTGGTACTTACAACTATGGATTGATGTATACTCATGGCTGTGAACCAGCTCTGACTGGGTACTGTGATGCTGATTGGGCTGGTAGTGCTGATGATAGAAAAAGCACCTCTGGAGGATGTTTCTTCTTGGGAAGTAATCTGGTTTCCTGGTTCAGCAAGAAACAGAATTGTGTGTCTCTTTCCACTGCTGAAGCTGAATACATTGCAGCTGGTAGTAGCTGCTCTCAAATGATATGGATGAAACAGATGCTCACTGAGTATAATGTCACACAAGATGTTATGACATTGCACTGTGACAATCTGAGTACAATCAACATTTCCAAGAATCCCATTCAGCATAGCAGGACCAAACATATTGACATACGACATCACTTTATCAGAGACCTTGTAGAAGAGAAGACAATCAAATTGGAACATGTTGCCACTGAGCTACAGCTGGCTGACATTTTTACCAAGGCTCTGGATGCAAATCAATTTGAAAACTTAAGGGGTAAGTTGGGTATTTGCCAACATGAGGAATTGTAGCAATTAATTTTGCTCAAAACAAGGATCAAAGGAGTTATGCCTGTTCTGATTGGTTTAAAATTATATTTTCCCATTTCCTACAATTCTTTTAAGAAGTTGAATAGACACTCCCTTGCTTCCTTCCTCTCTCGTCTCCTCATCAAAACCCAGTCTCTCAATCAGAATTTTCTCCTCAGTTGCTGTTGGTCCTCTAGGACTGTCAAAATGTCTCAAACACCATCATCATCCAATACGACTATTTCAACCTCTTCCTCTGATCAAGATTCTAGGACAATCTCTTCTTGTCTAGACTCTGAAGTTCTGGAGATCTCTTCTCGTATAAAAGTGGGAACTAACCCCACCAAGGTCGAAGAGTTGAGAACAAGACATGCAGGAAAGCCCCAAGCTTCTGCCTCTGGTAATCCATCTCATCCTTCTTCTTCAGTTCCCCCTGAAATTGCAAATAGGGAAGGGACAGCCTATGTTAATCAAGCAATAGCAAAAATTGTTTCAAGAATTCTGAACGAGAACCACTCAGTTCCTGGCATTTCTGTTCCTCTGAACCAAGAAAGTTCAAATGCTGAAACAAATCCAGATGTCTCTAAGAATGTTGAGACATCAAACAAAGAGAAGAATGCTGGCATTGCTCACAAGAAAAGAAAGAAGCCTGAATCCTCTGGATCTGATGACAGTGCTTGAAGGTTGGTTGCTGTTTGGTGGTGTTAGTGCTGATATCTGGTGGAGTTTGAAAGTGTATTCAGTTCTTTTTTTCTGCTGCTGCTCTTATTAATTGTTTTTGGATAACTGTATAATCATTATGAACATGTATCTTTGGCCCATTTGTGGCTAAAGAGGGGGAGAATATTTTGGTACTTACTATGTACTTGCTCAATTAGACATTCTATTTTTCTGCAGTCATTTATTTCTGCTGCTATCTATCTCTGATTGCTTAGGGTCTTTAGCCAAAAATCTGCCAAAGGGGGAGTTTGTAGTTGTTTAGGTATTGGCTTGCATTTTTGGTAAAACCCAAGTGTATGTGTGAATGTCATGACTGATGTCATAACATTCTAGTTTAGTTTGTACTGACTCATTAGGTACCTTTGCAGAAAAATATTGTAATTCAAGTACTGATGTTTATAAGTGTGTATCTGAGCATTTTGCAAAATGATCACATTTTGCTAAATCAGTAGACATGTTTTCTCCGATGTCATAACAGATGTTATGACATCCTGTTCTGAACTAACAGGTTTGCAGGTTGGATAAGTCTGAGTTTTTTAAGGAAAGTAACTCAGTCTTTCCTGAACAGAATCCTGCGTTTTCTGAGGGGTAACCTAGCTCAACCCTAACCTGGTTAATAAAGTCCTGTGACCTGGTCTTTAGGTTAAACGGAATTAACCCTAGGTTTTTGTGGAAACCCTAACTGAAGTTGCAGCTGCTATATATTCAACAGAGCTGCTGTTTTGCAACGCATCCCTTTTTATTGATCAGAAGATCATTGGTAATCTGTATAGGTTTGATTATTGTACTCCAAGCAATTATCATTGTGATAAGTAACTTGGAATAGGTTTCTAATTGTAAGGGCTGTGTAGCACTCAAAGCTTTGAAGCAAGAGTGTTTGAATGTTCCTTGACTAAAGCTATGAAGCAGAGTCAAGTTAGCTGTGTGCATCACTCAAAGTTGTGAAGCAAGAGTGATTGTGTTGCTTGATTAAAAAGCTGTGAAGCTTAATCAAGTGTTTGTTTTTGAAGAGTGTCTTCATCAATTCTTAAGTCAAATTGGTTTATGTATCACTGCTGTGATTGAGGGGGAGTGAGTAGGAACTCAGGTTTAAGTTGTACTTAGATTGGAATTGCATTGGGTAGGTCTTAAGTGAAGGAGATAAACTGGTTGGTTTATTCCTGAATTAACATCTCTTATAGTGGATTTCCTCCCTGGCTTGGTAGCCCCCAGAGTAGGTGTTGTTGCACACTGAACTGGGTAAACAATTGACTGTGTTCTTTATTGCTTTTGTATTTACTGTCATATAGTAAGTCAGATACGGTGTCATAACATTGAACGTGACATTGAGTATCTGCAGCCAGAATTTCAGAACTTTTTATCATTGATTGAAGCTTCTTCTGGATATTCTTGAGCCTCGAGATACCTCTTGACTTCATGAAACCAAGGCTGGTCCACTACCTTTTCAGTATTAATCTTGTGACAATGCGCTGGTTCATCCATTCGTTCGACGGTGATCTAGGGAGCCTCATTATCCCAATTAAGTTTAAACATAGAAGACATTGTGGCTAGAGCGTCTTCTAGCTAATTTTCTTCTCGCGGGAAATGCTCGAAGGTAATCTTCTCAAAATGTGGTAGCAATGTCAAAACATATTCTCCCAGACAGAGCAAGCTTTTCGAAGATGTACTTTATCGGATCCATCTTAGATATCAACAAGGTAGTATGAGCCAGCATATAATGTCTTAGTTGGCGAGCAGCCCATGACAGAGCGCAGCAAGTTTTCTCGAGCAGTGAATATCTGGTTTCACAGTCGGTAAAATTTTTGCTCAGGTAGTAAATAGCGTGCTCTTTTCGGCCAAACTCGTCATGATGCCCCCAATACACACCCCCATTGAGTTCTCTAAAACGGTCAGATACATGATCAGTGGTCTTCCCTTGACTGGTGGCATCAAAATAGGAGGCTCTTGTAAGTACTCCTTGATCTTGTCAAAAGCGACCTGGAATTCATCATTCCATCTAACTACTTGATCTTTCTTCAATAGTTTGAAGATTGGCTCACAAGTAGCTGTTAGGTGAGAAATGAATCTGGCAATATAGTTCAGGCGTCCCAAGAATCCTCTGACTTCCTTCTCAATACGAGGAGTAGGCATTTCTTGTATCGCTTTAACCTTGGCAGGGTCGACCTCAATACCTTTGTTACTGACGACAAAACCTAAGAGTTTACCGGACCGTACTCCGAATGTGCACTTGTTTGGGTTCAACCTTAGTTTATACTTCTTCAATCTCTTAAACAACTTTTGCAAGTGATCAAGGTGCTCTTCTTTTGTTTGTGATCTAGCTATCATATCGTCTACGTAGACCTCTATTTCATGATGTATCATGTCATGAAACAAAGCTACCACGGCGCGCTGATAGATTGCCCCAACATTCTTCAGTCCGAATGGCATCACTTTATAGCAGAATGTGCCCCACTGTGTGACAAATGTAGTTTTCTCCATGTCCTCAGGTGCCATTTTGATTTGGTTATAACCTGAGAATCCGTCCATGAAGGAAAACACTTTGTGTTGGGCCATATTGTCAACTAGGATATCAATGTGGGGGAGTGGAAAATCATCTTTAGGACTGACCCTATTCAAATCTCTATAGTCCATGCACATTCGTACTTTGCCGTCCTTTTTAGGCATGGGAACAATGTTAGCAACCCATTGGGGATAGGAAGTGACAGCCAAGAATCCAGCATTGAATTGTTTCATGACTTCCGCTTTGATCTTCTCTGACATATCAGGTCTCATGCGGCGTACTTTTTGTTTTACTGGTGGACAATCTTCTCTTGTAGGCAGGCGATGTACCACGATGTCCGTATCAAGTCCCGGCATGTCTTCATATGACCAGGAAAAGATCTCAACATAATCATGCAATAGTTGAATCAGACGCTCCTTGACACTGGGCTCTAGATTGGCACCCACCTTGACTTCTTTTTTATCCTCCTCGGTACCCAAGTTGATTGTATCCACAGGTTCCTCATGAGGCTGAATGGTTCTTTCCTCTTGTGGTAGTAATCTAGCCAGTTCCCCTGGTACTTCACAATCTTCCTCACCTTCGTCTTCGGCTTGGTAGATTAGATCCTCATAGTCACAAAAGGCCATAGCAGTATTGTTACCCATGGGATCCGGAATGGAGGGGTACCTGCATTTGTGAGTGTGGGTGTGTGTAAGGGTATTGCCATCCTCAGAAAATAAAATGTAAAAGAAAAATAATGAGCACAAAAGGTTGTATGTGAAAAACGTCCATGATTCATTGAATGTCATATTAAGATGAAATAAAAACCCTTACAAATGGACCATTGTACCTCGGGAAATACACAAGGTTTTAAATGTGCGAATTGTTTGTGAATATTACAAGTCCAACAGAAATGTAAAGATAAATTACTGAGGGATGAAAGTTATTGGGACAATGTATCTGGCCTCCCAATTGCGAAGTCCTCCATTGGCAGTAGGAAAGATCCAATCCTCCAAGATGTAATCCTCTTCACCATCTTCTACCACATTAACCTCTCGGTTGCTAATCTTCAAGGGTGGCCCTCCAGCACGGGCACGGCGTACAGCCTCCTGAGCACTTGAAGTGAACCCTAAACCAAACTTGTCAGATTTATACGGAGTATCCGAAAGTTGCCCCCAGATGGTGCATCCTCCTTCCTCTACTACTGCTTTGGCATCCTTTAGAGATGACATCCGGAGCGGAGGTCTTGTAATCTTGGGAATCTGGGACACCTCTTTGGTCATTGTTACCTCTTGGGGTACCTTTTCAAAATGTTGAAAATGAGTTTCAATGAACTCTCCGTCCAATTCCACATACCTGGAGGAATTGAGGTGGCTAATCATATATTCTTCCTCTCCGTGGACAGTGATAATTTTTCCCTGGACCGGATATTTCAGCATCTGGTGTAGTGTAGAGGTGACAGCGCCGGCATTATGGATCCATGGTCGTCCTAGCAGACAGGAGTAAGAGGGGCGGATGTCCATTACATAGAAATTTGAGTTGAAAGTTTGAGTCCCAACCTTTATGGGGATATCCACCTCCCCGTGCACCATCCTCTTTGAGCCATCAAATTACCTTACGACTATGTTACTGGGTTTCAACGTTAGCCCTTCGCATTCTAGTCTATCGAGAGATTTCTTTGGTAAAACATTCAAAGATGAGCCAGTGTTCACCAAGACATAGGCCAGAGTTATGCCTCTACATTCCACGGAGACATGCAACTCCTCGTTGTGCTTTCTTCCCCTTGGTGTCAAATCAGCATCTGATAAGCCTAGGCCATTATCCGCTGTCAAGCTGGCCACAAAATCTTGAAATTGGTCAGCAGACGTCTCTTGAGGCACATGGGCTGTCTTTAGGAACTTCACCGGGGCTTTCGCATGCGCCTCGGAACACAGTAGCAATGCCAGCATGGAAATTTTGGAGGGAGTTTACCCCAACTGTTCAACGACGTCGTAGTCACTCCTCTTTATTATTTTCAGGATCTCTTCCATTTCCTTCTTGGAGGTTTTAGGGATAGTCAATGGTTGAGCCTTCGTCCGGACAGGCTCTACTTGAATATTTTTTCCTCGAGTTTCAGCAGCAGGAGTGTTGGTAGGAATGACAGAAGGGGTTGTATCATCTTCGTTAACAGGAGCACTTGCAGGGATGATTATCGGTACGGAAATAACCTTTGGAGCAGCCACGGGTCCAAAAATTGCCTTTGGGGGGGGGGGGGGGGGGGGGAATTTCTGGAGAGAAGATTCTACCTCTTCGAGTAATATTACTGGTTCCAGCAATATTTCTAATGTCAGAGTCTTCTTCTTCGGAACTTATTTCTTCGGCGGCTAACCCATCTTGTTTGATGCCATGGTAGTAGATGTCCCCACCATAATTCCACGGCACAGTTTTGTCTGATTCATACGGGACTAGCCCAGGCATTGTGATTATAAGAGGAGTAGTTTTTGGAACCGATGTAATTCTAACGGGTCTTTTGGAGACCCTGGAATAATTGGCGGAGATGGTGATGATTGAAACGTCTTCAACAGGAATACTTTCGAACAGGATCTCTTTCTTGTCTATCAAGCGTTGAATGCCTGTTTTCAACAAAGGGCAAACAGTTGGTGAGGATAAGCAAAGGTGGCAGTCTTCATTACAGCCTGGGAATACACCGACTTTCAACAAGTTTATCTTAATGATTGGGAGTGGAGTCACGAGTTCATCAACTGTGGTAACAAACAAAACTTCTTCAATAGCATTGGTGTTATGACCATGTCTGGGCATAGGAGAAGAAATGACGTTTGGCTTCTCGGGCGCATCAAACTCAATTTCTTTCGCCTCTATAAGGTCTTGAATTTTGTTTTTCAAGGCCCAACAGTTGTCAGTATCGTGACCCAGACTTTCGGAATGATATGTGCAACGGCCATTTGGGTGATAATGAGGGGATGTTGTGTTGGGGTTTTTTGGAGCTTCTTTTAAAGTTTCCAAATTGGATTTTAGAAGATGCGGTAATACTTAGGACAGAGTCATATTGGTTCTGGTGAATTGCTGGAACGGCCTTTCCACCCTTGGTTGATTACTTCTTGGTTGATTAGATGCAAGCTTTGGGATTATAACAGCCCCTACCATTGGTCGGCGTTCAGCTCTCCCTTGGTTCCTTTGTGGATATACAGCAGCTACTTCTTTCTTCCCAACAAAAGGCTTCCTTACAGCTGTAGAGGCAGATGAATCCTTCTGAATCTTTCCACTTTTTATGCCAGCTTCCACCCTTTCTCCATTTAGTATTAACTCAGAAAATCCTGCAGATGAGCTCCCAATCAGATGGTTAAGGAAAGGGCCCGATAGAGTGCCTAAGAACATGTCCACCAATTCCCTTTCAGATAGAAGGGGTTGCACTCTCCCAGCTATATCTCTCCACTTCTGCGCATAATCCTTGAGACCCTCATTGGAAGCCATAGCCATACTCTGAAGTTGAGTACGGGTAGGCACCAAATCGGCATTATATTGATATTGCTTGTAGAAAGTTGCGGCAAGATCTTCCCAATTATGGACGTTGGCTCTTTCCAGTTGGTAAAACCAGTCGAGTTGTGTTCCAGATAGGCTATCTTGGAAAAAATGCACCCACAAGTATTTATCAGCGGAGTGTGGTTGGATCTTTCTTACATATGATCGGAGATGCATCTTAGGATATGACACCCCATTATATTTTGCAAACAAAGGCACTTTGAATTTTGGAGGAATCACGATCCCTGACACTAGTCCCAATTCTTCAAAGTCTAGACCTAGCACCTTTCGTATTTCCATAGTGCTCAAACGCTCTTCAAGATGTCTGTACTTATCATCAGCTGGAGGATACTGTTCCTCAGAGTATTCTTCCTCTTCTTCCTCCCCTTCAGATTCTGACGGGACCTCTATTTCCTTTCCTTTCCCCTCTCCTTCCCCGAATGTTGTAGCAAAATTCAAGGTTATTCTAGTCTGTCCTTGAAACCTTCTTCCCATGTTTAAAACCCTAGTGACTTTATTTGTCTTCTTTTTCCTTTCCTCAGCCAGCAGAGTCTTCAACTCTTCTTGCCCCTTGGCTAGGGTCATGAGCAACTGTTGAAACTGTGTGTTCTGAGCTTGGAGATCTTTGACTGTCTGTTCAAGATCCATCTTACTGAAATAAACAATAGAGAGATGAGGAAACTCGTTGCAAAAGACTTGTTTATGTTATGATGAATGATATGTGCATATGCAATGTTTTCAAGGATTTTAAAGATTCAAGTTCGTTTTAGACAAAAGGAAACACAAGTTATATTAATAAGATAAAGTTTGAGTACATCAATGCCCCTTGGGAAAAATAATACAAAACTCTAAGATAAAAAAGTAGTGCGCATCCTCTTTGGTGCAATGTAGGCGTTTAGAGTCTGCTCCTCATAAAGTAGCCTAGTGAGTTCCAAAACCTTCTTCTCGCTTGCTTAGAATTGGGCTTCCAAAGTATCTCTCTCTCCTTTGAGATGTATCTAATCCCTTTGTAGGTCTTCAAGAGATGTAGGCATGTCAGGATGTAGGATAGTGTATGGAACTTCTCCCTCCTTAACAGGCTCAATAATTACCGGAAGAATGGAAGGATAAGGCATCGTAACACTTTGTGCACGAGTTCGTACCCATTTGAGGTAAGGCTCAAGAGGGATGGAATTCTTGTGCCCCAAAGTCTTTCTATCCACCTTGTTTAGCATCCTCCAAGCTCGGATGAATCTCTGGCAAAGACCTTGACCGTCGTTGTCGTAGTCGAATACCAAGCCTTGAATCAGCATCCCATGTGGGCCATCCCTTCGGGCATAACCAAACTGTCTTAGAACTAAGCATGGGTTGTAGGTGATGCCTCCCCTAATGCTAAGTAGAGGGACATTAGGGAATTCCCCACAACGGTCAACAATGATAACATTCTCTTTGGATTGAGAGCACCAATGAATATCTGAATGTTTGAGCGTCATTAACCTTTGTGACCACCTTAATCCTTTCTCATTCTTTAAGACTGATTGGGGAAGATGAGAAATAAACCATCTTGCCAGGAGAGGAGTGCAACACATAAGGAAACCTCTTTTCCTCATTGTGCGAGTGTGAAAAGAGTGTAGGATATCCCCTAGCAATGTAGGCACCGGATTACATGACATGAAGATTTTGATGGCACTCACATCTATGAGTTGGTCAGGATTGGGGAACAAGACCATCCTCAAAGGCTTGCAAGTCTAAGGAATTCCAACAGCTTTGGGCTTTCTCAAACAGGAACTTTTCTAAGAAGCCTTTGACACCACTTCTAGTTTCCCAATGAGTTGTGACATCAGACGAGTGCAAGTGCAGAGCTTGAGCAATCTCTTCTGGCTTTGGGTCTCTTTCTGTACCTTTGAAAGGTAGTTTATTGAGAATGGGAATCCTCAAGAGTTGGGAGAATTCTTTCAAAGTAGGCACAAGCTGATAGTCGGGAAATGTGAAGCAATGGTGCAAAGGATCAAAGAATTGAAAGAGCACCTTCATCATATCCTCATCTGTGTTGGAGGTGACCAAGTTAAGTAGACGACCATGCCTCTCGGTGAATGGAGAGTTCTCAGGGATCCTTGAAGCTAGCTCCTTAAATTGTGGAGGAATTCTTACAAGGTTGACTTGGATAGTTTTCCTGCGAAATGAATCCATATCCTACAAAACAAGAACAAAGATGAATCTCCAAAATCCTTGAAATGGTTAGTAGATGTATATGATGTTTATGATGTCCATGATGTTATGTACAAGTATGCATACATAAGCAAGACAAACAAGTTCTTAGTTTAGGCTTGCATGGGGTTTTATAGGTAAGTACCCTCTTGAAGTTTAGTTGGCTTAACCTGTCCTAGCAATAGTAACCGGGTTCTAAGGAGCTCAATATCACTGGATTGTTTCCTTGGTCATTGTTTCAGCTCAAGCCTCTTTAATGGCGACCAAAATATCCCAAGAAACCAAACCTCAATGAGTTTAATATCGAGTATCTACCAACTTCGGACTGCACCAAATTCGGTCATCTCACTACATCCTAAAGGGCAAGTTGGTCAAGTAAAGGGTTCTAGAAGTTCATTAGTGCTTCATGACATCACTCAGCAGCCCCGTATTCTCTTTGATTAACTTAAAGGCTACCGGTACCCACAAATATGTCACACTAACATAGTTATTGCTTAGACCATGTCGGTATACCCCGCACAGTTTCCACAATGTATTTTCTATTTACCTATAATGTATCCCAAATCCGGGTAGAGGATTTCAAACCCAAACAAAGAACCATAATGTAAAGCAAACAAGTCAAACAATGTAAGCAAATAAATGTGATCTAACCCTAAGGTAACCCCACTTTTAAGCATGTCCCTAGCAGAGTCGCCAGTTCTTTGATACGGTGGGAGAACTGACTTGAGGTTTTGCATTTGTCTTCGCAAATGTTGCGGTTTAGCAAGAGTCGCCACCGACTTTTCTTTTATCCAAAAAAAGGAAAGGTGAAAAAGCACAGGAAAGACCTTTAGAGATGTTTTTGAGTTCGGGGGATAGATTATGAAAAGGGAAGGTATTAGCACCCTTTTCATCCATGGTTTGTCCATGGGCTCTTAGTTATTCGCTAGATCATTTGCTTTTGTTTGAAAAGTGTGCTTTGTATGGTTTTGAAAGTATTTTTGAAAATGGAACTCCGTAATGGTTCTAGTCTCTATAAGAACGTATACAAAGTGTTTGTTTCGAAAATAGTTCAAAGACGTGTTTGTGAGATGTGTTTTTGAAAGTATTTTGAAAATGTAACTTGGTAATGATTCTCGTTTCTATAAGAACGCATACAAAGTGTTTATTTCGAAAATGTTTCAAAATGGAAGTGTAGGTGTATAAAAATGTTTTTGTTATGAGCAAGCGAGTAACTAGGAGCGAATCTACCTACTCGAAAGGTCTTAAGTGTGCTCTTCCTTCTCTTTTAGATGTTGCTATCTTACCATTGTTTTGGTAAGAAGCCCCATCGTTGGATGTGAATGGACGAGCATTGGGTCATCGTATGACCATGATAACAATGTTGTGAGATGACTTAGCACTTTTTCTTTAGGGACTAAGATCATTTTGAAAGGGAAGTTTGATAGCGTCATCGAGGGACTATGATCTTGTATTTCGATTGTTTTTGCTAAGACATCCCACGTGCATAACATGACCATTTTTGTAAGGCAACAATTGGAATAACCCTAGGGGTGCATGTGTGAATAGTGTTTGATTGCATGCATTTGTCTTTGAATTTTGGTGGTCTATTTGTCAATTTCAGGTCTTGCCATACACACCCTAATTACTAGCATTTACATTTGGAAGCGATAAATTGCAGAAATGTAAAGTCCTACGCTATTACAATATTTAGGGGATGGGGATACATATTTATGAATAGGGATTGCAAGTAAAAATAAGTCCTAAATTACTATTACAACCATATTGAAATGCATAAGAATGTACAAGAAAATATGAAATAAACTTGTCTTGTTTTAAGAAACTATTTTTGGTCTTTTGTTTTAAGAAATGAAATAAAGTGTGAAGAAAATACTTTCGATGTTTGCTGATTAATGCAAAAATAATAAAAAAGGAAAAAGAATCAGCGTGTCGCTGACAAAATGAAGTCAGAGGTTCTGACCTTGGCACGCTGCAAAACAGAAACCTGTTAGTGAAAATGTATAAGGTCAGAAGTTCTGAACCCATTGGGAACACAGTAGTTTTCAGAAGTTCTGATACCACTGGCAACAAAACAAGCTTCAGAAGTTCTGATACTACTGGCAGCTAAACAAACTTCAGAAGTTCTGAGATCACTAACAATAAAGCATGCTTCAGAAGTTCTGATACCACTGGAAGAACTTGGTCTTTCTCTCTCTATGCTAGTCAGAATATCTGTAATTTTGTTATTTCTCCACAAACCAAAAGACATGCATAGAACAGTTATAGCAGGTGTCATAGCGTTTCAGAAATAGGAAATATCATAACTATAAATCAGAGGCACGTATCAATTTGCTAATCCTAATTCTGATTTTAAATTCCTTCAAGAGGTTCTCAACTGATTTATTCCCTACTTAGGAAGACAAGAGGCATGAAATCTCAGAATATGTATGGCACCAAAAACCTGATATCTACATTGTATCTGAGCATGTAAATCTGGTAATGCTTAAGTAATATGGTGAGGGTCAGCAGAAACTTACCTTGCAGCTGGAAGAAGTTCTGTGAACCGGAGTTAACCTCAACTCTGATGAAGCTCTGAACAGCTTCTTCACGTACTCAGTAAGCTGGAAGTTTTCAACTTCTAGGGATGGCGAAGAGGTGATGTTCTGATTTCTTTGAGTGGATGGATGGAAAGTGTATAGCAATATGAACAAAGAAGTTTAGGCAGTTTCCAACGTGTGGATCAGAAACTGTGTGAATGTTTTTTTATTCAAGAAATAATTGAGAACAAGTGGAGTTTTGAATGCAGGGAATCAAAAGTTAATGAGGTTTTATGTGTTGTGTTTTACAGTTCTTGGAACTCTTGGAATTTTGGCAGGGATTCAAGGCTTTTCTTTCTCAAAATTTTGACCTCTTTCACAGATTTTCCCCGAGCCTTCTCAGTGACCAATGGTGTTCTATTTATAGGCAAATTTATGTGTTTGAAATTTCAATTAGCACCAACATCATACGCTACATGCTGACTTGCTCTTGAAGAAAGTTCCAAAAAGGTGTGATAGTTGATAGTTTTTTAGCTTAGGCTGGATTAGCAAGCAGGGATTAAGGAAAAGTGAACCCACAAGCAAAAAGTAGCGCATGGACCCTTACCTAATTCTGTACAAAAGTATTTCTACACTACACGTGGAGAGATCCTTTGGATAAAGACTCAAAAGTGGTTGTGAGCATTAATGAGCATTAAATGATTATGAGATTTGTCAAAATCAGAAATCCTGTAATGTGAGATTTTGCATCATTGCCTAATTCTGGATCAAAAGTTCCACTTAGGACAAATATCCAATTTCTGAACTTTGTACCTTGTTTCCTCAGCATGTTCTGAAGGATTCCCCAGGTTTTCCAGTAACTTTCTTTGATTTACCTTTGAAAACTCTGGATTATAAGTTCTGTTTTAGCTTAGCATCCAATCTTCTGATCCTCTTACCTTCTAGCTCCAGTATGTTCTGAAGGAGCCTTCAGGCTTCGTATTACGCTTTATTACCTTCTTTGCATTACCCTAGAAAACTCTTATTGAACTTGTGTAAATGCTGCAAAGCCATGTTCTGACTGAAGATTATATGCTGAACCATGTTTAAAACTTCTGACTGCACCTGCCTGGAGGCTGGCTCAGAAGTTCTGAAGTGTCATTTTTCTTAAATACTTAGAAAAAAATCCCAAGTATTTAGAAATTTTGCTTTTCCATAGTAAATTTGGCTTTTGAACTTTTTGATGAAACATACTTCATATGCTTTGATGAAATATGATTCTTGAGATTTGATGTTGATCCAAAAGTCAAAGTTTGACCTTTTAATGTGAAAATGACTATTTTGCCCTTGTAGGCGACTTTCTTGAAAAATTTGTAATTCAAAGCTCGGGATTAGATGGAAGTAAACCTGAGGATCCAGGGTGATTTCTTTGAGAAAATGAGAGGGAAAATTTTGGGGTACAACACCCCGGAATTTCATAATGATAGGCACATCGAGCATTCGGGTTGTAGCGGGGAGAAGCAGTATTGGGGTTTTGGGGAGCTTCCCTTAGAGTCACCAGATTGGACTTCAACAGATGTGGCAAAACTTGGGACAAGGTCATGTTGATCCGGGTGAATCTTCTCATGGGCGCCTCTGGCCTGCATTGATGGTTTCGTTGTTGATTTGATACAGGATTGGAGATCATAACATCCCCTACTGTCGAACGATGTTCAGTTTTGTTTTGATTCATGTGGCCATAAGCAACACTGACCTCCTTCTTTCCAGTGAAGGGTTTCTTCATCATGCTTAAGGATGCATCCCTTTGAATCTTTCCACTCTTAATACCAGCTTTTACCCGCTCACCAATCGTGATTAGTTCAGTAAATCCAGCCGAAGAGATTCCGATCAGATGGTTGAAGAATGGACCAGACAAAGTGCCCAAGAACATATCCACCAACTCTCTATCAGATAAAGGGGGATGGACTCTTCCTGTGAGATCCCCCCATTTTTTGGCATAATTTTTGAAACCCTCACCAGCACCCATAGACATACCTTGCAGTTGTGTTTGAGTTGGAGCTAGTTCAGCATTATATTGGTATTACTTGTAAAAAGCAGCAGCCAAATCTTCCCAATTGTGAATATTGGTTCCTTCCAACTGATAGAACCAATCCAACCGCGTCTCTGACAAAATTTCTTGGAAGGAATGTACCCATAGGTTCCTATCGGCAGTATGGGGTTGAATCTTCCTGACGTATAACATTAAATGCAGCTTAGGACAATAGACACCGTCATATTTTACAAATGTAGGGACCTTGAATTTCTGCAGGATAACCACCTCGGAGTCAAGTTCTAGCTCTTCAAAATCCATCTCGGGTACTCTCTGAATCTCCATAGCATTAAAGCGATCCTCCAGCTGTTTGTATTTATCATCAGCAGGAGGATAATGTTCTTCAGAGTAGTCAGCTTCATCTTCCTCAGACTCTGGATTGTCATTTCTTTCCTTGTTCTTTCCTTCTTGATTATCTCATTCACCCGACGAGGTTGCGAAATCTAGAGTTCGCTTGGCTGGTCCTCTGAACCTTCTTCCCAAATTCAAAACGCCTACTATTTTCTTCGCCTTCTTCATCTTATCTTTGATCATAAGAGCCTTCAGGTCCTCTTGTCCTTTAGCCATAGCCAAGAACATTTGTTGGAATTAAGCATTTTGTGCTTGAAGATATTTTACTGTCTGCTCAATATCCATCTAACTGAAATAAACAGTATAAAGATAAGGAGACCTGTTGTAAAAAACATGTTTGTGTGATGAAGAATGAAAGTGCATATGCAAATGATTTCAAGGAAACTAGGAGATTTAAATTTGCTTAGACAAAAAGAAATGCACATTGTATTAATAAATCAGAGTTGATTACATCATGCCTCTCGGGGCTTACAATGGAAGAAATTAAATACAAAAATAAAACTCCTAAGACAAAAAGGTCGAACGCATCCTCTTCGGTGAAATATAGGCGTTCAAACTTCGCTCTTCATGAAGTTGCTTCGTGATATCCAGAAGCTTCTTCTTATTGGCGTAGAATTGATTCTCAAAGATGTCTCGTTCTTCCTTGAGCTGGATCCAAGACTTTTGCAACTCTTCGAAGCTTGTTGGCATATTAGGATGAAAAATGATGTGAGGCTCGTCTTCTTGATCAACAGACTCTGAGATCACTGGCAGGATAGCAGCGTATGGCATCATAAGACTTTGAGCATAAGCTCACACCCATATGAGGTAAGGCAACAAAGGGATAGAGTTTTTTCATCCCAAGGCACTGCTATCGATCTTCTTTACCATTCCCCAAGCGCGAATGAACCTTTGGTGATAACCTTGCAGATCATTTGAATAGTCAAACACAATACCCTAGATGAGTATATCGTGGGGACCATCCCTCCGGGCGTAGCTGAACTGACGTAGGGCCAAATAAGGGTTGTAAGTGATGCCTCCTCTAATACCAAGGAGTGCCACATTATGGAACTCTCCACAGAGATCAATAAAAGAAATATCTTCTTGAGAGCGAGGGCACCAATAGATATCAGAGTGAGAAAGGGACATTATCCTTTGATTCCACCTTAAGCCTAACTCATTCTTCATTACTGATCGGGGGAGGTGCGAAATAAACCACCAATAGATCAAAGGCGTACAACACATAAGAGTCCCTTGTTTCTTCATGGTAGGAGTGTGGAGTGAATGTAGAACATCTCCGAGCAATGTAGGCACTAGATTGCGAGCAAGGAAGATGTTGATGGCACTGACATCTATAAACTGGTCTGAATTGGGGAACAGAACCAATCCATAGATCAAGAGAGCTAAGACATCCTCAAAGTCATGGTAACTCATATCATCTAAGAATATATGAGCTTTCTTCATTAGAAAATTTGCAAGGAGGCCCTTAACTCCACTTCTTCTTTCCCAATTAGATTCAATGTCAGATGGTTTCAAATGCAAAGTTATGGCAACCTTTTCAGCAACTGGATCCTGTTCTAAACCGGTGAAATATACTTGCTCCAATATAGGTGAACCAAGTATCTTGGAGAATTATTCTAACCTAGGCACCAACTAGTAATCTAGAAACGTGAAGAAATGGTGTTTAGGGTCAAACAACTGGAATAGGACACTCATCAGACCTTCGTCAAACCCGGTAGTAACCAAACTGAGCAAGTGACCATATCTCTTGTTGAATGATGAGCTCTCAGGAACTCTCAGGACCAATTCTTTGAGCTTGGGAGGGACCTCTACAAAATTGATTTGGATGGTCTTTCTGCGAATTGAAACCATGCCCTACAAAACAAAAGGAAAGATAAATCTCCAGGCCCTTGAAATGGTTAGCGTGTATGTCATGATGTTTATGATGTTATGGTTGTGCTCTAAAATCACAGATATATCAAGCAAGTCACGCAAAAGACCCTAGGTTAAAAGGATTGCACAATTTTTTAAAGCTAAGTACCCTCTTGAAGTTTAGTTGGCTCAACTTTTCCTATTAATAGTAACAGGGTTCTAAGAAGTCTTATATCACTGACCTTTCTGTTAGGCATTATTCTAGCTCAAGCACTGAAGTATTGCAGCCAGAATATCCCAAAAGTCCAATCTCAATGAGTGTAGTATCGAGTATCAACCAAACTTCAGTTGGAACCAAAGTCGGCCATCTCGCTACTTTTTAATGGCTTAGGATGAGTCAAGTAAAGGTTATAAAGGTCAGCTAGCGGTTAATGAAACTATAAGGAAGCCTAATGTTATCCTTGACTGACTCAAGGAAAATTAGTACAAGCCAGAGTATCACGCTAACATAGCTATCACTTCGTCCATATCGGTCTATGCCGTATAGCTTCCATGATTTATTGCTACTTACCTAAAAAGGTGCCCCAGATCATGGTATAGGATCTTTAACATATCCCAAACAAAGACCCAAAATGTAAAGCAAGCAAGTCAAGCAAAGAAAGCAAGTAAAGGTGATCTAGCCCTAAGGTAACCCCACTTTTAAGTAATGGTCCTTAGCAGAGTCGCCAGTTCTGTAATACGGTGGGAGAGCTAACTTTGGTGTTTTGCGTTTGATCATAATTGTTGCGGATAGCAAGAGTCGCCACCGACTTTTATTTTATCCAATAAGGAAAGGGTGAAAAGAACAGGAAAGACCTTTGAAATTATTTTCTTGAGTTCGGGGGTAGGTTATGAAAATGGAAGGTGTTAGCACCCTTTTCACCCGTAGTTCTCTACGGGCTCTTATTTGCTTGCTAGATCACTTGCTTTTGTTTTGAAAATGTGCTTGTGGTGTGAGTTTTGAAAGTATTTTGAAAACGTCTTTGTAATGTTTCTTGTTTCTATAAGAACGCGTACAAAGTGTTGGTTTTGAAAATAGTTCAAAAGAGGTGTTTGTGGAATGTGTTTTTGAAAGTGATTTCGAAAAGTGTCTTTGTAATGATTCTCATTTATATAAGAATGCGTACAAAGAGTTTTGTATTTTGAAAATGTTTCAATTTGAAAGTGTTGGTGAAAAAATGTTTTTTTTGTGAGCAAGCGAGCAACTATGAGCGTCCTACCTACTCAAAAGGTCTAATGTCCCTCATCCTTTAAATGTTGCTATCTTACCATTGATTTGGTACGAAGTCTCATCATTGGATGTGAAGGTACGGGCATAAGACGTTTTTATAGTCATAGAAGGCAACCTATGGGACGTTTGAGCAATTTTCATTTAGGGACTAGATCGTTTACCGAAGGCAACATTGAGGGTCATCGTGGGACTACGATCTTTTATCGAGGGTCTTTTCTAAAACGCCCATATTCGAGGGACATGACTATTTTTCCGAAGTAATAAGTGAGATTACCCAAGAGGTGCATGTGTGTATAGTGTGTTTGATTGCATGCATCTTTGTTTTTAAATTTAAGGTTATCTACTAGTTGGTTTTATCTTGCCATACATCCTAATTACTAACATTTGTACAAAAGCAATAAAAATGCAGAAAAATAATCCTACACTATTACAACCATATTGAATAGCAAGAAAATATAAAGACAAAATAAAATAAAGAAATTAAAATGGGATTTTTCGATTCAGGCAACAACACTCTCTGATTCTGCACTTCTTGGCTTCCTTCGATTTTGGCCTGGAGTCAGTAAGGTCATGTCTTTCGATTTCACCCTTTTCCCGCTTCTTTCTATTGGAACCTGGAAGTCAGCGTGACCATCCTTTTGGCTACTTCTTTCGTTTGAGACCTGGCAGTCAGTGTGGACATCCTACTGGCTACTTCTTTCGTTTGAGGCATGGGGTCAACGTGAGGTGCACTCTTTGCCTCAGGCTCCTTGCTGCCTCATTCGACTGCAGGAATGCTAGGCCCTCAGGTTGAGATTCGAAAGGCTTGAGTATTTAGCCAATCTAAGGATACAGAGAACCTGTTTTAAACTTTTAAACATGCAACATTCAAGTGTAACTTTCAAAATCTACAGGCCAGAGGTTAGCACAAGATTATTGGGTCTCAAAATCCAAAGTCTAACTAGTCAGGGTTGAGACTTTCAACATATAGGCAGTCAGGATCGAAGGTTAAAGCATGGTCAAACTCCCTAGATGAAATATCTACATTTTCTCTTTATTGGTATGCACACATGATATTTAAATGAAATAGTTCCAAGTTTAGAGAGAACTTACCTCTTGAAGCGCTAAAATTGAAGGAAACTGCAAGTGACTTCCTTGGTGGTGAATGGAAGTTCGTTGGAGTCTTCCTGAGGCTAGTTCAGTTACTACCTTGTTTGAACAGTCACTGAATTGAAGGAGGGTATATGAGTGAATCGAAGGTTACTCTATAACAGGTAAGGGAATGAATCAAAAGATTATTATATTGTGGTTGGGGGAATGCGTTGAAGGTTAGTTATCTGGCCACTAGAGAAGTGAATCGAAGGGTTCACTTAGTGTATCAAGGGGTCTGAGTTTTTTTAGGAGTGTTAGGAATATTTGAAAAAAAAATTTGGATGGATGTTTGAGAGTTTTGAGAAATTTCTCACAACAAGAGTTTTCTTGCAACTATCTAGAGGCCCCTAAGATGTATGGTGGAGGCTCATATTTATAGGTGATCTTGGCTGATATTTTAGGAGGGAAAACAAAAAGTTTAAACAAAAAGGGCATGTTGTGCTTGTAGCTTTCAAGGGGCAGTATTCGTATGCCAAATTGGTGCAAGAATAAGGGCAGTGTTGCAGGACTATTGTGCAACAGTTTTGGAGTGTTATGGCCAGTGTATCAGGCCTCAACTTGGAAGCACATGGGACTCTGGCCAGCAAGTAACTTTGGATATCTCATCCATTTGTTTTGACCCCATAGCTCTGTCCTTCGACTAGACTCCTTTTCAGACAACAACATTTCTTTTCAAGCCAAAGTGCTCTTCGAATGGCTCATATGGGTATCCTTTGAAGGGGCCCAAATAGGTGTCTTTCGACTAGGCCTTTTGTATGTTCCTTCGAATGTGCCAATTGTGAGTATCATAGCGCAAAAATTGTGCGTGTCGAAATAAACTGTTTCCAAGGGAGATACTGCCCAGTCGAAACTAACGTGAAAGTAACCAATGCTTTGTGGCCGTCATTGCCTTGTGAATTCCAGCCATGGGGGAGATTTTTGCCTTGTGTATTCTGGCCTAAAGGGAGTCTTGGTTTTTGTGAGTCGAAGGGATCATGCAAAGGGAAAATGGCCTCTGAATCGAAGAAAAGATTTTAGGAGGCTATTGCTTTATGACTCCAAGCAAACACGCAAGGAGCTTTTGCTCAAATGAAAGGTGTAACCAAAACTTGCGTTGAAGGGGGGCACATGCCCCAAGCGAAAGATACATGCCTGAGGTCTAAATGCCCAAACGAAGCTTGCAACAAAGGAGGGCCATATTCCCCAAACGAAAGAGGCATGCAGGAGGCAAAATGTGCACTCGAAGGAGACCAGAAAAGAGGCATTTGCCTCCTGAATCGAAGGACATCAGCATGAGGCTTTTTTCCTTGTGAATTGAAGCTAGTTGAAGATAAGTGTTGCCTTGTCGAAGCTTGCAACAAGTTGTTTCAAAGGGAGACTTTGGCCTTGTGTGTGCTAGCATGGTGAGAAATTTTGCCTTGTGAATTTGGAAAGCATGCAGGAAAGAGGCTATATAGCCAAACGAAAGATGTATACAAATCTTGCACAAAGAGACTAAAATGTTCAAATGAAGTAGGAATCGAACTTGTCCAAAAGAAGTCTAGTTCCCAAACGAATCAGAAAACAAACTTTCCCAAAAGAAGTCTAGTGCCCAAACGAAGGGTGTAACCAAAGCTTACATCGAAGGAGCCAAAGTGCCCAATTGAAAGATGTAGAATCGAAGGAAACTTGTTTTTTTCTTCAATTTTTTCAAAAAGAATATTTTCATCTGTTTTTCCCTTTTTAGAAATTTCCTCTTTAACTTGATTCTAAAAAATCCAATTGTATTTGTGTAAGCTTGAAGTTTTGAGAATCCTTGTGAGAAATGCTTTGAGAAATGATAGGGAAAATTTTGGGGTACAACAGGACCCAAGAAGCTGTGCGTTCTAAAGAAATAGATAATCTATGTTACAAATATCCTTAGTAGCGCAGTTAGGACACCAATCATGGTACTTGGACTTTGGCTGCTCACGACACATGACGGGAAGAAGACATATGTTCCAAAGCCTGGAACTTAAGCATGAAGGCTCTGTAAAATTTCGTAGGTGATCAAAAAGGGAAGATCATTGCTCTGGAACGATATGTAATGGTTCTCTCCCTTCTATTACTAATGTTTTGCTTGTTAAAGGATTAATGCATAACTTGTTGTCCATAAGCCAATTAAGTAACAATGGTTATGATATAATCTTCAGTCTAAATTCTTGTAAGGCTGTTAGTCAGAAGGATGGCTCAATCCTTTTCAATGGAAAGAGAAAAATAACATCCATAAAATTAGACTTTCTGATCTTAAAGAGCAAAATGTAAAATGCCTTATGTCTGTTAATAAAGAGCACTGAATTTGGCATAAACGTTTAGGCCATATTAGCATGAGAAGGATATATTACCTAAATAAGCTTGATCTTGTCATAGGCCTTCCTAATCTGAAGTTCTCTTCGGGAGCTCTTTGTGAAGCATGTCAGAAGGGTAAGTTTTCAAAAACTTCTTTTAAAGCGAAGATTGTTGTTTCTACTTCAAGGCCATTAGATCTTCTGCATATTCACTTGTTGGGACCAGTGAAAACTGCGGCAGTTAGTGATAAGAAGTATGTATTGTTCATTATTGATGATTATAGTCGTTGGACTTAGATTAAGTTTCTTAGACACAAGGATGAGTCACATTTTGTGTTCTCTACCTTCTGTTCTCAAGTGCAGAATGAAAAGAATTTTAAAATTTTCAAAGTCAGAAGTGATCATGGTTGCGAGTTTGAAAATAAAAAATTTAAAATTTTTTTTGATGAAAATGATATTTCCCATGATTTCTCCTACCCTAGAATTCCACAGCAAAATGGAGTTGTAAGGAGGAAGAATAGGACTTTGCAAGAAATGACCAAAACCATGATCAATGAGACTAATGTGGTAAAGCACTTCTGGGCAGAGGTAGTTAACACATCATGTTATATTCAAAGAAAGATCTCTATAAGACCTATTTTAGGTAAGACTCCTTATGAATTATGGAAGTACAGAAAACTTAATATTTCATATTTTCATCCTTTTGGATGTGACTGTTTTATTATAATCACTAAGGAGAATCATAACAAGTTTGATTCTAAGGTATACAAATTGTGATACGGTGGGAGAACTGACTTGGGTGTTTTGCATTTGATCGCAAATGTTGCGGTTAGCAAGAGTCGCTGCCGACTTTTCTTTTATCCAAAAGGAAAGGTGAAAAAGCACAGGAAAGACCTTTGAGATTGTTTCTTGAGTTCGGGGGGTAGATTATAAAAAGGGAAGGTATTAGCACCCTTTTCATCCATGGTTATCCATGGGCTCTTAGTTACTTGCTAGATCACTTGCTTTTGTTTGAAATTATGCTTTTTGTGGTTTTTGAAAGTATTTTGTAAAGAGTCCATTGTTTAGGCAATCTTTGTAATGTTTCTCGTTCGTAAGAATGTATACAAAGATGTTTGATCTTTTGAAAATGTTTTCAATTTTTCAAGATGTTTGAAAGTGTATGTGATTGTTTTGAAAATAGCAAGGATGTTTGTTTTGAAATGGAGCAAGTAATTAGGAGCAATCTACCTACTCAAATGTCTTTCTTGTTCATTTTTCTTTTCCTTTGACATTCTTGTCTTACCATTGATTTGGTAAGTAACCCTATCTTTGGATGTAAACGGGACGGGCGTGGGTCATCGTATAACCATGGTTAGCAATATTTCAAGGTATCTTAGCATTTTTCTTTAGAGGATAAGAAAATTTTGAAAGGCAACTTAGATAGCGTCATCGAGGAACTATGATCTTGTATTTGCTTGTTTTTGCTAAGATGCCTTACATGGGTAATATGGTCATTTTGTATAAGGCAACCAAGTAGGGTAGCCCTAGGGGTGCTTGTGTGCAAGTTTATTATTTTCATGCTTGATTTTGTCTTGAATTAGGTTTTTCTATTTGATTGATTTTGTTCTTTCCATACAAACCCTAATTACTAGCATTTGTATATAAAGCGATAAATTACGGAATTTAAAGTTACTACGCTATTACAATACTTGTGGGAGAGAGTATACAATTTGTGAATGGGGATTGCAATAATATAAACCTAATTAATCTATTACAACCAAATTGAATAAATGTACAAGGAAATGAATAAATATAAAGTACAAATGCAAATGGAAAGAAAAGATTTTTGTTTGGATTTTTATATGAAAGGGGTTTTAACCAAAACCTAATTAGAGAAAAATAATTAATCAAAATTAAATTAACTTAAACTAATTAAGAAAAGAAATTAATTAAGAAAAGATTTTTGAATAAAACCCTAATTCTATTTAGTTGATTAAAAGAAAATAAGTTTAGAGAAAAAGTATTTTTTGTATTTTTGCCTTGAAAATAATATATGGTGTTGTAAAATATTTTTGGCCTTTTTTATATTATATTAAAATAATATACTTAAATAGGTATAAAAGAAAATAAATAATAACCTAGTTTTAATTTAATTTACAAGATAATTAGTAAAGATAAATAAAGTATGATGAATAAATATAATTTTTTGTGTGAGAAAAATATTTAAATTATATCAAAACATAAATCTACTATTTTTATATTTTTTATGATTTTTTTAGTATTTTAGAAAATAATTTTAAAGGAAAATGAAATAAATAAATAAATAAATACAAATGGGCCAGGGGGTGCCAAAACTAGGCGGTAAGTTAATCAGCAAAAACAAAAAAAGAGAGAGCCAGGCCCAAAGGGCCTAGCGCCTGCAAACAAAACAAATCAGAATTGTCAAAAAATATGAAAAATGAAAAAGGGTACCACTAGGGCTCGAACCCAGGTCCCATAGGTTAACAGGCGCGCGCTTTACCACTGGGGTGGCTATACATCCATTTATATAAACAAAACAATAAATATGTAAGGCAAATCAAGTCCTGATGACTTCATCTTCAACCTCCAGCCGGTGTACCTGTAACTTCTTCATTTCTCAAGAAAAATGGAAGATGACAAAATGAAAGTTGTTGCATTCTTCCTCACGAATCTAACCATGTAAATAACTAAAGCTAAAATTCAAAGATAAATGAGAATTTCTCTGGCCCTAATTTGAACCCTAAAAATTTCAGAAAATTCAACTCTAAAATTCTCTAAGCTAAGGCCATGTAAATGCAAACTATGGATATGTACAGCTTCGTGGAAATTAGGTCTACAGTTTATCTTCACAAATGCAAGCCTAATAATGCCTAAGTAATGAGATAGAATTTCAAGAAAAATACCTCAAAACTGGAAATCGTGAAATGCAAATGAGATTGATTCAAAGTGCTGCAAGGATCAGGTTAGCTTCCTTGAGGTCCCAGGAAGCTAATGCAATGATTAGCTTGAGCTGAAAGTGTCTGAGGAGCCCTGGAGAAGTCAAGTTGCAGACCCCTGTTTTTTAAAATGGAACTTGATGATGGAGGTGTTACATTTGAGCAAATGGACTTTGGATGGTTTTTATTTGATGTTTAGAAGCTTTTGGAAGTGAAAGGCCAAAGAAAGCACGAGGGGATTTGGAATTTGGTATGTAAAGTCAGAACTTGCACAACAATGGTGTTTTGAGATAATTTCTAGGTAGATTGAATTTGAGTTGGTTTTAGGGTATTCAAGCTCGTGTCATAGCTCACAGATAGTGCTTCTATTTATAAGCAACAAGTTTGGAGACTTGTTGTTGATCAGAATTTGAATTTGCACCCTTAAGCTAAACATGTGATTTTTTGAGAAAACAAGTTTCAATGTCTTGTGTACTTGCTAAGATAGAGTGGTTATGCTTTAAACACACTTGCTTCTGACTTTGTAGATGAAGTGTGATCATAGGGAACAAGTTAGAGGCTCAAGAGTGTACTTTATGCATAAGGCTTGCTTTACAAGAATGGTATTGTTAACTTTCTTCCCAAAATGGCAATGTGAATTGGATAAAGCTTAAATCACTTGGATTATAGCTCAAAATTTTATGTAATCCATTAATTATGTAGTGAAAAACAAGTTTGAGGGTTTCAAAGCAAAGATTATGCAGCCTAACATTGATTTGCATTTGTGTTCATCATAAAAATGACCTATAATTCAAGTTACAAAACACCAACTCCATCTCTTAGATTTTCCCTACTCAAGAATGATCTCAAGGAGTTCTTGGACATTTTTGAAATCTTGCAATGTGCTCTACAACTCATCTTTGAATTGATTTTGAATATTCCCCTTAGAACTATGTGAAAAATTGCCATGAAGTTAGGTCAAAAATCTGCCTAACTAGGACAAAATATCACTAAGTCTTTTTTAGTTCATGAGCATGTATTCATAAAATTATAACTTGAGATCCATGTACTTTTAGGAGAAGTTGTATGAAGAAAAGTTATAGATTTCATGGAGATCTATAACTTTTTTTTTGGAAGTTTCCTTTGAATCATCTTGCATCATAATGAAAAAGTTGCTCAAATTTATGAAAAAATAAGAAATGTTTGACACTTAGAAAAATTTCTAAGTTTAGAAATTTTGACTTTTCAAAATGAAATCTTGATTTCTTGATTTCTTGATGAATAAGTTTCCTATTTTGACATGTTTGGATGAATTGTGATATTTGGTGCTTAAATTTGACTAAAAAGTCAAAGTTTGACTTTTCAGTATACGGTTGACTTTTGATCAATTGACTGCAAAATTCATCTGTCAATCCAATGGATTTGCAATGTTTTGAATCATGTCATTAGGTAAAAATTATGAAATTGGACTCTTTAGATCATTCCTTAGACCAATTGACTATTTTCTAGGTCAAAAATCAGAAATTGCCCTTTCCCAGTCAAAACCCTAATTTTGACCATTTTGTCCTTTTGGAGATTTGATCAAATTTCTTGAAGAGTGGTGGTCCAAACTTGATAAAATGATACATATGAGTTTAAAATGTTGATTTGGATCAAAAATTATGAAATTTGATTGTAAATTAACCATAGTTGACTTTTTCCCTAATACAACTGACTTTTAGGTCAACTGCTCAGTTGCCTGATCAAAAGTGTGACCCAAGGCTTGAAACTTGGCATGAGTAATCTTGGGGGTCCATAATGATCCATGAAAGTCATATGGGACATTGGAAGTTTAAAAATCCTTGTACAAACTCAAACCCTAATTTTGGTCATCAGTGCATAAGGAGGTGTCTTGAGCTGATCAAACCCTAGTGCAGTCTTGAGCCCAAGGAGATCTTGTGAGCAAATTCTTGATAAGTGAGAGGGAAAATTTTGTGGTACAAAATCTGCCCCTGTTCAATCTTCTTAAGCCTGAAGAGTTAGATTGGCATGTTTTTCCAGTCGTGACTCGGAGGTGGAAGATGATTGGACACTAGAGTGCCCAGAAATTTGCACTCGGTGATGTGATGGTTGAGGGAATGGGCTTAAAGATGCCATTTGAAGAGGTGATAGAAAGTTTTTGGAGATGGGCTTGTAGATGCCATCCAAGAGTGATTGTTGGTATTGTAACTTTTAAGCTGGAAGAATGAGTATCAGGATGGCGTCCGTGTCTGGAGCGTGTCTGAAATGTATCTGGGAGCTGATTATCATAATGGCATCCGTGTCTAGAGCGTATATGAACTGTATCTGAAAGCTAGTTTTGAATGAGTGTCAGAATGGCATCCGTGTCTGGAGCGTATCTGAACTGTATCTGAGAGTTGAATCTGAATGGGTATCAGAATGGCATTCGTGTCTGGAGCGTATCTAAATTGTATCTGAGAGTTGAAACTGAATAAGTATCAGAATGGCATCCGTGTCTAGAGTGTATCTGAACTGTATCTGAGAGTTGAAACTGAATGAGTATCAGAATGGAATCTGTATCTGGAGTGTATCTGAACTATTTCTGAAAGTTGAATCAGAATGAGTATCAGAATGGTATCCGTGTCTGGAGCATATCTGAACTGTATCTGAAAGTTGAAACTGAATGAGTATCAGAATGGAATCTGCGTTTGGAGCGTATATGAACTGTATTTGAAAGTTGAATCTGAATGAGTATCAGAATGGCATCCGTGTTTGGAGCGTATATGAACTGTATTTGAAAGTTGAATCTGAATGAGTATCAAAATGGCGTCCGTATCTGGAGCGTATCTGAACTGTATCTGAAAACTTTGATCATTGTTAATGGTAGATGTTAACCTTATCCTGAAAAGGGTAAAATGTTAGCTAAAATGCAATGTTTATGTTGTATGAAATGCATAGTATAATGCTTTCGTGTTATCAATGTTTATGATATATGGATGCAATGTATGCGTATGTGAGCTAGTTTGCTGCATTGTTGTTGGATTGGGGAAAATAAATCCCTGACTGTTGTTGAGGATATGGAGTATAATTCTTCATGTTGAGAAGTCTAAGTGTTGATGAATTTCTTCTTAGAGAAATAAACTCTGTTGTAAAGGAAATGCCATGTACTACTTGTAAAATCCTGTTGTGAAATCCTAAGAAAATGAACGACTTCTACCGGGGATTGATAATTGGAAGCCCGTTCCGCTGGGAATTAAACTGCAAACTGTTGGGGATTTATAGAAATAGCTTAGATATATTTCCCTACCTCTTAAAGCCATTAGTAATTGTCTTTTTATTTTGTTTATTTGTAAACAATTAATTATGTTCAAATGCATATGTTCAACAATGAATCATTGGACGTTTTTGTAAACAAAACACAAGAGTAAAGAAAAACAGATAGTTTTGCACTTTCAAAGGGATATCTTTGTATTGACTTTGAGTAAGTATTTATACAATGATACAAGCATTCTAGTAAGATAATGCTGTCATAAAAAATGAAAATTTTGATATAAAGAAAGGATAGATATGTGCAATAATCCCATGGGGGTACCATTCTGCTATAGCCTTTGTATCTCTGAGCATCTTGTCTATTTGTTGCCTCGTCCGAAGATGATTGAATTGATCAGAACCTCTTAATTTGTTAGTTGAAGCCAAAGGTTATCCGTAAGGTGATCCAACGGGGCATAGTCATACGTTTTAATTCCCTAACTTTTTCCTGGATCGCCCTTTCGGGTTTTCAGTCCACCAGGATACCCTTTCTTGCCCAAGTCGCCCTTTCGGGTTTTCAACTTGCCGGGTGTATCCCTAATTTTTTCCCTAACCTTTTGGTTCGTCGGGATGCCCTTGTGTGATACGGTGGGAGAACTGACTTGAGGTTTTGCGTTTGTTTTCGCAAATGTTTCGGTTGAGCAAGAGTCGCCACCGACTTTTTATTTTATCCTAAGGAAAGGTTAAAAAGCACAGGAAAAACCTTTGAGATGTTTTCTTGGTTTCGGGGAGTAGATTATAGAAAGGGAAGGTATTAGCACCCTTTTTATCCATGGTTATCCATGGGCTCTTAGTTACTTGCTTAGATCACTTGCCTTTCATTTTCAATTGTTTGAAATGGTGCTTTGTGTGTGTGTTTGAAAGATGTTTTGAAAAAGAGGCCATCGTTGTGGCAACCTTTGTAATGATTCTTGTTTGAATGTATACAAAGGGGTTTGTCTTTTTGAAAGGTTTTCAATATTTTGAAAGTTATTTTGAAATTGTTTGTGGAGTGGATTTTGAAAAGTAGGCAAGTGTGTTTTGCAAGATTTTTGATCAAGTAACTAAGAGTTGTCTACCCTATTTTACTCAAAGATTTTTCTTATGTTTTCTAACCCTTTTAACAGTGTTGTTTCACCATTGTATTTGGTGAACAACCTTGTGTTAGGATGTAAACGGGACGGGCGTAGGTCATCGTATAGACCATGATAGCAGCTTTGCAAAGTATCTTAGTATTTCTTTTGAGGGACTAAGATCATTTTTGTAAGGAAACTTTGGATAGCGTCATCGAAGGACTATGATCTTTTAATTTTGTTTGTTTTACCAAGATACTTTGCATGCGTAACATGGCCCATTTTTGAAGGCAACAAGTGGATGTAACCCTAGGGGTGTTAGTGTGCAAGTGTATTTTATTGCATACAAGAGTTTATCTTTGAATTAGGATTTTCTATTTCATTGATTTTATCTTGCCATACACACCCTAATTACTAGCAATAAACGGCAGAAATATAAAATCCTACGCTATTACAACAATTAGGGAGTGGGGATACACATTTGTACATGGGGTGGTTCAACGAGAAAAATAGACAAGAAAAGAAAATAACAAAAACAAGATAGAGAGAAAGAGAGAGGGAGCCAGCGCGCTGCTGAGAGGTCATCAGAAGTTCTGACTCAGGCCCACTGCCAGATGATCAACCTTTTGGTTAAACTGTATGAGTCAGAACTTCTGACTCTGGCACCTGCAAAACAAAAACCTGTTAGTGGGAAGATCAGAAGTTCTGACCCCCATGCGCTGCAAGACAAAAGTTTGTTAGTGGGGAAATCAGAAGTTCTGATCCTGCTGGAAATACAATAATTCTCAGAAGTTCTGATATTATTGACAGCAAAACAGGCTTTAGATGTGCTAACGTCAAAGTCAGCACTTGGCTTTTCCCTGTGTTAATCAGAACATCTGCAATTTTGTTATTTTTCCACAAAACAGAAAACATGTTTGGGACAACTTCAGCCACTGTCAAAGTATTTCAGAGGACAGAACCAACAAGGTCACAGGCAGGTTCTATGCTGGCTCACTTCCTATCTAAACGTTCTGAGGTATGAAAATCCTCAGAACACAAACAACAGCAACATGATATTTACATTATGTTTATTTGAGCATGCAAAGTTGATGATGCTTAGCAGCGTGATGAAGGTCAGCAGGTGCTTACCTGGCTGTTGGAAAAGTTTATGGATGAGAGCTAGCTTTTGGCTCTGATGGTGTTCTGGACAGGTTCTTTTTGAAAGGGGTAGATGAAGGTGTATGTATATGTAGGGTCAGAGGTTGAAAGGGTGTTCTTTAGTCACAAAGAAAACTGGGTATTGATGAAGTTTGGAAGTAAGAAATTCAAAGTTTATGAAACACTGGAGATTTTGGTAGAGTTTCACAGCACTTTCTTGCTAAAGATTTCTGTTTCTCTTCTAGCAATTCTTCTATTTTTTGGACGCCCTTTTTCAGTGGACAATGGTTCTCTATTTATAGGCCAAGCTCTTGTGGATTTCTTGAACATTAAAGACGCCAACAGAGGTTGAATTGTTCTTTGAAAGAAATTCCTGGGAAGTTGTGATAACAGATAGCCTTTCAGCCTAGGCTGGAACAACAGGCATGGATTGGGGAGAAGTGACCTCTTAGGTGGATGGTGGCGCGTAGACCCATGCTTGAACCTGCATAAAGGCGTTTACCAAGCCACACGTGAAGGGATTACTTGGATGAATTTTCAGGAGTGGTTGGGAGCATTAATGAGCATTAAATGGTGATGAGACTCATCAACACCAATATTCTGGTAATAGAAACAAAACTTTGAACCAGCAGTTCTGTTTTACCAAAAACAATGTAAACCATGCTCTAGTCTTGGCCTCCTATTGTCTTAGCAAGTTTTGGGGATTCTCTTGACTTTCTGACACGTTCCTTGGATTTGCTTCTGGAAATCCTGGGCTTGGAGATTCTGTGTCAGTGTAACACCCATTTTTCTGACCTTTTCATCTTCTAATTTCAGCCTGTTCTGAAGGAGCCTTCATACTTCCTTGCTCCTTTTGCATTCCTTTAGCAAACTCTGGCTGAACTTGCGTAACTGCTGAGAGAGTCATATTCTGTCTGAGGCTTACATGTTGAACCACGTTTGCAACTTCTGACTGAGTTGATGTAGCTGCTAAAGAGCCAGTTTCTGACTGCATTGAGTCAAGCTTGCAACTTCTGACCGTTGAGCCAAGCTTGTATCTTCTGACCGTTTCTGTCTGGAGTTTGGTCCAGAAGTTCTGAAGCGCTAATTTCTTCTTAAACACCCATTTTTAGAGAAAAATTCCAAATGTTTAGAATTTAATTTTTCTCAAGATAAAAGCATTTCCTTTAGAGCTTGTGTGATCATTTTGCTCTTGTAAATGATTTGCTTGGGCAAAAAATGATAATTCAGGACTTGGATTTGTTTCAGAGGGACTCTGAGAATCCAAGATGATTTCCTGAAGAAAGAGAGGGCAAATTTTGGGGTACAACACCTTGTTTTGCCTAGGTATGTCAACCTAGCGGGTCTCTTATGCGTAGTATCTTTTGGCTATGTCCGTGTTTGCAAGATGCGGCAGGTCGTCGCCATCCATGGTGGTTAAGATCATTGCCCCACCAGAGAAAATGTTTTTGATTACAAATGGTCCTTCATAGGTAGGAGTCCATTTGCCCCTAGGATCACCTTGTGGCAGTATGATGCGTTTGATCACCAGATCTCCAACTTGATACACTTGGTGTCTGACCTTCTTATTGAAAGCATTGATCATCTGTTTTTGATACATTTGACCATGGCAAACAGCAGTAAGTCTCTTCTCATCAATCAAGTTTAGTTGATCAAGTCGAGTCTGCATCCAATCTTCTTCATTCAGCTCTACATCCTTCATAATTCTTAGAGAGGGGATCTGAACCTTAATAGGCAAGACGGCTTCCATGCCGTAAACCAGAGAATAGGGTGTTTCCCCGATTGATGTGCGAGCTATGGTACGATACCCAGTGGAGAACAAATGGTAACATGTCATGCTAGTCTTTGTATGTGACTGTCATTTTCTGTATGATCTTTTTAATGTTTTAACTTGCGGCTTCGACAGCACCATTCATATTTGGCCGGTAAGGGGAAGAATTGTGATGCTGGATCTTGAATTGCTCGCACAAGGCGGTGATCATAGTGTTGTTGATATTTGTACCATTGTCAGTGATGATCCTTTCCAGGATACCGTACCGGCAAATGAGATTTTGCTTGGTGAAACAGGCAACAACATTATTGGTAACGGAAGCGAAGGAAGTTGCCTCCACCCACTTTGTAAAATAATCAATGGCCACTAAGATGAAGTGGTGTCCATTAGAGGTCGTTGGCTTGATTTCCCCAATTATATCGATTCCCCACATAGCAAAGGGCCAAGGAGCTGTCAAAACATTCAGAGGAACCAGAGGTACGTGCACCTTGTCATCATAAATCTGACACTTATGGCATGTTCGAGAGTGTTGATAGCAATCTACTTCCATGGTAGACCAGTAATAGCCTGCCCGTAGGATTTTCTTTTCCATCGTATTCCCACTGGAATGGGTGCCAAAAGTGCCTTCATGCAATTCAACCATGATCCTTTCAGCTTCAACCTTATCTACGCACCGAAGTAACACAGAGTCATGATTGCGTTTGTACAGGATGTTGTTACTAAGGAAACATTTAGCAGAGAATCTCCTTAAGAAATTCTTATAATTGATTGAAGCTCCTTCTGGATATTCTTGAACCTCGAGATACTTCTTGACTTCGTGAAACCAAGGTTGGTACACTACTTCTTCAGTATTAATCTCGTGACAGTGCGCTGGTTCCTCCATTCGTTCGTTGGTGATCTGGGGAGCCTCGTTATCCCAATTAAGTTTAAACATAGATGAAATTATGGCTAGAGCGTCTACTAGTTGATTGTCCTCTCGCGGGAAATGCTCGAAGGTAATCTTATCAAAATGTGGTAGCATTATCAAAACATGTTCTTTATAAGGGATAAGGTTAGGGTGTTTGGTGTCCCATTCCCCTTTGATCTGACTGATAGCCAAAGCTGAATCTCCGAATACACTCAAAGATTTGATCCCTAGGTCTATGGCAGCTCTGAGACCAAAGATGCATGCTTCGTATTCCGCCATGTTGTTTGTACAATTGAAGCAGAGTCTTGCGGTAAAAAGAGTATGATACCCTTCCGGAGATATGAGTACAACACCGATACCATTTCCAAGTGCATTGGATGCCCCATCGAAGAACAGGGTCCATCGTGATCCTTGTTCAGGTCCGTCATATGGCCTGAATTCTTCACAGTTATTTACTGTCATGATGTCTTCATCTGGAAATTCGAACTTCATGGTTTGGTAGTCTTCTACATCTTGGTGAGCAAGGTGATCAACTAATACACTGCCCTTTATTGCTTTTTGGGTAGTATATTGTATGTCATATTCTGTCAGGATCATCTTCCATCTCGCTATTCTCCCGGATAGAGCAGGTTTCTCGAAGATGTAATTTATCGGATCCATTTTAGATATCAACAAAGTAGTATGAGTCAGCATATATTGTCTTAGCCGGCGAGCAGCCCATGCCAGAGCGCATCAAGTTTTCTCGAGCAGTGAATATCTGGTTTCACAGTCGGTAAAATTTTTGATCAGTTAGTAAATAGCATGCTCTTTTCGGCCAGACTCGTCATGCTACCCTAATACACACCCCATTGAGTTTTCTAAAACAGTCAGATACATGATCAATGGTCTTCCCTCGACTGGTGGCATCAACACAGGAGGCTCTTGTAAATATTCTTTGATTTTGTCAAAAGCAACTTGGCACTCGTCATTCCATTTGACTACTTGATCTTTCTTCAACAATTTGAAGATTGGTTCACAAGTAGCTGCCAGATGAGAGATGAATCTGGAAATGTAGTTCAAACGTCCTAAGAACCCTCTGACTTCCTTCTCAGTAGGAGGAGAAGGCATCTCTTCTATTGCTTTTACCTTGGCAGGATCTACTTCAATACCTTTGTTGCTGACGATAAAGCCTAGGAGTTTACCAGACCGTACCCCAAATGTGCACTTGTTTGGATTCAACCTTAGTTTATACTTCTTCAGTCTCTCAAACAGTTTTTGTAAGTGATCAAGATGCTCTTCTTCTGTTTGAGATCTGGCTATCATGTCGTCCATATAGACCTCTATTCCGTGATGTATCATGTCATGAAATAGAGCTACCATGGCACACTGATAGGTTTCCCCAGCATTCTTCAGTCTGAATGGCATCACCTTATAGCAGAAAGTGCCCCACTGCGTGACAAACGTTGTTTTCTCCATGTCCTCAAGCGCCATTTTGATTTGGTTGTAACCTGAGAAACCGTCCATGAAGGAAAACACTTTGTGTTATGTCGTATTGTCAACTAGAATATCAATGTGGGGGAGTGGAAAATCATCCTTAGGGCTTTCCCAATTCAAATCTTTGTAGTCCACACACATTCGTACTTTGCCGTCCTTTTTGGGCACGGGAGCAACATTGGCAACCCATTGGGGATAAGAGGTGACATCCAAGAATCCAGCGTTGAATTGCTTCATGACTTCTGCTTTAATCTTTTCTGACATATCAGGCCTCATGCGGCGAACCTTTTGTTTTACTGGAGGACAATCCTCTCTTATAGGCAGACGATGTACCACAATATCTGCATCAAGTCCTGGTATGTCTTCATACGACCAGGAAAATACTTCAACATAATCGTGTAACAACTGAATCAGACGCTCCTTGATACTGGGTTTCAGATTGGCACCCACCTTGACCTCTTTTTTGTCTTCTTCGGTACCTAGGTTGATTGTATCCACGGGTTACTCGTGAGGCTGAATGGTTCTCTCTTCTTGTTGTAGTAGTCTGGCAAGTTCTCCTGGTACTTCATAATCTTCCTCACCTTCGTCTTCGGCTTGGTAGATTAGATTCTCAGAGTCACAAAAGGCCATAGCAGTATCGTTACCCATGGGATCCTGAATGGATGTATACCTGCATTGTGAGTGTGAGTGTGTGTAAGGGTATACCTATCCTTGAAAGAAATAAAAAATGTAAAAAGAAAAACAATGAGCACAAAATTTTGTATGCGAAAACTTCCATGATTCATTGATGTCAAATGAAAATGAGATAATAACCCTTACAAATGGACCATTGTGCCTGGGGTAAGACACAAGGTTTTAAGAGTGTGAATTATTTTAATATTACATATCCAACAAAATGTAAAGACAAATTACTGTGGGATAAAAGTGATCGAGACAAAATCTCTAGCCTCCCAATTGTTGAGCCATCCACTAAAAGTCGGGAATATCCAGTCCTCTAAGTCACAACTATCTTCATCATCTTCTACGGTGTTGACCTCGCGGTGGTTGATCTTCAGGGGTGGTCCTCTGGCACGAGCGCGGCGTACAACCTTCTGAGCACTTGAAGTGAAACCTAGGCCAAACTTGTCAGACTTATATGGGATATCTGGGAGTTTTCCCCAGATAGTGCACCCACCTTCTTCTACCACTGCTTTGGCATCCTTCATAGATGACATCCGGAGTGGAGGCCTCATAATCTTGGGAACAGCCTTGGTTACCGCCACATCTTGCGGGACCTCTTCAAAGTGTTGGAATGGAGTTTCAATAAATTCACCATCTAATTCCATATATCTGAAGGAATTGAGATGGATGATCATATACTATTCTTCTCCATGAACGGTGATAATCTTCCCTTGAATCGGATATTTTAGCATTTGGTGCAACATAGAAGTGACAGCACCAGCATGGTGAATCCACGGCCGTCCTAGCAAGCAGGAATATGAGGGACGGATATCCATTACATAAAAAGTTGAATCAAAAGTTTGTGTTCCAACTTTTATGGGAATGTCTACCTCCCCATGCACCATCCTTTTCGAGCTGTCAAAAGCCCTCACTACTATGTTGCTTGGTTTCAATGTCAACCCCTCACAGTCAAGCCTATCAAGAGCTTTTTTAGGCAATACATTCAGAGATGAGCCTGTGTCCACCAAAACATGAGCCAAGGTTGTGCCCCTACATTCAATTGAGACATGCAATGCCTAATTATGCTTCCTTCCCCTTGGCATTAAATCAGCATCTGAAAAACCTAGACCATTATCTGCAGTTAGGCTGGCTACGCAGTCTTGAAACTGATAAGCAGATGTCTCTTGGGGTACATGGGCAGTTTTTCAGGAATTTTACCAAGGCTTTTGCATGTGCCTCAGAACATAGTAGTAATGCCAGCATGGAAATTTTAGAGGGAGTTTTCCCCAGTTGTTCAACTACATCATAGTCTCTTCTTTTTATGATCTTCAGAATCTCCTCCATCTCTTTCTGGAAGGTCTCAGGGATAGCCAATGATTGAGCCTTCGTTCGGACAGGCTCAATCAGAATACTTTTACCTCGAGTCTTGGTTAACTTGGCAGCAGGAGTGTCAGTAGGAATGAGAACAGGGGTTGTAACATCTTTGTTAGTTGGAGTATTGGCTGAGATGATTGTAGGACCGGGAACAACTTTTGGGGGAGCAACAACGGGAATGATTACGGGTCTAGAAACTGCTTTTGGGAGAGCAATTTCTGGAGAGAATATCCTTCCGCTTCGGGTAATCTTGCTAGTTCCTGCAATATTACCGATGTCGGAGTTGACTTTCTCGGAGCTTGAATCTTCGGAGACTGGCCAGTCCTGCTTGATACCATGGTAGTAAACATCCCCTCCATAATTCCATGTTATGGTTTAGCCTGACGAATATGGGACTGGTCCAGGCATTGTGATTATTAAAGGAGCTTCTTTCGGAATTGATGTAATTCTAACGGGTCTTTTGGTGGAGACCCTGGAAGAATTTGCAGAAATGGTAATGATAGAAACATCTTCAAAAGGAACAGGTGGAACAGAAGTTTTCTCGAATAAAATTTCTTTGTTATCTATTAGGCACTGAACTCCTGCTTTCAACAAAGGACAGCTGGTTGGTGAGGACAAACAGAAATGACCAACTTCATCATAGCCCGGGAACACACCAGCATTCAATAAGTTCACTTTAATAGTCAGAAGTGGGGTCATAAGTTCATCAACTGAAGTAACAAACATTTCTTCTTCAATGGCATTGGTATTATGGCCATGTCTGGGCATAGGGGCAGAAATGACATTTGGCTTTTCAGGCGCATCGAATTCAATCTCTTTTGCTTCAATGAGGTCTTGTATCTTATTCTTTAGAGCCCAACAACTATTAGTGTCGTGGCCGGGACTTTCAGAGTGGTATGCACAACGGGCATTGGGATGATAGTGAGGATATGTTGTGTTGGGGTTTTTCGGAGCTTCTTTCAAGGTCACCAAATTGGATCTTAGTAGATGCGGTAATACCTGAGACGGGGTCATGTTAATTCTGGTGAACTGCCTGACTAGCCTTTCCATCCTTGGTTGGTTATTTCTTTGTTGATCAGGCGCAGGTTTAGGGATCATCACAGCCCCCACCATTGGTCGGAGTTCAACCCTATCTTGATTTCTCTGAGGATAAACAACAACCACTTCTTTCTTTCCGATAAATGTCTTCCTTGTGGAAGCAGAGGAGGATGTATCTTTTTGGATCTTTCCATTCTTTATACCGGCTTCTACCCTTTCTCCGGTTAATATTAGTTCAGTAAAACCTGCAGATGAACTTCCAATTAAATGATTGAAGAAGGGACCAGACAAGGTGCCCAAGAACATGTCTACCAATTCTCTCTTAGATAGAGGGGATTGAACTCTTCCGGCCAAATCTCTCCATTTTTATGCATAGTCCTTGAAACCTTCATTGGAAACCATGACCATACTCTGGAGTTGAGTACGGGTAGGCGCAAGATCAGCATTGTATTGGTATTGTTTGTAGAAGGCTGCAGCAAGATCTTCCCAGTTGTGAACGTTGGCTCTTTCTAGTTGGTAAAACCAGTCAAGTTGAGTTCCAGAAAGACTGTCTTAGAAGAAGTGTAACCATAAGTCTTTGTCAGCGGTATGGGGCTGGATTTTCCTTACATAGGATCAGAGATGCATTTTTAGACATGAGACTCCGTCATACTTGGCAAACACAGGTGCTTTGAATTTGGGAGGAATGACAATCCCCGACACTAACCCCAATTCCTCAAAGTCCAAGCCAGGCACTTTTTGGATTTCCATCACACTCAAACGCTCTTCGAGATGTTTATACTTGTCATCAGCTGGAGGGTATTATTCGTCATAATAGTCTTCTTCTTCCTCTTCCTCTTTTGATTCTGACAGGACAACTGTTTCCTTTCCTTTCCCATCTTGATTGTCTTTTTCACCGGATGTTGTTGCAAAATCTAGGGTTCTTCTTGTCTGCCCATGAAATCTTCTTCCCATGTTTAGGACTCCGGTTACATTCTTTGTCTTCTTTTTCTTCTCCTCAGCTAGCAAAGTCTTCAACTCTTCTTGTCCTTTGGCTAGGGTCAAGAGAAACTGTTGAAACTGTGTATTCTGAGCTTGGAGGTCCTTCATTGTTTGCTCGAGATCCATCTTACTGAAATAAGCAGTAGAGAGATGAGGAGACTTGTTGCAAAAGACCTACTTATGTTATGATGAATGGTATATGCATATGTAAGGATTTCAAGGATTTCAAAGATTCAAATTTGTTTTAGACAAAAAGGAAACACATGTTATATTAATAGATCAATGCCTTTTAGGGCAAAATAATACAAAAACTCTAAGATAAAAAGGTAGTTTGCATCCTCTTTGGTGCGATGTAGGCATTCAGAGTCTGCTCCTCATGAAGTAGTCTAGTGAGTTCCAAAACCTTCTTCTCGCTTGTGTAGAATTGGGCTTCGAAAGTATCTCGCTCCCCCTTCAGTTGTATCCAATCTCTTTGTAGGTCTTCAAGAGAGGTGGGCATATCAGGATGTAGGATAGTGTATGGAACATCTCCCTCCATGACAGGTTCAATGATTATCCGAAGAATGGAGAGGTAAGGCATCATAAGTCTCTGAGCACGAATTTGTACCCATTTGAGGTAAGGCTCAAGAGGGATATAATTATTGTGCCCCAAAGTCTTACTATCCACCTTATTCAACATCCTCCAAGCTTGGATAAATCTCTGGTGAAGACCTTGATCGTCGTTGTCGTAGTCAAATACCAAACCTTGAATCAGCATCTCGTGCGGGACATCCCTTCGGGCGTAACCAAATTGTCTTAAGGATAACCAGGGGTTATAGCTGATACCTCCCCTAATGCCGAGTAAAGAGACATTAGTGAATTCTCCACAATGGTCGACAATGATAACATTCTCTTTGGATCGGGAGCACCAATGAATGTCTGAATGTTTGAGCGTCATCAACCTTTGTGACCACCTTGAACCTTGCTCATTTTTCAATACAGATTGAGGAAGATGCGAAATAAACCATCTTGCCAAGAGAGGGGTACAACACATAAGGACACATATTTTCCTCATTGTGAGAGTGTGAAAAGAGTGTAGGATATCTCCTAGCAATGTAGGCACCAGGTTGCGGGATATGAAGATTTTGACGATGTTGACATCTATGAGTTGGTCAGGATTTGGAAACAAAACCATCCCATAGATTAGGAGAGCCACAATTTCCTCAAAGGCTTGCAAATCCAAGGAGTTCCAATAGCTTTGGGCTTTCTCGAACAAGAACTTTGCTAAGAAACCTTTCATATCACTCCTTGTTTCCCAATGAGTTGTGATATCATATGAGTGCAAGTATAGAGCTTGAGCAATCTCTTCTGGCTTTGGGTCTCTTTCCGTACCATTGAAAGGTAGTTGATTGAGAATGTGAATCTTCAAGTGTTGGGAGAATTCTTCCAAAGTTGGCATAAGTTGATAGTCGGGAAATGTGAAGCAATGGTGTAGAGGATCAAAGAACTGAAAGAGAACCTTCATCATATCCTCATCTGTGTTGGAGGTGACCAAGTTAAGTAGGCGACCATGTCTCTCGGTAAATGGGGAGTTTTCAGGAATCCTTGAAGCTAGCTCCTTAAGTTGTGGAGGGATCCTTACAAGGTTGACTTGAATAATTTTCCTACGAAGTGAATCCATATCCTACAAAACAAGAACAAAGATGAATCCCAAAATTCTTGAAATGGTTAGTGGATGTATATGATGTTCATGATGTTATGTACAAGTATGCATATACAAACAAGACAAACAAATCCTTAGGTTTAGGCTTGCATGGAATTTTTATAGGTAAGTACCCTCTTGAAGTTTAGTTGGCTTAAACCTTTCCTAGTAATAGTAACCGGGTTCTAAGGAGCTCAATATCATTGGTTTGTTTCCTTGGTCATTGTTTTAGAACAAGCCTCTTTAACGGCGACCAAAATATCCCAAGAAACCAAATCTCAATGAGTGTAGTATCGAGTATCTACCAACTTCGGACTGCACCAAAGTCGGTCATCTCACTACATCCTAAAGGCCAAGTTGGTCAATTGAAGGTTCTAAAAGTTCATTAGTGCTTCATGACATCACTCAGCGGCCCCGTATTCTCTTTGATTAACTCAAAGGCTACCGGTACCCACAAATATGTCGCACTAACGTAGCTATTGTTTAGACCATGTCGGTATACCCCGTACAATTTCCACAATGTATTGCTACTTACCTACAATGTATCCCAAATCCAGGTAGAGGATTCAAACCCAAACAAAGAACCATAATGTAAAGCATACAAGTCAAACAATGTAAGCAAGTAAATGCGATCTATCCCTAAGGTAACCCCACTTTTAGAATTTTCCCCAGCAGAGTCGCCAGTTCTGTGATGCGGTGGGAGAATTGACTTGGATGTTTTGTGTTTGATTGCAAATGTTGCGGTTAGCAAGAGTCACCACCGACTTTTCTTTTATCCAAAAGGAAAGGTGAAAAAGCACAGGAAAGACCTTTGAGATTGTTTCTTGAGTTTGAGGGGTAGATTATGAAAAGGGAAGGTATTAGCACCCTTTTCATCCATGGTTATCCATAGGCTCTTAGTTACTTGCTAGATCACTTGCTTTTGTTTGAAATTATGCTTTGTGTGGTTTTTGAAAGTATTTTGTAAAGAGGCCATTGTTTAGGCAATCTTTGTAATGATTCTCGTTCGTAAGAATGTATACAAAGATATTTGATCTTTTGGAAATGTTTTCAATTTTTCAAGATGTTTGAAAGTGTATGTGATTGTTTTGAAAATAGCAAGGATGTTTGTTTCGAAATGGAGCAAGTAATTAGGAGCAATCTACCTCCTCAAATGTCTTTCTTGTTCATTTTTCTTTTCCTTTGACATTGTTGTCTTACCATTGATTTGGTAAGTAACCTTATCTTTGGATGTAAACGGAACGGGCGTGGGTCATCGTATAACCATGATTAGCAATATTGCAAGATATCTTAGCATTTTTATTTAGGGGCTAAGATCATTTTGAAAGGCAACTTAGATAGCATCATCGAGGGACTATCATCTTGTATTTGCTTATTTTTGCTAAGATACCTTACATGCGGAATATGGTCATTTTGTATAAGGCAACTGTGATACGGTTGGAGAACCGACTTGAGGTTTTGCGTTTGTGTTCGCAAATGTTTCGGTTTAGCAAGAGTCGCCACCGACTTTTTATTTTATCCTAAGGAAAGGTCAAAAAGCACAGGAAAGACCTTTGAGATGTTTTCTTGGGTTCGGGGAGTAGATTATGAAAAGGGAAGGTGCAAGCACCCTTTTCGTCCATGGTTATCCATGGGCTCTTAGTTACTTGTTTAGATCACTTGCTTTTGCTTTTCAATTGTTTGAAATGGTGCTTTGTATGTGGTTTTGAAAGATGTTTTGAAAAGAGGCCATCGTTGTGGCAACCTTTGTAATGATTCTTGTTTGAATGTATACAAAGGTGTTTTTGTCTTTTGAAAAATGTTTCAATGTTTGAAAGTTTGATTTGGGAAATGTTTTGAAATTATGTTGTGAGGTGTGTTTGAAAATAGCAAGGATGTTTTTGCAAGTTTTGATCAAGTAACTAAGAGCTATCTACCATATTTTACTCAAAGATTTTTCCTAATGTTTTTAACCCTTTTGACAGTGTTATTTCACCATTGCATTTGGTGAGCAACCTTGTGTTAGGATGTTAAACGGGACAGGCGCGGGTCATCGTATAGACCATGATAGCAATTGTGTCAAGTATCTTTGGCAAATTTTTGAGGGACTTGATCATTTTGTTTAGGCAACCAAGATAGCGTCATCGAGGGACTATGATCTTTTGTTTTGTTTTTGTTTTGCCAAAGTACCCAACATGCATAACATGGCCCATTTTTAAGGCAACAAGTGGATTGTAACCCTAGGGGTGTATGTGTGTATTGTGTTTGATTTTCATGCATTTTGTCTTTGATTAGGTCAAGCTACTTGTTGATTTTGGATTTTTGCATACAAACCCTAATTCTCTAATCATGGCATAATTGAAAGTGTAAAGTGCGAGAATTAAAAGTCTAAGCTATTACAATATGATTATGGGGATGGGGGTACAATTTTTGAATGGGGGTGTATTTGACAAGGAATATAAACCATAGTTTACTATTACATCCAAATTGAATTCAAATGCATAAATAATAAATGGATAATATTTAAATAAACAAAATAAATAAATATATCAAATAACAAATGAATTATGCAAAAAAAGGTTTTTGTTTGTTTATGTATGTAAAAGTATTTAATTTAAAAAATAAATAAAAAATTAAAAGATTAATTTTATTTGTTTAAGGGTAAAACCCTAATTTCTTTAAGAAAATAAATACATTATATTATTTATATACAATAAAATATATTAATATATACAAAAATAAAATATACTTAGAAAAAGTATTTTTTAGTATAAATAATAATAAAAGTAAAAATGTAATATTTTGTATTTTTTTATTCTAAAGTATTTAATAAAATAAAAGTATATATTTATATATGTATTTTTTATATTAACTATGATAAACTAAAATAAAATATATACAAAAATTAAATATATTTAGAAAAATATTTTTAATAAAAATAAAGAATAAAAATAAAAGTATAATTTATATATTATTTTCAAGTTTTAATAAATAAGATAAAAGTATTTAAAATGTTTTCCATGTTGGAAAAATAAAAATAAAATGCAAAATAAATGTGAAAAAATTATGAAAATATTTTTGAGCATTTTTTATATTTGGAAATAAATAAATAAAATCAGAAATGAAAACAAAAATACAAAAATATAAAATAATGAGAAATTGGGCCAGGGGTTGCAAAAAGGAAAATGGGAGGTGCCAATAGTGAGCCAGGCCAAGCCCAGCCCACCACTTCATCTTCAACCTTCAGCTTTTGAAAACGCGCGCGTGCCCTGTTCAAACACCAGATCCTGTATACGAGCTCTATTGCAAAAACACATAACATCAAACTTGTAGATAATTTCAAGACGATTCCAACCATATAAACAACTTGTCTTAACTCTCAAAGACCAGAGAGAATTTCTCTGGCCCGAAAATCTGACCTAGTTTTTTTAGCATGTTCATGGATGAAATTCTCTTAGCACACTTAATATAAATGAAAACTGAGCATATGTACAGCTTCATGGCAATGAATACTACATTTCTTATTCACAAACCTAAGGCTATATGTTCCTAAATAGAGAGATAGGAAGTTGGGAAAAACTTGTTTCAGCTGACTTCGTGTAGGGAAATGTAGAGCTTTTCAACAAGGCTTGAGATGTCTGGGAGCTTGCTTGGACTTCACTTGACCTTCTCCAATAGCCTGCTTGCCTTGAATATACCTGAATCAGCTTATAGAACTCAACCTGCACAAGCTCAAAGTGAAAATGGAAAACACTGTAAATGGAGTTACAGTTGGTATTTGAGGTTTGGGATAGCTTGGATGAGTTGAATGGAAGGTGTTTGAAGCAACTTGGGGCAAAACGCACGAGCCAATTGAGCTATGGAACTCAAGTTGCAGATGCTGCCCTATTTTGCCAATGGAATGTGATTTCTGGCTATGGGGTGTTTAGAGGCCCAAGCAATCGTGTTTCTAGATCAAAGGGGTGTGAGAAAGATGTTCAAACTGTTTGCATAAGTTGATCTTGGTTGATGTTCCAGTTCTATGGTTTTGGACAAGTTTCTTGTTTTTGAAGTAAAATGTGGAAGTGATTGGAACATGCATGTACAGGCTATCCTTATGCTTTCATACCTTTCCCTTGGCCCCTCCAACTTGTAGATTTGATTAGCTGCAAAAGATTTGGATCAATGCTCAAGAAATCAGTTTTGACATAAAGCATGATTTAAGCAAAACATGGAGTGTGAAGTGGTTTAGAGGCCTGTAAACTAGTGTAAGGCATGCTGACTTGAAATTGCAACTTGTATGAACATGAATATGCCATGGATGAAAAGTGAGTTTTTGCCAACTTCAAGCCTCCGATTCTCCCTAACCACAAATGTGTTTGAGGCGTTCTTGGATAATTTGGAAATCTTGAAACATGCTCTATAATCCATCTTTGAAATGCAACTTGAGATTCCAAGTGGAACTATGTGAAAAATGGCCAAGAAGATAGATCAAAATCCTGCCAAAATTAGGGCAAAATTTCACTAAGTTAAAAGTTTTAGGGACCCATGTTCCAAAAATCATAACTTGAGATCCATGCTTATTTTGAGAAAACTTTGTGAATCAAAGTTGTATACTTTGTGGAGGACTACAACTTTCATGTTGGAGGTTTTGTTTGAATCCAATTGCATCATGGTGAAAATGTGGGGCAAAGTTAGGAAAAATTAAGAAAATTTCATAACTTAGAAAAATTCTAAGTTATGGAATTTTTCAACTTTAAACCCTAATTTGCAATTTTGGGTTTCTTGATGAACAAGTTTCATATTTTGACACATATTGATGAAAAATGACCCTTGGCACTTGGTTTTGACCAAAAAGTCAAAGTTTGACTTTTCAGTGTACAGTCAAATTTTGATCAGTTGACTGAAAAATTCATCTGTCAATCCAATGCAATTGTGATCTTTTGAACTTGTTGAATAGGTCAAGATGATGCCATAGAGTCCTTGAATCCATGCTTGAGCCTAATTTGCCATTGGCTAGGTGAAAAATCAGAAATTGCCTTTATACAGTCAAAACCCTAAAAATGACCATTTTGCCTTTTTGGTGATCTGATCAAATTTCTTATGGAGTTGTGGTCCAAACTTGATCAAATGATTCATATGAGTTCATAATGTTGATGTGGGTCAAAATTCATGAGGTTTGACTGTAAATTGGCTACAATTGACTTTTTCCCCAATACAGCTGATTTCTAAGTCAATTGTCCAATTGACTAGGCAAAAAATTGATTCAAGGCTTGAAACTTGGTATGGACAAACTTATGAGTCCAACATGAAGTATGAAAGTCACTTTGAGCATTGGAAGTCCAAAAATCCCTGTGCAAACTCAAACCCTAATTTAGGTCATCAATGCAAGGAGATGTCTTGAGCAGTGCAAAAACCCTAATCCTGTCTGGAGTTCAAGGAGCTTTGTGATGAGAAATGTTGATAAAATGAGAGGGAAAATTTCGGGGTACAACACTTTCCCCTGTTCAATCTTCTTGAACCTGAAGCATCAGAAAAACCAAGACCATTGTCGGCTGTAAGGCTAGCCATGCACTCTTGAAACTGATCTGCAGAAGTTTCTTGAGGCACGTGTGCCGTCTTTAAGAATTTGATCAAGGCTTTGGCATGAGCTTCGGAGCAGAGTAAGAGAGCCAGCATAGATATTTTGGAAGGGGTTTTCCCCAGCTGCTCTACGACATCATAGTCGCTCTTCTTAATTATCTTTAAGATTTCCTCCATCTTTTTTTGGGTGGTCTAGGGGATAACCAAAGTCTGAGCCTTCGTCCTGACAGGCACTTCTTGGATCCCCTTACCTTTATCGGTGGTGACAGTAGAGGGTTCAAATTCGGGAGTAACAAATTCTTCGATTATTGGACTTTGCACAGATGTCTTGACAGGCACAGAAGCTCTTGAGGGTCCGAAGACTGCCCGTGGAGGAGCAATCTCCGGAGAGAAGATTCTTCTGCTACGAGTTATCTTCCTTGTTCCTGCAATATTCCCAATGTCAGGAATTTCTTCATCGGAATTCTCTTAGACTGATTCAATCTGCTTGACACCATGGTAGAAGATCTCTCCTCCATAATTCCATGGTATCGTCTTGTTGGACTTATATGGGATAGGCCCCGGCATGGTAATCTTCAGCAGTACAAACTTAGGATCAGGCGTAATCTTAACAGGCCTTTTGTAGGTCTTGGAAAGATTGTTGGAAATGGTGATTATAGCAATGTCATTGACTGGAGTAACAAAGGTAACAGGGGTAACATGAGTGATAGTAGCAACAGGAGTTTTCGAAAAGAGGATCTCTTGGGTATCCATCAGGCGTTGGATGCCTGATTTCAACAGTGGGCAGTTGGTTTGCATGGTTGAACAGAAGTAACAATCTTTTTCACAGCCTGAGAATATCCCGACTTTCAACATATTCACTTTAACCATTGGCAACAGAGTCATTAATTCATCAACAGCGGTAACATGAAGATCTTCCACAACGGCATGGACATTATGACCATGTTTTGGCATAGGAGCAAATATCACATTAGGTTTTTCGCGAGCATCAAACTCTACCTCCTTGGCGTCTATCAAATCTTGGATCTTGTTTTTAAGAGCCCAACAGTTGTTGGTATCATGCCCTACACTGTCAGAGTGGTATGCACATTTTGCATTGGAATGATAATAAGGAGAAGAGGTATTTGGGTTTTTCGGCGCTTCTTTCAAGTTAGTAAGGTTCAGCTTTAAAAGATGAGGGAGGACTTGAGCCGATGTCATATTGATTCGGTTGAATTGTCATTGTGGCCTTTCTACCCTTTGTTGATTAGATCTTGGTTGATTGCTTTGAGGTTGATCTGATGAAGAGTTCTGGATCATCACAGCCCCCACCGTTGGTCGGCGCTCCATTCTTCCCTGATTTCTCTGGGTATGAATAGCAGAAACTTCCTTCTTGGCTGGGAAGGTCTTCTTGATAGCAGTGGAAGCGGAGGCATCCTTCTGAATTTTACCACTCTTAATGCCAGCTTCGACCCTTTCACCGGTCAGAATTAATTCGGTGAACCCTGCAGATGAGCTCCCGATCAAGTGATTGAAGAATGGTCCTGACAGAGTCCCTAAAAACATGTCAACCAGCTCTCTATCCGACAATGGTGGCTGCACCCTTCCAGCCAAATCCCTCCACTTCTGGGCATACTCCTTGAATCCCTCATTAGAGGCCATACCCATACTCTGTAGCTGAGTATGAGTAGGCGCTAAATCTGTGTTGTATTGATATTGTCGGTAAAAAGTAGCAGCTAAATCTTCCCAGTTATGAACATCGGATCTCTCAAGTTGATAGAACCAGTCCAATTGCGTACCCGACAAACTATCTTGAAAAAAGTGGACTCATAGATCCTTATAGGAAGAGTGAGGTTGGATCTTTCTGACGTAGGATCTCAGATGCATCTTTGGACAGGATAAACCGTCGTACTTAGCAAATATAGGTACTTTGAACTTGGGAGGAATGACGATCCCAGAAACCAACCCTAGTTCTTCGAAATCTAACCCAGGTACCCTTTGCAACTCCATGGCTGCCAACTGATCCTCAAGATTTTTATACTTATCATCCGCCGGAGGGTATTGCTGTTCAGAGTAATCTTCATCCTCTTCCTCTTCTTCTTCTTCGGCTTCAGATTTGGAGGGTATTGCAACCCCTTTCCCTTTACCAACCCCTTCGTCATACGTTGAGGGAAATTCCAGAACTCTCCTAGCCTGATGCTCAAATCTTCTTCCCATAGTGGCTACCCCAACTCTTTTCTTTTTCTTCCTTTCTGGTTCCTTCTCTTTCTCTAACAGTGCTTTAAGGTCCTCTTGACCCTTTTCTAAGGTCATGAGGAGTTGTTGGAATTGCGAATTCTGTGCTTGAAGATCTTTAACCATATGTTCTATATCCATCTCGCTGAAATAAACAGCAGAAAGATAAGGAACCCGGGTGTGAAGACCTGTTTATGCATATGATGAATGATATGTTATTCATGTAATGCATTCAAGGATTCAGAAATTCAAATTTGTTTTAAACAAAAAGAACACACGTCATATTAATAAGAAGAAATTTGTTAGTACATAAATGCCCCATGGGCAAAATATTACAAAGCTTCTTAATGTAAAAAGACGTTGCGCATCCTCTTTGGCGCGATGTAAGTGTTGAGAGTCTCCTCTTCGTGAAGCCGGCGGGTAAGTTCCAAAACCTTCTTCTCACTGGCGTAGAAGTTGGCTTCAAAAGTGTTCTGCTCTTCCTTGAGTTGTATCCAACTCTTTTGGAATTCTTCTAATGGTGTTGGCATGTCAGGATGTAGGAGGGTGTATGGAACCTCTCCTTTCTTAACAGGCTCTTTGATCACGGGGAGAATGTGGGGGTATGGCATCATAAGATTCTGGGCGCGGGTTCATACCCACTTGAGATAAGGCTCAAGGGGGATGGAATTCTTGTGCCCCAATGTCTTACTATCCACTTTTTTGAGCATCCTCCAAGCTCGGATAAACCTTTGTCTAAGTCCTTGAGCATCGTTGTCGAAGTCAAAAACCAAGTCAGGAATCAGCATATCATGAGGGCCATCCCTTCGGGCATACCCAAATTGTCTCAGAGCTAAACAGAGGTTGTAGGTAATGCCTCCCCTAATGCCAAGTAATGGGACATTAGGGAATTCTCCACAATGATCAATGATTATGGCATTTTCTCTGGACCGAGAACACCAATGAACATCAGAATGTGTGAGGGTCATCAACCGTTGTGACCACCTTAAACCCTGCTCATTCTTCAAGACTGACTGGGGAAGGTGAGAAATAAACCACCTTGCTAGAAGAGGAGTACAGCACATGAGAACACCTCTTTTCCTCATTGTTCGTGTGTGAAATGAGTGTAGGATGTCCCCAAGCAATATAGGCACAAGATTCTGAGATATGAAAATCTTGACAACATTCATATCTATAAGCTGATCAGGGTTTGGGAACAAGACCAACCCATAGACGAGAAGTGCTACAATCTCCTCAAAAGCTTGTAGATCTAGAGAATTCCAGCAGTCTTGTGCCTTCTCAAACAGAAACTTTTCCAAGAAACCCTTGACACCACTTCTGGTTTCCCAATGACCCTTGATATCAGATGGTTGCAAGTGTAATGCTTGAGCAACATCTTCAGGCTTTGGTTCTCTTTCTGTACCATTGTAGGGTAGTTGATGATGAATAGGAATTCTCAGGAGTTGAGAAAATTCCTCCAAAGTAGGTACTAGTTGGTAATCAGGGAATGTAAAACAGTGGTGTAGGGGGTCAAAGAACTGGAAGAGAACTTTCACCAAGTCTTCTTTAATGTTGGAGTTGACCAAGTTGAGAAGTCTACCATGTCTTTCACTGAAGAGAGAATTCTCTAGAATCTTGGAAGTAATCTCCTTGAGTTGAGGAGGGATTCTCACAAGGTTGACTTGAATTGTTTTCCTGCGAAGAGATTCCATGACCTACAAAATAAGAACAAAGATGAAGATCCAAACCCTTGACATGGTTAGTGGATGCATATGATGTTTTATGATGTTCATGATGTATGCACAAGCATATGTACAAGCAAGTCACACAAATTCCTAGTTTCAGGCTTGCATGAGGTTTCATAGGTAAGTACCCTCTTGAAGTTAGTTGGCTCAACCTGTCCTATAAATAGTAACCGGGTTCTAAGGAGCTCAATATCACTGGATTATTTTTTGTGTTCATTGTTTCAGTTTGGCCACTTAATTGGCGACCGAAATATTCCAAGAAAACAACCCTCAATGAGTGTAGTATCGAGTATCTACCAACTTCGGACTGCACCAAAGCCGGTCATCTCACTACCCTAATAAGGCCAAGATGGTCAAGTAAGGTTCTAAGAGTTCATTAGTGCTTCATGACATCACTCAGCGGCCCTGTATTCTCTTTGATTGACTCAAAGGCTACCGGTACTCACAAATATATCGCACTGATATAGCTATTGCTTTAACCTTGTCGGTATACCCCGCACAGTTTCCACAACGTATTGCTATTTACCTATGAATGTTTCTAAAAATCCGGATGGAGGATTCAAAAACCCAAACAAGAGAACCAAATGTAAAGCAATCAAAGCAAACAAGATAAGCATGCAAAGGTGATCTAAACCCTAAAGTTACTCCACTTTTAAAGTTGTCCCCAGCAGAGTCGCCAGTTCTGTGATACGATGGGAGAACTGACTTGAGGTTTTGCGTTTGTGTTCGCAAATGTTTCGGTTTAGCAAGAGTCGCCACCGACTTTTTATTTTATCCTAAGGAAATGTCAAAAAGCACAGGAAAGACCTTTGAGATGTTTTCTTGGGTTCGGGGAGTAGATTATGAAAAGGGAAGGTGCAAGCACCCTTTTCATCCATGGTTATCCATGGGCTCTTAGTTACTTGTTTAGATCACTTGCTTTTGCTTTTCAATTGTTTGAAATGGTGCTTTGTGTGTGGTTTTGAAAGATGTTTTGAAAAGAGGCCATCATTGTGGCAACCTTTGTAATGATTATTGTTTGAATGTATACAAAGGTGTTTTTGTCTTTTGAAAAAGGTTTCAATGTTTGAAAGTTTGATTTGGGAAATGTTTTGAAATTGTGTTGTGAGGTGTGTTTGAAAATAGCAAGGATGTCTTTGTAAGTTTTGATCAAGTAACTAAGTGCTATCTACCCTATTTTACTCAAAGATCTTTCCTAATGTTTTTAACCCTTTTGACAGTGTTATTTCACCATTGCATTTGGTGAACAACCTTGTGTTAGGATGTTAAACGGGACAGGCGCGGGTCATCATATAGACCATGATAGCAATTGTGTCAAGTATCTTTGGCAAATTTTTGAGGGACTTGATCATTTTGTTTAGGCAACCAAGATAGCGTCATCGAGGGACTATGATCTTTTGTTTTGTTTTTGTTTTGCCAAAGTACCCAACATGCATAACATGGCCCATTTTTAAGGCAACAAGTGGATTGTAACCCTAGGGGTTTATGTGTGCATTGTGTTTGATTTTCATGCATTTTGTCTTTGATTAGGTCAAGCTACTTGTTGATTTGGGATTTTTGCATACAAATCCTAATTCTCTAATCATGGCATAATTGAAAGCGTAAAGTGCGAGAATTAAAAGTCTAAGCTATTACAATATGATTATGGGGATGGGGGTACAATTTTTGAATGGGGGTGTATTTGACAAGGAATATAAACCCTAGTTTACTATTACATCCAAATTGAATTCAAATTCATAAATAATAAATGGATAATATTTAAATAAACAAAATAAATAAATATATCAAATAACAAATGAATTATGCAAAAAAAGGTTTTTGTTTGTTTATGTATGTAAAAGTATTTAATGTAAAAAATAAAGAAATAAATAAAAAGATTAATTTTATTTGTTTAAAGGTAAAACCCTAATTTCTTTAAGAAAAGAAATACATTATATTATTTATATACATTAAAATATATTAATATATAAAAAATAAAATATACTTAGAAAAAGTATTTTTAGTATAAATAATAATAAAAGTAAAAATATAATATTTTGTATTTTTTTATTCTAAAGTATTTAATAAAATAAAAGTATATATTTATATATGTATTTTTTATATTAACTATGATAAACTAAAATAAAATATATACAAAAATTAAATATATTTAGAAAACTATTTTTAATAAAAATAAAGAATAAAAATAAAAGTATAACTTATATATTATTTTCAAGTTTTAATAAATAAGATAAAAGTATTTAAAATGTTTTCTATATTGGAAAAATAAAAATAAAATGCAAAATAAATGTGAAAAAATTATGAAAATATTTTTGAGCATTTTTTATATTTGAAAATAAATAAATAAAATCAGAAATGAAAACAAAAATGCAAAAATATAAAATAATGAGAAATTGGGCCAGGGGGTGCAAAAAGGAAAAGGGAAGGTGCCAATAGTGAGCCAGGCCAAGCCCAACCCACCACTTCATCTTCAACCTTCAGCTTTTGAAAATGCGCGCGTGCCCTATTCAAACACCAGATCCTGTATACGAGCTCTATTTCAAAAACACATAACATCAAACTTGTAGAGAATTTCAAGACGATTCCAACCATATAAACAACTTGTCTTTACTCTGAAAGACCAGAGAGAATTTCTCTGGCCCTAAAATCTGACCTAATTTTTTCAGCATGTTCATGGATGAAATTCTCTTAGCACACTTAATATAAATGAAAACTGAGCATATGTACAGCTTCATAGCAATGAATACTACATTTCTTATTCACAAACCTAAGGCTAAATGTTCCTAAATAGAGAGATAGGAAGTTGGGAAAAACTTGTTTCAGTTGACTTCGTGTAGGGAAATGTAGAGCTTTTCAACAAGGCTTGAGATGTCTGGGAGCTTGCTTGGACTTCACTTGACCTTCTCCAATAGCCTGCTTGCCTTGAATATACCTGAATCAGCTTATAGAACTCAACCTGCACAAGCTCAAAGTGAAAATGGCAAACACTGTAAATGGAGTTACAGTTGGTATTTGAGGTTTGGGATAGCTTGGATGAGTTGAATGGAAGGTGTTTGAAGCAACTTGGGGGAAAACGCACGAGCCAATTATGCTATGGAACTCAAGTTGCAGATTCTGCCCTGTTTTGCCAATGGAATATGATTTCTGGCTATGGGGTTTTTAGAGGCCCAAGCAATCCTGTTTCTAGCTCAAAGGGGTGTGAGAAAGATGTTCAAACTATTTGCATAAGTTGATCTTGGTTGATGTTCCAGTTCTAAGGTTTTGGACAAGTTTCTTGTTTTTGAAGTAAAATGTCGAAGTGATTGGAACACGCCTGTACAGGCTATCCTTATGCTTGCATACCTTTCCCTTGGCCCCTCCAACTTGTGGATTTGATTAGCTGAAAAATATTTGGATCAATGCTCAAGAAATTTGTTTTGACATAAAGCATGATTTAAGCAAAAATGGAAATTTGCCTTTTTCTACTTAGGGCTTAATTTTGTGTACAATGTCCAAATGACCAAAACAAAAGCTTAGACTGATGGATTTACATTTAATTATGGAGTGTGAAGTGGTTTAGAGGCCTGTAAACTAGTGTAAGGCATGCTGACTTGAAATTGCAACTTGTATGAACATGAATATGCCATGGATGAAAGGTGAGTTTTTGCCAACTTCAAGCCTTCGATTATCCATAACCATAAATGTGTTTGAGGAGTTCTTGGACAATTTGGAATGCTTGAAACATGATCTATAATCCATATTTGAAATGCAACTTGAGATTCCAAGTGTAACTATGTGAAAAATGGCCAAGAAGATAGATTAAAATCCTGCCTATACTAGGGCAAAATTTCACTAAGTTAAAAGTTTTAGGGACCCTTGTTCCAAAAATCATAACTTGAGATCCAAGCTTCGTTTGAGAAAACTTTGTGAATAAAAGTTGTATACTTTGTGGAGGACTACAACTTTCATGTTGGAGGTTTTGTTTGAATCCAATTTCATCATGGTGAAAATGTGGGGCAAAGTTAGGAAAAATTAAGAAAATTTCATAACTTAGAAAATAAGTTATGAAATTTTTCAACTTTAAACCCTAATTTGCAATTTTGGGTTTCTTGATGAAACAATTTCATATTTTGACACATCTTGATGAAAAATGACCCTTGGCACTTGGTTTTGACCAAAAAGTCAAAGTTTGACTTTTCAGTGTACAGTCAAATTTTGATCAGTTGACTGAAAAATTCATTTGTCAATCCAATGCAATTGACATCTTTTGAACTTGTTGAATAGGTCAAGATGATTCCATTTAGTCCTTGAATTCATGCTTGAGACAAATTTTCCATTGGCTGGGTGAAAAATCAGAAATTGCCTTTATACAGTCAAAACCCTAAAATGACCATTTTGCCCTTTTGGTTATCTGATCAAATTTCTTATGGAGTTGTGGTCCAAACTTGATCAAATGATTCATATGAGTTCATAATGTTCATGTAGGTAAAAATTCATGAGGTTTGACTGTAAATTGGCCACAGTTGACTTTTTCCCCAATACAGCTGATTTCTAGGTCAACTGTCCAATTGACTAGGCAAACATTTTATTCAAGGCTTGAAACTTGGTATGGACAAACTTATGAGTCCAACATGAAGTATGAAAGTCACTTTGAGCATTGGAAGTCCAAAAATACTTGTGCAAACTCAAACCCTAATTTAGGTCATCAGTGCAAGGAGATGTCTTGAGTAGTGCAAAAACCCTAATCCTGTCTGGAGTTCAAGGAGCTTTGTGATGAGAAATGTTGATAAAATGAGAGAGAAAATTTTGGGGTACAACAGAAACCAAGTGGGGTAACCCTAGGGGTGCTTGTATGCTAGTGTATTATTTTCATGCTTGATTTTGTCTTGAATTAGGTTTTTCTATTTGATTGATTTTGTTCTTTCCATACAAACCCTAATTACTAGCATTTGTATATAAAGCGATAAATTGTGGAATTTAAAGTTACTATGCTATTACAATACTTGTGGGAGGGGGGTATACAATTTATGAATGGGGATTTCAATAATATAAACCTAATTAATCTATTACAACCAAATTGAATAAATGTACAAGGAAATGATTAAATATAAAGTACAAATGCAAATGGAAAGAAATGATTTTTGTTTGGATTTTTATATGAAAGGGGTTTTAACCTAAACCTAATTAGAGAAAAATAATTAATCAAAATTAAGTTAACTTAAACTAATTAAGAAAAGAAATTAATTAAGAAAAGATTTTTGAATAAAACCCCAATTCTATTTAGTTGATTAAAAGAAAATAAGTTTAGAGAAAAAGTATTTTTTGTATTTTTGCCTTGAAAATAATATATGGTGTTGTAAAATATTTTTGGTCTTTTTTTATATTATATTAAAATAATATATTCAAATAGGTATAAAAGAAAATAAATAATAACCTAGTTTTAATTTAATTTATAAGATAATTAGTAAAGATAAATAAAGTATGATGAATAAAAATAATTTTTTGTGTGAGAAAAATATTTAAATTATGTCAAAACATAAATCTACTATTTTTATATTTTTTATGATTTTTTTAGTATTTTAGAAAATATATTTAAAAGGAAAAATGAAATAAATAAATAAATAAATACAAATGGGTCAGGGGGTGCCAAAAGTAGACAGGGAGTTAATCAGCAAAAACAAAAAAAAAAAAGAGAGCCAGGCCCAAAGGGCCTAGCGCCTGCAAACAAAACAAATCAGAAATGTCAAAAAATATGAAAAATAAAAAAGGGTACCACTGGGGCTCGAACCCAAGTCCCATAGGTTAACAGGCGCGTGCTTTACCACTGGGGTGGCTATACATCAGTTTATATAAATAAAATAATAAATATGTAAGGCAAATCAAGTTCTGATGACTTCATCTTCAACCTCCAGCCGGTGTACTTGTAACTTCTTCATTTCTCAACAAAAATGGAAGATGACAAAATGAAAGTTATTGCATTCTTCCTCACGAATCTAACCATGTAAATAACTAAAGCTAAAAGTCAAAGATAAATGAGAATTTCTCTGGCCCTTATTTGAACCCTAAAATGTTCAGAAACTTCAACTCTAAAATTCTCTAAGCTCGGGCCATGTAAATGAAAACTATGGATATGTACAGCTTCGTGGCAATGAGGTCTATATTTTATCTTCACAAATGCAAGCCTAACAATGCCTAAGTAATGAGATAGAAGTTCAAGAAAAATACCTCAAAACTGGAAATCGTGAAATGCAAATGAGCTAGATTCAAAGTGTTGCAAGGATCAGGTTAGCTTCCTTGTGGTCCCAGGAAGCTAATGCAAATTAGCTTGAGATGAAAGTGGTTGAGGAGCCCTGGAGAAGTCAAGTTGCAGACCCCTGTTTTTGAAAATGGAACTTGATGATTGAGGTGTTACAGTTGAGCAAATGGACTTCGGATGGTTTGTATTTGATGTTTAGAAGCTTTTGGAAGTGAAAGGCCAAAGAACGCACGAGGGGATTTGGAGTTTGGTATGTAAAGTCAGAACTTGCACAACAATGGTGTTTTGAGACAATTTCTGGCTAGAGTGAATTTGAGTGGGTTTTAGGGTATTCAAGCTCATGTCCTAGCTCACAAATAGTGCTTCTATTTATAAGCAACAAGTTTGGAGACTTGTTGTTGATCAGAATTTGAATTTTCATCCTTAAGCTAAACATGTGATTTTTTAAGAAAACGAGTTTCAATGTCTTGTGTACTTGCTAAGATAGAGTGGTTATGCTTTAAACACACTTGCTTCTGACTTTGTAGATGAAGTGTGATCAGAGGGAACAAGTTAGAGGCTCAAGAGTGGACTTTATGCATAAAGCTTGCTTTACAAGAATGGTATTGTTAACTTCCCAAAATGGCAATGCGAATTGGATAAAGCTTAAATCACTTGGATTATAGCTCAAACGTTTGTGTAATCCATTAATTATGGAGTGAAAAACAAGTTTGAGGCCTGCAAAGCAAAGATTATGCAGCCTAACATTGATTTGCATTTGTGTTCATCATGAAAATGACCTATAATTCAAGTGACAAAACACCAACTTCATCTCTTCGATTCTCCCTACTCAAGAATGATCTCAAGGAGTTCTTTGACATTTTGGAAATCTTGCAATGTGATATACAACTCATATTTGAATTGATTTTGAATATTCCCTTTGGAACTATGTGAAAAATTTCCATGAAGTTAGGTCAAAAATCTGCCTAACTAGGGCAAAATTTCACGAAGTCTTTTTTAGTTCATGAGCATGTATTCATAAAATTATAACTTGAGATCCAAGAACTTTTAGGAGAAGTTGTGTGAATAAAAGTTGTAGATTTCATGGATATATACAACTTTCATGTTGGAAGTTTCCTTTGAATCATCTTGCGTCATAATGAAAAAGTTTCTCAAAGTTATGAAAAAATAAGAAATTTTTTACACTTAGAAAAATTTCTAAGTTTAGAAATTTTGACTTTTCAAAATGAAATCTTGATTTCTTGATTTCTTGATGAATAAGTTTCCTATTTTGACATTTTTTGATGAATTTTGATCTTTGGTGCTTAAATTTGACCAAAAAGTCAAAGTTTGACTTTTCAGTATACAGTTGACTTTTGATCAGTTGACTGCAAAATTCATCTGTCAATCTGATGGATTTGCAATGTTTTGAATCATGTCATTAGGTCAAAATTATTAAATTGGAATCTTGAGATCATTCCTTATACCAATTGACCATTTGCTAGGTCGAAATTCAGAAATTGCCCTTTCCCAGTCAAAACCCTAATTTTGACCATTTTGCCCTTTTGGAGATTTGATCAAATTTCTTGAAGAGTTGTGGTCAAAACTTGATCAAATGATACATATGAGTTTAAAATGTTTATGTGGATCAAAAATTATGAAGTTTGACTATAAATTGGTCATAGTTGACTTTTTCCCCAATACAACTGATTTTTAGGTCAACTGCTCAATTGCCTGGTCAAAAGTGTGATCCAAGGCTTGAAACTTGGCATGAGTAATCTTGGGGGTCCATAATGATCCATGAAAGTAATATTTGACATTATAAGTTCAAAAATCCTTGTGCAAACTCAAACCCTAATTTTGGTCATCAGTGCATAAGGAGGTGTCTTGAGCTGATCAAACCCTAGTGCAGTCTTGAGCCCAAGGAGATCTTGTGAGCAAATTCTTAATAAGTGAGAGGGAAAATTTTGGGGTACAACAAAAATGTATAATGTTAGGATACTCTGAACACTCTAAAGTCTACAGAGTGTATAACATTAAAACATTTGTTGTTGAAGAATCTATTTATTTTAGATTTGCTGATCAACTTGACATGAAGAGTCAAAGCTAGTTGAAAAGTTTGTAGATCTGAAGATCACATTCTCAAAAGATGAATGTAACCAAGATGCAACAAAAGATCCAGAGAAGAATAACTGTGAAGATGTTTAACCAGAAGTTGTTGACGCTCAGACCCCTCTGAGGAAGCACAATGACAGATCCTCACACTCTGAAGAATTGATTATGGGAGACAAGAATGAACCAGTTAGAACCAGATCCTCTTTCAAACCTTCTGAATAGACACTTATAGGTTTAGTGTCCCTTGAAGAAGTGAAAAACACAAGAAATGAGGGTTGAATTGAAACTTAAAAATCAAATGCAATAGACTCAAGATTTTTATCCTGGTTTGCTTGATCTCAAACTACTCCAGTCCACCCGCCAAGGTGATTTCGCCTCTATCCAATGAGGACTTAATCCACTAATCAAACAGATTACACAACTACTTTGACAACTGCCAAAGTCTTCTTGAGTAAGACCACAACCCGGTTTATCTCAAGGAACAATATCTTAATCAAAGAACAATTAACTGTGTACTATATGTTTTTCGTTACAAAAACTGTATCACTATTGTGATGTATTACACAATTTGAGTAAATGAAAGAATATGAATATTTGTAGCGTTTTGAGATGTATGAGCAGTAGTTGGTAAAATTGTAAATGATTTGTCCTTTAAGATTGTTTATATAAGCATGGAAATATGTCCAAAATAAAACGTGATAATGGACACTTAATGCACTTTCCATACTGATAAGATTCTTGTCTGAATGAAGTTGTTGCATATGATACTATCTTAATTTAAAAGTAACGCTTCAGAACTTTAGAATCTTGCATGCTGCTTTTACTTCAGAACTTTGATGACTCTGAGATATGAGGATATGTTGGTGTGTTAGACTTCTGTTCAGAATCAGAGTACTTTTACCTTAGCACAAATTCTGACCATCATTCTTCAGAACATTCTGATTAGCTCAGCTTGAAAGCTTTTGTGGCTTAACTTCTGATGTTGTTTCAGTCAGAACTTCTGTATAAAAAAACAACACAAATTTAGAGTGCATATTTGTTCTTTGTGTTTGTTAACATCAAAACTTTAATTAAGGGTTGTAGAATAAAGCTATGTTCTAACAATCTCCCCCTTTTTGATGATGACAAAAACTAGGATTTTTCAATAAAAAATATAGAACAAAAAGCTTAAGAGAGTCTCCCCCTGAGTTTATTACTCAGATAGATATGAGTTACTTCCCTGAAGTTCCTTCTTGTCAGAGCTTTTGAAGCATCTCCTTCTGTCCTTATCAGAATATGTTCCTGTTCAAGCTTTCAGGAAAAAAAATAGAGGTTAAGATATTCAGAATGTTTGAGACTTTGTCCCGATATACTGTTATTGAAAATATCTTACGTTCTCCCTTTTTTTGTAAGGTATCAAAAAGCAATATAATCAGAGTCAAAAAAGATGATTTTTATTGAAAACAGAATGCAATGACATTTTTCAGAAACAAAGAGGATGATATGAAGAATACAGAAAATAAGTTAAAGAAAATCTAAGAAGGAGAGGAAGTCGTGTGAACAACGCTTCCAGCAAGCTCTTAATTTGAGTGCTTGATTCTTCTTGCTTTCCCAGTATGTCTTTGATTTCTTTTGTTGTATCTTCTTGTTTGTCCAATATATCCCTAATCTCTTTCTTTGTGTCTTCTTGCTTATCCAGCCTGGCGTGGATTAAAGCATTCTCCTTCTTCAACTCTTCCAGAGTTTGCATGACTAGAGACGAAGTTGGTGTATCTTCAGGGGTTGCATGTCATTCCGAACACTCTGCAGCTTCTTCTGATTGAACAACTTCTTCTATTACAATTTCCTTTTCTGGGGCAGTAGTCAGAGGGTGACTATCAGAATCTGGTTCAGTGGCTTCTGAAGGTTGGTGCTCTTTCCAGGGAGCATTTTCCAGCAGAAGAATTTCTTTCTTGTCCCAGTGACTTAGAACTTGATCTTTGAAGGCTTTCAGCTGATCACTGAAGTTCTAATGAGCCATCTCATAGCTTAATTCTTTCATCCTCTGGGATTCAGAGTTAAACCATTTTCTAAATCTATCCCACAGAGAATCAGAAGCAGCAGGATTAGAATTATCTTTACTTGCTTGCTTCAAAGAAGTAACCCATTCCTGTATTTCTGTTTCAAAAATCAACAGGTTCTTACCAACATCTGATTTGGTTAAGGTTGGTTTGGGTTTGGGAATGACAATTTTATTTGAGGTGGAAGCTAGATGGTCCAGCGTTTCTAGATCAATGACAGATCTGAGATGATCAGCTGGGCGGTTAATTGGTGAGGGAGTAGAAGAATCAGAAATCATTATTGGTGAGTGAGGAGTGTTTTATGGTGTGGAGTCATATGGTGAAGGTATTTCTGGAATATCATGAATGGGGAGAGGTAAACGAACCATAAGAGGTTCTGTTATTCCAAGAATTGGGGTAGTGGTATCAGAGTCTGAAAGGGAGTCTTCTGATTGGTTTGCGGTAGCGTGTTGAATTTCTGGGTTAGGTGTTTTAGAATTTGGATTTTCAGATTGAGGAGAGAGAGGGTTTTCATTTTCTGGTTGGGGTGAGTTGAGGTTTTGATGTTCTGGTAGAGGAGAGTGTGGTTGTGGATTTTCTGGTTGTTGACACTGAATATTTGGATTTTCTGGGATTGGAGAGTGAAAGTCTTGATGAAACAATTCAATATTAGAGAGAACTCTTGCAAGTTATGGTTGATTTTGTTCTAGATTTGGATTAGGGGAGTGAGGTTCATTTAAGAAATTTCCAAGAGTTACAGATGGGTCAAACTCTATGTCAAAATCCTCAAATGTTTGTGGTGAAGGATTTTCTGTTGGTTGAGGGGGAATAGTTTTAGATGTTGGAACAGTTATTGATTCTATAACATAAACAAAAGATGTGTTACCTTTCTTTTTCGCAGCTTTGGGTGTCCTTTGAGAGAATCCTTATCCTGCTGCCTTCCTCTTTCTGGATTTCTTTAGCACAACCTCTGGAGCTAGCTTATACAGGTCACGGATGTTGATTTCTGGAATAGTCCCATCTTCCTTGCAAGCTTCAAGGTATCTGACTACAATCTCTGGAGAAGCATCTATCTCAGAGAATAGTGGAAAATCCTTCAGAGGGATTCTCCTAGAAGTGATGACCTCATGAAAACCAATTGTTGGTTCCTTCTTAATGCTTTCAATAATCTTCATTTTCTTCAGATTTTTGGCATTCAGTGGTTTCCCAACAGTTGCTTCCAGAGTGCTGATCTCTTGAGCCTCTGTCAGATGTTCTATCAACCTGTTTTCCGTCAGAATATCTGAAATCAGTCTTCCTAGAGGAATCCAATCCCTCTTAGTTCTTTCTTCTTCTCTTGTCTCTTTCACACTTGTTCTAAGATGGTTGGAGAGCAAATATGGAAGATTTATTTTGGTCTTCTTTGCAATGAAGTATAACAGAAAATGCTGATCAATATTGATGTAATCAGGAGAGCTTGTAGGCTTCCTGTGATTGATACATCCCAGAATGGTTCTAGCCCAGATTCTGTAATAATCTTTTAAGTCTCTGATCTTGCTGGATGGCTGTCCAGAAGTGAAAATGACCCTAGCAATGGATTTTAGGTCAGAACACTTATCAACCATATCAATACATCTGAATTCGTCGCCATTGTATCCAATGAGTTTCCCAATCAAATCTTCTGTAATCACTATCTTCTTTCCCATAACATATGACGTGACCTGGTGGTTGGATGAGGTAGCACGAATCCAAAACTCTTTAACAAGAATGGGAAAAGTTGGACCCAACAGACGATCAAAATATATGTTCTATCCATGTGCAGTTACATCTTCATACAGATCAAACCCGTTTTCCTGTAAGCTCTCAAAGTCGATGATCAATTCACATAGAACTTCAAGGTTGTCGACCGGAGTGAGCAGTGTTCTAATGGGCTCCTCATATTGTTCTGTTGATGAAGAACCAGGAGCACTGTTGAGATTTTTGAGGCTTGATGAGGATACCATTGTTCACACGGATTCTTTGAAGAAAACTGATAGAAAGGGTTTTTAAAAAACTAGAGCAAGAGAGAATATTGAAGGTGGTAAAACGTGAATGAATGAAATAGTAAATTGAGTTTTATAAACACTTTTGAAAGTGTAATCAGTAAGAAAGAGAAAATAAGTAATGATTATACTGAATTAACGAAACCTGAAATTAGGGGATTTAGTAAGATATTGAACAATTACCAATGACAAGTGTCTCAATGCATCCAATCAGAGCCTTGGACCCTTCAGAATTTGAACGCGTGTTCAGCCTCAGAAGGTAGCTTATGAGAGGATGACAGATGTTTGATGATGTGAATTGCATGCCTCTATCCTTGAAATGAAAAGTTCAGATCTTCATAGATAGATTTTGAGGCAACTGTACTCCTAACTTCTGAAGACAAGTTGATCAGATGTTTACAGAAAATAATAAAATTATGGGGGTTAGAATATACAAATAAAACATTTTATTCTGGACACAATTTCATGCTGAGATGTTTCAGAATGAAATTGAATCTATCTTCAAAAAGGGGTTTTGTAAGCACATCAGCCCATTGATGGTCTGTGTCAATAAATTTTAAAGTAAGAATTCCTTTCTGAATATAATCCCTAATAAAATGATGTTTTATTTCTATATGCTTAGCCCTAGAATGAAAAATGGGATTTCTGGATAGACAGATGGCAGAAGTATTATCACAGAAGATAGGGATGTTACTCTTAAATATGTTGAAGTCTTCAAGTTGACTTTTCATCCAGAGCATTTGTGTGCTACATCCAGTAGCTGCTACGTATTCAGCTTCTGCTGTTGAGAACGCTATTATGGACTGTCTCTTACTGGTCCATGAGATCAGATTGTCTCCCAGAAACTGGCCGCTTCCAGAAGTGCTTTTACGCTCTACTCTGTCTCCAGCAAAGTCAACATCACAGTATCCTACTAAGCTGTATTCATTGGATTTTCTATAAAACAAACCCGGGTTAGTAGTACCTTTCAGATACTTGAAAATTTTCTTAACTTCTATTAAGTGAGATTCTCTAGGATCTAATTGGAATCTAGCACATAAGCAAACACTGAATAAAATATCAGGCCTTGAAGTCGTCAGATAAAGGAGAGAGCCAATCATACCTTTGTAGATCTTTTGTTCTACCTTTTTACTTACCTCTTCCTTTTCCAGAATGCACGTGGAATGCATTGGAGTCTTTGAGGGCTTATATTCTGAGAGGTCAAATTTTTTCAGAAGTTCTCTGACATATTTGCTCTGGTGAATGTAAGTTTCTTCTGGAGTCTGGTTTATCTGAATGCCCAGAAAGAATTTAAGTTCCCCCATTAAGATCATCTCAAACTCTGCCTGCATGCACTTAGCAAATTCTCTTCCCAGAGAAGGTTTAGTAGATCCAAAAATAATATCATCTACGTAAATCTGAAAAACTAAAATGTCATTCTTAAATGTCTTACAGAACAAGGTTGTGTCCACTTTTCCTCTGGTGAATTCCTTTTCTAACAAAAAGTTACTTAGCCTTTCATACCAAGCTCTGGGAGCTTGTTTCAGACCATAGAGTGAATTCTTTAGTTTGAAAACATATTTTGGGTGTTTGGAATTTTCAAACCCAGGGGGTTGTTGCACATATACCTCTTCATCAATGTAACCATTTAAGAATGCACTTTTGACATTCATCTGATACAGAGTGATGCCATTATTTACAGCGAAAGAGATTAAGAGTCTGATAGATTCTAACCTGGAGACTGGAGCAAAGGTTTCTGTATAGTCTATCCCCTCTTGCTGACTATAACCTTGTGCCACCAGTCGTGCCTTGTTTCTGATGACTTCTCCTTGCTCGTTCAGTTTGTTTCTGAACACCCACTTTGTTCTAATGACGTTGAATCCTTTTGGTTTGGGAACTAGATCCCATACGTCGTTTCTGGTGAACTGGTTTAACTCCTCCTGCATTGCCAGAATCCAGTTATTGTCCAGAAGAGCTTCATCAATTTTTGTTGGTTCAATCAGAGATACCAATCCCATGAGGGATTCTTCAGAGTTTCTGAATGTTGATCTTGTTCTGATTGAATCATCCTTCTTTCCCATAATCTTATCTTCTGGGTGAGCTAAGCTGCTTCTGGATAACCTTTTTTGGAGTTGATCAACATAAGGTACTGGAACACTTATTGGAGCGTCTCGGTTGGGAACTTCTGATGAGTTGTCTTCAGCACTTGTGAATTCAACTTTTATATCTGTAAAAGATTCATTCTGCTTTGACTTTTGAGGGTCAAGCTTATCATCAAATCTAACACTGATTGACTCTTCAACAATCTGTGTTTATGTATGTGATACGGTGGGAGAACTGACTTGAGGTTTTGCGTTTGTTTTCGCAAATGTTTCGGTTGAGCAAGATTCGCCACCGACTTTTTATTTTATCCTAAGGAAAGGTTAAAAAGCACAGCAAAAACCTTTTGAGATGTTTTCTTGGGTTCGGGGAGTAGATTGTAGAAAGGGAAGGTATTAGCACCCTTTCTATCCATGGTTATCCATGGGCTCTTAGTTACTTTCTTAGATCACTTGCCTTTTGTTTTCAATTATTTGAAATGGTGCTCATGTGTGTGGGTTTGAAAATTGTTTTGAAAAGAGGCCAAATGTGGTGGCAACCTTTGTAATGATCCATGTTGGGATGTATACAAAGGTGTAGGTCTTTTGAAAAGTTTTTCATTTGTTTTTGAAAGTTTGTTTTGAAAGTGTTGTGAGGTGTGGTTTTAGAAAATAGGCAAGTGTTTTGTTTTTTTTTTGCAAGTTTGATTCAAGTAACTAAGAGGTTATCTACTCCTAAATTTCTCAAAGTTTATTACTATGTTTTAACCCTTTTAACAAGTTTGTTCCACCATTGTATTTGGTGGACAATCTCATGTTAGGATGTGAAAGGGACGGGCGCGGGTCATCGTTTAGACCATAATTGCAATGGTGCCAAGTATCTTTGGGCAATTTTTCTTTAAGGGACTTGATCATTTATTTAGGCAACATTTTGAAAGCGTCATCGAGGGACTATGATCATTTGATTTGTGTTTGTTTTGCCCAAAGAGACCTAACATGCAATATGGCCCAATTTTGAAAGGCAACAAGTGGAATACCCTAGGGGGTGCAAGTGTGATTTGTGTGTCCATTTTCATGCTTGTTTATCTTGAAATTAGGTCAAACTATTTTTGTTGTTTTTTCGCATACAAAACCCTAATTCTAACATGGTATAATTAGAAAGCAATAAAGTGCGAAAATAAATTTACTAAGCTATTACAAAACCATATATGGGGAGGGGGGTACAAATGTTCAAATGGGGATTTTGACAAGGAATTTAAACCTAAACTATTACATCAATATTGAATTATTTACAAGATAATTTAATTGCATAAATTAAATAAAATAAATATGCAAGATGCAAAAATGGTTTTTTGTATGTATGAAAAAAAAAGTATTTTCATATGTCAAAATAAACAAAAAGGAAAGTATTATTTTTTTGGAGTTTTTCATGTTTAGGGTTAAACCCTAATTCTATTAAATAAAATGCATTATTTATTTATTATGTACAAGTATTTATTTATTGTATACAAAAATAAAATAAAATGAAGTATATTTGTCAAAAGGTATTTTTATATTAAATATTAAATAAAAATAAAAATGTGTATATTTTGTATTTTTTCCTAAATATACTAATAAATATGTATACATTATTATTATTTACTAAATATATATTATATGTACAAAAATAATAATATTTAATTTTTATAAAAAAAGTATATTTTGTATAAAATATTTTCAGAAGATAAAATAAAATAAAAAATGAAAAATAATTGTGTTTACATTATTTTTTATATTTTAAGTAAAAAATGGTTTTATGTATTTATTTTATGTACAAAAACTAAAAGAAACCAAATAAATGCCTAATAAATTCAAAAATGGTGAGAAAAATATTTTTGATATTTTTAATATTGTTAGAAAAAATAAATGAGTCAGGACAAAAAAGAAAATGTCAAAAAATCACAAAAATAAGCAAAATGGGCTTGGGGGTGTAAAAGTAACAAAAGGGTGCAAATAGAAAAGTCAACTCAGGCCCAGCCCAAGAAGACTTTGTCTTCAACCTTAGACCTGTATGAACAACCAGAACACGCGTTTTCCATCTCTTGATTCCTGGACTTTCAAGCAAAACTCACAACATGAAAAATGTAGAGCATGAGAAGACGAATCCAACCATGTAAAGAACTTGACTTAACTCTCTAAGATGAGGGAGAATTTCTTCTCCCCCAATTTCTGACCTAGTTTTTATGCCATGTTCAGACTCAAAATTCTTGCAGCACACATAATATAAATGAAATCTAATTACATGGGCATGTTCAGGGCTATGAATGTGACATATTCTCTTCACAAACCTAAAGCTAACAATACCTAATAAGAGAGATACGAGTTCATGAACTTACCTGTTCAATTGAAGTTCTATCTGGCAATGGAGAAGCTTTCAGTGCAAGGTGATGATTGGTATAGCTTCCTTGATGTCCAGGGATGCTATTCCAAGCTTTACTTTGTCTTGAAACCTTTTGAATCGTGCTATAGCACTTCACCTGCAAATCAGAAAAGTGAAAATGGCCAAAAGGATTAGAGGAGTTACAGGTTGCTTCTAATGCTTTGGATAGTTTGGATTGATGGTAGGGAAGGTGTTTGAAGTGGTTTGGGCAAGAATGCTTGAAAGGATTAAGAGTTGGAACTCAATCTGCAGAGGTTGCTCTGTTTTTGCAGTTTGATAGTGATTTTGGCAATGGGGAGGTATTGGTGGTCTTAGGGTCGTGCTTCAGCTTGTGTTTGATGTTTAGAATATGTGTGATAACTTTTTCTCAGGCTTGGTTTGCAGGAATGGAAGTTGGTATCTGTTATGCTATATTTCTTCACACTTAAGCAAGCAAAGGCCACTTGATGTTTCTAGCCTGTACAGGCCCTCACACTATGCTGCATACATTGGCCTTGATCAGTGCAATTTGCTCATAAACTTGTGCCAAGAAGATTTTTGACTGTACCACTTGGATTTGCAAAATGGACATAAAGTTCTACTTTTTCAAAATGGAAATAATGCTTTTTCTAATTAAGGGTTAATTCTCCATGTAATGTCCAAATGCATAGAACAACATCTTGGCACAATGGTTTTGCATTGAATTATTGAGTGAGAATGGGATTAGAGGCCTGCAATGTAGCTTAAGCATGCTGAATTCAAAATGGCACCAATGTATAAACATGTCTTGGCCAAGAACAAAAGTGACTTTTTCCCATTTTGCAAAATTCGATTCTCCCTAACCATGAGGTTGTTTGAGAAGTTCTTGGACATTTTGGAAAGCTTGGAATGTGTACTACAATCCATATTTGAAATGCAAATTGAAATTCCAAGTGGAAGTGTATGAAAAATGGTCTTGAAGTTAGGTAAAAAACTTGTCCAAAATAGGTCAAATTTTCACTAAGTTAAGAATGGTTTGGTATCCTTGTTCCAAAAATTGTAACTTGAGATATAAGCTTCTTTTGGGAAAACTTTGTGAATCAAAGTTGTAGATTTTGCAACAAGCTACAACTTTCATGTTTTGACTTTTTCTTGAATCCAAACGAATCTTGGTGAGAAAGTGGGGCAAAGTTGGGAAAAAATTAGGGTTTTCCATAACTTAGAAAAATTCTAAGTTATGAAAAATTTCCATTTCAAACCCTAATTTGCATTTCTTGATTTCTTGGTGAACAAGTTTCATGATTTGGCATATTTTGATGAAAAATGAATCTTGACCCTTGATTTTGACCAAAAAGTCAAAGTTTGACTTTTCAGTATACAGTCAAAATTGATCAATTGACTGGGAAATTCAACTATCAATCTTGTGTATTTGGGATCCTTTGAACTTGTTGAGCATGTCAAGATAATTCCATGGGGTCCTTGAGTCCATATATAAGTTTGGTTTGCCATTGGCTAGGTCAAACAGTCAAAAATTGCCTTTGTGCAGTCAAAACCCTAAAAATGACCATTTTGCCCTTTTGATGATCTGATCAAATTTCTTGTGGAATTATGATCCAAACTTGATCAAATGGTCCATGTGAGTTCATAATGTTGATGTGGGTCAATTTTCATGAGATTTGACTGTCAATTGGCCACAGTTGACTTTTTCCCCAATACAGTTGATTTTTAGGTCAACTGTCTAATTGACTGGGCAAAATTTGGAATCAAGACTTGAAACTTGGTATGGATAAACTTGGGAGTTCAACATGAAGCATGAAAGTCATCTTAGGCATTTTAGGTCAAAATATCTTTGTGCAAACACAAACCCTAATTTGGGTCAACAGTGCAAGGAGAAGTCTTGAGCAGAGGAAACCCTAACTGGATCTTGATTTTCAAGGGTCTTGTGATGAGAAAATGTTGAGGAAATGGGAGGGCAAATTTTGGGGTACAACAGTTGCCCCTATTCAATCTTCTTGAACCTGAAGAGTTAGATTGGCAAGTTTGCCTTTCGTGACTCGAGGGTAAAAGGAGATTGGACACTAGAGTGCCCAGAAATTTGCACTCGCATGTCGAAGTATCAGCAATGTGATGTCGGGAATGGGCTTGCAGATTCCATCTGGAGATGCGACAGAACCTTGTCGGGAATGGGCTTATAGATGCCATTTGGAAGTGTTGATCGCATAAGAGATTCCTTAGCGAGAACTTGTGTATTTGAGAAAGACAGATGTTTTCCTGGCTTGTTACAGGTGTTTGATCTTCAATCTCCTCATGCAGATATGCCCTGGATAGATACAGGAATCGAATCTACAGTCGGTTGTTCACAGATATGCCCTGGCTGGATACAGGAGTCGAATCCGGAAATAGTCGTCAATAGATATGCCCTGGCTGGATACAGGAATCGAATCTTCGAACTCTTCAGACGTCCCTTGCCTGATACAGGAATCGAGTCTGGAAATGGTCGTTAACAGATATGCCCTGGCTGGATACAGGAATCGAATCTGGAAATGTTGTAGTTGATAGATGTGCCCTGGCTGGATACAGGAATCGAATCTTTGAACTCTTCAGACGTGCCCTGGCTAGATACAGGAATCGAGTCTGGAAACTGATCACTCTCAGATGTGCCCTGGCTAGATACAGGTATAGAATCTGGAATTGTGACAGTTGAAGGTAGTTGTCTTTGGGATTGTCTTTTTCCCTGAAAAGGCAAAAACATAAGTTGTATGTAATGTCATGATGTATGATATGCATGATGTCATGATGTTCAACATGAGATAGTATTGTATGCACTTTATCATGTATGTAAGCAAGATGTATGAAAATGTGAAATGTTTATGAATGTAATTTCGTCTTAGGAAAATAAATCCTTGACGACCGGCCGGGGAGTTGCTCTGTGGCAGAGATACTTTGTTGAAGTTTTGATGAGAGGCCTGCTGAGGACTTCAATGATGGATTCCGCTGGGGATAATGATGATAAACTCCGCTGGGGAACACCAAAGATAAACTCCGCTGGGGAATAGGAAGAACTTTGCCGAGGGCGATCTTCCGTGGCAGATAGCTGAGGATAACCCAGTTATAAGCCCTTGTGAGGAATAACTTTGAATAAAGCTCGGGAGAGACGTCCATATTCTGCAGGGAACAAGCTTCCAGAATCTACTGGGGATAAGCTTTAAGACCGGCTGGGGATAAGAATTCCGCTTTCCTGGGGAAACTTTTCGGAATTGCACTGGGGTACTGATATCCTGCCGGGGAACCATCTTAGGTTAAGACTGCCGGGGACGCTTGCTAGTGAATGCCTATATTCCACTGGGGAATGTTGTGCCTTTTCAGGATTGACGGGGAACCAACTCTGCTTGGGGAAAGTATTGCTGAATCTTGTCTTACCCTACGGGGCGTTGAGATGATTTAGTCACATTCTTCAGTCGAATCTACCTTGGTACCTTGGCGGACAAAGCAACCAGACTGCATCGGACAACTTCACATTGCCCCTGTTTCTGATGTCACTTGTAATTAATCTTTTGTTTCATATGCAAATATTTATGAATCAGCAATTTAATGTCACATGCATATATCAAAAATGAACATTGGACGTTCTTCGCAAGACAAAACAGAAAAAGGAAAAACAATGGCAATTTGTATGGACAAGTGAATTTGTATTGATTTGAATTTTGCCTGTGAATAGGCGTTTTTGTACAAGAGGCTGACATCCTAGTAAGAGGATGCCGCCGAATAACATAGAATTTACAATTTTGAAAAGAAAACAAAACAGCTATGTGAACAATCCCACTGGGTTCCAACTATGCTATCGCCTTTATGTCTTCAAGCGTCTCATCGCTTTGCTGCCTAATTGAAGATGAAGCTGATTGGTCGATGCCGAAATCTGAGCCAGACAGTTGATGCCGAATTCTGGATGCAAAGTGATCCAATGAGACATAGTGTTACGCTTTATCCCTAACTTTTGCCTGGACCGCCCTTTCGGGTTTTCAGTCCACCGGGATACCCATTTTTGCCCAAGCCGCCGTTTCAGGTTTTCGACTTGCCGGGTGTACAGATTTTTTCATTTCATCCCTTATTTTTGCCCGAACCCTTTTGGTTCGCCGGGAAGCCCTTATTTTTGCCTAGGTATGTCAACCTAGCGGGTCTTTTATTCATGCGTAGTATCTTTTCACTATGTCTGCGTTGGCGGGGTGAGGAAGGTCGTCACCATCCATGGTGGTTAGGATCATGGCTCCTCCTGAGAACACATGTTTAACCACAAATGGCCCTTCGTATGTAGGGGTCCATTTGCCCCGGGGATCACTTTGAGGAAGGATGATGCGTTTGATTACCAGGTCCCCAACTTGATACTCTTGTGGTCTGACTTTCTTGTTAAATGCCCTGATCATCCGTTTTTGATACGTCTGACCATGACAGATAGCGGTGAGCCTCTTTTCGTCAATCAGGTTTAATTGATCAAGTCGAGTCTGGATCCAGTTATCTTCACTCAAGTCTGCATCCTTCATTATTGGGAGAGAGGGTATTTGGACTTCAATTGGCAAGACTGCCTCCATGCCATAGACCAAGGAGAAAGGAGTTGCCCCGGTTGACGTCCTTGCTGAGGTACGGTACCCATGAAGAGCGAACGGTAACATCTCGTGCCAATCTTTATAGGTCACTGTCATCTTCTGCACAATTTTATTGATATTCTTATTAGCTGCCTCCACAGCCCCATTCATCTTCGGCCGGTAGGGAGAAGAATTGTGGTGCTGTATTTTGAATTGTTCGCAGAGTTCAGTGATCATCTTGTTATTGAGATTGGTACCATTGTCCGTAATGATTCTTTCCGGGACGCCGTACCGACAGATCAGATTATGCTGGATGAAACGTGCCACGACGCTCTTGGTTACTGTGGCGTAGGAAGCTGCCTCAACCCACTTCGTGAAGTAATCGATCGCCACCAAGATGAAGCGATGCCCATTGGATACTGTCGGTCGGATCTCACTGATCATATCAATGCCCCACATTGCAAAAGGCCAAGGTGCCGTCAGGACGTTCAGAGGAACCGGAGGAATATGGACCTTGTCAGTATAGATCTGGCATTTGTGACAAGTTCGAGAGTGTTGGTAACAATCGGCTTCCATTGTGGACCAGAAATATCCTGCCCGTAGGATTTTCTTTGCCATGGTGTGTCCACTGGAATGTGTTCCGAATGTACCTTCATGCAGTTCTATCATGATCTTCTCTGCTTCAACCTTATCCACACAACGCAGTAGAGTTGAATCATGATTCCGTTTGTAGAGGATGTCGTTGTTGAGGAAGAATTTTGCCGCAAACCTCCTCATGAACTTCTTGTCATTGACAGATGCACCTTCAGGGTATTCCTGAGCTTCCAAGTACCTCTTCACCTCATGATACCAGGGTTTTTCAGTCACCTTTTAGGCCTCAAGTTCGCAGCAGTATGCCGGTTCGTCCAACTTCCAGATAATGATCCGGGGAGCCTCATTGTCCCATTTAACTTTGAACATTGAAGACATCGTAGCTAGTGCGTCCGCTAGTTGATTCTCCTCTCTTGGGAAGTGCTCAAAAGTTATCTCTTCAAAGTGGGGAAGCAAAGTCAACACATACTCTTTGTAAGGAATAAGATTTGGGTGTTTCGTATCCCACTCGCCTTTGATCTGATTGATCACGAGAGCGGAATCTCCGAAGACACTCAGAAATTTGATCCTTAAGTCGATTGCAGCTTGCAGACCCATGATACATGCCTCATATTCTGCCATGTTGTTGGTGCAGTTGAAACACAATCGGGCGGTGAGTGGAGTATGAGTTCCTTTGGGAGATATGATTACAGCGCCGACGCCGTTACCCAAAGCATTAGAGGCTCCATCAAAATGCATAGACCACCGGGATCCTTCCTCAGGTCCTTCATCCGGTCCAGGTACTTCACAGTCAGTTACCACCATGATGTCTTCGTCCGGAAATTCAAAGTTCAATGATTGGTAATCGTCCACAGGTTGGTGTGCCAAATGATCTGCCAGTACACTTCCTTTGATTGCTTTCTGAGTTGTATACTGGATATCATATTCTGTCAAGATCATTTGCCATCTTGCTATTCTTCCAGACAGAGCAGGCTTTTCGAATATGTACTTGATGGGATCCATCTTTGAAATCAACAAAGTGGTGTGAGTCAACATATACTGTCTCAGCCGGCGAGCAGCCCATACCAGAGCGCAGCAAGTTTTCTCAAGCAGTGAGTAACGAGACTCACAGTCGGTAAACTTTTTGCTCAGGTAATAAATAGCGTGCTCTTTTCGGCCAGACTCGTCATGCTGCCCCAGCACTCACCCCATTGAGTTATCAAGTACTGTCAAGTATAGTATCAGAGGTCTCCCTTCCACTGGTGGCATAAGAATGGGTGGTTCTTGGAGATATTCCTTTATCTTTTCAAAGGCAGCCTGACATTCATCATTCCAGCGTACTACTTGATCTTTCTTCAGTAATTTGAAGATTGGCTCACAAGTAGCAGTCAGATGTGAGATGAATCGGGCAATGTAATTTAGTCGTCCCAGGAAGCCTCTAACTTCTTTCTCTGTCTTTGGAGTCGGCATCTCTTGTATGGCTTTTACCTTGGCAGGGTCCACCTGAATACCTTTATCACTTACAATGAAACCTAGCAATTTTCCGGACCTCACCCCAAAGGTGCATTTGTTGGGATTCAACCTCAGCTTGTATAACTTTAGTCGGTCAAACAGCTTCCTCAGATGATCAAGGTGCTCCTCTTCAGTTTGAGACCTTGCAATCATGTCATTGACGTATACCTCAATCTCATGATGGATCATATCATGAAATAAAGCAACCATGGCACGTTGATAGGTTGCCCCAGCATTTTTTAACCCGAATGGCATGACCTTGTAGCAGAAGGTGCCCCACTGAGTCACAAAGGTAGTCTTTTCCATATCTTCCGGGGCCATCTTGATCTGATTATACCCTGAAAAACCATCCATGAAGGAGAACACCTTGTGTTGAGCAGTATTGTCGACAAGAACGTCGATGTAAGGTAAGGGGAAGTCATCCTTAGGGCTTTCCCTTTTCAAATCCCTGTAGTCGACACACATTCTGACTTTACCGTCCTTCTTCGGCACTGGCACCACGTTGGCAACCCACTGAGGGTAAGAGGTCACTGCTAGAAACCCGGCATCGAATTGCTTCATAACCTCAGCCTTGATCTTTCCAGACATCTCTGGGCGCATACGGCAGACCTTTTGCTTTACCGGAGGGAAGTCTTCCTTGGTTGGCAGGTGATGAACTACAATGTCGGCATCCAAACCAGGCATGTCCTCGTAGGACCAAGCAAATATCTCCATGTAATCATGTAGCATCTGGATCAATCGTTGCTTCACGCTGAGCTCTAGATTAGCCCCAATCTTGACCTCTTTTCTATCTGTCTCAGTACCCAGGTTAACTGTTTCCACCGGCTCTTCATGTGGCTGAATGGCCCTCTCCTCCTGGAGTATCAGTCTTGCGAGTTCACCAGGCACTTCGCAATCATCTTCACCTTCGTCTTCGGCCAAGTTGATCGAATTCTCGAAGTCATAACTGGTGGTAGCAGAGCTGTTACCAGTGAGATCCAGAGTGGATTGAAACCTGTATAAGTGAGTGTGTGTAAATATAGCTGTTTTGCAATATATAACACAAAGAAAAAGAGCACAAGATTTGAAATTCAACAAACGTCCAATGTTTTGATTGATGATATATGGAAATGTCATACAAAAAGCCCTCACAAATGGAGCTACGATGCCCCGGGTAGGACACCGAGCCAACAAAGTTTTAACATATTGTTTGTTACAAATTGGAAATCAAAAGAATTAATTACTGCGTGACAAATGTGATAGGTGTAAAATCCTTTGCCGTCCAGTTGCTTGGTCTGTTGCTGGTGGTTGGATAGATCCAACTGTCAAACTCTGATTCCTCTACATCCTCCTCAATAGCATTCACCCTTGGGTGGGAGATAAACACCGGAGCCTTTCTGATCCTTTCCTTGCGCACAGCCCTCTGAGCCTCTGCAGTAAAGCCCATCCCAAACTTGTCGTTCTTTTGAGTGAAGTTAGGAAGCTGACCCCAGTTTGCACAATTGCCTTTCTCGATTACAGCCCGGGCATCCTTCAAAGATGCCATCTTCAACGGAAAGTCTTCTTCAACCACTGTTTCAGCTGATGCCAACGTTGGAGGTACCTCCTCAAAATGCTGAAAGGGGGTTTCAATAAACTCCCCGTCCATCTCGATATACCGGAATGAATTCAAGTGACTAACCATGTATTCCTCCTCACCCTGCACAGTAACAATCTTCCCTTTGACAGGGTATTTGAGCTTTTGGTGTAGAGTGGAGGTTACTGCCCCAGCCTTGTGAATCCAGGGTCGACCCAACAAGCAGGAATAAGATGGACGAATATCCATTACATAAAACATTGAGTCAAAGACTTGGGAACCCACACGAATAGGAATGTCTACTTCACCGTGCACCATCCTCTTAGAACCGTCGAAGGCTCTAACAATGATGTTACTAGGTTTCAACTCCAGGCCCTCACAATCCAAGCGATCCAGTGCCTTCTTGGGCAAAACATTCAGGGAAGAACCGGTATCCACCAACACGTGTGCGAGAGTAGTGCCCCTACATTCTATGGAAACATGCAGGGCATCATTGTGATTTTTCCCTTTGGGGGTGAGGTCAGCATCCGAGAACCCCAATCCATTGTCAGCTGTCAAATTAGCTACACAGTCAGTGAATTGATCCGCGGAGGTCTCTTGCGGCACATGGGCCATTTTCAGAAATGAAATCAGGGCTTTTGCATGGGCCTCTGAGCTTAGCAGCAACGATAGCATAGAGATTTTGGAGAGGGTATGCCCCAACTGTTCAACAACATTGAAGTCACTCTTTTTAATGATTTTAAGGATTTCCTCCATTTCTTGTTGGGAGGCTTCCACAACAGTCTTTTTTGATGCCTTCGTCCTGGCAGGCAAATCGGTAGCAACTTCCTTGCCCCGAGTATCGGCGGCAGTAGTAGACACAGGAACTTGAATTGGAACATGCACACTTGCGGGTGTGATGGTGAGAGGTTTTCGGATAACTGGCGGTGCAATGTCAGGCGAGAAGAGCCTGCCACTGCGGGTGATCTTGGCGGGACCAGTGATATTACTGATACTGGTATTGGTGTTGAACTCCTGCTTCACCCCAAGCACATACACGTCGGCCCCATAATGCCATGGGACCGCTTTATCAGACTCATAGGGGAGAGGCCCCGGAATAGTAATAGTAATGGGTGCAACAGACATAATTTGGACTGGTTTCTTCATGGGAGCTTTGGCAGGATTGTAAATTGTGACAACAGATATTTCTTCAACGGAGACAAACGGAACAGCAGTTTTCTTGAACAGAATTTCTTTGCTATCCATCAGGCTTTGGATGCCTGATTTCAGCAGCGGACAACCGGTAGGGATAACAGCACACAGGAGGCAACCCTTGCTACAACCCGGAAATAAACCGGCTAGTAGTAAGTTCCTCTTAACAGTCAAAAGAGGGGTAGCAACATCATTCACCGAAACAGCATACAAATCTTCCTCGACGGCATTTACTCTATGCTGGGGCATAGGAGAAGTTACAACATTTGGCCTCTCAGGCGCCTCAAACTGAATTTCCTTCGTGTCGATAAGATCTTGCACCTTATTTCTCAAGGCCCAGCAATCATCAGTAGTATGCCCGGGGCTATCGGAATGATAAGCACAACGGGCATTTGGGTTATACTTAGGAGATGCAGTATTCACGACCTTAGGAGCTTCCTTGATGGTCACCAAGTTGGTTGATAACAGTTGTGGTAAAATTTGAGATAAGGTCATACTCAACCGAGTATACTGTCTCTTGGGCCTTTCACCTCTTTGTTGATTGTACTGCTGAGGAGCAGCAACAGGCTTTGAAATGACCAAAGCATTGACGGCTTGGCGACTTTCTGGCTTGACTTGTCTTCTAGGACGATAGACGGCACTCGCTTCTTTCTTGAAAGGCCTCTTCTCAGTACTTGGGGAGGCAGCCTTTTGTATTTTCCCTGACCTGATGCCAGCTTCAATTCTTTCTCCCGTCAGAATCAAATCCATAAACCCAGCGGAGGAGTTACCAACCAAATGATTGAAAAATGGACCAGACAAAGTCCCTAGAAACATATCAACCAGCTCACGATCATTCAATGGAGGTTGCACCCTGCCAGCCAAATCTCTCCATTTTTGTGCATATTCTTTGAACCCTTCGCCCGTTCCTAGAGACATACCCTGAAGTTGGGTACGCGTAGGAGCGAGATCAGAATTGTATTGATATTGTCTGTAGAATACGGTTGCCAAATCTTCCCAGTGTCGGATACTAGTTCCATCAAGTTGATAGAACCATTCAAGCTGCGACCCCGAAAGGCTATCTTGGAAGAAGTGAATCCAAAGGTTCTTATCCGCCATGTAAGGTTGGATCTTCCTTACGTACGACCTTAGATGCAGCTTTGGACAGGAAGCCCCGTCATATTTGGCAAAGGCAGTCGCCTTAAACTTGTGTGGGATTACTACCCCAGAAGATAACCCCAAATCTCCGAAATCCAGCCCCGGTACATTCTGAATCTCCATGGCGCTCAAGCGGTCCTCCAATTGCTTATATCTGTCAGCAGCAGGTGGGTATTGTTCGTCATTGTAGTCCGTCTCGTTGTCAGAGACTGCAGGACTAGGAGCTCCTCCCCCTTGGGGATTGTTTTTATCAGCAGAAGAAGTAGTTGGTTCAGCTTCATTATGGAGTGTGTTCCCAAACCTGCGTCCGGTGTTGAACAACGCAGTCCTCTTTTTCTTCTTCTTCTTCAGGAGTAGGGTCTTCAACTCTTGCTGACCTTGGGCCAGGCTCAGGACCATTTCTTGAAACTGGGCACTTTGGGCCTGAAGGGCCTTGATTGCTTGCTCACTGGATGAGTCTGGATTCATGATGACTGTTCAAAATAAACAGCGAAGGAGATTAAGCAACCTGTGAAATAGGGTACCTGCTATGTATATGGTGCAATGAAATGCGTATGTTTTATGTTTTCAAAGACAAACAAGATTCAACTTTGTAGACAAAAGGGAAACGCACTTCATTAGATTCAAATTTCAAATTGTTCAACAACTTGCCCTTAGGCATTACAGGAATGAAAAATACTGGAAAGGAAATAAAAGCTATAAAAGGAAATATCCAAAGCCCATCAGTGCTCCCATGGCCTCCTTTTCTCAGTGTTGATGTAGTTACAGGACCCGCTCTTCCTCCAATTGCTTAGTCAGCCTTTGAATCTTCCGTTCCTGCTCGTTGAACTTTTCCCGATAGAAATCCCGTTCTTCCTTTAGCTGCGCCCAAGATCTCTTCATTGTGTCAAAATCAGTAGGTATCTGAGGAGGGAGGACAGTTGGGGGAACCCCATCTTCATCAGGAGATTCAAGAATGATAGGTCGGACAGCTTCGTACGGCATACCTAACTTCTGAGCACGGATGCAGACCCATTTGCAATAGGGTTCCATTGGTAGAGAAGTCTTTGGTCCCAACTCATGTGGGTCAGCTTTGTGAATTATGTCCCAAGCTTTAATGAATCCATGGCGTAGTTTATCACTGTCTGCCTGAAACTCAAAATGGAAGTGAGGAACCAACATTTCATGAGGCCCAACTCTTCTGGCTCTTCCAAACTGACTGAGAGCTAAGCATGGATTATAAGAGATTCCTCCTTGGATACCAATCAAAGGGACATTAGGGTATTCTCCGCAATGATCGATAACAGCTACCTCATCCAAACCTCTGAGAGTCCAAGTGATGTCACTATCAGTGAGGGCCATTAACCTACGAGCCCAACCCTTTCCTTCTTCATTCTTCAGCACGAACTTAGGAAGGTGCGAAATAAACCACCTCACTAGCAAAGGAGCACAACACCACGGAGTTCCCTGTTTTCGGGCAGTACGAGCATAGAGTTATTGCAGGATATCACCGAAAAGAGTGGGTACAGGATTCCGAGACATGAAGATCCTTATGACGTGGATACTGATAAAGGTGTCAGGATTGGGAAACAATACCAGACCATAGATCAAAAGAGCCAGAATATCTCCGTACGCCTTGAAGTCCAAGTCATTCCAGAAATCATTAGCTTTGCCGACCAGAAATTTGACCAAAAAGCCCTTGACTCTACTTCTAGTTTCCCAGTTAGCCAATACCTCTTCTTTGGTCAAGGGGAGAATTACAGCAATCTCTTCAGGCCTAGGGGTCTTTTCCAAACCAGTGAAAGGAGTTTGCTCCAAGACAGGGATCCCAAGAAAATAGGAGAATTCTTCCAGGGTAGGAACCAGCTGGAAGTCTTGAAAGGTGAAACAATGATACAGAGGGTCATAAAACTGGGTCAGAACACTGATCAGTTGTTGGTCCCATTTTGCAGTGACCAAGCCAAGGAGAGAACCATGCCTGTTGATGAAGGAAGAAGTGTTTGGAATCCTACCAACCAAATCCTTGAGCAAAGTTGGTGGTTGAACAAAGCTGAGCCGGATAGTATTCCTACGCACGGGCATCATGATGTCCTACAAAACAGAGCAAAGATGAAACTTTTTTATCTTTGAAATGGGTTAGTCCTTTATACAGGATGCATGAAATGGTATGATGGCATGATGCTATGATGAAGCACACCACAAGTATTCACATAGGCAAGCATGGTAAGGCACACAAGTCACACAAGACAATCCTTAGGTTTCAGGCCATCATGAAGTTTAGGTGTTACCCTCTTTTAGTTTCGTCGGTTAAAACCTGTCCTATTAAAAGTAACCGGGTTCTAAAGGATCTCAAATCATTGACTACCCTCGATCGGTCATAACTCCAGCATCGCAATCTTTTCTTGCGGCCAGAACCATCGCGAGAGTTTAGCCTCAATGGGTGTAGCATACTGCTACTGTCCTAATGGCCAAGTTTGGTCAATTTAAGGTTCTAAGGTCGATTGGTGTTTAATGACTCCTTAGAAGACCTATATTCTCCCCGTTGCAACACAAAGGATATAGGTACAGACCAAGGTGCCACACCAATGTAGCCACTGCTTCACCCATGTCGGTCTACGCCGGACAGGTCCCTCACAGATTATGCTACCTAAAAAGGGTATTCCTTAGATCCGGGTTAGGATCTATGAAACTCCGATGCAAAGCCCACAATAATAAAAGTAAACAAGGCAAACAATTGAAAACAAGGGTGATCTAGGCCCTAAGGTTACTCCACTTTTAAGTAGTCCCCAGCAGAGTCGCCAGTTCTGTGATACGGTGGGAGAACTAACTTGAGGTTTTGCGTTTGTTTTCGCAAATGTTTCGGTTGAGCAAGAGTCGCCACCGACTTTTTATTTTATCCTAAGGAAAGGTTAAAAAGCACAGCAAAAACCTTTTGAGATGTTTTCTTGGGTTCGGGGAGTAAATTATAGAAAGGGAAGGTATTAGCACCCTTTCTATCCATGGTTATCCATGGGCTCTTAGTTACTTGCTTAGATCACTTGCCTTTTGTTTTCAATTGTTTGAAATGGTGCTCGTGTGTGTGGGTTTGAAAATTGTTTTGAAAAGAGGCCAAATGTGGTGGCAACCTTTGTAATGATCCATGTTGGGATGTATACAAAGGTGTAGGTCTTTTGAAAAGTTTTTCATTTGTTTTTGAAAGTTTGTTTTGAAAGTGTTGTGAGGTGTGGTTTTAGAAAATAGGCAAGTGTTTTGTTTTTTTTTGCAAGTTTGATTCAAGTAACTAAGAGGTTATCTACTCCTAAATTTCTCAAAGTTTATTGCTATGTTTTAACCCTTTTAACAAGTTTGTTCCACCATTGTATTTGGTGGACAATCTCATGTTAGGATGTGAAAGGGACGGGCGCGGGTCATCGTTTAGACCATAATTATAATGGTGCCAAGTATCTTTGGGCAATTTTTCTTTAAGGGACTTGATCATTTATTTAGGCAACATTTTGAAAGCGTCATCGAGGGACTATGATCATTTGATTTGTGTTTGTTTTGCCCAAAGAGACCTAACATGCAATATGGCCCAATTTTGAAAGGCAACAAGTGGAATACCCTAGGGGGTGCAAGTGTGATTTGTGTGTCCATTTTCATGCTTGTTTATCTTGAAATTAGGTCAAACTATTTTTGTTGTTTTTTCGCATACAAAACCCTAATTCTAACATGGTATAATTAGAAAGCAATAAAGTGCGAAAATAAATTTACTAAGCTATTACAAAACCATATATGGGGAGGGGGGGTACAAATGTTCAAATGGGGATTTTGACAAGGAATTTAAACCTAAACTATTACATCAATATTGAATTATTTACAAGATAATTTAATTGCATAAATTAAATAAAATAAATATGCAAGATGCAAAAATGGTTTTTTGTATGTATGAAAAAAAAAGTATTTTCATATGTCAAAATAAACAAAAAGGAAAGTATTATTTTTTTGGAGTTTTTCATGTTTAGGGTTAAACCCTAATTCTATTAAATAAAATGCATTATTTATTTATTATGTACAAGTATTTATTTATTGTATACAAAAATAAAATAAAATGAAGTATATTTGTCAAAAGGTATTTTTATATTAAATAAAAATAAAAATGTGTATATTTTGTATTTTTTTCCTAAATATACTAATAAATATGTATACATTATTATTATTTACTAAATATATATTATATGTACAAAAATAATAATATTTAATTTTTATAAAAAAAGTATATTTTGTATAAAATATTTTCAGAAGATAAAATAAAATAAAAAATGAAAAATAAATGTGTTTACATTATTTTTTATATTTTAAGTAAAAAATGGTTTTATGTATTTATTTTATGTACAAAAACTAAAAGAAACCAAATAAATGCCTAATAAATTCAAAAATGGTGAGAAAAATATTTTTGATATTTTTAATATTGTTAGAAAAAATAAATGAGTCAGGACAAAATAGAAAATGTCAAAAAATCACAAAAATAAGCAAAATGGGCTTGGGGGTGTAAAAGTAACAAAAGGGTGCAAATAGAAAAGTCAACTCAGGCCCAGCCCAAGAAGACTTTGTCTTCAACCTCAGACCTGTATGAACAACCAGAACACGCGTTTTCCATCTCTTGATTCCTGAACTTTCAAGCAAAACTCACAACATGAAAAATGTAGAGCATGAGAAGACGAATCCAACCATGTAAAGAACTTGACTTAACTCTCTAAGATGAGGGAGAATTTCTTCTCCCCCAATTTCTGACCTAGTTTTTATGCCATGCTCAGACTCAAAATTCTTGCAGCACACATAATATAAATGAAATCTAATTACATGGGCATGTTCAGGGCTATGAATGTGACATATTCTCTTCACAAACCTAAAGTTAACAATGCCTAATAAGAGAGATATGAGTTCATGAACTTACCTGTTCAGTTGAAGTTCTATCTGACAATGGAGAAGCTTTCAGTGCAAGGTGATGATTGGTATAGCTTCCTTGATGTCCAGGGATGCTATTCCAAGCTTTACTTTGTCTTGAAACCTTTTGAATCGTGCTATAGCACTTCACCTGCAAATCAGAAAAGTGAAAATGGCAAAAGGATTAGAGGAGTTACAGGTTGCTTCTAATGCTTTGGATAGTTTGGATTGATGGTAGGGAAGGTGTTTGAAGTGGTTTGGGCAAGAATGCTTGAAAGGATTAAGAGTTGGAACTCAATCTGCAGAGGTTGCTCTGTTTTTGCAGTTTGAGAGTGATTTTGGCAATGGGGAGGTATTGGTGGTCTTAGGGTCGTGCTTCAGCTTGTGTTTGATGTTTAGAATGTGTGTGATAACTTTTTCTCAGGCTTGGTTTGCAGGAATGGAAGTTGGTATCTGTTATGCTATATTTCTTCACACTTAAGCAAGCAAAGGCCACTTGATGTTTCTAGCCTGTACAGGCCCTCACACTATGCTGCATACATTGGCCTTGATCAGTGCAATTTGCTCATAAACTTGTGCCAAGAATATTTTTGACTGTACCACTTGGATTTGCAAAATGGACATAAAGTTCTACTTTTTCAAAATGGAAATAATGCTTTTTCTAATTAAGGGTTAATTCTCCATGTAATGTCCAAATGCATAGAACAACATCTTGGCACAATGGTTTTGCATTGAATTATTGAGTGAGAATGGGATTAGAGGCCTGCAATGTAGCTTAAGCATGCTGAATTCAAAATGGCACCAATGTATGAACATGTCTTGGCCAAGAACAAAAGTGACTTTTTCCCGTTTTGCAAAATTCGATTCTCCCTAACCATGAGGTTGTTTGAGAAGTTCTTGGACATTTTGGAAAGCTTGGAATGTGTACTACAATCCATCTTTGAAATGCAAATTGAAATTCCAAGTGGAAGTGTATGAAAAATGGTCTTGAAGTTAGGTAAAAAACTTGTCCAAAATAGGTCAAATTTTCACTAAGTTAAGAATGGTTTGGTACCCTTGTTCCAAAAATTGTAACTTGAGATACAAGCTTCTTTTGGGAAAACTTTGTGAATCAAAGTTGTAGATTTTGCAACAAGCTACAACTTTCATGTTTTGACTTTTGCTTGAATCCAAATGAATCTTGGTGAGAAAGTGGGGCAAAGTTGGGAAAAAATTAGGGTTTTCCATAACTTAGAAAAATTCTAAGTTATGAAAAATTTCCATTTCAAACCCTAATTTGCATTTCTTGATTTCTTGGTGAACAAGTTTCATGATTTGGCATATTTTGATGAAAAATGAATCTTGACCCTTGATTTTGACCAAAAAGTCAAAGTTTGACTTTTCAGTATAAAGTCAAAATTGATCAATTGACTGGGAAATTCAACTATCAATCTTGTGTATTTGGGATCCTTTGAACTTGTTGAGCATGTCAAGATAATTCCATGGGGTCCTTGAGTCCATATATAAGTTTGGTTTGCCATTGGCTAGGTCAAACAGTCAAAAATTGCCTTTGTGCAGTCAAAACCCTAAAAATGACCATTTTGCCCTTTTGATGATCTGATCAAATTTCTTGTGGAATTGTGATTCAAACTTGATCAAATGGTCCATGTGAGTTCATAATGTTGATGCGAGTCAATTTTAATGAGATTTGACTGTCAATTGGCCACAGTTGACTTTTTCCCCAATACAGTTGATTTCTAGGTCAACTGTCCAATTGACTGGGCAAAATTTGGAATCAAGACTTGAAACTTGGTATGGATAAACTTGGGAGTTCAACATGAAGCATGAAAGTCATCTTAGGAATTTTAGGTCAAAATATCTTTGTGCAAACACAAACCCTAATTTGGGTCAACAGTGCAAGGAGAAGTCTTGAGCAGAGGAAACCCTAACTGGATCTTGATTTTCAAGGGTCTTGTGATGAGAAAATGTTGAGGAAATGGGAGGGCAAATTTTGGGGTACAACACTGTATTGTATACTTTGTACCCTCTTAAGCATTCAGAGTATCCTAACATAATACACTTCTGTGCTTTAGAGTCAAACTTGTTCAGATGATCTTTAGTATTCAGAATAAAACATGTGCATCCAAAAGGATGGAAATAAGAAATGTTGGGCTTCCTGTTCTTCCATAATTCATATGGAGTCTTTTCCATAATAGGTCTTATAGAGATTCTATTCTGAATATAACACGTTGTGTTAATTTCTTCTACCCAGAAGTTCTTAGCAATGTTAGTCTCATTGATCATGGTTCTGGCCATTTCTTGCAATGTTCTGTTCTTTCGTTCTACAACTCCATTTTGTTAGAGAGTTCTAGGACAAGAGAAGTCATGCGAAATGCCTTTTTCATTAAAAAAATGTTTCAAAATTTTTTATTTTCAAATTCTCCACCATGATCACTTCTGACTTTGACAATTCTAAGATCCTTTTCATTCTGAACTTGGTTATAGAAAGCAACGAACACAGAATGTGACTCGTCCTTATGTCTTAAGAACTTTACCCATGTCCATCTGCTATAGTCATCTACGATCACTAACCCATACTTCTTGCCACTAACAGACGTAGTTTTCACTGGTCCAAATAAGTCTATGTGCAGAAGTTCTAATGGCTTAGAGGTGGAAACAACATTTTTAGCTTTAAAAGCAAGTTTTGCAAATTTACCTTTCTGACATGCTTCACACAGAGCATCTGAGTTGAACTTCAGATTAGGAAGTCCTCTAACCAGATTGAGTTTGTTAATTTGAGATATTCTTCTCATACTAACATGCCCCAATCTTCTATGCCAGACCCATTGCTCGTTGTTAACAGAAAGAAGGCATTTTACATTCTGACTTTTTAGTTCAGAAAGTTTTATCTTATAAATGTTGTTTTTCCTCTTTCCATTAAATAGGATAGATCCATCTTTCTGACTAACAGCTTTGCATGAATTTTGATTAAAGATTATATCATAACCATTATCACTTAATTGACTTATGGATAACAGGTTATGCATCAATCCATCAACTAAAAGCACATTATTAATGGAAGGAAGATTACCATTACCTATTGTTCCAGACTCAATGATCTTCCCTCTTTGGTTGCCTCCAAATCCCATGTAGCCTCCAGGTTTAAGTTCCAGGCTTTGGAACATATGCTTTCTTCCCATCATGTGTCGAGAGCATCCAGAGTCCAGGTACCATGACTGGTGTTTTAGCCTTCTTGCTAAAGATATCTGCTACATATATAATATTTTCCTTAGGTATCCATATCTTTTTGGGTCCTGGTTTGTTAGTTTTACCAAAATTCTGTTTGAATTTTGGTTTGGCGAAATAATCATTGCTATTGTATTTCAGGTCATGTGTATGCCCATATGTGAAGTGTGATTTTAGTGGTGTGCGTTTTATTACTAGGTCCATGACTTTCTTAGGTGGAGATACGTTGCCTTGGTATCCTATTCCTTTTCTTCCATTCCTGCTAACTACATAGATCATTGAAGCCATCTTGCTTATATCTATGTTTTTAGCCAGAAACTTCTGAAAGTTGTGATCATATTCTTTTATGATTTTATCAGCGCTACTGGGAGCCTCTGAGATTATTTCTTTCTGAGAGTTTTGTAAATCAGTTTCTAGTTTTGAAATCTTTTCTTTTAGCTCAGAATTTTCTAATCTTAGACTCACAGTTTCTTCAGAGTCATAGATAAGATCCCTTTTTTGGTTCTTGAATTTGACTCTGATGTGCTGATATCTTTCTAGAATCTCATTCAGGCTTTCAGCTAGTTCAGCTTTAGTGAAATTAACAGTAAAATCAGGAAATACCTCTTATGTGTCTGATTCTGAGTCTGACTGAGATGCTTCGCTGTCTTCTGTCACATTAGCCATAAGAGCAATGTTGGCTCTTTCATCATCTGATTCTGAGTCTGTGTCAGAAGTATCTGAATCATCCCATGTTGCCATGGGACTTTTCTTCTTCTCCTTGAAGAACTTCTTTTTGGGCTTCTCCTTTTGAAGCCTTGGACAATCACTTTTGTAGTGCCCATGTTCATTGCACTCATAGCAGATGATGTCTCTGTTGTTTAACTTCCTGTGACCAGATGAAGCTTCAGATCTTGTGTCCATAGGAGGACTCGGACTTTCTATATCCGGAGGAGGATTCATCCTGATTCCCTGACCTTCTGGAATTCTTGAATTTTCTTTGCCTCTGCTTCCACAGTTGATTTACCTTTCTGGAGAGAAGAGACAGTTTGTCTTCTTCTGATGAGGATCCATCAGAGATTTCTTCCATAGCCTGCAAAACCTTAGAATCAAGTTTTTGTTAGACTTTAATGCTAAAGGCTCATCTTGCTTTTGAGGCTCGTTGTGATACGGTGGGAGAACTGACTTGGTATTTTACGTTTGTGTTCGCAAATGTTTCGGTTTAGCAAGAGTCGCCACCGAGTTTTTATTTTATCCTAAGGAAAGGTCAAAAAGCACAGGAAAGACCTTTGAGATGTTTTCTCGGGTTCGAGGAGTATATTATAGAAAGGGAAGGTATTAGCACCCTTTCTATCCATGGTTATCCATGGGCTCTTAGTTACTTACTTAGATCACTTGCTTTGCATTTCTATTGTTTGAAATGGTGCTTTTCAATTGTTTGAAATGGTGCTTTGTGTGTGATTTTGGAAAATGTTTTGAAAAGAGGCCATCATTGTGGCGACCTTTGTAATGATTCTTGTTTGAATGTATACAAAGGTGTCTTTGTTTTTTGAAAGGTTTTCAATGTTTGAAAGTAGGGTTTGAAATTATGTTGTGGAGTGTGTTTTGAAAAGTAGCAAGGATGTTTTTACAAGCTTTTGATCAAGTAACTAAGAGCTATCTACCCTATTTTACTCAAAGATCTTTCTTATGTTTTTAACCATTTTAACAGTGTTGCTTCACCATTGAATTTGGTGAACAACCTTGTGTTAGGATGTTAACGGGACAGGCGCGGGTCATCGTACAGACCATGATAGCAATTGTGTCAAGTATCTTTGGCAATTTTCTTGAGGGACTCTATCATTTTGTTTTAGGCAACTCAGATAGCGTCATCGAGGGACTATGATCTTTTTGTTTGTTTTTGTTTTGCCAAAGTATTCAACATGCAACCATGGCCCATTTTTGAAGGCAACAAGTGGATGAAACCCTAGGGGTGCAAGTGTGTATTGTGTTTGTTTTTCATGCATGTTATCTTTGGATTAGGTCAAGCTATTTGTTGATTTTATTTGCATACAAACCCTAGGTCTAAGCATGGCATAATTGAAAGCTTTTAAATGTGCGAGAATTTAAATGCTACACTATTATAACATGATATAGGGAGAGGGGTACAAATTTGAATTGGGGATATTTGACAAGAAAATAAATTCTAAGTTATTACAACCATATTGAATGTACAATGCGTAATATTTAAATGTACAATATTTAAATGGCAAAATAAACAAATATTAAATAAAATGTATTATGCAAAAAAAGAAGTTTTTTTTATTTGTTTATGTATGTAAAGCATTTTTAATGTGAAAAAGATGTAATAAAATATAAAAAGTTGATTTTTATTTAATTAAAGGGGTAAACCCTAATTCCTTTAAGAAGATAAATATTATATATTATTTATATACAAAAACATATTAATATGTACAATAATGAAATATATTGAAGAAAATGTATTTTTTAGTATAAAAAGATAAAAAGGTAATATTTTTATATTTTTATTCTAATTATTTAATAAAATATATTAAATATGTATAAAATAAAAATAGAATATTTATAAAAAATAAAATATATTCAAGAAAATATTTTCAGTGTGAATAAAAATAAGAAATGAAAATAAAAGTATTATCTACATTATATTTTTTCAAGTTTAAATAAATAATAAAAGGTATTAAAATGTTTTCATGTTAGAAATAAATAAAATAAATACCAAATAAATGTAAAAAACTATGAAAATATTTTTTAAGCATTTTTTATGTTTGGAAATAAAATAATAAAGTCAGAAATGAAATTAAAATGTAAAAATAACAAAAATACAAGAAATTGGGCCAGGGGGTGCATTTAGTAAAATGGGGGTGCAGGCAGCAAGAAGGCCAGGCCCAGCCCAAGCCTTCATCTTCTTCCTTCAGCCACTGTCAAACGCGCGCGCCTGGTTTCAACTTTGAACATCCTGGAAACGTGACTTTTTGCCAAAACTCACAACATCAAACTTGTAGAGAATTTAAACACGAATCTAACCATATAAAGCATTGAATATAACTCTCAAAGACCAGAGAGAATTTCTCTGGCCCTAAAATCTGACCTAGCTTTTTTCACATGTTCATGGATGAAATTCTTCTAGCACATATAATATAAATGAAAGCTGAGCATATGTATGGCTTCATGGCATTGAACACTACATTTTTCATCCACAAACCTAAAGCTAAATGTTCCTAAATAGAGAGATAGAAAGTGATAAAAAACCTATTTCAGTTGGAATCGAGTAGGGCAGTGCAACAACCTTCAATGGTGTTTGACCTTCTGTTGAGCTTGCCTGAGGTCCAAGGAAGCTTCTCCAATGCTTGGCTTGCTTTGAAACTACTTGAATCGTGCTGTAGAACTCAACCTGCAGAGCTTGGAAATGAAAATGGCAAAGTGTGTTAGAGATGTTACAGCTGGTGTTTAAGGTTTGGGATAGTTTGGATGGATGAAATGGAAGGTGTTTGAACAGGTTTGGGCCAAAACGCACGAGCAAATTGTTCTATGGAAGTCAAGTTGCAGATGCTGCCCTGTTTTGCAGAAAAATAGTGGTTCTGAGTATGAGGAGTGTTTTATGATGAAAGGGTCGTGCTTTAGGCTTGTTGGGAGGTATGGAAACTGTGTGCAATGTTTTTTTAAGCTTATGTCAACAGATATGAGAGTATGCTTTGGTTTTGCGAGTTTTCTTCTACTTGAAGTAAGAAAATGGAAATGATGTTATAGCCCTGTACAAGCCTTCCTATCATGCTGCATCTTTTGTTATTGGTTACTGGAATTAGTGTACTTGATCTTGCCTCAAAGATCTGGCCCCATGTCTCAAGGATTTAGTTTTGACATAAACTGACTTTAGGCAAAAATAGAAACTTGCCTTTTTCTACTTAAGGCTTAATCTTGCATGTAATGTCCAAATGGCCAAGATAACATCTTAATTCAATGGTTAAGCATTAAATTATGAAGTGCAAATTGGTTTTGAGGCCTGAAAGCTAGCAGCAAACATGCTGATTTGAAAATGCAAGTTTGTATGAACATGCATTGGCCATGGACAAAAGTGAGTTTTTGCCAAATTCAAGAATTCAATTCTCTCTAACCACAAGGGTGTTTGAGGAGTTCTTGGACAATTTGGAAATCTTGGAACATGTACTATAATCCATATTTGTAATGCAACTTGAAACTCCAAGTGGAACTATGTGAAAAATGGCCAAGAAGATGGGTCAAAATCCTGCCTAGATTAGGGCAAATTTTCTCTCAATTAAAAGTTTTAGGCACCCTTGTTCCAAAAATCAATACTTGAGATACAAGCTTCTCTTGGGAAAACTTTGTGAAACAAAGTTGTAGACTTTGTGATGTACTACAACTTTCATGTTGCAAGTTTTGTTTGAATCCATTTGCATCTTGGTTAAAAAATGGGACAAAGTTAGGAAAAAATAAGAAAATTTCATAACTTAGAAAATTTCTAAGTTATGAAATTTTTCCATTTTAAACCCTAATTTGCATTTTTTTGGTTTCTTGATGAACAAGTTTCATAATTTGACATGTTTTTATGAAAAATAACTCTTGACACTTGATTTTGACCAAAAAGTCAAAGTTTGACTTTTCAGTGTACAGTCAAATTTTGATCAGTTGACTGAAAAATTCATCTGTCAATCCTATGCATTTGAGATCTTTTGAACTTGTTGAATGGGTCAAGACAATTTCATTGAGTCCTTGAGTCCATATTTGAGCTTGGTTTGCCATTGGCTAGGTCAAACAGTCAAAAATTGCCTTTGTGCAGTCAAAACCCTAAAAATGTCCATTTTGCCCTTTTGATGATCTGATCAAATTTCTTGTGGAATTGTGGTCCAAACTTGATCAAATGGTTTATATGAGTTCATAATGTTAATGTGGATCAAATTTCATGAGGTTTGACTGTCAATTGGCCACAGTTGACTTTTTCCCCACTACAGCGGATTTCTAGGTCAACTGTCCAATTGACTGGGCAAAACTTTGAATCAAAGCCTGAAACTTGGTAAAGACAAACTTTTGAGTCCAACATGAAGTATGAAAGTCACTTTGGGCATTGTAGGTCAAAATGTCCTTGTGCAAACTCAAACCCTAAATTAGGTCAACAGTGCAAGGAGGGGTCTTAAGCAGAGCAAACCCTAGCTTGATCCTGAATTCCAAGAGTCTTATGATGAGAAAGTGTTGATGAAATGAGAGGGAAAATTTTGGGGTACAACAGTTGCCCCTGTTCAATCTTCTTGAACCTGAAGAGTTAGATTGGCAAGTTTGCCTTTCGCGACTCGAAGGTAAAAGAGGATTGGACACTAGAGTGCCCGTAAATTTTCACTCGTCAAAACATAGGTGCGGGAATGGGCTTAAAGATGCAACTTGGAGATGGTAGAATCTTGCTGGAGATGGGCTTAAAGATTCCATCCAAGAATCTTTGTTGAATTGCAATGCTGTAAGCCAAAAGAATGAGTATCAAAATGGTATCCGTATCTGGAATGCACTTGAACTATATCTGGAGACTGAGTCTGTATGAGAAAAAGAATGGCGTTCGCGTCTGGGGCGTATCTGAGTTGTAACTGTGTTTAAATGTAGAATGAATATCAGAATGATTGTCGTGTCTGGAGTTTATTTGTATTGTATCCGGGTAATAGAGAAATATTTGTGTATGGAGCAACTGTGTACTGGGGATAAACTCTGAATGAGTGACAGAGTGGCAACCGTGTCTGGAGCGTATCTGGACTGTATCTGAAGTTGGGATCTGTATGAGTAGTAGAATGACTTCCGTGTCTGGAGTGTATCCGTACTGTAACTGGGATCTGAGTAAATGACAAAATGACTTTCGTGGCGACTGCACTGAGGGAATCAAACTGCTGGTGTAAGCGTCAGAATGGAATCCGTGTCTGGAGCATATCTAAACTTGAAGCTGATAATTGAATCTGAATGAGAGATAGAATGGCTGTCGTGTCTGGAGTGTATCTAGTCTGTATCGGATTGCTGAAGTCTGAATGAGTAGTAGAATGACCGCCGTGTCTGGGGTGTATCTGTACTGTATTTGACTTGAAGTTCTGAATGAGTAATAGAATAACCGTCGTATCTGGGGTGTATCCATACTGTATCTGAATAATTGTTAATGATAGCCTTTTAATCTCATCCTGAAAAGGATAAAATGTTAGCTAAAACACAAAGTTATGTTGCATGATGTGTATGATGCAATGAACTGTATTTTATCAATGTTTATGATATATGAATGTAATGGTTATGCATGCAGGCTGAGTAGCCGTCTTGTTGAGGAAGATAAAATCCGGATAGCTAGAGATAATGAATCCTTCGACTGCTGCCGGGGAAAATAAATCCTTAACCGCTGCTGAGGATTTTGAGAGGAGAAACCCTTGCTGACTGCTTTGGGGAATAAGGAAAACTTTGAAAAATCTCTACTGGGGAGTTAAAACCTGGGAGACTTCTGCTGTAGAAATGAGACTGAGAATCTTCAATCTGCTGGGAAATATCTCCGTAGGGAGAATGTTCACTATTCTGGTTCCGCTGGGGATTGGATTTTCAGGGTTTTTGGGCTCCACTGGGAATCCTGAAAGTTGACTCTGATGGGAAATTTTGAAATTCAGCTCAGCTGGGGAATCAAGCTTTAGAAAGCATTTGCTCCGCTGCGGATCTTGAAGCTTAACTTCGCTGGGGAAATATACTCCAAATTTTGCCTTATTGAGGATCTGAATGATGTATCGTAGGGGATTTCTTTTGGAATGGCATAAATATTTCTTCCTACTCCCTCAACCTATCAGTAATTATCCTTTTCAATTTCGCTTTTCTTGCAGGTAATGATTATATTCAAATGCATATGCCTATTTAACAAAACATTGGACGTTTTCAAATAAAATATAAGTGTAAAAATAAAAAGAGGAAAAGGAAAGGCAAACAAATTTCTGCACTTTGAAGTATATTGGTATTAATTTTTTGGTAAGTATCTTTGTACAAAGGAGACAGTCATCCTAGTAAGAGAATGTTGTCGTAAAAATTTATACAAAAAGAAAGATGGCTATGTGCAACAATTCCATGTGGTTCCCATTCTGCCTATAGCCTTCACAACTCTGAGTATCTGTCCATTCGTTGCTTCGTCCGTAGATGATTGGATTGATTAGAAGCTTGGAGCTTGTTAGTGAAGGGATTGTTCTTTAAAGTGATCCGACGAGACATAGCCATACGCTTTAATTCCCTAACTTTTTCCTGGACCTCCCTTTCGGGTTATCAGTCCACCGGGAAACCCTTTTTTGCCCAAGTCGCCCTTTCGGGTTTTCAACTTGTCGGGTGTACAGATTTTTTTGTTTTATCCCTAATTTTTGCCTGAACCGCCTTTTCGGGTTTTCGGTTCACCGGGATGCCCATTTTTGCCCAAGTCGCCCTTTCGGGTTTTCAACTTGTCGGATCATTTTTATGCGTAGTATCTTTTGACTATGTCTGCGTTCGCAAGGTGCGGCAGGTCGTTGCCATCCATGGTGGTCAGAATCATTGCGCCACCAGAAAAGATGCTTTTGATTACAAATGGTCCTTCATAGGTAGGAGTCCACTTGCCCCTGGGGTCACTTTGCGGTAAGATGATCCGCTTGATTACAAGATCTCCGACTTTATATATTTGACGCCTGACTTTCTTGTTGAAAGCCTTGATCATGCGTTTTTGATACGCCTGACCATGACAAACAACAGTAAGTCGCTTCTCGTCGATCAAATTGAGTTGATCAAGCCGGGTCTGAATCCAACCGTCTTCACTCAAACCAGTGTCTTTCATGATCCTTAAGAAAGGAATCTGAACTTCCATGGGTAGGACAGCCTCCATGTCATATACCAAAGAAAATGGGGTTGCCCCTGTTGAAGTACGTGCTGTGGTACGATATCCATGCAGAGCAAACGGTAACATCTCATGCCAGTCTTTGTAGGTAATTGTCATTTTTTGAATGATCTTCTTGATATTTTTGTTCGCAGCTTCAACAGCACCGTTCATCTTCGGCCGATAGGGAGATGAATTGTGATGATAAATCTTGAACTGCTCGCATAGAGCAGTGATCATAGTATTGTTCAGATTTGTACCGTTGTCTGTGATGATCCTGTCGGGGACCCCATACCGGCATATGAGGTTCTGCTTGATGAAGCGGGCAACCACATTCTTTGTAACAGAGGCAAAGGAAGCTGCTTCGACCCACTTGGTAAAATAATCAATAGCGACTAAGATGAAGCGATGTCCATTGGACGCCGTGGGCTTGATCTCTCCAATCATGTCGATGCCCCACATTGCAAATGGCCAAGGAGCTGTCAGAATGTTGAGAGGAACAGGAGGAATATGTACCTTGTCGGTGTAGACTTGGCATTTGTGGCAAGTACGGGAATATTGGTGACAATCAGCTTCCATGGTAGACCAGTAGTAACCTGCCCTTAGAATCTTCTTTGCCATTGTATGCCCGCTCAAGTGGGTGCCAAATGTGCCACTGTGTATCTCAGTCATGATTAACTCTGCTTCAGCTTTGTCCACACATCGAAGTAAAACACAATCATGGCTTCGTTTATAAAGGATGCCATTTCTTAGGAAGAACTTGGCAGCAAATCTCCTTAAGAACTTTTTGTCATTGACTGAAGCTCCTTCAGGATATTCTCTAGTCTGGAGATACCTTTTGATTTCATGAAACCATGGTTGTTCCACTACTTCTTCGGTATTAATCTCATGACAGTGCGCAGGTTCGTCCATTCGCTCGATGGTGATTTGGGGAGCCTTGTTATCCCAATTGAGTTTAAACATGGAAGACATTGTAGCCAGAGCATCTGCTAGCTGATTCTCTTCTCGAGGGAAATGCTCGAAAGTAATCTGCTCGAAATGAGGCAACAACGTCAGGACATGTTCTTTGTATGGGATGAGATTAGGATGTTTGGTGTCCCACTCTCCTTTGACCTGACTGATCACCAAAGCCGAGTCCCCAAATACGACCAAAGATTTGATCCCCAAGTCTATAGCAGCCTTGAGACCAAAGATGCAAGCCTCATATTCAGCCATGTTGTTGGTACAGCTGAAACAAAGTCGGGCAGTGAAGGGTGTATGGTAACCTTCCGGAGAAATGAGTACCGCACCGATATCGTTGCCAAATGCATTTGAAGCACCATCAATGTACAGGGTCCATCGGGATCCTTGTTCAGGTCCGTCATACGGTCCGTTACCTTCGATTTTGTCCAAAGTCATGATGTCCTCGTCAGGGAAGTCGAATCTCATAGACTGGTAATCTTCGACGGCTTGATGAGCTAGATGGTCAGCTAGTATACTCCCTTTTATAGCTTTTTGGGTAGTATACTGGATATCATACTCAGTTAGGATCATTTTCCATCTAGCGATTCTTCCAGATAAAGCAGGTTTCTCGAAGATATACTTGATCGGATCCATTTTGGAAATCAACAAAGTGGTATGAGTCAACATATACTGCCTTAGTCGGCGAGCAGCCCATACCAAAGCGCAGCAAGTTTTCTCGAGCAGTGAGTAGCGAGTCTCACAGTCGGTAAACTTTTTGCTAAGGTAATAAATGGCATGCTTTTTTCGACCAGACTCGTCATGTTGGCCCAGCACGCACCCCATCGAGTTATCCAAAACAGTCAGATACATGATCAACGGCCTTCCTTCGACGGGTGGCATCAGAATAGGAGGTTCCAATAAGTACTCCTTGATCTTATCAAAAGCAACTTGACAATCGTCGTTCCATTCAACTACCTGATCCTTCTTCAACAGTTTGAAAATTGGCTCACAGGTAGATGTCAGGTGAGAGATGAACCTTGCAATATAGTTCAAGCGTCCCAAGAATCCTCTAACCTCCTTTTCAGTACGGGGAGCAGGCATTTCTTGTATAGCCTTCACTTTAGCAGGATCAACCTCAATACCCTTGTTGCTGACAATAAACCCCAAGAGCTTACCAGACCTAACTCCAAAAGTACACTTGCTTGGGTTCAGTCTGAGCTTATACTCCTTCAACCTGACAAACAGCTTTTGCAAATGTTCAAGGTGCTCTTCTTCTGTCTGTGATTGAGCTATCATGTCGTATATGTAAACTTCGATCTCATGATGTATCATATCATGAAACAAAGCTATCATGGCGCGTTGATAGGTTGCCCCTACGTTCTTCAGTCTGAACGGCATCACTTTGTAGCAGAAGGTACCCCATTGTGTAACAAAGGTAGTTTTCTCCATGTCCTCGGGGGAAATTTTGATCTGGTTGTAGCCCGAGAATCCATCCATGAAGGAAAAAACCTTGTGCTGAGCTGTGTTGTCAACCAAGATGTCGATATGTGGCAGCGGAAAATCATCTTTAGGACTAGCCTTGTTCAAATCTCGATAGTCCACACACATTCTGACTTTTCCGTCCTTTTTGGGTATGGGCACAATGTTGGCAACCCATTGTGGATAGGTTGTAACAGCCAGAAAGCCAGCGTTGAATTGCTTCATTACTTCGGCCTTAATCTTCTCAGACATGTCAGGTCTCATCCGTCGGACCTTTTGTTTGATCGGTGGATAATCCTCTCTTGTAGGGAGACGGTGAACCATGATATATGTGTCTAACCCTGGCATTTCTTCATAATACCAGGCAAAGATTTCAACATATTCGTTCAACAACTGTACTAAGCGCTCCTTGACACTTGGTTCCAGGTTGGCACCCACTTTTACCTCCTTCCTGTCTTCCTCTGTCCCTAAGTTGATGGTTTCTAGCAACTCATCATGAGGCAAGATGGCCCTCTCTTCTTGTTGTAGAAGTCTGGCTAACTCTCCTGGCACTTCACAATCTTCGTCAACTTCGTACTCAGCCTGATTGATCAAATCTTCGGAGTTGTCGAAAGCTACAGCAGAATAGTCACCCATGGAATCCAGAGTGGATGGGTACCTGCATTTGTGAGTGTGGGTGTGTGTAAGGGATAGCCATCCTTAAACAAACAAAAATGCAAAAGGAAAAAAATGAACACAACAGTTTATAAATGAAAAACGTCCAATGATTCATTAAAACATGGCATATGATTATGAAGAGAATCAAACCCTTATAAATGGGCCTACATGCCCCGGGCAAGGCATGAGGTGAAAATAGTGTGCGGATTGTTTTAGTTCTTACAGACCATAAATGGGAAATTGTTTCAAAGATAAAATTACTGGTTGATAAAGGTGATAGGAACAAAATCCTTTGCTTCCCAATTGCTCAAACCCCCTTCGACAGTCGGAAAGATCCAATCTTCAAAGTGGCTCTCCTCATCTTCATCTTCTACAGCGTTGATTCCATGGTGAGAAATCTTGACGGGTGGTCTTTCAATCTTAGAGCGACACATAGCCTTTTGTCCTACAGCAGTAAACCCCAACCCAAACTTGTCTGTCTTATAGGGAAAGTCGGGCAACTGTCCCCATACTGTGCTCTTCCCCTCCTTAATCACAGCCTCTGCATCCTTGAGAGATGCCATCCTGGCCACCTGCTTGGGAATGATAGGTACCTCAACCACTGTCTTCGCGACTGCTACCTCGGGAGAAACTTCCTCAAAATGTTGAAAAGGCGTTTCGATGAACTCGCCATCCACTTCCACATATCAAAGGAATTGAGATGACTGATCATGTACTCTTCCTCACCGTGCACAGTTATGATCTTACCCTTAATAGGATATTTCAGCATCTGGTGCAAAGAGGATGTAACTGCTCCGGCATAATGGATCCACGGTCTTCCTAGCAAACATGAGTATGACGGTCGGATGTCCATTACGTAGAAGGTGGAGTTGAACACTTCGGTGCCTACCTTGATAGGAATATCAACCTCTCCATGCACCATCCTTTTAGACCCGTCAAAGGCCCTGACAATAATATTACTTGGTTTCAGCTCTAAACCTTCACAATCCAACCGGTCTAGAGCTTTCTTAGGCAGCACATTTAGGGAAGAACCAGTATCTACCAAGACATGGGCGAGATTAGTTCCCCGGTATTCAACTGAAACATGTAATGCATCATTGTGCTTCATTCCCTTAGGAGTTAAGTCAGTGTCGGAAAAACCCAGGCCATTATCAGCAGTAAGACTGGCTACACAATCCTGAAATTGGTTAGCCGAGGTCTCTTGGGGTACATGTGCCGTCTTCAAGAATTTAATCAGGGCCTTAGCATGGGCCTCTGAACAGAGCAGAAGAGCTAACATTGAAATTTTAGAGGGGGTCTGCCCAAGTTGTTCTACAACGTCGTAGTCACTTTTTCGGATTATTTTTAAGATTTCATCCATTTCCTTCTGATTGGTTTCGGGGATAACCACAGCATGAGCCTTCGTCCTGACAGGCATTTCCAGTATCCCCTTACCCTTGTCGGTATTATCAGCAGACGGTCTTTCTTTGGGAGTAACCACTTCTTCAATCATTGGGCCTTGCACAGAAGGTCCAACAGGTGCAAAAGCTTTTAAGGGTCCGAAAACTGCTCGGGGACGAGCAATCTCCGGAGAAAATATCTGGCCACTGCAGTTTATCTTGCTCGTACCCGCGATGTTCCCTATGTTAGGGTCTTCTTCATAAATCTCTTGGACTGTTTCGATTTGTTTGATGCCGTGGTAGAAGATTTCTCCCCCATAGTTCCACGGTATCATTTTGCTTGACTGGTACGGGACAGGTCCCGACATGGTGATCTTTAGAGGTACACATTCGGAGTTGGGTGTAATCCTGACAGGCCTTTTGCAAGCCTTGGGAGGATTTTCGGAAATGGTTATGATAGCAATATCGTTGGTTGAAGTATCACAAATATCAGGAGTAATCGGATTGAAAGTGTTAACAGGGGTTTTCTGGAAAAGTATCTCTTGAGTATCCATCAGGCGTTGGACACCCGACTTTAACATTGGACAATCATCTTGAATGTTCAAACAAAAATAACAGTCTTTACCGCAACCAGGAAAGATCCCGGCCCTAAACAAATTTTCTTTAATCACAAGCAATGGAATCAACAGATTGGCAACATCAGTAACTTGGAGGTCTTCCAAAATAGCATGCACATTGTGGTCGTGCTTAGGCATCGGGGCGGATATAACATTGGGCTTCTCATGGGCGTCGAATTCAACCTCTTTGGCATCAATTAAGTCCTGAATTTTGTTCTTGAGTGCCCAGCAATTATTGGTATCGTGCCCAGCACTGTCGGAATGGTAAGCACACTTGGCGTTGGAGTGATAGTATGGAGAGGAGGTGTTAGGGTTTTTTGGCGCCTCCTTCAAACTAGTCAGATTCAGCTTCAACAAATGGGGAAGAACCTGTGCGGGCATCATGTTAATGCGGGTGAACTGCCGTTGTGGCCGTTCCACCCGTTGTTGATTAGGTCTCGACTGATTGTTACGGGGTTGATCATTTGACGAATTTTGAATCATCACGGCCCCTACAGTCGGCTGGCGCTCAGTTCTTCCAAATCCCTTCTGAGAGTACACAGCATATGCTTCTTTCTTGGCTGGAAAAGGTTTTTTAACAGCTGTGGATGCGGAGGCATCCTTTTGAATCTTTCCACTTTTAATACCGGCTTCCACCCTTTCACTAGTCAGAATCAGTTCAGTAAATCCCTCAGAAGAGCTCCCGATTAGATGGTTGAAGAAAGGGCCAGATAGGGTCCCCAGAAACATGTCAACTAATTCCCTATCTGATAGCAGCGGCTGCACCCTTCTAGCCAGGTCACGCCATTTTTGGGCGTACTCCTTAAACCCTTCATTTGAAGCCATCCCCATACTTTGTAGCTGAGTACGGGTAGGCGCCAAATCAGTGTTGTACTGATACTGACGGTAGAAAGCATCTGCCAAGTCTTCCCAATTGTGAACTTCTAATCTCTCGAGCTGATAAAACCAATCTAACTGAGTGCCAGACAAGCTGTCTTGGAAAAAGTGTACCCAGAGGTCTTTATCGGATGAATGAGGTTGGATCTTTCTAACATACGACCTCAAATGCATCTTAGGGCAAGATAGACCGTCGTACTTGGCAAATGTCGGCACTTTGAACTTGGGAGGGATTACAATCCCAGCTACCAGCCCTAGTTCCTCAAAATCCAATCCGGGCACCCTCTGCAACTCCATAGCTGCCAATCTGTCTTCAAGGTTCTTATATTTGTCATCCGCTGGTGGGTATTGTTGTTATGAATAGTCTTCGTCTTCTTCGTCTTCCTCCTCTTCTACCTCAGATTCAGAAGGTACAGTAACTCCTTTCCCCTTGCCAATCCCTTCGTCAGACGTTAAAGGGAACTCAAGAGTCCTTCTAGCATCACCCTTAAACCTTCTTCCGAAAGTGGCTACCCCCGGTCTCTTTTTCTTTTTCTTCTCCTTATTCTTCTCTAGCAGAGCTTTGAGATCCTCTTGACCCTTTGCCAAGGTCATGAGGAGTTGCTGAAATTGTGAATTTTGTGCCTGTAGATCTTTTATTGTTTACTCCAAATCCATCTTGCTGAAATAAACAGCAGAAAGATAAGGAAACCTGGCTTGAAGACCTGTTTATGCATATGATGAATGGTATGTTATTCATGTAATGCATTCAAGGGTTCAAAAATTCAAATTTGTTGTAAACAAAAAGAATGCACGTCATACTAAGAAGAGATTGTTAGTACATAAGTGCCCCATGGGCAAAATATTACAAAATTCTTAATGTAAAAAGACATTGCGCATCCTCTTTGGTGCGATGTAGGTGTTGAGAGTTTCCTCCTTGTGAAGTCGGCGGGTGAGCTCTAAAACCTTCTTCTCACTGGCATTGAAGCTGGCTTCAAAAGTATCTCGTTCTTCTTTGAGTTGGATCCAACTCTTTTGCATTTCCTCCCATGATGTTGGCATGTCAGGATGTAGGATGGTGTATGGAACCTCTCCTTCCTTAACAGGCTCTTTGATCAAGGGGAGAATGTGAGGATATGGCATCATAAGATTCTGGGAGCGGGTTCGTACCCACTTGAGGTAAGGCTCAAGGGGGATGGAATTCTTGTGCCCCAGTGTCTTACTATCTACCTTGTTAGGCATCCTCCAAGCTCTGATGAACCTTTGGCGAAGTCCTTGCGCGTCGTTGTCGAAGTCAAAAACTAGGTCAGGAATCAGCATGTCATGAGGGCCATCCCTCCGGGCATATCCAAATTGTCTCAAAGCTAGACAGGGGTTGTAGGTAATGCCTCCCCTAATGCCAAGTAATGGGACATTAGGGAATTCACCACAACGGTCAATGATGATGACATTTTCTCTGGACCGAGAACACCAATGTACATCAGAATGTGTGAGGGTCATCAATCGTTGTGACCACCTTAAACCCTGCTCATTCTTCAAAACTGATTGTGGAAGGTGAGAAATAAACCACCTTGCTAGGAGAGGAGTACAGCATATGAGAACACCTCTTTTCCTCATTGTTCGTGTGTAAAATGAGTGTAGGATGTCCCCAAGCAATGTAGGTATGGGATTCCTGGATATGAAACTCTTGACAGCATTCATATCTATAAGTTGGTCAGGGTTTGGGAACAAGACCAACCCATAGATAAGGAGTGCCACAATCTCTTCAAAGGCTTGTAGATCAAGAGAATTCCAGCAGTCTTGTGCCTTCTCAAATAGAAACTTTTCCAAGAAACCCTTGACGCCACTTCTGGTTTCCCAATGCCCCTTGATGTCAGATGGTTGCAAGTGTAATGCTTGAGCAACATCTTCAGGCTTTGGTTCTTTTTCTGTATCGTTGTAGGGTAGTTGATAAAGAATAGGAATTATCAGGAGTTGAGAAAATTCCTCCAAAGTAGGCACCAATTGGTAATCAGGGAATGTGAAACAGTGGTGGAGGGGGTCAAAGAACTGGAACAGTACTTTCACCATGTCTTCTTCAATGCTGGTGTTGACTAGGTTGATAAGTCTACCATGTCTTTCACTGAAGAGAGAATTCTCTAGAATCCTGGATGTAAGCTCCATGAGTTGAAGAGGGATTCTCACAAGGTTGATTTGAATGGTTTTCCTGCGAAGAGATTCCATGACCTACAAAACAAGAACAAAGATGAAGATCCAAACCCTTGAAATGGTTAGTGGATGCATATGATGCTTTATGATGTTCATGATGTATGCACAAACACATGTACAAGCAAGTCACACAAAACCCTAGTTTCAGGCTTGCATGAGGTTTCATAGGTAAGTACCCTCTTGAGTTTAGTTGGCTCAAAAACCTATCCTATAAATAGTAATCGGGTTCTAAGGAGCTCAATATCATTGGATTGTTTTCTATGTTTATTGTTTTGGTTTAGCCACTTAACTAGCGACCAAAATATTCCAAGAAAACAACCCTCAATGAGTGTAGTGTCGAGTATCTACCAACTTCGGACTGCACCAAAGCCGGTCATCTCACTACCCCTAATGAAAGGCCAAGATGGTCAAGTAAGGTTCTAGTTCATTAGTGCTTAATGACATCACTCAGCGGCCCCGTATTCTCTTTGATTGACTCAAAGGCTACTGGTACTCACAAATATGTCGCACTAATATAGCTATTGCTTCAACCGTGTCGGTATACCCTACACAGTTTCCACAACGTATTGCTATCTATGAATGTTTCCCAAATTCGGGTGGAGGATTTCAAGCCCAAACAAGAGAACCAAAATGTAAAGCAATCAAAGAAAACAATAATCATGCAAAGGGTTATCTAAGCCCTAAGTTTACTCCACTTTTAGAATTTTCTCTAGTAGAGTCACCAGTTATGTGATACGGTGGGAGAACTGACTTGGGATTTTGCGTTTGTGTTCGCAAATGTTTTGGTTTAGCAAGAGTCGCCACCGACTTTTTATTTTATCCTAAGGAAAGGTCAAAAAGCACAGGAAAGACCTTTGAGATGTTTTCTTGGGTTTGGGGAGTAGATTATAGAAAGGGAAGGTATTAGCACCCTTTCTATCCATGGTTATCCATGGGCTCTTAGTTACTTGCTTAGATCACTTGCTTTGCATTTCTATTGTTTGAAATGGTGCTTTGTGTGTGATTTTGGAAAATGTTTTGAAAAGAGGCCATCGTTGTGGTGACCTTTGTAATGATTCTTGTTTGAATGTATACAAAGGTATCTTTGTTTTTTGAAAGGTTTTCAATGTTTGAAAGTAGGGTTTGAAATTGTGTTGTGGAGTGTGTTTTGAAAAGTAGCAAGGATGTTTTTACAAGCTTTTGATCAAGTAACTAAGAGCTATCTACCCTATTTTACTCAAAGATCTTTCTTATGTTTTTAACCCTTTTAACAGTGTTTCTTCACCATTGTATTTGGGGAACAACCTTGTGTTAGGATGTTAACGGGACAGGCGCGGGTCATCGTATAGACCATGATAGCAATTGTGTCAAGTATCTTTGGCAATTTTCTTGAGGGACTCGATCATTTTGTTTTAGGCAACTCAGATAGCGTCATCGAGAGACTGTGATCATTTTGTTTGTTTTTGTTTTGCCAAAGTATTCAACATGCAACCATGGCCCATTTTTGAAGGCAACAAGTGGATGAAACCCTAGGGGTGCAAGTGTGTATTGTGTTTGTTTTTCATGCATGTTATCTTTGGATTAGGTCAAGCTATTTGTTGATTTTATTTGCATACAAACCCTAGGTCTAAGCATGGCATAATTGAAAGCTTTTAAATGTGCGAGAATTTAAATGCTACACTATTACAACATGATATAGGGAGAGGGGTACAAATTTGAATTGGGGATATTTGACAAGAAAATAAATTCTAAGTTATTACAACCATATCGAATGTACAATGCGTAATATTTAAATGTACAATATTTAAATGGCAAAATAAACAAATATTAAATAAAATGTATTATGCAAAAAAAGAATTTTTTTTTTATTTGTTTATGTATGTAAAGCATTTTTAATGTGAAAAAGATGTAATAAAATAAAAAAAGTTGATTTTTATTTAATTAAAGGGGTAAACCCTAATTCCTTTAAGAAGATAAATATTATATATTATTTATATACAAAAACATACTAATATGTACAATAATGAAATATATTGAAGATAATGTATTTTTTAGTATAAAAAAATAAAAAGGTAATATTTTTATATTTTTATTCTAATCATGTATAAAATAAAAATAGAATATTTACAAAAAATAAAATATATTCAAGAAAATATTTTCAGTGTGAATAAAAATAAGAAATGAAAATAAAAGTATTATCTACATTATATTTTTTCAAGTTTAAATAAATAATAAAAGGTATTAAAATGTTTTCATGTTAGAAATAAATAAAATAAATACCAAATAAATGTAAAAAACTATGAAAATATTTTTTAAGCATTTTTTATGTTTGGAAATAAAATAATAATGTCAGAAATGAAATTAAAATGTAAAAATAACAAAAATACAAGAAATTGGGCCAGGGGGTGCATTTAGTAAAATGGGGGTGCAGGCAGCAAGAAGGCCGGGCCCAGCCAAAGCCTTCATCTTCTTCCTTCAGCCACTGTCAAACGCGTGCGCCTGGTTTCAACTTTGAACATCCTGGAAACGTGACTTTTTGCCAAAACTCACAATATGAAACTTGTAGAGAATCTAAACACGAATCTAACCATATAAAGCATTGAATATAACTCTCAAAGACCAGAGAGAATTTCTCTGGCCCAAAAATATGATCTAGCTTTTTTCACATGTTCATGGATGAAATTCTCCTAGCACACATAATATAAATGAAAGCCGAGCATATGTATGGCTTCATGGCATTGAACGCTACATTTTTCATTCACAAACCTAAAGCTAAATGTTCCTAAATAGAGAGATAGAAAGTGTTAAAAAAAACCTGTTTTAGTTGGAATCGAGTAGGGCAATGCAGCAACCTTCAATGGTGTTTGAGCTTCTGTTGAGCTTGCCTGAGGTCCAAGGAAGCTTCTCCAATGCTTGGCTTGCTTTGAAACTACTTGAATCGTGCTGTAGAACTCAACCTACAGAGCTTGGAAATGAAAATGGCAAAGTGTGTTAGAGATGTTACAGCTGGTGTTTAAGGTTTGGGATAGTTTGGATGGATGAAATGGAAGGTGTTTGAACAGGTTTGGGCCAAAACGCACGAGCAAATTGTTCTATGGAAGTCAAGTTGCAGATGCTTCCCTGTTTTGCAGAAAAACAGTGGTTCTGAGTATGAGGAGTGTTTTGTGATGAAAGGGTCGTTCTTTAGGCTTGTTGGGAGGTATGGAAACTGTGTGCAATGTTTGTTTAAGCTTCTGTCAACAGATATGAGAGTATGCTTTGGTTTGTCAAGTTTTCTTCTACTTGAAGCAAGAAAATGGAAATGATGTTATAGCCCTGTACAAGCCTTCCTATCATGCTGCATCTTTTGTTCTTGGTTACTGGAATTAGTGTACTTGATCTTGCCTCAAAGATCTGGCCCCATGTCTCAAGGATTTAGTTTTGACATAAACTGACTTTAGGCAAAAATGGAAACTTGCCTTTTTCTACTTAAGGCTTAATCTTGCATGTAATGTCCAAATGGCCAAGATAACATCTTAATTCAATGGTTATGCATTAAATTATGAAGTGTAAATTGGTTTTGAGGCCTGCAAGCTAGTAGCAAACATGCTGATTTGAAAATGCAAGTTTGTATGAACATGCATTGGCCATGGACAAAAGTGAGTTTTTGCCAAATTCAAGAATTCGATTCTCTCTAACCACAAGGGTGTTTGAGGAGTTCTTGGACAATTTGGAAATCTTGGAACATGTACTACAATTCATCTTTGTAATGCAACTTGAAACTACAAGTGGAACTATGTGAAAAATGGCCAAGAAGATGGGTCAAAATCCTGCCTAGATTAGGGCAAATTTTCTCTCAATTAAAAGTTTTAGGCACCCTTGTTCCAAAAATCAATACTTGAGATACAAGCTTCTTTTGGGAAAACTTTGTGAAACAAAGTTGTATACTTTGTGATGGACTACAACTTTCATGTTACAAGTTTTGTTTGAATCCATTTGCATCTTGGTGAAAAAATGGGACAAAGTTAGGAAAAAATAAGAAAATTTCATAACTTAGAAAATTTCTAAGTTATGAAATTTTTCCATTTTAAGCCCTAATTTGCATTTTTGGGTTTCTTGATGAACAAGTTTCATAATTTGACATGTTTTGATGAAAAATAACTCTTGACACTTGATTTTGACCAAAAAGTCAAAGTTTGACTTTTCAGTGTACAATCAAATTTTGATCAGTTGACTGAAAAATTCATCTGTCAATCCTATGCATTTGAGATCTTTTGAACTTGTTGAATGGGTCAAGACAATTCCATTGAGTCCTTGAGTCCATATGTGAGCTTGGTTTGCCATTGGCTAGGTCAAATAGTCAAAAATTGCCTTTGTGCAGTCAAAACCCTAAAAATGACTATTTTGCCCTTTTGATGATCTGATCAAATTTCTTGTCGAATTGTGGTCCAAACTTGATCAAATGGTTCATATGAGTTCATAATGTTGATGTGGATCAAATATCATGAGGTTTGACTGTCAATTGGCCACAGTTGACTTTTCCCCAATACAGCTGATTTCTAGTGCAACTGTCCAATTGACTGGGCAAAACTTTGAATCAAAGCCTGAAACTTGGTAAAGACAAACTTGTGAGTCCAACATGAAGTATGAAAGTCACTTTGGGCATTGTAGGTCAAAATGTCCTTGGGCAAACTCAAACCCTAAATTAGGTCAACAGTGCAAGGAGGGGTCTTAAGTAGAGCAAACCCTAGCTTGATCCTGAATTCCAAGAGTCTTGTGATGAGAAAGTGTTGATGAAATGAGAGGGCAAATTTTGGGGTACAACACTCGTCATCTTCTAGCTCTATCTCATGGCTTCTGAGGGAGCTAACAAGTTCCTCCGGAGATATCTTGTTGAGATCTTTAGCCAGCTTAAGCATAGTGACCATTGGCCTATATTGCTTTGGTAGACTTCTGATGATCTTATTTACGTGATCAGCAATAGAATACCCTTTGTCAAGAACTCTTAGCCCAGAAACAAGAATCTGGAATCTTGAGAACATAGCTTATATGGATTCACTGTCTTCCATCTTGAAGGCTTTGTATTTCTGAATGAGCGCAAGGGCCTTGGTTTCTTTAACTTGTATATTGCCTTCATGCGTCATTCTAAGAGAGTCAAACATGTTTTTGGTTGTCTCTCTGTTTGATATCTTCCTATATTCTTAGTATGAGATGGCACTGAGAAGTATTATTCTGGCTTTATGATGATTTCTGAAATCACGCTTTTGCTGGTCAGACATTCTTTTTCTATCTATCTTCTGACCACTTTCATCCATTGGATGTGTGTATCCATCAATTACCATGTACCATAGATTAGCATCATGAGCCAGAAAGAAGCTCTCAATTAAGTCTTTCCAGTAGTTAAAATTTTCTCCATCAAAGACTGGAGGTTTGCCGCTGATTCTGTCCTTGTCATCATGATAGTCATTGCTGATGTTTTGGCTTGGTCCCACCATAGTGTTTTTCTAAAGCTTGGATCTTGTACTGACACAGTTAAGTGTATGAACTCAGAACCAGGCGCTCTGATGCCAATTGAAGAAGTGAAAAACACAAGAAGGGGGGGGGGTTGAATTGAAACTTAAAAATCAAATGTAATAGACTCAAGATTTTTATCCTGGTTCGCTTGATCTCAAACTACTCCAGTCCACCCGCCAAGGTGATTTCGCCTATGATGCGGTGGAAGAACTGACTTGAGGTTTTGCGTTTGTGTTTGCAAATGTTGCGGTTTAGCAAGAGTCGCCACCGACTTTTATTTTATCCAAAAGGAAAGGTAAAAAAGCACAGGAAAGACCTTTGAGATTGTTTTTGGGTTCGGGGAGTAGATTATGAAAAGGGAAGGTGCTAGCACCCTTTTCATCCATGGTTTTCCATGGGCTCTTAGTTACTTGTTTTAGATCACTTGCTTTTCTTTTCCAATTGTTTGAAATGGTGCTTTGTGTGGTTTTGAAAGTATTTTGAAAAGAGGCCATCGTTTTGGCAATCTTTGTGATGATTCTCGTTCGTAAGAATGTAAACAAAGATGTTTGTCTTTTGAAAAATGTTTCAATGTTTTGAAAGTTGTTTGGAAATGTTTTTGAAATTGTGTGTGTGATAGTTTGAAAATAGCAAGGATTGTTTGAAAAAGATTAAGTAACTAGGAGTTGTCTATCCTACTCAAAAGTCTTTCCTATACATTTTATTCTTTTGACATTGTTGTTTTACCATTGTATTTGGTAAACAACCCTATCTTTGGATGTTAAACGGGACGGGCGTGGGTCATCGTATGATCATGATAGCAATGGTTCCAAGTATCTTAGCAAGTTTAAGGGACCAAGATCATTTGTTTTTTAGGCAACCAAGTCTAGCGTCATCTAGGGACTATGATCTTTTTGTTTTGATTGATTTTGTTTTGCCAAGATACCTAGCATGCATACCATGGCCATTTTAAGGAAACAAAGTGGATGAAACCCTAGGGGTGCTTGTGTGAGATGTGTTGTCATTTTTTCATGCATTTTTGTCTTGTATTAAGTCATGCTATTTGTTTGATTTTTGGTCTTTGCATACAAAACCCCAGTTTACTATCATGGTATATGAAAGCAATAAAATGCGTAAAATAAATCTAGACTATTACAACAATATTATGGGGAGGGGGATACAAGTTTTGAATAGGGGGATATTGCTCAAAATAAAACCCTAAAACTATTACAACCAAATTGAATTTAATGTACAAATAAATAAATAAGCAGATATTTAAATATACAATAAAATGTAAATATGCAAAAACGTTTTTTGTATTAATTTTATGTATGTAAAAATGAATTTATTTATGTCTTAAAAAATAAGAAAATAAAATGATTATTTTTGAAAGGGTGAAAACCCTAATTTTTTATTTAATAAAAAATAGTCTATATTATTTATTTTGTTCATTTTTTGTTCAAGAAAAAATAATAATAATATATACAAAATGTTAAAAAAATTGAATATTGTATGAAAATATTATTTTAAGTGTATAAATAATAAAAATATATGATATATGATATTTTTATATTATTTACAAGTTTTATTTAAGAAAATAAGTTTTATAAACCTAATAATTTATTTATTATGCAAAAAATAAAATAAAAAATATGATAAAATGCAAAAAATAAAGAAAATATTTTTTGTGATTTTAAATGTTCAGAAAAATAAATAAAGTCAGAAAATATAAATGGCCCTAAATTTTGACCTATTTTTTTCAACAACTTCAACAATCAAATACTCCTAGCTCAGTTAATATAAATGGAAGCTATGCATATGTACAACTCAAGCAACTTAAAGACTACATTTTTTCTTCACAAACCTAAGCTTAATGATGCCTAAATAAGGAGTTAGAAACTTGACAAATACCTTGTTCAGTTTAGTTTGGATATGGCAATGTAGCAACTTTGAGTGAGGCCTGAAGGTCGTGTGAGCTTGCTTGAAGTTCCTTCAACCTTTCCCAATGCTTGGCTTGCTTTGAAGTTGCTTGAAACTCCCTGTAGAAGTCAACCTGCAAACTTAGGAAATGAAAATGGTGAAGTGTGAAAATGAGCTCACAATTGCTGGACAGGGGTCTGGATAGTTCAGGTGTGTTGTATGGAATGTATTTGAAGTGATTTTAAGCAAAACGCACGAGACAAAATGGAAATGGATAAGGTTCTGCAGGGGTTGCCCCGTTTTGGGCAGAAATGGGGTTTTTGGTGTATTTGAGTGTTTGAGAGGTTGGCAAATCGTGTATTCTGCTTGTTACAATGTTCCAAGATTGTTTGAAATGATGCTTATGCTTGGTTTTATCAGATAGAAGAGTTGTGTGGACTTTTGCAAGTTTACTTGCTTTTGAAGAAAAGGTGAGATGACAATGCCCAAAGCCTATACAGGCCTGTTCCTTAGTTGCACATAGTTGGTGAACTTTGCCTGATATTTGTGGACTTTGTTTGCAGCCAGAGATTAGGTCCATGGCTCAAGATAAATAAAGTTGCAAAAAGCAAGCTTTATCAAAGTAGCATTGTTAACTTTTTGCCATAAATGGAATAAATCAATGTACAATGCTCCATAGCTCAGAACAAAGTCATTGTCCAATGTGTTTGCATTCAATTTTGGAGTGTAGAAGGTATTAGAACCTTTAAACCAAGTACAAGCATGCTTAGGACAGATTTGCAACTTGAACCATTGTGAAAAATGCCTTGGACAAAAGTGATAATTTGCCATTTTCATTCCTTCGATTCTCCCTAACCATAAATGATCTTGGAGAGTTCTTGGACATTTTGGAAATCTTGTAACATAATCTACAATCCATATTTGAAATGCATTTTGAGATTCCTCTTGTAACTATGTGAAAAATTGCCATGAAGTTAGGTCAAAAATTTGCCTAAACTAGGGCAAAAATTCACTAAGTTAAAAAGTTTATGGATCCCTATTCACAAAATCATAACTTGAGATCCAAGCATCTTTTGGGAAAACTTTATGGTTAAAAGTTGTAGATTTCATGGAGGACTACAACTTTCATGTTGGAAGTTTTCTTTGAATCCAATTTCATCATGGTGAAAAAGTTTGGAAAAGTTGGGAAAAAATAAGAAATTTTCATAACTTAGAAAAATTCTAAGTTATGAAATTTTTAAAACTTAAACCCTAATTTTCAAAATTAGGTTTCTTGGTGAACAATTTTCATTTTTTGACACATCTTGATGAAAAATTACTCTTGGCACTTGATTTTGACCAAAAAGTCAAAGTTTGACTTTTCAGTGTACAGTTGATTTTTGATCAGTTGACTGGGAAATTCATCTGTCAATCCAATGCATTTGAGATCTTTTGAACCTTGTGATTAGGTAAAGATGATGCTATTTATTCCTTGAAACCATGCTTGAACCCAATTTGCCATTGGCTAAGTGAAAAAATTAGAAATTGCTCTTCCTCAGTCAAAACCCTAAAAATGACCATTTTGCCCTTTTGAAGATCTGGTCAAATTTCTTGAGGAGTTATGGTCCAAACTTGATCAAATGGTTAATATGAGTCTATAATGTTGATATGGATCAAAAATTATGAGGTTTGACTGTAAATTGGCCACAGATGACTTTTTCCCTAATACAGCTGATTTTTAGGTCAACTGTCCAATTGACTTGGCAAAAAAGTGATTCAAAGCTTGAAACTTGGTATGAGCAATCTTAGGAATCCAATATGAAGTATGAAAGTCACATGAGGCATTGTAAGTCCAAAAATCCCTGTGCAAACTCAAACCCTAATTTCAGGTCAACAGTGCAAGGAAAGGTCCTGAGCTGAGCAAACCCTAATCTGATCTTGAATCCAAGAAGTCTTGTGAGGAAAATCTTGATAAAATGAGAGGGAAAATTTTGGGGTATAACAGCTGCCCCTGTTCAATCTTCTTGAACCTGAAGAGTTAGATTGGCGAATTTGTCGTTCGTGACTCGAAGGTAAAAGATGATTGGACACTAGAGTGCCCGTAAATTTGCACTCGTCAAAATGTTGTTGAGGAAATGGGCTTAAAGATGCCATTTGGAGATGTGATAGAATCTTGTTGGAGATGGGCTTAAAGATGCCATCCAGGAATGTTTGTTGAACTGCAAGTTGTAAGTCAAAAGAATGAGTATCAGAATGGTGTATGTATATGGAACGTATCTGAACTGTACCTGGAGACTAAGTTTGTATGAGCAATGGAATGGCGTTCGTGTCTGGAGCGTATCTGAGCTGTAACTATACTTGAATCTGAATGAATAACAGAATGACTTTCGTGTCTGGAGTGTATCTGTATTGTATCTAAATCTTTGAAATCTGAGTAAGCGACAGAATGGCATCCGTGTCTGGAGCGTCTCTGGGCTGGGGAAGAAGTCAGAATAAGTGACAGAACGGCAACCGCGTCTGGGGCGTATATGGACTGGAATCTGAATGTTGAAGTCTAAATGAGTATCAGAATGGCTTCCATTTCTGGAGCGTATATGAACTGTATCTTGACCTTGAATTCGGAATGAGTAATAGAATGACTTTCGTGTCTGGGGTGTATCTTTATTGTATCTGAAGTTGAAATCTGAATGAAATAACAGAATGACTTCCGTGTCTGGAGTGTATATGTATTGTATCTTTACTCGAATTTTGAATAAGTATCAGAATGACTTCCGTGTCTGGAGTGTATCCGTATTGTATCTGAATAAGAGATCTGAATGAGTAACAGAATGACTTCCGCGTCTGGAGTGTATTTGTACTGTATCTGGAATCTTTGAATATTTGTTAAAGATAGCTATTAATCTTATCTTGAAAAGGGTAAAATGTTATATGAAACACAAAGTTATGTTGCATGAAATGTATGATGCAATAAAATGTGTTTTATCAATGTTTATGACATATGAATGTAATGTATACGCATGTAAGCTGATTAGTTGTATTGCTGAGGATGAGAAAACCTTGACGGCTGGAGATAATAAAACCATTGACTGCTGCCGGGGAAGATGAATCGTTGGTCACTGCTGGAGATTCAAAATCTTTGATTGCTGAGGAAAATAAATCCTTCGTGACTGTTCGGGATGGAAAATCCCTGACAACTTCTGTGGGGATGTGAGAATCCTTCATGTCTTGATGTTGGAGTTTTGACAAAATCTGTTGTGAGAGCAATGTCAAACTGCTTGAGAAATCTGCTTGGGAAATCCAGAGAACTTTGACGACCTCTACTGGGGGTTATACAAAGGAAATCCTTACTCGGCTGGGGAATAGGGAAAGCTTTTATGATTTCTACGGGGAACTAAGGATGAGAATCTTTAATCTGCAGGGGAATAAAAATTATGACAAATCATGCTGGGGAGTAATGAAGACTCTGGAAACTTCACTTGGGGAATCAAGAATGAGAATCTTCATTCTGTTGGAGAGTAAAAACTTTGTGGGGAAGAAGCTTACTGCTGGAGAGTAAGTTCAGGACTCTGGGGGAAAAAGCTTATTCTTGTTTGGAAAAAATCTCAAGAGTTGAGGTTGTATGCCACTTTAGTGGAGAATTATCCTAGGTTGGGGATAAAAGTTAACTGTTATCTGGTTGATCTTCAGACTTTTAAGACAACTTGCTGGGGAATTTGGGGAAAAATTGAATGGTTCCCGCTGGGGATTGATGGTTGGAGATTTGACTCGACTGGGGAAGAAGGTTTCATCTTCACTGGGGATCTATAGTTAAAAGTTTTTACTCCGCTAGGGATTGGGAGTTTGAAGTTTTTACTCTGATGGGAATTAAGGATTTGAAATTATAACTCCGCTGGGGATATGTATTTCAAGGTTTTAGCTCTGCTGGGGATCTAGATGATGTACTGTAGGGGATTTCTCTTGGAATAGCCTAAAGACGTTTTCCTATACTTTCAACCTGTCAGTAATTATTCTTTCCCATTTCGTTTATTTGTAAACAGTGATTATATTCAAATGCATATGCTCATTAATAAATCATTGGACATTTTCAAATAAAACACAAGTGTAAAAAAGAAGAAAAGGCAAATAGTTTTCTGCACTTTGAAGTATCTTTGTATTGACTTTGTATAAGTATTTTGTACAAAGGAGACAGACATCCTAGTAAGAGAACGTTGTCATAAAAATGAGAAAAATTTATACAAAGAAAGATGGCTATGTGTGAAAATTCCATGGGGTTCCCATTCTTCTATAGCCTTCGTAACTCTGAATATCTTGTCCATTCATTGCTTTGTCCGAAGATGATTGAGTCGATCAGAAGCCCGGAGCTTGTCTGTGAAGAGATTATCCTTAAAGTGATCCGAAGAGACATAGTCATACGCTTTAATTCCCTAATTTTTGCCTGGACTTCCCTTTTGGGTTTTCGATCCACCAGGAAACCCTTTTTTGCCCAAGTCTCCCTTTCGAGTTTTCAACTTGCCGGGTGTACAGATTTTTTTGTTTATCCCTAACTTTTTCCTGAATCACCCTTTCGGGTTTTCGATTCACCAGGATGCTCTTTTTGCCTAGGTGTGTCAACCTAGCGGGTCATTTATGCATAGTATCTTTTGACTATGTCTGCGTTCGCAGGGTGCGGAAGGTCGTCGCCGTCCATGGTGGTTAAGATCATTACCCCGCCAGAAAAGATGTTCTTGATCACAAATGGTCCTTCGTAAGTAGGAGTCCATTTTCCCCTGGGATCACTTTGTGGCAAGATAATGCGCTTGATTACCAGATCCCCGACTTGATATGTCTGGTGTCTGACTTTCTTGTTGAATGCCTTGATCATCCATTTTTTATACGTCTGACCATGACAAATAGCAGTAAGTCTCTTCTTGTCAATCAAGTTAAGTTGATCAACCCGGGTCTGAATCCAATCGTCTTCACTCAAACCAGCATCCTACATGATTCTCAAGGAGGGAATCTGAACCTCGATAGGTAAAACAGCTTCCATGCCATATACCAAGGAATAGGGTGTTGCCCCTATTGATGTGCGCGCCGTGGTACGATACCCGTGGAGAGAAAACGGTAACATCTCATGCCAGTCCTTGTAGGTGACTGTCATTTTTTGTATGATCTTCTTGATATTTTTGTTCGCAGCTTTGACAGCACGTTCATCTTTGGCCGATAGGGAGATGAATTGTGATGTTGAATCTGGAACTGCTCGCACAAGGCGGTGATTATAGTAATGTTAAGGTTTGTACCGTTGTCAGTGATGATCCTTTCAGGGATACCGTATCGACATATAAGGTTCTGCTTGATGAAGCGGGCAACGACATTCTTTGTGACGGATGCGAAGGAAGCTGCTTCGACCCACTTGGTGAAGTAGTCAGTCGCCACCAGGATGAAACGGTGTCCATTGGATGTTGTAGGCTTGATCTCCCCAATCATGTCGATCCCCCACATAGCGAACGACCAAGGAGTTGTTAAGATATTGAGAGGAACTGGAGGTATATGTACCTTGTCCGCATAGATTTGACATTTGTGACAAGTCCTGGAATGTTGATAGCAGTCAGCTTCCATGGTAGACCAGTAATAGCCTGCCCGTAGAATCTTCTTAGCCATCGTATGTCCGCTAGAGTGAGTGCCAAAGGTACCATTGTGCATTTCAGCCATGATCTGTTCAGCTTCAATCTTGTCCACACAATGGAGCAGAACGCAATCATGAATGCGCTTGTACAGGATACCATTGCTCAGGAAGAACTTAGCTGAGAATCTCCTTAAGAACTTTTTATCGTTGACTGAAGCTCCTTTAGGATATTCTTGAGCCTCGAGATACCTTTTGACTTCATGAAACCAAGGTCGGTCGATTACTTCTTCGGTATTAATCTCGTGACAATGTGCAGGTTCGTCCATCCGTTCAATGGTGATTTGGGGAGCCTCATTATCCCAATTAAGTTTAAACATGGATGACATTGTAGCTAGAGCATCTGCTAGCTGATTTTCTTCTCGCGGGAAGTGCTCGAAGGTAATCTGCTCGAAATGTGGTAACAATGTCAAGACATGTTCTTTTTAAGGGATGAGGTTGGGATGCTTAGTGTCCCACTCTCCTTTGGTCTGACTGATGACCAAAGTTGAGTCTCCAAACACAACCAAAGATTTGATTCCCAGGTCTATTGCAGCCTTGAGACCAAAGATACAAGCTTCATACTCGGCCATGTTGTTGGTGCAGTTAAAGCAGAGTCGGGCAGTGAAAGGTGTATGGCAACCTTCTGGGGAGATGAGTACCGCGCCGATACCATTTCCAAGTGCATTGGAGGCACCATCAAAGTACAGGGTCCATCGGGATCCTTGTTCAGGTTTGTCATATGGTATGTTCTCTTCAACGTTGTCCAATGTCATGATGTCCTCGCCAGGGAAGTTAAACCTCATGGATTGGTAATCTTCGACAGCTTGATGAGCCAGATGGTCAGCTAGCACACTCCCCTTTATAGCTTTTTGGGTCGTGTACTGTATATCATATTCCATTAGGATCATCTACCATCTAGAAATCCTTCCAAATAGAGAAGGCTTCTCAAAGATGTACTTGATCGGATCCATCTTAGATATCAGCAAAGTGGTATGAGTCAACATATACTGCCTTAGCCGGCGAGCAGCCCATACCAAAGCGCAGCAAGTTTTCTCGAGCGGTGAGTATCGGGTTTCACAGTCGGTAAACTTTTTGCTAAGGTAATAAATGGCATGCTCTTTTCGGCCAGACTCGTCATGTTGGCCCAGTATGCACCCCATTGAATTCTCTAGGACAGTCAGATACATGATTAGCGGTCTTCCTTCAACGGGTGGCATCAAGATAGGAGGTTCTAGCAAATACTCCTTGATTTTATCAAAAGCAATTTGACAGTCATCATTCCATTTAACTACCTGATCTTTCTTCAACAGCTTGAAGATTAGTTCACAGGTAGATGTTAGGTTAGAAATGAACCTAGTAATGTAGTTTAGGCGTCCCAAGAAACCTCTAACCTCCTTCTTAGTGCGAGGAGCAGGCATTTCTTGTATAGCTTTGACTTTGGTAGGATCAACCTCGATGCCTTTGTTGCTGACAATGAAACCCAAGAGTTTACCGGACCGGACTCCGAATGTACACTTGTTTGGATTCAGTCTGAGCTTGTACTCCTTCAACCTAACAAACAGCTTTTGCAGATGGTCGAGGTGTTCTTCTTCAGTTTTTGATCGGGCTATCATCTCATCTACGTAGACCTCTATCTCATGATGTATCATATCATGAAACAAAGCTACCATGGCGCGTTGATAGGTTGCCCCGACATTCTTCAGTCCGAATGGCATCACTTTGTAGCAGAACGTACCCCACTGTGTAACAAAAGTAGTTTTCTCCATGTCTTCAGGTGCCATTTTGATCTGGTTGTAACCTGAAAATCTGTCCATGAAAGAAAATACCATGTGCTGAGCTGTATTGTCAACCAAGATGTCAATATACGGAAGTGGAAAGTCATCTTTAGGGCTGGCCATGTTTAAATCTCTGTAATCCACGCACATTCTGACTTTTCCGTCCTTCTTAGGCACGGGCACAATGTTAGCAACCCATTGTGGATAGGAAGTAACAGCAAGAAATTCAGCATTGAACTGCTTCATAACTTCTGCTTTGATCTTTTCAGACATGTCGGGCCTCATGCGGCGGACTTTCTGTTTAACTGGTGGACAGTCTTCTCTTGTGGGTAGACGGTGTACCACAATGTCTGTATCAAGTCCCGCCATGTCTTCGTATGACCAGGCGAAGATCTCAACATATTCATTCAACAACTGAATTAAGTGCTCCTTGACACTTGGTTCTAGGTTGGCACCCACTATGACTTCTTTGCTGTCTTCCTCAATACCCAAGTTGATTGTCTCTAACAGCTCCTCGTGAGGTAGAATAGCTCTTTCTTCCTGTTGTAGCAGTCTAGCCAATTCTCCTGGCACCTCACAATCTTCCTCACCTTCATATTCGGCATGGTGGACCAGATCTTCAGAGTCACTGAAGGCCATAGCAGAATTGTTACCCATGGAATCCGGAATGGAAGGGTACCTGCATTTGTGAGTGTGGCTGTGTGTAAGGGATAGCCACCTTTAAACAAATAAAATGTAAAAAGAAAGACAATGAACATAAAAGTTTATATGTGAAAACGTCCATGATTCATTAAAATGGCATATGAAGATGAAAAATCAAACCCTTACAGATGGACCTATGTGCCTCGGGTAAGGCACAAGGTTAAAAGTGTACGAATTGTTTGAGAATTATTACAAACCAACAGAAATGTTTGAAAGATAAATTACTGCGCTATGAAAGTAATCAGAATAAAGTCTTTTGCTTCCCAGTTGCACAGTCCTCCATCAACAGTGAAGAAGTGAAAAACACAAGAAGGGGGGTTGAATTGTAAAAACTGGAAATCAATTGCAATGAACACAATATTTTTATCCTGGTTCGTTTGATCTCAAACTACTCCAGTCCACCCGTCAAGGTGATTTCGCCTCTCTCCAACAAGGTCTTAATCCACTATATTCAACTGAATATTACAATCTGCTTTAACAACTGCTAAAGCCTTCTTGATGCAAACCACAAACCGGTTTGTCAAGGAATCACTTTCTTACAAAGAATTGAAATCTAGGTGTGTGAATGTTTTCTACAAAACTGTTTATCACAACTGTGATACTACACAACTTAAGCTTATGGAAACTAGATTGCTACAATAATTGAGTAAGAAAATATGGAGCTTTTAGCAAACTGAGAGTAAGGAAGATGATGATTAGCTTTTAGGCGTGTAAATTGATGTAGAGCATTAGCCAATTCAATCTTCATTGACTTGTTTATATAGCATTGGAATTGGTGAACGTTGGAGCAATAAGTCTGATTCAATGCCAATAACAATCTTTCCTTATTAAGCAGATCTTGTCTGGAATGATGCCGTTGGTAATAACTCGTCTTGAATGCACAGTGCCGTTGCTACTTAAGCATGTTCTGGCTTGGGCTCATTCTGACGCTGCTTAAGTGCTGATGAACTGTTGTTGTCTTTATCAGAGTTCAGAGTGTTGAGCGCAGATCTGTTCATCAAGCTTCAGCATAAGCGTGAGTTGTTCTTCTGATTCTGGTATCTGATATAGCATTTTCTGATGTTGATGTTGATATCTAATTTTCTGATGCTGATTATGATGTACTCTTGCTGATACCCATCAGAGTTTCTGTAAAACAGAAAGGTAATTTTTAGGTAGCAAATAGTTCTTACATGAATCACATAATTAATATATCATTTCATTTTGTTATCATCAAAACTTAAGCTTAGGGTAGTAGATTCAAACTTTGTTCTAACAATCTCCCCCTTTTTGATGATGACAAAAACTAGATATTTTTTAATTTGAAAATAGCGTGAAAAGTATCAGAGATAACTAAATGATAAGTTGCATCAGAATTAAATAGGAAGTTATCAAAGATAAGGGATAAAGAGATATCAGAGTTGGGATCGGAGATACTCCCCCTGAATTTATTACTTCCCTTTTTAATTCCGAGAGTCTTCAGGATCAGATCTTTATTGAATTTTTGAACATCATAATATTAGAGCTTTGACTATCAGAACTTCAGATCAGAATATCAGAGCTTTATCAGAGCTTTGCTTTGGATCAGAGTATCAGGGCTTTGGGCTTCAGTGTATCAGAGAGCATTCTTGTACCTGTAGACTTATGCAAAAACAGAAAACATTCAAGTATATCAGAGTTAGAATGTTTGAGACTTTTTGTCTCAGTAATCCGTTATTGAAAAATATCATTCTTGTTCTCCCCCTTTTTGTCAGCAATCAAAAAGTGTAAGTGATGTGCTAAAACGATCAGAGCAGAAAAACTTGTTATATTAAAATATTCAGAGCCAGACAAAACAGTACAAAAGATATGCAAAGAAAAACATTGAAAATATCATGAATGAAAAACTAAGGTTGGGGTGGAAGGCGTGTGAACAGAGTCTCCAGCATTGCTTTAATCTGATCAGCAGTCTCATTCTTCTTGTGCACCATGCTGACTATTGTATCTATCTTGTTGTCCTGCACATCCATCCTTTCCTGCATCTTCTGATCATTTTCATCCATTCTTTGCTGCAGACGAATATCATTCAGCTTCAGCTCTTCCAGAGTCTGCCTGTCCAAGGCAGCTTGAGAAACATCAGAAGCAGGAAGCTTCTGAGAGCTTTCTGCAACATCTTCAGCTTGACTGACTTCAGCTTGAATTGTCTGATCTTCTTCTGGCTGCACTTTTGAAGCTGGACACTTCTCAGACCATGGCTTACTATCCAGAAGGAGCACGTCTTCCTGTGGCAGCTGACTTTCAACTTCCTTCAGCAGCTTGCTGAAGTTCTGTTGTGCCTGCTCATAGTTGATATCCTGCAACTTGAGGGCTTCAGCACGTACCCAAATTCTGAATCGTGTCCAGAGCTGGTCTGAGGCAGCAGGATCAATCATTCCAGGACAGACTTGCTTCAGAGAAGCAATCCACTGCTGCAAACCTGTTTCAAAATTCACAATGCCAGAGCCAACATCTGGATATTTTGGTTTTGGAATGGCTATTTTATGTTTGAGATCAGCAAGACGGTCAAGGATTGTTAAATCGATGAAGGTCCTGTTGGGGTCTTTTATAGTTTTTTGGGAGATGTTTGTTTGGGAGATGGAGTGGGAGAGTCAGAAATAATAATTGGACTGTGTGGGGTTTTTGGAGTATTTGGAGGGGTAGTTTCTGGCGAGGATGGCAGCTGGGCCATGGTTACAGTTGTTCCACATGGCAGCTGAATTGCCAGGGGTTGGGGCTCAGAGGATTGAGGAGAACGAGGTTCAGGTGATGGAGGTGATGGAGTTTCAGAATGATGAAACTCAGGTTGAGGAGGTGATGGTTGAGGTGATGGTGGATGAATTTCTGGTTGGGGAGAGGGAGGAGGAATTTCTGGTTGTTCAGGAATTTGTGGTTCTTCTGGTATGGGTGAGAGAGGTTGTTCTGGTTGAGGAGAGTGGGCAATTTCTGGTTGTTCAGGGTTTGGATAATTTGAGAGGTGATCAGAAACACGTTGATCAATGTCAGACAGAACTTTGTCAAGTTCTGATGTTGTTGAGGTTGTTGGTTTGGGATGTTTGGTGCGGGGTCTTCTGAGAGTCAGTGACTCAGAAGGGTCATCTTCTGGTTCGGTTTCATCAATTGTTGGTATGGGGATTGGAATTTCATGTGAAGCAAGGGTTGGGATTGATGTTGGAATAGTAGAAGAATTTAAAACAGAAGCAGCAGATAAATTACCTCTTTTCTTGGGTGTCTGCTGGGATGATCCTTCTGAAGTGGCCTTCCTTTTCTTCGTCTTCTTCAGTGTAACTTCTGGTTGAGGTTGGTGCAGATCTTTGATATTCGGCTTGGGATCTGTACCATCAGCCTTGCACGCGTCCAAGTATCTGAGAACCACCACTGGTTTAGATTCTATCTCAAAAAATAATGGAAAGTCGTCCAGAGGGACTCTTCTGCTGGTGATGTCAGCAAGAGGAGTGACGCTGGGCTCCTTTCTGATATTCTCTATCAGTTTCATTTTCTTCAGATTCTTGGCGTTCAGAGGCTTGCCAACAGTTGGTTCAATAGTACTTAACTCATGAGCTTCTATGAGGTGCTCTATCAGCCTATTCTCAGTCAGAATATCTGATATTAACCTCCCAAAGGGTATCCAATCCCTCTTTGTTCTTTCTTCTTCCCTGGTCTCCTTGACGCTGGTCCTGAGGTGGTTAAACAGAAGATGAGCCAAGTTGATTTTTACCTTCTGATTAATAAAGTAGATCAGAAACTGTTGATCTATATTTATATAATCAGGGGAACTTGTTGGCTTCCTGTGATTAAAACACCCCAGAATGATCTTCTCCCAAACTCTGTGGTGATCCTTTAAGTCTCTGATTTTGCTGTTGGGCACCCCAAGGGTGAAAATCTGTTCTGCTATGACACCAACGTCAAAGCATCTTTCAGCCATATCAATACAGCGGACGCCACCGCCACTGTAACCAATGAATTTTGCTATGTGATCCTCAGTGATCACAATCTTCTTTCCCATTATGTAGGAGGTGACTTGATGCGTTGATGAGGATGCATGAATCTAGAACTCCTTGACCAAAGCTGGGAACGTTGGTCCAACCAACCTGTCAAAATATCTCTCCCATTTCTGTGCCCTAACTTCTTCTGTCAAGTCAAATCCATTTTCTTTCAGACCGTTGAAGTTAATAATCAGTTCAGACAACACTTCCAAATTCTTCACTGGTGTAAGGAGTGTTCTGAAAGGAACTTGGTACTGTTCAGAGGAATCCTTCTTCTGAGAACCTGCAGAAGCATTGCTGGAGGTTGCCATGTTCACACTTAGGGTTTTTTTGAGAAAACTGAGAAAATGGGTTTAAGTTTGAAAGAGATGAACACACAGAGAAAATGCAGAAAATATTTGAGAGATTATGAGAAACGGTAAAGGATTAATGTGAGAAGTTAACGTGCTTAAATAGATTTCAAAATACTTTTTGAAAGTGTAAACGGTTTCAAGAAAGAGAAATAAAATCATGATTACGTTTTAAAAACATGATTACTTTCATTTAATGCTTGCTGATTTTGGGGGATTTGAGAAAGATACTTGAAACGGTTACCAGACATGTGTCTCAATGCACCCAATCAGCGTTTTGCCTTCTCAGAAGCGTGCACGCGTTCTGCTTCAGAGATTTGCTGATGATTGGATGACACTTGTTTGATTTAGTGAGCAGCACGTCTATCCTTAAGCTGAAACGCTCATATCTTTAAGACTAGCATCTGATACAATTTGCATGTTCTATCTTTCTGAGAGGAGATTGATCAGAAGTTCACAGTAAAACAAATACATTCTGAAAGATAATATATGGAATTAAAACATTTTCACTCTGGGCAGATTTTCATGCTGAGATGTTTCAGAATGAAATTGAATCTATCTTCAGAAAGGGGTTTAGTGAAGATATCAGCCCATTGATGGTCTGTATCAATAAATTTTAAGTTCAAAATTCCTTTCTGAATATAGTCCCTAATGAAATGATGTTTTATTTCTATATGCTTAGCTCTAGAATGTAAAATGGGATTCTTACTTAAGCAAATAGCAGAAGTATTGTCACAGAGTATAGGGATGTTACTCTCAAAAATCTGGAAGTCTTCAAGCTGACTTTTCATCCAGAGCATTTGTGTGCTACATCCTGCTGCTGCTATGTACTCAGCTTCTTCTGTTGATAGCGCAATTGTGGATTGCCTTTTGCTGGACCAAGAGATCAGATTTTCTCCCAGAAACTGGCAGCTTCCAGAAGTACTTTTACGCTCTACTCTGTCTCCAGCAAAGTCAGCATCGCAGTAGCCTACTAAGCTGTAATCACTAGATTTTCTATAAAATAAACCCAGATTAGTAGTACCTTTCAGATACTTGAAAATTCGCTTAACAGCTGTTAAGTGAGATTCTCTAGGATCTGATTGGAATCTAGCACAAATACATACGCTGAATAAGATATCAGGTCTTGAAGCTGTCAGATAAAGGAGAGAACCAATCATACCTCTGTAGACCTTCTGTTCTACCTTTTTGCTTACCTCTTCTCTTTCCAGAATGCACGTGGGATGCATTGGAATCTTTGATGGCTTACATTCTGAGAGGTCAAATTTCTTCAGAAGATCTCTGATATATTTTCTCTGATGAATGTAAGTTCCCTCTGGAGTTTGATTGATCTGAATTCCTAGAAAGAATTTCAGTTCCCCCATGAGGCTCATCTCAAATTCTGCCTGCATACACTTAGCAAATTTTCTTCCAAGAGAAGGATTAGTAGATCCAAAAATAATATCATCAACATAAATTTGATAGACTAAGATGTCATTCTTAACTGACTTACAGAATAAGGTAGTGTCCACCTTCCCTCTGGTGAATTCATTTTCTAACAGAAAGTTACTTAGTCTTTCATACCAAGCTCTGGGAGCTTGTTTCAGACCATATAGTGACTTCTTTAGTTTGAAAACATGTTCTGGATGTTTTGTATTTTCAAAACCAGGGGGTTAGTGCACATAAACCTCTTCTTCTATATAACCATTTAAGAATGCACTCTTGACATCCATCTGATACAGAGTGATGCCTCTATTAACAGCAAATGAAATTAAAAGTCTGATAGATTCTAACCTGGCAACTGGAGAAAAGGTTTCCGTATAGTCTATCCCCTCTTGCTGACTATAACCTTGTGCTACCAGTCATGCTTTGTTTCTGATGACTTCACCTTGTTCATTTAACTTGTTTCTGAACACCCATCTTGTTCCAATGACGTTGAATCCTTTTGGTCTGGGAACAAGATCCCATACGTCATTTCTAGTGAATTGATTCAGCTCTTCTTGCATTGCTAGAATCCAGTCATTGTCCAGAAGTGCTTCATCAATAGAAGAAGGTTCAATCAGAGACACAAGTCCCATGAGGGTTTCTTCAGAGTTTCTGAAGCTTGCTCTTGTTCTGATTGGATCTTCCTTTCTTCCTAAGATAGTTTCTTCTAGGTGATCCAAGCTGCTTCTGGGTAATCTCTTCTGAGGTTGATCAGCAGCTGTTGTAGGATTGCTAGCAGTGCTCCTTTCAGATGTTGAAGGAGTGTCTGTGTTGAGAGCTTCTGATGACTTGTCCTCAGAACCCGTAAATTCAATTTCCATACCTGCAAAAACTTCATTCTGCTTTGACTTTTCAGAGTCAAGCTTATCATCAAAACGAACACTGATTGATTCTTCCACAATCTGTGTTTCTGTATTGTATACTTTGTACCCTCTTGAGCGTTCAGAGTATCCTAACATAATACACTTATGTGCTTTAGAGTCAAACTTGTTCAAATAATTCTTTGTATTTAACATAAAACAGGTACATCCAAATGGATGAAAATATGAAATGTTGGGCTTTCTGTTCTTCCACAATTCATATGGAGTCTTTTCCAGAATAGGTCTTATTGAGATTCTATTCTGAATGTAGCACGCTGTGTTTATTGCCTCTGCCCAGAAGATCTTAGCAACGTTTGTCTCATTGATCATGGTTCTGGCCATTTCTTGCAATGTTCTGTTCTTTCGTTCTACAACTCCATTTTGTTGGGGAGTTCTAGGACAAGAGAAATCATGCAGAATGCCTCTGTCATTAAAGAATGACTCAAAATCTTTGTTTTCAAATTCTCCACCATGATCACTTCTGACTTTAACGATTCTAAGATCCTTTTCATTCTGAACTTGGTTACAGAAGGTAACAAACACAGAGTGTGACTCGTCCTTGTGTCTTAAGAACTTTACCCATGTTCATCTGCTATAGTCATCTACGATTACTAACCCATACTTCTTGCCACTGACTGAAGCAGTTTTAACTGGTCCAAATAAGTCAATGTGCAGAAGTTCTAATGGCTTAGAGGTAGAAACAATATTTTTAGATTTAAAAGAAGGTTTTGCAAACTTGTCTTTCTGACATGCTTCACACAGAGCATCTGAATTGAACTTCAAATTAGGAAGTCCTCTGACCAGATTGAGTTTGTTAATCTGAGATATTCTTCTCATACTAACATGCCCCAATCTTCTGTGCCAGATCCACTGCTCGTTGTTAACAGACAGAAGACACTTTACATTCTGACTTTTCAGTTCAGAAAGTTTGATTTTGTAAATGTTGTTTTTCCTCTTTCCATTAAATAGGATAGTCCCATCTTTCTGACTAACAGCTTTACATGATTTTTGATTAAAGATTATATCATAACCGTTATCACTTAATTGACTTATGGATAACAGATTATGCATTAATCCATCTACTAGCAGAACATTATTAATAGAGGGAAGATTTCCATTACCTACAATTCCAGAGCCAATTATCTTTCCCCTCTGATTGCCTCCAAAGCCAACGTGGCCTCCAGGCTTAAGTTCCAGGCTTTGGAACATATGCCTTCTTCTTGTCATGTGTCGCGAGCAGCCAGAGTCCAGGTACCATGACTGGTGTTTCTGATTTGCTGCTAAAGATTTCTGCAACATGTATTATTTTATCCTTAGGTACCCAGATTTTCTTGGGTCCTGATTTGTTAGATTTGCCAAAACTCTGGTTGAATTTTGGTTTCACAGAATACTTACTGCTAGTGTATTTAATATCATGTGTGTGACCATACACAAAATGTGAGTTCAGAGGAGTGTGTTTAATGGTTAAATCCATGACATTATTTGGTGTAGGAACCTTACCTTGGTATCCTATTCCCTTCCTGCCGTTTCTGCTAACTCCATAGATCATTGAAGCCATTTTGCTTCTATCTATGCTTTTAGCAAGGAACTTCTGGAAACTGTGATCATGCTCCTTGATGATCTCATCAGCGCTGCTGGGAGTTTCAGAAATTGGTTCCTTCTGAGAGTTTTGTAAAGTATTTTCTAATTTTGAAATTTTATTTCTCAGCTCAGAATTTTCCAATTTAAGACTCTCAGTCTTATCAGAGTCAGATTCAAGATTCCTTTTCAGGTTTCTGAATTTAACTCTAATCTGCTGGTACCTTTCCAGAATTTCGTTAAGGCTTTCAGCAAGTTCAGCCTTGGTAAAATTAACAGCAAAGTCAGGAAATACCTCTTCAGTATCTGATTCTGAGTCTGATTCAGAAGCTTCACTATCTTCTGAAATGTTGGCCATGAGAGCTATGTTGGCTCTCTCATCATCTGATTCTGAGTCAGCTTCAGACGAGTCAGAGTCATCCCATGTAGCCATGAGACTTTTCTTCTTTTCTCTTCAAAACTTCTTTTTGGGCTTTTCCCTCTGAAGCTTTGGGCAGTCACTCTTGTAGTGTCCTTGCTCATTGCACTCATAGCAGATGATGTCCTTGGTGTTTGGCTTTCTACTTCCTGAGGAGCCTTCAGATCTTCTGTATCCAGAGGAAGAATCTGTCCTTCTGTATCTGGAAGAAGACTCGTTCTGATCAGATCTTCTGGGATTCCTGAACTTCCTTTTCCTCTGCTTCCACGGTTAATTCACTCTTCTGGAGAGGAGGGAGAGTTCGTCTTCTTCTGATGAGGATCCATCAGATGTTTCTTCAATTTCCTGCAAAACTTTAGACTCAGATTTTTTGTTAGATTTTAATGCTAAAGGCTTACCTTGCTTCTGGGGTTCATCAGCTTCTAGCTCTATCTCATGACTTCTGAGGGAGCTGATAAGTTCCTCTAGAGAAATTGTGTTGAGATCTTTTGCTAGCTTCATAGCTGTAACCATTGGCCTCCACTGCTTTGGTAAGCTTCTGATGATCTTCTTGACGTGATCAGCAGTAGAGTATCCCTTGTCCAGAACCTTGAGACCAGCTACCAGAATCTGGAATCTTGAGAACATTGTTTCAATGGATTCACTTTCTTCCATTTTGAATGCCTCATACTTCTTAATAAGCGCAAGAGCTTTTGTTTCTTTGACTTGAACGTTGCCCTCATGCGTCATTCTGAGTGAGTCAAACATGTTCTTTGTAGTGTCTCTGTTAGAGATATTTTCATATTCAGCATAAGAGATGGCGCTGAGAAGGATGGTTATGGCCTTGTGGTGATTTTTGAAGTCACGCTTTTGTTGGTCAGACATTGTTTTCCTATCAATCTTCTGACCGCTTGCATTCACAGGGTGCGTGTATCCATCTGTCACCATGTCCCACGGATCAGCATCATGTGCCAGAAAGAAGCTTTCAATTCTGTCTTTCCAGTAATCAAAATTTTCTCCATCAAAGACTGGAGGTTTGTCGCTGAATCTGTCTCTGTCCTCATGGTTGTCATTGCTGGTGTGTGAATAAGTTCCTGCCATTGTGTTTTTCTGATGCTAGATCTTGTACTGACACGGTTAAGTGTTTTAGCTCAGAACCAGGCGCTCTGATGCCAATTGAAGAAGTGAAAAACACAAGAAGGGGGGTTGAATTGTAAAAACTAGAAATCAATTGCAATGAACACGATATTTTTATCCTGGTTCGTTTGATCTCAAACTACTCCAGTCCACCCGTCAAGGTGATTTCGCCTCTCTCCAACGAGGTCTTAATCCACTATATTCAACTGAATATTACAATCTGCTTTAACAACTGCTAAATCCTTCTTGATGCAAACCACAAACCGGTTTGTCAAGGAATCACTTTCTTACAAAGAATTGAAATCTAGGTGTGTGAATATTTTCTACAAAACTGTTTATCACAACTGTGATACTACACAACTTAAGCTTATGGAAACTAGATTGCTACAATAATTGAGTAAGGAAATATGGAGCTTTTAGCAAACTGAGAGTAAGGAAGATGATGATTAGCTTTTAGGCGTGTAAATTGATGTAGAGCATTAGCCAATTCAATCTTCATTGACTTGTTTATATAGCATTGGAATTGGTGAACGTTGGAGCAATAAGTCTGATTCAATGCCAATAACAATCTTTCCTTATTAAGCAGATCTTGTCTAGAATGATGCCGTTGGTAATAACTCGTCTTGAATGCACAGTGCCGTTGCTACTTAAGCATGTTCTGGCTTGGGCTCATTCTGACGCTGCTTAAGTGCTGATGAATTGTTGTTGTCTTTATCAGAGTTCAGAGTGTTGAGCGCAGATCTGTTCATCAAGCTTCAGCATAAGCGTGAGTTGTTCTTCTGATTTTGGTATCTGATATAGCATCTTCTGATGCTGATGTTGATATCTAATTTTCTGATGCTGATTATGATGTACTCTTGCTGATACCCATCAGAGTTTCTGTAAAACAGAAAGGTAATTTTTAGGTAGCAAATAGTTCTTACATGAATCACATAATTAATATATCATTTCATTTTGTTATCATCAAAACTTAAGCTTAGGGTAGTAGATTCAAACTTTGTTCTAACAAACAGTAGGGAAAATCCAGTCTTCCAAGTTGCTCTCCTCTTCACTATCCTCCAAAGCATTGATTCCATGATGGGTGATCTTCACTGGTGGCCCTCCAGCACGGGTGTGGCGTACAGCCTTTTGAGCAGAAGAAGTGAATCCCAAGCCGAATTTATCTGATTTGAAAGGAAAGTCGGGAAGTTGCCCCAAGATTGTGCTTCCTCCTTCATCAATCATAGCTTTTGCATCTTTGAGAGACGACATCTGAGGCGGAGGTCTGGTAATCATTGGTACAGAAGACACTGTCTTGGTTGCCGCAATCTCCTGAGCTACCTCTTCAAAATGCTTAAAAGGGGTTTCGATGAATTCGACATCCAATTCTACATAGCGGAAAGAATTTAGATGGCTTATCATGTATTCCTCTTCGCCGTGAACAGTTATGATTTTCCCCTGGACAGGGTACTTGAGCATTTGATGCAGAGTAGTAGTGACGGCTCCAGCATGGTGAATCCAGGGTCTTCCCAACAAGCAAGAATAGGAAGGATGAATGTCCATCACATAGAACGTGGAGTTGAAGGTTTTAATTCCTACTTTAATCGAGATGTCCACCTCCCTGTGGACCATCCTCTTAGAACCATCAAAGGCTCTGACAATGATGTTGCTGGATTTCAAGGTTAGGCCTTCACAATCCAACCTATCCAAATCTTTCTTCGACAAGACATTTAGATACGACCCAATATCAACCAAAACATGAGCTAGGGTGGTTCCCCTACACTCCACCGAGACATGTAGCGTGTCATTATGCTTTCTCCCTTTAGAGGTCAAGTCTGCATCGGAAGACCCCAGGCCATTGTCAGCTGTTAAGCTAGCTACACATTCTTGGAACTGATCCATGGAGATTTCCTGTGGCACGTGGGCCGTCTTCAAGAATCTTATCAAAGCTTTAGCATGAGCCTATGAACAAAGCAGCAGGGCCAACATAGATATCTTTGAGGGGGTTTGCCCCAGTTGTTCCACAACATCATAATCGCTTTTCTTGATTATTTTCAAAATTTCTTCCATTTCTTTTTGAGAAGTTTCAGGAATGACTAACGGCTGAGCCCTCATCCTGACGGGCTCTTCTTGGATCCCTTTCCCTATATCATCAGCAGCAGCAGAGGGGACAACCACATGAGTTACAACTTCTACAATAATTGGAGTTCTCGCAGATATGTTGACCGGTGTAGGGGTAACCTTAGGAGCATCTGAGGGTCCAAAGATTGCCTTTGGAGGGGCAATCTCTGGAGAGAAAATTCTTCCACTGCGGGTGATTTTTCTTGTTCCAGCAATGTTTCCAATGTCGGAAGTCTCTTCATTAGAACTCTCTTCAGTTGATTCAATTTGTTTAATATCGTGGTAGTAGATTTCTCCACCATAGTTCCACGATACTGATCTGTCGGACTTGTACGGGACGGGCCCGGGCATGGTTATCTTTAAAGGTGCAATCTTCGGAGCGGATGTAATCTTAACAGGTCTTTTGGAGACTTTGGAAAGATTGGTGGATATGGTTATTATTGAAACATCATTGACATGAGTCGGTGTAACAGGAGTCTTTTCAAAAAGGATTTCTTGGTTATCCATTAGGCGTTGGATCCCTAACTTCAACAATGGACAGTCGGTTGGTAAGGATGAACAAAGGCAGTAATCTTCTTCACAACCTGGGAAAATCCCAGCCTTCAGCAAATTCAACTTGATTATCGGTAGCGGATTCATCAAATCATCAACAGCAGCAACAAACAGATCCTCTTCAACAGCATGGGCATTGTGGCCATGCTTTGGCATTGGAGCAGAGATTACATTTGACTTTTCAGGGGCGTCGAATTCAACTTCTTTAGCGTCTATCAAATCCTGAATCTTATTCTTGAGGGCCCAACAATTGTTGGTGTCGTGCCCCAGGCTGTCTGAATGATAAGCACACTTGGCGTTCGAATGGTAGTAAGGAGAAGCTATATTCGGATTCTTCAGGGCCTCTTTCAAACTTGCAAGGTTTAACTTCAAGAGATGGGGTAGAACCTGAGCAGGAGTCATGTTGATCCGGGTGAATTGTCGTACAGGCCTTTCCACCCTTGTTTGGTTGGTTCTGGGTTGATTGTTTCTGGGCTGATCAGCTGCAGACTTCTGAATCATTACGGCCCCCATCCCTGGCTGGCGCTCAACTCTTCCTTGACCTCTTTGGGAGTAGACAGCTGATACCTCCTTCTTTGCTGGAAAAGTCTTTTTGATGGCAGCGGAAGCAGATGCGTCTTTTTGAATTTTCCCACTTTTTATGACGGCTTCAACTCTCTCACCAGTTAGAATCAACTCAGTGAACCCCGCAGACGAACTTCCAATCAAGTGATTAAAGAAAGGACCTGACAGAGTCCCCCAGAACATATCCACAAGCTCTCTCTTAGATAGAGGTGGTTGTACTTGCCCTGCCAAGTCTCTCCATTTCTGGGCATACTCTTTGAAACCTTCATTTGAGACCATGCCCATACTCTGTAATTGAGTACGGGTTGGTGCTAAGTCCGCATTGTATTGATACTGTTTGTAGAAGGAGGCTGCCAAACCCTTCCAATTATGCACATCAGACCTCTCCAACTGGTAAAACCAATCCAGCTGTGTTCCCGAAAGACTGTCCTGGAAAAAGTGAACCCAAAGGTCCTTGTCAAAAGAATGTGGTTGAATTTTCCTGACATAAGATCGTAGGTGCATCTTCGGGCAAGACAACCCATCGTACTTAGCAAATAGAGGTACTTTGAACTTAGGAGGGATTACAATTCCAGAAACCATCCCTAACTCTTCAAAGTCCAGCCCAGGCACTCTCTGTATCTCCATGGCAGCTAGACGCTCTTCCAAGTTCTTGTATTTGTCATCTGCAGGAGGGTACTGCTGTTCTGAGTAGTCTTCATCCTCTTCTTCCTCTTCTTCCTTAGAATCAGATGGCACTGCAGTTTCTTTTCCCTTTCTTACTCCTTCATCAGAGGTTGATGGAAAATCTAGGACCCTTCTGGCTTGACCTTCAAATCTTCTGCCCAAGGTAGCCACACCAGCTCTCTTCTTCTTCTTTTTCTCTTTTTCCTTTTCTAGTAGAGTCTTAAGCTCCTCCTTCCCCTTGGCCAAGGTCAGAAGTAGCTGTTGAAACTGTGAATTCTGAGCTTGCAAGTCTTTGACCGTATGTTCAATATCCATCTTGCTGAAATAAACAGCAGAGAGATGAGGAAACTTCGTGTGAAGACCTGCTTATGCATATGATGAATGATATGTATTCATGTAATGCATTCAAGGATTCAGAAATTCAAATTTTTTTTAAACAAAAAAGAAACACACGGCATATTAATAAGATAGAATTTGTTAGTACATCAATGCCCCATGGGCAAAATAATACAAAATTCTAAGGTAAAAAGACGTTGTGCATCCTCTTTACTGCAATGTAGGTGTTGAGAGGTTGTTCTTCGTGAAGTTGACGAGTAAGTTCCAAAACCTTCTTCTCGCTTGCGTAGAATTGGGCTTCAAAAGTATCACGCTCTCCCTTGAGCTGTATCCAACTCCTTTGTAAATCTTCAAGTGATGTTGGCATGTCAGGATGTAGGAGGGTGTATGGAACCTCTCCTTCCATAACAGGCTCTATAATCACAGGAAGAATGTAGGGGTAAGGCATCATAAGACTTTGGGCGCGGGTTCGTACCCACTTGAGGTAAGGCTCAAGGGGGGTGGAATTCTTGCGTCCCAAGGTCTTACTGTCAACCTTGTTGGGCATCCTCCAATCTCGTATGAACCTTTGTCGAAGTCTTTGATTGTCATTGTCGAAGTCAAAAACCAAACCTTGAATCAGCATGTCATGGGGGCCATCCCTTCGGGCATACCCAAACTATCTCAGAGCCAAGCAGGGGTTGTAGGTGATGCCTCCCCTAATTCCAAGTAGAGGGACATTAGGGAATTCCCCACAACGTTCAATGATGATAACATTCTCTTTTGATCGAGAACACCAATGAATGTCTGAATGGGTAAGAGTCATCAATCGTTGTGACCACCTCAAACCTTGCTCATTCTTCAAGACTGATTGGGGAAGATGAGAAATAAACCATCTTGACAGTAGAGGAGTGAAACACATGAGAACACCTCTTTTCCTTATTGTACGAGTGTGAAAAGAGTGGAGGATATCCCCAAGCAATGTAGGCACCAGATTGCGAGCCATGAAAATTTTGACAGCACTCACATCTATGAGTTGGTCAGGGTTAGGGAACAAGACCATCCCATAGATGAGAAGTGCTACAATCTCCTCAAAAGCTTGTAAGTCCAAAGAATTCCAGCAACTTTGGGCCTTCTCAAATAGAAACTTTGACAAGAAACCTTTGACACCACTTCTAGTTTCCCAATGTGTTGTGACATCAGAGGGTTGCAAGTGTAGGGCTTGAGAAACATCTTCAGGCTTTGGATCTCTTTCCGTACCGTTGAAGGGTAGTTGATTGAGAAATGGAATCCTCAAGAGTTGAGAAAATTCCTCCAAAGTAGGCACAAGTTTGTAGTCAGGAAATGTAAAGCAATGATGCAAAGGGTCAAAGAACTGGAAGAGAACTTTCAGCATATCCTTCTCAGTGTTGGCAGTGACTAAGTTGAGAAGACGACCATGTCTCTCGGTGAATGGAGAATTCTCAGGAATCCTTGAAGCTATCTCCTTGAGTTATGGAGGAATTCTTACAAGGTTGATCTGGATAGTTTTCCTGCTAAGTGAATCCATAACCTACAAAACAGGAACAAAGATGAAGATCCAAAATCCTTGAAATAGGTTAGTGGATGCATATGATGCTTCATGATGTCCATGATGTTATGCACAAGTATGTATGTACAAGCAAATCACACAAGTTCCTAGTTTAGGCTTGCATGGGGTTTCATAGGTAAGTACCCTCTTGAAGTTTAGTTGGCTTAACCTGTCCTAAAAATAGTAACCGGGTTCTAAGGAGCTCAATATCACCGGATTATTTTCTGTGTTCATTGTTTCAGTTTAGCCACTTTACCGGCGACCAAAATATTCTAAGAAAACAACCCTCAATGAGTGTAGTATCGAGTATCTACCAACTTCGGACTGCACCAAAGTCGGTCATCTCACTACATCCTAAAAGGCCAAGTTGGTCAAGTAAAGGTTCTAAAAGTCCATTAGTGCTTCATGACATCACTGAGTGGCCTCGTATTCTCTTTGATTGACTCAAAGGCTACTGATACCCACAAATATGTCGCACTAATATAGATATTGCTTAGACCATGTCGGTATACCCCGCACAGTTTCCACAATGTATTTCTATTTACCTATGAATGTTTCCCAAATCCGGGTAGAGGATTCAAACCCAGACAATAGAACCAAAGTGTAAAGCATACAAGTCAAGCAAGATAAGCATGTAAAGGTGATCTAAAACCCTAAGGTAACCCCACTTTATTTATTTTGAATTCCCCAGCAGAGTCGCCTGTTTTGTGATGCGGTGGGAGAACTGACTTGAGGTTTTGCGTTTGTGTTTACAAATGTTGCAGTTTAGCAAGAGTCGCCACCGACTTTTATTTTATCCAAAAGGAAAGGTAAAAAAGCACAGGAAAGACCTTTGAGATTGTTTTTGGGTTTGGGGGGTAGATTATGAAAAGGGAAGGTGCTAGCACCCTTTTCATCCATGGTTTTCCATGGGCTCTTAGTTACTTGTTTTAGATCACTTGCTTTGCTTTTCCAATTGTTTGAAATGGTGCTTTGTGTGGTTTTGAAAGTATTTTGAAAAGAGGCCATCATTTTGGTAATCTTTGTAATGATTCTCGTTCGTAAGAATGTATACAAATATGTTTCTCTTTTAAAAAATGTTTCAATGTTTTGAAAGTTGTTTGGAAATGTTTTTGAAATTGTGTGTGTGATAGTTTGAAAATAGCAAGGATTGTTTGAAAGATATTAAGTAACTAGGAGTTGTCTACCCTACTCAAAAGTCTTTCCTATACATTTTTATTCCTTTGACATTGTTGTTTTACCATTGTATTTGGTAAACAATCCTATCTTTGGATGTTAAACGGGACGGGCATGGGTCATCGTATGATCATGATAGCAATGGTGCCAAGTGTCTTAGCAAGTTTAAGGGACCAAGATCATTTGTTTTTTAGGCAACCAAGTCTAGCGTCATCTAGGGACTATGATCTTTTTGTTTTGATTGATTTTGTTTTGCCAAGATACCTAGCATGCATACCATGGCCATTTTAAGGCAACAAAGTAGATGAAACCCTAGGGGTGCTTGTGTGAGATGTGTTGTCATTTTTCATGCATTTTTGTCTTGTATTAAGTCATGCTATTTGTTTGATTTTTGGTCTTTGCATACAAAACCCCAGTTTACTATCATGGTATATGAAAGCAATAAAATGCGTAAAATAAATCTAGACTATTACAACAATATTATGGGGAGGGGGATACAAGTTTTGAATAGGGGGATATTGCTAAAAATAAAACCCTAAAACTATTACAACCAAATTGAATTTAATGTACAAATAAATAAATAAGCAGATATTTAAATATACAATAAAATGTAAATATGCAACAAAAAAAATTGTATTAATTTTATGTATGTAAAAATGAATTTATTTATGTCTTAAAAAATAAGAAAATAAAATGATTATTTTTGAAAGGGTGAAAACCCTAATTTTTTATTTAATAGAAAATAGTCTATATTATTTATTTTGTTCATTTTTTGTTCAAGAAAAAATAATAATAATATATACAAAATGTTAAAAAAATTGAATATTGTATGAAAATATTATTTTAAGTGTATAAATAATAAAAATAAAAATATATGATATTTTTATATTATTTACAAGTTTTATTTAAGAAAATTAGTTTTATAAACCTAATAATTTATTTATTATGCAAAAAATAAAATAAAAAATATGATAAAATGCAAAAAATAAAGAAAATATTTTTTGTGATTTTAAATGTTCAGAAAAAATAAATAAAGTAAGAAAATATAAAAGAAATGAAAAAAATATGCAAAATAAAGAAAATGGGCCAAGGGGGTGCAGAAAGTAAACATGGGATGTGAATAGAACCAAGCCCAAGGCGCCTGGCCCATACAAACTTCATCCATGACCTTGAGACAACCACGCGCGCGCTTCTGCTATGCAAATCCTTTTCTCTCTATTGCTTACATGAAATCAAAAATTTACAACATGAAACTTATAGCATTTTTAATCACGATTCTAACCATATCCATTTTGTGACCTAACTCTCAAAGGACAGAGAGAATTTTAATGGCCCTAAATTTTGACCTAGTTTTTTCAACAACTTCAACAATCAAATACTCTTAGCTCAGTTAATATAAATGGAAGCTATGCATATGTACAACTCAAGCAACTTAAAGACTACATTTTTTCTTCACAAACCTAAGCTTAATGATGCCTAAACAAGGAGTTAGAAACTTGACAAATACCTTGTTCAGTTGAGTTTGGATATTGCAATGTAGCAACTTTGAGTGAGGCTTGAAGGTCGTGTGAGCTTGCTTGAAGTTCCTCCAACCTTTCCCAATGCTTGGCTTCCTTTGAAGTTGCTTGAAACTCCCTGTAGAAGTCAACCTGCAAACTCAGAAAATGAAAATGGTGAAGTGTGAGAATGAGCTCACAGTTGTTGGACAGGGGCATGGATAGTTCAGGTGTGTTGTATGGAATGTATTTGAAGTGATTTCAAGCAAAACGCACGAGACAAAATGGAAATGGATGAGGTTCTGCAGGGGTTGCCCTGTTTTGGGTAGAAATGGGGTTTTTGGTGTATTTGAGTGTTTGAGAGGTTGGAAAATCGTGTATTCTGCTTGTTACAATGTTCCAAGATTGTTTGAAATGATGCTTAGGCTTGGTTTTATCAGATAGAAGAGTTGTGTGGACTTTTGCAAGTTTACTTGCTTTTGAAGAAAAGGTGAGATGACAATGCCCAAAGCCTGTACAGGCCTGTTCCTTAGCTGCACATAGTTGGTGAACTTTGTCTGATATTTGTGGACTTTGTTTGCAGCCATAGATTAGGTCCATGGCTCAAGATAAACAAAGTTGCAAAAAGCAAGCTTTATCAAAGTAGCATTGTTAACTTTTTGCCATAAATGGAATAAATCAATGTATAATGCTCCATAGCTCAGCACAAAGCCATTGTCCAATGTGTTTGCATTCAATTTTGGAGTGTAGAAGGTATTAGAACCTGTAAACCAAGTACAAGCATGCTTAGGACAGATTTTCAACTTGAACCATTGTGAAAAATGCCTTGGACAAAAGTGATAATTTTCCATTTTCATTCCTTCGATTCTCCCTAACCATAAATGATCTTGGAGAGTTCTTGGACATTTTAGAAAGCTTGTAACATGCTCTACAATCCATCTTTGAAATGTATTTTTAGATTCCTCTTGTAAATATGTGAAAAATTTCCATGAAGTTAGGTCAAAAATCTGCCTAAACTAGGGCAAAACTTCACTAAGTTAAAAAGTTTATGGACCCCTATTCACAAAATCATAACTTGATATCCAAGCATCTTTTGGGAAAACTTTGTGAATAAAAGTTGTATATTTCATGTAGGACTACAACTTTCATGTTGTAAGTTTTCTTTGAATCCAATTGCATCATGATGAAAAAGTTGGGAAAAGTTGGGGGAAAATAAGAAATTTTCATAACTTAGAAAAATTCTAAGTTATGAAAGTTTTCAAACTTAAACCCTAATTTTCAAAATTAGGTTTCTTGGTGAACAAGTTTCATGTTTTGACACATCTTGATGAAAAATGACTCTTGGCACTTGATTTTGACCAAAAAGTCAAAGTTTGACTTTTCAGTGTACAGTTGATTTTTGATCAGTTGATTGGGAAATTCATCTGTCAATCCAATGCATTTGAGATCATTTGAACCTTGTGATTAGGTCAAGATGATGCTATTGAGTCCTTGAAACCATGCTTGAACCCAATTTGCCATTGGCTAAGTGAAAAAATCAGAAATTGCTCTTCCTCAGTCAAAACCCTAAAAATGACCATTTTGCCCTTTTGAAGATCTGATCAAATTTCTTGAGGAGTTGTGGTCCAAACTTTATCAAATGGTTAATATGAGTCTATAATGTTGATTTAGATCAAAAATTATGAGGTTTGACTGTAAATTGGCCACAGTTGACTTTTTCCCTAATACAACTGATTTTTAGGTCAACTGTCCAATTGACTGGGCAAAAAAGTGATTCAAAGCTTGAAACTTGGTATGAGAAATCTTAGGAGTCCAATATGAAGTATGAAAGTCACATGAGGCATTGAAAGTCCAAAAATCCCCGTGCAAACTCAAACCCTAATTTCAGGTCAACAGTGCAAGGAAAGGTCCTGAGCTGAGAAAACCTTAATCTGATCTTGAATCCAAGAAGTCTTGTGAGGAAAATCTTGATAAAATGAGAGGGAAAATTTTGGGGTACAACATCACCTCTCTCCAACGAGGACTTAATCCACTAATCAAATAGATTACACAACTACTTTGACAACTGCTAAAGTCTTCTTAAGTAAGACCACAACCCGGTTTATCTCAAGGAACAATATCTTAATCAAAGAATAATTAACTGTGTGCTATATGTTTTTCGTTACAAAAATTGTATCACTACTGTGATGTATTACACAATTTGAGTAAATGAAATAATATGAATATTTGCAATGTTTTGAGATGTATGAGCAGTAGTTGGTAAAATTGTAAACGATTTGTCCTTTAAGCTTGTTTATATAGGCGTGGAAATATGTCCAAAATAAAATGTGATAATGGACACTCAATGCACTTTCCATACTGATAAGATTCTTGTCTGAATGAAGTCGTTGCATATGATAATGTCTTAATTGAAAAGTAATGCTTCAGAACTTTAGAATCTTGCATGTTGCATTTACTTCAGAACTTTGATGACTCAGAGATATGAGGATTTGTTGGCATATTATACTTTTGTTCAGAATCAGAGTACTTTACCTTAGCGCAGATTCTAACCATCATTCTTCAGAACATTCTGATTAGCTCAGCTTGAAAGCTTCTGTGGCTTAACTTCTGATGCTGTTTCAGTCAGAACTTCTGTATAAAGAAAAACAACACAAATTTAGAGTGCATATTTGTTCTTTGTGTTTGTTATCATCAAAACTCTAATTAAGGGTTATAGAATCAAACTATGTTCTAACATCCCTCACAGAACCTACATCTGTTGATGAAGCACTTCTGGACACATAGTGGATTTTGGCCATGTAAGAAGAGATAAATGAATTATCTATCAATGATGTGTGGGATCTTGTTCCAAGACCCGAAGGTACTCATGTGATTGGGACTAAGTGGATGTTCAAAAGCAAGCTCAATAAAAAAGAAGAGGTGGATAAGAAACAAGGCTCAACTGATTGCACAAGGTTATAATAAGCAAGAAGGGATTGACTATACATAAACCTTTGCACCAGTTGCCAGGTTAGAGTCTTTTCGTCTCTTAATTTCATTTGTTGTTAATCATAACATCATCTTGTATGAGATGGATGTTAAGAGTGTATTTCTGAATGCACACCAACTTCCTGGTTTTGAAAGTCATAGAAATTCATTTTTTTTCAAACTCAAGAAATCATTGTATAGTCTGAAACAAGCTCCCAGAGCTTGGTATGAAAGATTAAGCAATTTTATTTTAGAAAATGATTTCACTAGAGGAAAGATTGATACCACCTTATTCTGTAAGAATTTCAAACATGAAATTCTATTAGTACAAATATATGTTAAATATATTATATTTGTTTCTGCCAATGCCCATTTTTGCAAGGAATTTTCTAAGTCTATGCAGGCTGAGTTCAAGATGATCTTAATGGGAGAACTCAAGTTTTTTCTAAGGATACAAATCAATTAAGACCCAGAAGAGACCTTTATCCATCAGAGCAAGTATACCAAAGAACTTGTGAAGAACTTTGATTTGTCTGATTGCACGATGGAAAAGACTCATATGCATCCTACTTGCGTTCTAAAGAAGGACGAGGTAAGTGGTAAGGTTGATCAGAAGTTGTACAGAGGTATGATATGTTCTCATCATATTTGACTGTTTCTAGGCCAGACATATTATTTATGGTCTATCTGTATGCTCGCTTTTAATCAGATCCTAGATAATCTCACTTAACTATTGTTAAGAGGATTTTTAGGTATCTGAAAGGTACTACTAACCTTGGTTTGTGTTATTAAAAATCAAGTGAATACAATTTAGTAGGTTATTATGATGTTGATTATGCTGGATATAGAATTGAGAGGAAAATCACTTTTGGAAGGTGTCAATTTCTGGGAGACAACTTGATCTCATGGTCTAGCAAGAGGCAATCTATAATAGCACTCTCAACTGCAGAAGCTGAATATATTTTTGCTTTTGGATGCAGCAACCAGATCCTCTGGATGAAGAGTCAGCTGGAAGACTATCAAATATTTGAGAGTAACATTTCTATCTTCTGTGATAATACTTCTGCTATTTGTTTGTCCAAGAATCCCATTTTACATTATAGGGATAATCATATTGAGATTAAAAATCATTTTATAAGAGACTATGTTCAAAAGGGAATTCTTTCTTTAAAATTTGTTGATACAGACCATCAATGAGTTGATATCTTTACAAAACCCTTTTCTGAAGATAGACTTGTTTTCATTCTAAAACATTTGAGAATGGTTTCGTTCCCATAATTAAAATGATGTAATCTCGGATTGCCATCGCCCGAGTGGAAAATGAGAATCAAATTATTATTGTTATTTTCTCTATTTTTATTCTATAATATGAGGCTTTTGATTAGTGAAGTCTTCATGCATCATAAGTATCCATGGTCAAAATCCTCTTTTTAGAATGCTTTTGGAAATTGGAAACTGAAGAGGTTTATGGTTCAAAATAGTGAATGGTTTGTGGTTCAAAATGGGACATCTGTGTTTTCTGAAACATGCCTAGTACTTGATGTGACACATTAGGAGAAGATATCATTGGTATTAAGAAAAAATCTTTACGCTTTCCCCCTGTCAGAATTTTTTCACAAATCTTCATATTTTAATCATTGCAAAATTTTATTTAAACCCACTCATTTCCACTTCACACAATTTCGCAACAGTTATCCCACACTTTCTCTCTTTCAAGACTTTGTTCTTTAAAACCCTAAAACCCTTTTTGGTTATTGTTCGCGATTCAACAATGGCCTCACACCAACAATCAACTACTAAAGGTTCTTCGTCTCAGCAACATAAACAACAAGGAGTTCAAGACCTTGATTTTCACTGTGATATCCCTATGTATCAACAATATGTTCTTGTTGAGTCTATAGTTGCTTTTGAGAATCTTGCGGCTAATGGTGATCTTTCTGAAGAAGTAAGTTTCTAAGGTTGGGGTTGTTATTTTAATCATCTAAAAGGACCAGTTTATGTTGATCTAGTAAAAGATTTATGGGTACATGTATATGTCTCCATCAGTGGACATATTTATTCGAAGGTTAGAGGAAAGAGTATCCTTATTTCTTAAGAAGATATCGCAACTCTCTACAGTCATGATAGAATCGGAGTTAGGTACGTCAACATGACACCTGAATCTTTAAAGTCTTCTGGAATTCTGCCAAGATATTCAAAGATTACACTGAAAGCAATCATCTGATGCATCTTATTGGAAATCTTAGGGTTTGGTTCAAGATACTTCTAAGTAGAATAAATCATCATTGTTCTACAAACTCTCCTGATTACATCAATGTTGATCAAAAGTATTTGTTGTCATTTATTTTATCTAATGAGAAGATAAATCTTCCTGTTGTGTTTTTCAATCATCTGAAGACCAACATTATCAAAACTCAGAGTAACAAACCAAAAGCTAAAAAGCATATTCCTATGGGAAGATTGATATTTGACATTCTTGTGGAGAGTTATCTTGTTGAGTCTTTAAACAATCAAGAAGAATTTTAAATATTGATCAGTTTGCCACTGAATGGAAAGACATGCCTTGAGAAATATGACTGTTATTACCAATGTGATTGTGTCACCAGTGGAACCTGTTACTACAGACATTGCTGATAGAAGAACAAATGTTATAGGTTTTCCTATGTACAACCTTGACATATCCTAAGTGATTAATCAAGACTCATTGGGTGTTGAATTTTATGCTTCTCCAGCCAAAAAGAAAAAGAAATCTTCTAAGAAACCTATTGTTGATGGATCTTCTGGAGCTATTAAGAAGGTTAAACTCAAGAGGTCTCTGGAGGTTTCAGCTAGAACTGGTGATTCTAGACCTCCTAAGCTCTCCAGAACATCAGAATTCTCTGAAACTCAGTTGACTGAAGTTGTTTCTTCTGATCAAGATTTATCAGGTATTAGGTCAAAAATCAAATTTCGGTCATTTCCAGGAAAAACTCTAATTTTGCCCATTTTGCCCTTTTGATAATTTGAATGACTTTCTTGAAAAATTGTGATCCAAGACTTGAAACTTGACAGAAGTAATCTTGAGGGTCCGTAATGATCCATGAAAATCATTTGAAACACTAGAAATCTGACTGCCTCTATAGAAACTCAAACCCTAATTTGAGGCATCAGTGTTGAGGAGATTGTTTGACCTAGTCAATGCTTGCGCAAACTTGAGTCATTGAAGATCTTTGTAGAAAATATCTTGAGAAATGAGAGGGCAAATTTTAGGGTACAACAGACATGAACTTTGCTGAACAATTCTGTTTTTTAGAAAAAAATCATATAGGATATTGTTAAAATATTCCTTGCCATTATCACTTCTAAAGACTTGGATATTTGTTTGAAATTAGTTCGGCGCCATTATTTTTTTTTTTTACAATATGGTATCAAGAGCACTAGGTTAAGGTTTTATTATAAAGCTTCCTATAACTAATGAGTTTCGGAGTTTTATCGTAATAAAATTTCAACTCTCATACCATATTGAAAAGAATAATAAAATACAATTATGTTTTATTCCTTAGCCTTAGACTGATTTATATAGAAAAGATATCATCAATACATTTAATTTTCTCCTTAATAGAGAATAATAAAAAATAAAGATAGCCCATAAAAAAAAAATCAGAAATATAATATTTCCAATAGTGTGTTGTTGGAATGCTGATGATGTTTTGGTTTGAATGAGTGTGTATGTGTTTTCGTGGTGATGGTTTAGGGATGGTAGGAGGTGATAGCTAGAGAAAAGCTCCTCCTTCTCTCTCTGTCTTACTTATTTTTAGCTCAGACGTGTACAAGATTGATAATCATATTGACCATGCAATTTGACTTCGCGTCACTTTACGACATAGATGACCATATGTACTTTTCAAATGAAGAAAATGACTGTTTCCAAATGTTTTGCACCAGAATTTATCCTTGATATATAATGCCACTTTTACTTAGTATTCCAAAAAATATTAATTGTAATTTTTTATAAAAATATGTTTGTTTGGTGGTAGTAAAATGCATAATAACCAAGAAAACATACATATATATGACTATATTAAAATTTAAATTATAATTACTTATCATATAATACTCGTTTTCATGTTTAGTTTTTGTGCCCAATTAACAAGTTTGATTGTTTCAACCTTCAAGGTTCAAACCATATGAATTAATACTTAGTCAAGCTAAAAGAATTTCAAATCTTAGAACTTGATGCAGAGGAAAGCTAGCAACATAGTCTCTCTATATATATGTACGTCTTCTTGTTCCAAAACATATAAACTTCCACCCTCAAATCTCAGCACCTATTAGCAAATAATAAACTTTGTACGTCCTAATTAAAGATATCAATAGCAGCAAAAGAAGAGAGCGTTTTCTATAAGAATTCACCTTTTTATAATTACTATCTCATCTAAATTAATTACGTTAATACAAATTAAAGAGATCAAAGACATGACTTTCTCTTATAATATTGGGAGGATCCTTTTTACCGTTATTGTGATCATTTTTTTCATTTTGGCCTTTTTTTTTTCAACTTGGAGTCGATTGTAGACCTTTGCAAGATGAACGAATTTCAAAAGAATTTGATGGGCTTTTGTTGCAGTTTCTTCGTGGTCCATCCCAGCTATCAAGTCCAGATCCAATTCATTCCTAAGCAAGAAAAATGTATATACGAAAAGTTGTTCATAATATACTACCTATCAACCTTACTAATACAGTATAATCTAAATTTCTACAAATGTTTAAAGTTTAACAGCTCACCCATGCAGCTATTTGTTGTTTTTTCTTATAAAGATTCTTTTATTCACATTTTTTCTTATCAATAATATGTAACGAAATTTCAACCAAATATAAATATCATTTTCTCTTACAAATTACTTCGTATAGTCATATCATTAGTGTGTATATATTCTGCAATCACAAAAGATTTTAAGACATTCTTCAACCATACTCTAATAATTGGCAAATATAAAATTGAAAAAAAATTATGTAATATATATATATATAAGAAATTATTATTATTATTTAAAATATTTTGTAAATAGTGAATATCTCCTATCTACGAAAATTGTCGGTTAACACAATAATATGAACTATTACATTTACAATCTCAGTACTATAAATATCACACCTTAGATTTATGTAAACACATATAAAATTTAAAGACAAATAATATATATACTCTCTCACTCTCTTCTATTTTCTTAATTTGGTTCAAAGGATGTTGAAACAACATAACCATTTGAGATTCAGATTGAGGACACGATTTCTTCTGCTCAACAAGCTACAACAGCTTCCTATGCGAATGACTCTGACCACTCTTTACTCAAATTTGCACTCATGAGTTCATCATCAACCCCCTTATTTCCTAAAATAACCACTTCCTCCGACCCTTCTGTCTCCACACTCGGAACAGTTCAAATAAGTCCATTAGGCTCAGATGAAATTATTTTTGATCCTTAACCAACAAGCATAAATGACAAGCCATCTAAAGATATTTCTTCAAATACTTCCACCATAATCATCCACTCTCAACCTTATGCTTCTAACTCCTTTCCCAGACCTCCTCCATACATTCTTTTCACACCATTTGATGAACTCAAACGGAAGTTTGAAAGAGCTGCTAAAAAATCCTTGAGCTATGCTGTTGAGAAATCTCCCAACAGTATGGATCCATAATGGGTGAACTTCATCTGGACATACTTCAGGAAGTGGATGAATGACAATTCCAACATCATCCAAGCCTCCTGTCATCTAGAAGTTGTGCAGAAGCGCCATGCATGGCTTTTTGATATGACACTCAAGCTCACTCACATGTGTCTTCCAGTATTGGTAGTTACACCTTCTATGTTTACGTATAGGAGGGGTTTAAACCAAGTCATAGCAGATCCCATAAGGGTTAATAAAAATAGCTTATCTTCACAACCCTTGGGTGTGATATGTTGAAGTAAACTTTAATGTTATTAGTAATAAGTTTTCATATTAAATATGGTAGTAGGAAGGTTAAGAGCCAATGTAATTTAGAAGGACAAAAGTTGGTAAGTTATGATAGCTTTATTAGTGGCAGTTATCTTTTTGGAATTGTAAAAGTTACTAGGTCTATATAAGGACCAAGAGTGTATTTTATTTTAAAAACAAGCAATATAGAAGGTTTGTCTCTTTCACAAAATAAATCACATAGAAAAGTTTGCTTCTTTCATAACAATTTGGCATCAGAGCTCATGGCAAACATGATGAATCAAATGTCGGTGCCACGGCTAACGAAGTCAAATTATGAAAACTGGAGTATCCAACTGAAAGCTCTTCTTGGATCTCTAGACGCGTGGGATGTGACCCATGAAGGGTTTGAAGAACCAACAGAAGTTGGGGGATATACGGCAGCTCAAACGAAGACGTTGAAAGAGACACGGTCAAAGGACAAAACGGCATTATACATATTGTTCAGGGCTGTAGATGAATCAGGCTTTGGAAAAATTACTGGTTAGACTACGTCAAAACAAGCGTGGGACACGTTAGAAAAAGTGTTCAAAGGAGCAGATCGAGTGAAGCAAGTTCGACTCCAAACTCTTCGTGGCGAATTGGAGAGGATACAGATGAAGGATACAAAAATTGTATCTGACTACATCACACGTGTGCAAAAGGTGGTGAATCAACTCACCAGAAATGGAGAGGCAGTAACTGATGCACGAGTTATTGAAAAGATCTTGAGATCTTTAACAGACAAGTTTGAGAATATTGTGTGTGCAATAGAAGAGTCGAAGGACCTTTCGACGCTCTCAGTCGAAGAGCTTGCTGGTTCTCTCGAAGCACATGAACAACGAAAGATGAAAAATAAAGAAGAAGCGGTCGAAGAAGCAAATCAAACTAAGGAATCGAACAAAGACGAAAAGGTACTCTTTTCTCACAACTTTCGAGGAAGAGGACGTGGACGTGGAGGTCGTGACAGTGGTCGAAGTGGTAGAGGTAGCAACTTCTAAAGAGGACAATCGAGCTAACAAAATTGGCGTGGCAGAGGACGTGGTCAAAGAGGTGGTCGTTCGAATCATTCCAACTTCGAATGCTACAAGTGTGGGAAGTATGGTCATTACGCGAAGGATTGCAACTCCTACAAATGTTACAACTGTGACAAAGTGGGACATCTTGCAAAAGACTGTCGAATCGAAAAGAAGATTGAAGAAACAACCAACCTAGCCTTGGAAGTTGAATCGAATGAAGGCTTTCTCCTGATGGCTCAAAACGAAATCAACACCAATAATGACAATGTTTGGTATCTTGACTCAGGAGCAAGTAATCACATGTGTGGTTACAAATACCTGTTTAAAGATATGAAGAAAATTGAAGATGGTAATGTGTCTTTTGGAGATGCATCAAAAGTGAAGGTCGAAGGAAAGGGCACAATCGGTTACTTGCAGAAGGATGGCTTGATTGGATCAATCGAAGACATTTACTATGTACCAGATCTCAAGACCAACATATTAAGTCTGGGACAACTTACAGAAAAAGGTGCTTCGATACTTATGAAAGATCAAACACTGCTTTGAAGGACAAAGTAGGACATCTGATTGACAGTGTCGAAATGGAAAGAAATCGAATGTACAAACTGAACCTGGGGAACATTCGAGAGAAATGTCTGCAAATCGAAGTGCAAGACAAAGTGTCACTATGGCATATGGGCTTTGGTCATCTACATCATGCTGGTTTGAGAAGGTTGGCGAAAAGGAACATGGTGCATGGACTACCAGACATGGATTTCGAAGGAAAGTTCTGTGAAGAATGTGTGCTCAGCAAACAAACAAGAACCTCATTTCAAAGGAAGGAAGAGTATCAAGCTAAACATATTCTCGAATTGATACATACTGACATATGTGGGCCAATCACTCCAGAATCCTTCAGTGGAAAAAGGTACTTCATTTCTTTTATTGATGACTTCTCAAGAAAAACCTGGGTTTACTTCCTGAAAGAAAAATCTGAAGCATTAGAAGTGTTCAAAAAGTTCAAAGTAATGGTGGAGAAGGCAACTGACAGACACATCAAAGCAATTCGATCTGATAGAGGAGGTGAGTATACTTCAATGGCCTTTGTGAAGTACTGTGAAGAACATGGCATAAGGAGATTCCTAACTGCACCATATTCACCTCAACAAAATGGTGTGGCTGAAAGGAAGAATCGAACTATTCTTGACATGATTCGATCAATGCTCAAAAGCAAGAACATGTCGAAAGAATTCTGGGCAGAAGCAGTACAATGTACTGTTTATATTCAGAATAGATGTCCACATTCGAAGTTAGAAGACAAAACACCACAAGAAGCATGGAGTGGACAGAAGCCAACAATTTCTCATCTCAAGGTATTTGGTAGTATAGCTTATGCACATGTACCAGATCAACAAAGAACAAAGCTTGAAGACAAAAGTCAGAAGTACATATTCATTGGATATGATAAGAAGATGAAAGGGTACAAGCTCTTCGATCCCATAAGTAAGAAAGTGATCGTGAGTAGAGACGTTCGAATGAACGAAGCAAGCAAGTAGGACTAGAACAATTCGACAGAGGTTACTGACGCAGTCGAAGAAACAACTGTAGCTGTACCAACAGGTATTCCAACAGAACATGAAGAAACTGAAGATGAAGATGAACCTCTACAACCCAAAATGAGAAGTTTGAAAGATTTGTATGATTCAAAAAGTGAGGTGCATCTTGTGTGTCTTCTGGCAGATGCTGAAAACATCAGTGTCGAAGAAGCGTTACGAGACAAGAAGTGGAAAAGTGCCATGGACGAAGAGATTAGAGCAATCGAACGCAACAATACTTGGGAGCTAGTCGAATTTCCAAAAGGTAGTCAACCCATTGGTGTAAAGTGGGTATTCAAGAAAAAGATGAATGCTCAAGGAGAAATCGAAAGATTCAAAGCACGACTGGTTGCGAAAGGATACAAACGGAAAGCAGGAATTGACTATGACGAAGTGTTTGTGCCTGTTGCAAGAATGGAGACAATTCGATTACTCATTTCTCAAGTTGCTCAATTCAAATGGCCAATATTTCAAATGGATGTCAAGACAACATTTTTGAATGGTGTGATCGAAGAATAAATCTATGTCGAACAACCACTTGGATATATGAGAATTAGAGAAGAGAAGAAGGTGTTGAAACTGAAGAAATCGATGTATGGGCTGAAGCAAGCACCTAGGGCATGGAACACACGTATTGACACATATTTCAAAGAGAATGGGTTCGAGCAATGTCCTTATGAACCCGCCATCTATGTGAAGAAAAATGGAAGTGATTTATTACTTTTTGCTCTCTATGTTGATGATCTTATCTTTCTAGGCAGTGATGTTCAAATGATCGAAGATTTCAAGAGCACCATGACAAGCAAATTCGAAATGACAGACTTAGGTCTGATGAGATTCTTTCTTGGTCTGGAGGTTCGACAAGAAGAAGATGGAATATTTATCTCACAAGAAAAATATGCAAAAGAAATCCTAGAAAAATATAAAATGAAGAATTGCAATCCAACTTCGACGCTAATGGAACCAGGTACAAAACTGTCAAAGTTTGATGGAGGAGAACGGGCTGAAGGAAGCAAATATCAAAGCTTGATAGGTAGCCTTCGATATCTCACATGCACAAGGCCAGACATTTCACTAAGTGTTGGCATAGTAAGTCGATTCATGGAGGAGCCAGTACACACACATTGGAAGACGCTGAAACGAATTCTAAGATACATCCAAGGAACAGTATCACTAGGAATATTTTATTCAAAAATAGAAGACTACAAGTTAGTTGGTTATTCTGACAGTGACTGGTGCGGAGACATAGAAGATCGAAAGAGCACCTCTGGATATGTGTTTTTCATGGGAAACACAAAATTTACTTGGTTATCGAAGAAGCAACCTATAGTAACACTTTCGACGTGTGAAGCTGAATATGTGGCAGCATCCTGGTGCATTTGTCATGCGTATGGCTCAGAAGGTTGATAAGCAAGATGGAGCTAAAACAGGAAAGTCCAACGATAATACAAGTGGACAATAAATCAGCTATCGAATTGGCAAAGAATCCAGTGAATCATGAACAAAGCAAACACATTGATGTTCGATTTCACTTTATTCGTGAACATGTGAAGGAGGGAAGTGTCGAATTAAGGCATGTAGCAAGCAGAAACCAAGCAGCGGATATTTTCATAAAACCACTATCAAAAGAGATCTTCGACAGAGGCAAGAAGATGATAGAAATGCTAGATGGAAGAAACATTTAAGTTTACAGAGGAGTTTTGTTGAAGTAAACTTTAATGTTATTAGTAATAAGTTTTCATATTAAATATGGTAGTAGGAAGGTTAAGAGCCAATGTGATTTAGAAGGATAAAAGTTGGTAAGTTATGATAGCTTTATTAGTGGCAGTTATCGTTTTGGAATTGTAAAATTTACTAGATCTATATAAGGACCAAGAGTGTATTTTATTTTAAAAACAAACAATATAGAAGGTTTGTCTCTTTCACAAAATAAATCACATAGAAAAATATGCTTCTTTCATAACATGATAATGATCCAACATGTTATCCACATGTACGACGTGTTTTTATGGATCCCTTTACCATTCTAAATTTCTATCTTTGAGGGCTTATCAAGGAACTTTGGGATCCTACTGTCAAGAATGCACACAGAGAGTGAGTTCCTCTTTCGTGTAAAGGTTAATGCATCTGAATTGTACCTTTCCCTTCTCCGTGAGTGGTGTGCTTAAAAGCTACATGGACGTAGAACCTTTGGTGGAGATTAATTATCACTTCTCCCTCTAAAGTTGGGTAGAGGAGTCTATTGTCATCAATTCTAGTTATGAATCAGTGACATCATAATTGTTCTGTGCGGTTAGGATGCGTCTATTGGAGCTGACTAAGGTATGAATATATGTTCTCCATGCGAAGCCGCCTCGTGCATGGGTTGGCTCTCTGAGGAGCATATTTCAAGTCCTTTTAATTTCTAAGTATCTTGTGTGCTAACACTTGGGAGTTTTTTCTGACGTACCGAGTTATAGAACTATTTAGTAGGTCAGGAACTCCTTGCATGCCTATGTTAGCTTGCAATTATTGAATATCTGGGGGCATGTTTTGTCTAGGTATTAACGGTTAAGATGGAGTTTGGTGTAAAGGTTAGTATTTAGAAAGATGTTGCAGAGGTTGGAAAACGGAAGGAATTGGAATATTCTATGGTCAACTCGGAAAAACAAGATCTTGTTTCACAATAATGGACATAGATGTCACTAATACTAGATCATCTTATATAGGAGAAGGAGGTGGAGCCTTGTTAGCTTTAGTGGCAAGACGTTGAGCGGAAGATATAGTAATATTTTATATCACCTTTGTTCCACAAGTTCAATATTTAATCCACTCGAGAAAGAGATCGGTGTCTTATGAGAATAAATTAGTGGTTTGTGTTTTGGTGATGAAATGATGATTTTGAGGATAAATGAAAGGGATCAAGTGTTAATTCCCAAATACAGTGCAATTGTTTCGCTTAGGGAACCAAAGATAAATTATGAAACAATGGAATAAGGCTCAAACATGTTGTATCAGATTTCTGCTGCACTGGAGACATGGTGGACTTGCAATATTAGCACTTCAACACCCAAGTCAGTGACTAAGTGAAAAGTAATTTGAGAGTGGGAATGAATTGAATAATTGAACTGAATCAATTTGGTCTTTATGTAGTATGAGTAGTTAAAACAGTCTTCGTATGATTTAGCTTCTTGGGCGGGTTTCCTTTTCATATGTTCAGACTGGAAGCCAATTCTATAAAGAAAGTATCCAAAGAATATGATTTCCGTGAAACGGTATTTGAATTTAATGATTGGTTATTTGTTTCTCGGGTGTCGGAAATTCGTAACTTTCATCTAATTTAGTGTTTCAGTTGATTCTTTAAGCATTGAGACCGTCTTGATTTTCTTATCATTTCTCGTGTTCGGATCGAAAGATAATTTTGTGAAGAAGATCTCCGAAAATTTTAATTCTTTGAAGACAGTGTACTGAATTTAACTGTTGGTCCACCGTTTCGCGGGTATTCAAAAATTCATAACTTCTGATTGAGATACTTTTTTGGAGCGGTTCTTGAGGCGTTAAAACTATCTTAATACCATCTTTAATTCTTATGTTCTGCTTGGAAGTTGATTCGGTAAGGAATATCTCTGAATATGCGGATATTTTGAGAAAAAACAGTGAAAATATGGTGAAAACGGTGTGCTAAACCGTTATTTTCCAAACGTTCAAAAATTCATAACTTCCGCCCGGTTCAACGTTTTTGAGTGGTTCTTTGGGTGAAAAATCTCTCTTTATGTCATCTTTATTCCGTGTCGAGGACTGGTTCTTTGAGGAAGACCTTCAGAAATGCGAATTACAAGAGAAATTTTTGTGCTGAACCGGATTATTATTTCACTTTTTCTCGATATTGTAAAAATCACAACTTCTTCAATTTTTATCGTATCGAGGCGATTCTTTCGAAATAATTTCAAAAATGATGTTGGCTACAAGTTTTCTTCAGAGCTCGAGTTTGAACGGTACTACGAAGGCTTTGGTTATTTTTCATTTCTCCGATCGCCGGTAAAATAAGTTATGCTGCAGATTTTTCTTGTTCGGGTTCTCGCCATTCGAAAATTCATAACTCGCCTGATTTTTATCGTACCGCATCTGTTATTTCGGTACGACGTCACAAATTTTTCCATCTACAGTTTTTTTATCGATCTTGTGTCTAGATTTCGCTTCGATTATTATTGAGTTCATGAATCGTCCGTGCGAATACGTTTATTGACACTGAAAAACCAATTATTGAGAAATTGATTGGACTTTCTCTTGACCCAAACAAAAGCCCAATTGTCAAGACTATATATTATTTTTGCGTCTCTATTTTCACAACATTCCATTCATTTGCTAAATTTCATATTCAAATCACTCTCACTTTTCTCTCTATTCTCTCTCAACTTCCTCAAGAATATTCATCAAAACTCAAGAACACATTCAACAAAAATTTAAAGAAAACTCAAGTCCTATTTTATTTCTCCCTCCGTGATCGCACCGTACCAGCCTCCGACCACCGGCACCACCGCACACCGTGTAACGCCTCGGTACTTAATTATTTATTTAATTAAAGATTTTTTAATATTATTTTATTAATTCAAATTTTTTATCGTCGAAGTCGGAATTATTTTATTAAGTTGGAATAATAATTAATCGGATTTAATTTGGCGGAATTAAGTTAAAGTGTTATTTTATTATTAAGCTTAAATATGATATTGGGCTTAATTGGTGGTGTTGTGTAGTAAAAGTGGGGTGTAGCATTTAGGCCCAATTGGATTTATTTAGATTAATATAAAATGACTATTATATTAGAAATAGAAGTAGAGGAAATAGGAGATAGTGTTGTATCAGGAAGAGAAGAAAAAAGAGGGAAATTGGGTTTGTGAGGGGAGAAGAAGAAGAAGAAGAGGAGGAAAAATTTCTTCTAGTGCCAACGTAAAGATGGGGTTCTGACTCTATAATGGGGGGTATAATTAATAGTATGTGAATTTGGGTTATGAACATTTATTTCTAGTGTGTTTGAAATTGGTATATTGATGAAATTGAGAGATGATTTAGGATCCAATTTAATTAGATATACATATATTTAAGTGCTTTAGTATTTTCTTTGCAAAATCCCATATTTTAATACTGTAGCGCAAATTGATAAAGTAGTGATTGGAAGTACTTGCATTGGCATCCTGTAGCGCAAGGGAATAAAGTAGCAATTGGATTATTAAACTGCTTGCATACAATAGCGATTTAAGAAGTAGCATTTTAAGGTACTTGCTTTATATGTTGTAGCGTAAAAATGAAATAGTATATAGGAGAAACACTTGGTTGCTTACTGTAGCATTAATGATGTAGTATTTAAAGGCATGGTCTGTTCCTCTAGCACAATTAAGAAGAAGAAGTAGTATATAGAAGAACTTACTTACTACTGTAGTGCATGGAATGAATATATTTAATGGCGTTACTTACTTGCTGCAGCGTATACATATCAAGTAGTACTTAGGAGAATTGACCGCATACTATAGCGTTGAAAAGAATGAAGTAGCATAAGAGGCATATGCTTACTGTAGCGTTATATTTAGGAAGTAGTATTTAAAAACATGATTGCTACTATAGCGCAAGAATTGAGATAATATTTAATGGCATATGTTGCTACTGTAGCGAATATATGGAGTAGTGTTTAGAAGCACTTAATTGAATACTGTAGCGCAAATTAGGAAGCAGTATTTAGGAATATTAAATTGCAATGTTGTAGCGATATTAGAAGAATTATTTAATAGGCATTTGGCTTGCAATGCAGCAAACATATAAAATAGTATTTGGAGTACTAACTTGCTGTTACTGTAGCGATACAATTTTGAAATAGTAATTAGAGGAAATTGCTTGTAATATTGTAGCTACTACGTTCCGGTTTACAATACAAAATATTTAATAATAATGATTTAATATATTTAATAAATAATTTTGTAGGATTTATAAAATGGAAATAATAGAATTTTTGACCGATAATGTTGTTGTTGTTATTACGTTTATGTCGTTAATGCATACATAGCATATCATGTTGGAGCTGATGCTCGCCAAGTTGGCCTGAATTGGTAAATATAAAGTTGAAGTCTTATGCCTTGTTGATGCCTCTATTTATTGGCAGATTTCTAAGTTGGGAGTTCTGCTCCATTGGTACCACATACATGTGCATAAGAACGAGTCGCATTTCATGTTGCATTCTGAGTTGTTGTGTGGATAAATTAATTATGTTGAATGTTGATAAAAAGTTGTGAAGTGGTGAATTGTATGATCTAATTCTAATATATTATTTATTGTATATCCAATTATATGGTTCGATATCTCACCTCTTCTGTTTGAATGTTGCCCTTTATTGGTAACGTGCAGGTAATCAAGAAAGTTAGATGTTACCCTTGTTAGTTCGAGTCGGTGTTATCGCTCTGATACGTAACACTCGGGGGATGAACGCATGTTTTCTTTATTGTTGATTTTCATTATGTTGCTGAATTTTTTTTAAGTTGTTTTCATTAAAAGACTTTTTGTCTTAGAGTTGTTTTCGAGTTGGATAAGATGTTATGGTGTTTTCAGTTGAATTTTATGAATCTGCTGCGTAGTAATGAAAGTTGTCTTTATTTTTAAAGATTAAGTAGGTTGTTATCAGTTCATCCGAAATTCATGTGTTATGTATCTGATCTACAGCTGATTGAATGTTGTAGTTTTAAGTTGAAAGTGTAGCATTCCATTTATTTGTTGGAAATTTTTATAACTCTAATTTTACTTAACTCGTTAGGTAGAAATGGGGTCTTACATTAGTGGTATCAGAGCAGGTCGGTCTGTTCGGTCAAGTCGTCGAGTCGTAGTTTTGTCTAACAATTGAGTATTGTTAATCTGAATTCTAATTGTTGTTTATGTTGTAGAGATAAGTTGATATGGCTGGAAGGAATGATGATGCAGTTGCTGCTGCCCTACAAGCGATGGCTCAGGCTATGCAGAATTAACCGAATGCTGACGAGAATGCTGGATCTCGCAGTTTGGCGACTTTCCAAAGGGAGAATCCGCCTACCTTCAAGTGTAAGTATGATCCTGACGGAGCGTTGGATTGGCTGAAGGAGATTGAGATAATCTTCCGTGTGATGGACTTCACTCCAGCGCAAAAGGTTCATTATGGTACTCATATGCTAGCGGACGAAGCTGATGACTGGTGGTTAGAGACTTGTCAAAGATTGGAAGCTGCAGGTGAGAATGTCACTTGGGCTGTGTTCCATAGGGAATTTCTAAGGAAGTATTTTCCTGAAGACGTTCGTGATAAGAAGGAAATCGAGTTTCTTGAGCTGAAGCAAGGGAGTATGTCGGTTGTTGAGTATGCTGCAAAGTTTTATGAGTTGGCTAAGTTTTATCCACACTATAGTGAGGCAGATGTTGAGTTTTCAAAGTGCATAAAGTTTGAGAACGGGTTGCGCCCAGAGATCAAGAAGGCAATTGGATACCAGAATATTCGTGTCTTTGCTGATTTGATTGATAGTTGCAGGATTTATGAAGAGGATAATAATGCTCACTATAAGATTATCAATGAGAAGAGGGGTAAGCACCAATAGATTCGTGGTAAGCCTTATGATGCCCAAGTTGGTAAAGGTAAACAGAGAGTTGCTCAGAGTCAAAGGACTAGTTAGGGAGATGCTCCTGCTAGTGTGGTGTGCTTCAAATGTGGAAAACCTGGTCATAAGAGTAATGTGTGTACTGCTGAGGTGAATAGGTGTTTTCGTTGTGGTAATACTGGGCATGTTGTATCTGAATGCAAGCATAAAGAGATGATTTGTTTCAACTGTGGTAAGGAATGACACATTGGTAGTCAATGTAGGAAACCAAAGAAGGCGCAAACCAGTGGAAAGGTGTTTGCTTTGGCTGGGACTCCGTCAGCTAGTGAGGACAGACTCATCAGAGGTACATGTTTCATTAATAGTACGCCTTTAATTACTATTATTGATACCGGTGCTACTCATTGTTTTATTGCCACTGATTGTGTTGAAAGATTGGGTCTTATATTGTCTTCCATGAATGGAGAAATGGTCGTCGAGATTCCGGCTAAGGGATCGGTGACTACTTCTCGTGTGTGTTTGAATTGCCCTTTGTCGATCTCCAGCAAAGACTTTGTTGTTGACTTGATTTTTTTGCCATTAAGAAGATTGGATGTGATCTTGGGTATGAACTGGTTATAGTATAACTATGTTCATATCAATTGCCATAACAAGTCTGTGAGGTTTTCTACTTCTGAAGAGGAGGGAGTCGGTTTGTTGACTGGTAAACAGTTGCGGAAACTGATGCAAGAGGAAGCACAGATGTTCTCGTTGATGGTGTCATTATCAATGGAGAACCAAGTTAGAATTGATGAGTTGCAGGTGGTGCGCGAATTTCCTGAAGTGTTTCCGGATGAAATTCCTGGTGTACCGCTAGAAAGAGAAGTTGAATTTGCAATTGATCTTGTACCTGGTACCAGACTTGTTTCTATGGCACCGTACAGGATGTCTGCATCTGAATTGTCTGAATTGAAGAAGCAGTTAGAAGAGTTGCTTGAGAAAAAGTTTATAAGACCAAGTGTATCACCGTGGGGAGCGCCTGTGTTGTTAGTAAAGAAGAAGGATGGAAGTATGAGACTTTGTGTTTATTATAGATAGCTGAATAAAGTGACGATTAAGAACAAGTACCCGCTTCCGAGAATTGATGACTTGATGGATCAATTGGTGGGTGCAAGTGTGTTTTCTAAGATTGATTTGAGGTCAGGATATCACCAGATTAGAGTGAAAGAAGATGATATTCAGAAGACCATGTTCAGAACTCGGTATGGACACTGCGAGTATTCGCTGATGCCCTTCGGTGTGACCAATGCGCCGGGAGTATTCATGGAGTACATGAATCGTATCTTTCATACTTATTTGGATCGGTTTGTGGTGGTATTCATCGATGACATTCTGATTTACTCTAAATCGAAAGAAGAGCATGAAGAGCACCTCAGAGTTGTATTGCAAGTTTTGAAAGAGAAGAAGTTGTATGCGAAGTTGTCCAAGTGTGAATTCTGGTTACAAGAGGTTAGTTTCCTTGGTCATGTCATTTCTGGTGGTGGCATTGTCGTGGATCCTTCTAAGTCGATGATGTGTTACAATGGGAAGCTCCAAAGTCGGTTACTGAGATTAGAAGCTTCTTGGGATTAGTCGGTTACTATAGACGGTTTATCGAAGGTTTTTCTAATTTGGAACTTCCATTGACTAAGTTGACTTGTAAGGGTAAGGATTTTGTGTGGGATATTCTATCTGAAGAAAGTTTTATCGAGTTGAAGAAGAGATTAACATCGGCTCCAGTTTTGACCTTGCCTAATCCAGGAGAGTCTTTTGTTGTGTATTGTGATTCTTGTCTGATGGGGTTAGGTGGTGTACTCATGAAAAATAGTAATGTGGTTGCTTATGCATCGAGGCAATTGAGGACTCGTGAAAAGAATTATCCTACGCTTGATTTAGAATTAGCTGCAGTTGTCTTTGTGTTGAAAATCTGGAGGCATTATCTTTATGGTTCTAGATTTAAAGTGTTTAGTGACCATAAGAGTTTGAAGTATCTTTTTTATCAGAAAGATTTGAATATGAGGCAGCGAAGGTGGTTAGAATTGTTGAAGGATTATGATTTCAGTTTGAATTATCATCCAGGAAAAGCTAATGTTATAGCCGATGCTTTGAGTCGAAAGACTTTGCACGTGTCGGTAATGATGGTTAAGGAGTTGGAGTTTATTGAGCAATTCCGAGATTTGAGTTTGGTTTTTGAAGTGACACCGCGAAGTGTTATGTTGGGAATGTTAAAGATTAATAATGAATTTCCGGATAGTATCAGGGAAGCTCAGAAGTTAGATGTGAAGTTGGTAGATACGATGGTTGGGATTGATCAGTCTGAGAATAGTGATTTTAAGTTGGATACGCAAGGTGTGTTAAGATTTCGTAATCGGATTTGTATTCCTGATGATGCAGAGATGAAGAAAGTGATTCTTGAAGAGAGTCATAGAAGCAAGTTAAGTATTCATCCAGGAGCTACAAAGATGTATCAAGATTTGAATAATTTGTTTTGGTGGCCTGGAATAAAGAGTGATGTGGATCGGTTTGTGTATGCATGTTTGACTTTCCAAAAGTCGAAAGTTGAACATCAGAAGCATGCAGGGTTGATGCAACCGTTAGAGATTCCAGAATGGAAATGGGATAGCATTTCTATGGATTTTGTAACGGGATTACCTAGTACCTTGGGAGAACATGATTCGATTTGGGTGATTGTTGATAGGATTACGAAGTCGGCACACTTTATACCTATTAACATCACATATCTGATTTTGAAGTTGGCGGAGATTTACACCAGTGTAATTATGAAGTTGCATGGTGTTCCTTTGTGTATTGTGTCGGACAGGGATCCGAGGTTTACTTCTGATTTCTGGAAAAGTTTGCAAGAGGCGTTGGGGTCTAAGTTGAGGTTGAGTTTGGCGTATCATCCTCAGACGGATGGTCAGACCGAGAGGACTATTCAGTTATTGGAGGATCTGTTGAGAGCATGTGTTCTTGAGCAGGGAGGTTCATGGGATACTTATCTTCCGTTGATTGACTTCACTTACAATAACAGTTACCATTCTAGTATTGGGATGACACCTTTCTAGGCGTTGTATGGTCGGAGGTGTATAACTCCATTATGTTGGCATGAATCTGGTGAAAGTGTAGTACTTGGACCTGAACTTGTTCGTGAGACTACTGAGAAGGTGAAGTTGATTCGAGAAAAGATGAAAGCTTCACAAAGTAGATAAAAGAGTTACCATGACAAGAGAAGGAAGGATTTGGAATTCCAAGCTGGTGATCATGTGTTTTTGAGAGTCACACCTGTGACTGGTGTTGGGCGAGCTCTGAAGTCTAAGAAGCTCACTCCTCGTTTTATTGGTCCATATCAGATTTCAGAAGAGTGGGAAATGTTGCTTATAGAGTGGCTTTATCTCCTAATCTTTCGAATTTGCATGATGTGTTTCATGTGTCACAACTCCGGAAATATATTCCCAATCTGTCTCATGTGATTCAGATGGACGATGTACAAGTACGGGATAATCTCACGATGGAGACGATGCCTGTGAGGATCGCAGATCGCGAGATGAAGATTCTAAGAGGAAAAGAGATTGCATTGGTGAAGGTTGTCTAGTTAGGTGATGCTGGTGAGAGCATGACCTGGGAGTTGGAGAGCAAGATGCGAGACTCCTATCCCGAGTTATTTGAACCAGGTAAACTTTTATTTTCGAGGACGAAAATATTCTAAGTGGAGGAGAGTTGTAACGCCCCGGTATTTAATTATTTATTTAATTAAATATTTTTGAATATTATTTTATTAATTCAAATTTTTTATCGTCGAAGTCGGAATTATTTTATTAAGTTGGAATAATAATTAATCGGATTTAATTTGGCGGAATTAAGTTAAAGTGTTATTTTATTATTAAGCTTAAATATGATATTGGGCTTAATTGGTGGTGTTGTGTAGTAAAAGTGGGGTGTAGCATTTAGGCCCAATTGGATTTATTTGGATTAATATAAAATGACTATTATATTAGAAATAGAAGTAGAGGAAATAGGAGAGAGTGTTGTATCAGGAAGAGAAGAAAAAGAGGAAAATAGGGTTTGTGAGGGGAGAATAAGAAGAAGAGGAAAAATTGCTTCTAGTGTCAAATCCCCCAAAAATTTTGTTGAAGTCTCTTAGAGATGCTCCTAATCCAAGGTAAGGGTGGGGTTCTGACTCTATAATGGGGGGTATAGTTAATAGTATGTGAATTTGGGTTATGAATATTTATTTCTAGTGTGTTTGAAATTGGTATATTGATGAAATTGAGAGATGATTTAAGAATCCAATTTAATTAGATATACATATATTTAAGTGCTTTAGTATTTTATTTGCAAAATCCCATATTTTAATATTGTAGCGCAAATTGATAAAGTAGTGAAGTACATGCATTGGCATCCTGTAGCGCAAAGGAATAAAGTAGAAATTGGATTATTAAACTGCTTGCGTACAGTAGCGATTTAAGAAGTAGCATTTTAAGGTACTTGCTTTATATGATGTAGCGTAAAAATGAAATAGTATGTAGGAGAAGCACTTGGTTGCTTACTGTAGCATTAATGATGTAGTATTTAAAGGCATGGTCTGTTTCTGTAGCGCAATTAAGAAGAAGTAGTATATAGAAGAACTTACTTACTATTGTAGCGCATGGAATGAATATATTTAATGGCATATTACTTACTTGTTGCAGCGCATACATATCAAGTAATACTTAGGAGAATTGACCGCATACTGTAGCGTTGAAAAGAATGAAGTAGCATAAGAGGCATATGCTTACTGTAGCGTTATATTTAGTAAGTAGTATTTAAAAACATGATTGCTACTGTAGCGCAAGAATTGAGATAATATTTAATGGCATATGTTGCTACTGTAGCGAATACATGGAGTAGTGTTTAGAAGCACTTAATTGAATATTGTAGCGCAAATTAGGAAGCAGTATTTAGGAATATTCAATTGCAATGTTATAGCGATATTAGAAGAATTATTTAATAGGAATTTGGCTTGCAATGCAGCGAACATATAAAATAGTATTTGGAGTACTAACTTACTGTTACTGTAGCGATACAATTTTGAAGTAGTAATTAGAGGAAATTGCTTGTAATATTGTAGCTACTACGTTCTGGTTTACAATACAAAATATTTAACAATAATGATTTAATATCTTTAATAAATAATTTTGTAGGATTTATAAAATGTAAATAATAGAACTTTTGGTCGATAATTAATTAATCGATTTTAGCCAAAATAGTCCGAATAATTATGCGGTTGATTGTAGTAATTTTTGGTTGATCTGTTGGGTAGAATTTTTATTGAAAAATGTGAATTTGCAGGTGATTTCATTGCCTCTATTTATGGGCAAAATATTAAGTTGCAGGTTTATGGCCAATGTTGAATTAAGTTAAATTATTGTTGTTGTTGTTATTACGTTCATGTCGTTAATGCATACATAGCATATCATGTTGGAGCTGATGCTCGCCAAGTTGGCCTGGATTGAAAAATATAAAGTTGAAGGCTTATGCCTTGTTGATGCCTCTATTTATTGGCAGATTTCTAAGTTGGGAGTTCTACTCCATTGGTACCACATGCATGTGCATAAGAACGAGTCGCATTTCATATTGCATTCTGAGTTGTCGTGTGGATAAATTAATTATGTTAAATGTTGATAAAAAGTTGTGAAGTGGTGAATTGTATGATCTCATTCTAATATATTATTTATTATATATCCGATTATATGGTTCGATATCTCACCCCTTCTGTTTGAATGTTTCCCTCTGTTGGTAACGTGCAGGTAATCAAGAAGGTTAGTTGTTACCCTCATTAGTTCAAGTCGGTGTTGTCGCTCTGATACGTAGCACTCGGGGGATGAACGCATGTTTTTTTTATTGGTAATTTTCATTATGTTGCTGAATTTTTTAAAGTTGTTTTCATTAAAAAAACTTATTGTCTTAGAGTTGTTTTCGAGTTGGATAAGATGTTATGGTGTTTTCAGTTGAATTTTATGAATCCGCTGCGTAGTAATGAAAGTTGTCTTTATTTTTAAAGATTAAGCAGGTTGTTATCGGTTCATCCAAAATTCATGTGTTATGTATTTGATCTACAGCTGATTGAATGTCGTAGTTTTAAGTTGAAAGTGTAGCATTCCATTTGTTTGTTGGAAATTTTTATAACTCTGATTTTACTTAACTCGTTGGGTAGAAATGGGGTGTTACACACCGCTCCGGCCGCCTCCACCACATACTCCCTCCGATCTCGCCGGTGACGCACCGGCATACTCTCTCCGTTTGTAGCCGAATTCCGAGCGTAATTCTCCCTCCCCCGACTTTGCATTTTCTTCTCTGATCTGGCATCCTTCTTCTTCTCCTCTTCGATTTCGATCCGGTAATTTTCCATCCTCTTGATTTAAGTGCTTTTATATTATTGATTTTATGCGTACGTGCTTTTTCTTGAATTGTTTGATTTCATGAACTAATCCTTGAGTTGAATTTCACTTTAATTCTTGAGGTCAATTGTTAATTGTGAATTGATGATGATAATGTCGAATAAATCTGGAAGTAGTTAATTGATTGAGAATTTTAATATCAATTTATGTTGATTTATGGATTGTGATGAGAAATAAGCGATTTCATGAATTAATGCAATTTTATATCGTTTTGTCGATAAATTCAATTTTTTGACGGTAAAAATATTTTGATTCGATAAATTTGCATTGACACATGATGATGTTTGTTGATTATAATAGATCCATTTGATGTGATTGGATCGTTTGTAACTCGTTTACAATTTTTAAGCGATAATACTTGAAGCGAAAAGTGTGTTTCCGCGTCCGTTTGTAATTGTTGAAATAGTTTTCGATTAATTTTGGTTCAAGTGTTTGTTGTTGTCTGGAGTTGGAAATAGGTTGCAAATTGCATTTTGAAAGTTGTTTGAGGTTCACTTGATTTACTTGTGCGTTTATGGATGGATTACGTTGAATTTTACCGTTTCCAGCATATTTTTTGAGTTAATTTCATGGTATGTTGCAAGACTGTCTGGTGTTGGTAAGTGGTGTGAAACGCATATTTAATTGTTGTTAAATGCTTATGGGAGCTTGTCTTTGCGATTGACGAGTATCGGTATCATTTTGGTTGATTTCAGAAGTAATTTTTATGCATTCTATTTGTGAATAAGTTGTTGTCTGAAAAATGATTTTCACGCGTACACCATGATTTAATTCAAACTTGATGCTTACTTGAACTCGTTTTCACTTTTAACGGATAACGGTTTAATTTCGATGGATTTTATTCCGACTTTTCGTGTGTTCTAAAATTGCAATGTTTCTGTCAGGAAAGTACTTTTTGCATACACATTGAGAAATAATTTTTGCATCGCACATTATTGAGCTTAAGCAGAAAATCGGTGGTTACCGGTATCATTTTTGCATGATTTTAAATCAAATCTTTGTGCATTCTATTGGTGAAATAATTGTTGTCTGGAATTCATGATTCATGTGTACATATTGATTTCATTTTCATTTAACACTTGCTTGCATATAATTGATCATTTCTTGAGCATTTATAATGATCTTTCTTGTTTCTGATATGAATTTCCGATTAATTCCATGTTTGTACATAGTGCTGTCCCATTTTTAATTCCACATGTACATGCATTTTATTTGTCATTTGATGTTCATTTGTACATATCTAAGCATGCCGTGAACATAAATGATGAGTTTCTCTGCTTCCGGTGTATTTTATCGTTTATTTCCTTGTATAATAATGTTGCTGCCCATTTTTTATTTTCATCTTCCGTTGTTTATTCGTACTTTTCTCCTTTGTATTTCATCATTATTTTTGAGTTATAATGCGAAACTTGATGTTGCGTTGTTATTTTCTAGCTCGTTTGTGACTTGTGTAAGTTTCTGAAGGCTTTGTCGTGCGACACGTGACATTTGGATTATTGTCTCGCTTGTATAGACTTATCTTATGAAAGGACTTTGTTTTGATGGGACAAAATTTCCGCATGCGATTTATTTTTACATTTTGTGATATTGCTTGCTATTATTGCATCTGATTCTGACTATTTCTCTGTTTCTTGGTGAAGCTTGCACAAAGTTTTCAGATTTCTTTGCTTTCGTATGATAATTAACGAATTTGTGTTTGATTGGTATTTTTCTCTATTCCCTTTTGTCTCTTGCATTTGTTTACCACTTTTCTGATGCAATGAGAAGTAGGAATAGAGATGCATGATTATTTACCGCTTTCTGATGCCATGAGAAGTAGGACTAGCGATGCATGTTCTGGGAGTCCTTGCGTTAGGCGGGCAATGTTGTTTTAAAAGACCTGTAGAAGGCAATTCCTACTTTTGCTTGTTTGTTTACCATTATGTGTGTTTACATTTGTGCCAAAGACCTCGATGAATGCATCCCATTCCCATTCCCTATTGATAAGTCCTCAAAGAAGGCAAGTGGAAAAGAGTCCGCAATCAACCCTCGTAATTTCTAGTCCACAGGTCATTCGTAACTCGCGTCATACGTCGATGCTACGAATCGTGTCATTATTTTATCGAGTTGGTCAAGTTGAGAAGGGTTCGCAATCAATCCCCACGCTTTGTCATTAGCCCGCGTGTCGTGCACGTTGACGCTCTGATGTGATCTCACTACTGCCTTCTGCCTCCTACCTTGATGACCCAATATCTTGATTAGGTGTTTAGTCGCTTGTGATGATTCACTCTTGTTCTTCTCTTGCCTAGATACCGTGATGTCTTGGTTAAGAGTCGACACCCCTATATTCTTCTTGCCTCACTACGCCAAAAAAGACCTACGAAAGCGCTTTTTTTGGCCTTTAAAAGCGCTTAAAAGCGCTTTCTAAGGTGGCGCTGCTATAGGTTTTAGCAGCGCTTTTTGTTTAATGAAAAGCGCTTTCGTAGGTCTACTTATGACAGAAAAGCGCTCTCTTAAGTACCCTTATGGCAGCGCTTTTTCTAAAAAGCGTTCTCTTAAGTAGGCTTTTGGCAGCGCTTTTTCTAAAAAGCGCTCTCTTAAGTAGGCTTTTGGCAGCGCTTTTTTATGAAGAAGCGCTTTCATTGGTGGCGCTTTTTTCTAGAAAAGAGCTTTCATAGGTTGTCTTTTAGCAGCGCTTTTTCTTGGAAAAGCGCTGTCATATGTTTACCTTAGACAGCGCTTTATATGAAAAAGCGTTGTCATAGGTCTACCTATGAAAGCGCTTTTCTCCAAAAAGCGCTTTCATAGGGTGTTTTTTTTAGAGGTATAATTTATATAATTCATATACCTGCATTGTTTGCAGCATATTATTTATATAAACCAGTTGCCATAAGCTGTAATTCATAAATAGCGGTAATGCATTGTAATCCAAAATATATATATACCATTTTTGTATCTCAAATTATATATAAACCATTGTTATCAGTATTGTAACTCAAAATCAGTCTTACAAAATCAACCCTAACAACAACTAAACCAGTCCTTATATGATTCTCTGCTCAATAAAATATTGACACAACTCCTCTTTGGTTTCTTCCAACTGAAGTTTCGTGTAATATGCACATTTGTACTCATCGAAGTACTACATAACAAAACATAATATGCATGATTTAGTTAAAAGTAAAAAATTATATGAAATATCCGAGAAATAATAAAACAAATCCTAAGTTATAAATTCATACCGTGACTGGAATCTCTATTTGATTCAGTTGAATGATTTCTTTGATAAACCGCATAACGAAGTATCCGCAATCTATACCGTTTTGCTGTTGAGGACACTACATAGAAAAACAAATAAGAATGTATAGTTGTATTGTTTTATCAAATAGCGTAAATATTATAAGCAAAATAGTGGAAATTAATATACCTGCACTTTGATCCAATTAATGTTGTTTGATTTAGACCGTCGTACCCGAGCTTCTCTTTGACACCGGAATACTTGTATCGCTCTAACAAAATAAAAATATATATTTAGAACAATGTCACAGAAATAATTAAATACATAAATACACAAATATTTAGAATAATCTCACTTACGTATCAATCATTAACTTCATATCCGGATAATTTGTCCAATCACCGTCAACCGAATTCAGATAATAGACCACTTCTTTTATAGGATCGATAGCAACCAACAACCAGTGACGTCTATAAATTAAAACAACAGTTTAGAAGAAATTTTTCTACGCAAAAATTACAAATATTAAAATGAACTTAGAATGAAAATCTAACCCTGTAGGAATAGTATTATACGCCCAAAGATATAAGCTTTCTGTACTGCCAGTTGCCATGAATCTTTCGACTAAGTGCTCTCTTACTGATTCCGGTTCCCTACCAATTGTCGCTCCGCTGACACGGGAGGAAGACACAAAATGGAATCTGTTTGACAATTGATTCCCGCGCATCAATTTGTCATATAACAGCCTTAAATAAAAACATAATTAATATTAGAGTATATTCATTGAAAATGTTTAAAAAAGATTTCAGCTAATTACATAATATAAAGATGGGGTTACCGGATGTATGCGTGCATAATACTGACGCCCAATTCTTTATGACGGAAAATCTGTTCCACGTCCTCATGTCCAATTATTTCGGTGCAAGGAAAACCAAAGATACCTTGATCCATATCCATTTGACGAATACCACCATCCATCAAATTTGTTGTTCCCACTATTGTTTCAAGACACTGCCGGTATCGAGGGAAAAATCTAGTAGGCACCCTTTTCTTGGGTGGTACGCCAATGATTTTCTGGCTCACTTGTTGTGACCCATGAAAAGGTACCTAAAAATCATATAAACTCAGTTAAATTATAAAATTATGCAGTTTTTTATTCGGATCATTTAATTAACACTTTAAACGTACCTCTTTTGGTGATACGTCAGACTTGTCGTGCCGCAAAATCCCTTTACCCTTAGATGCGGGTGTTGTAGGAGTCTATAATTACCGTGGAAATAACTGAGGTCAGAACTGACAGTTGAAGACTTAAAGATTCATAATTGTTTTCAACATGCCTGATCATCTATGAAAATGAGGTCTGATGGCCATGCAACAAAAGATCCTATTGCATCTCGCAGCAATGTGGTCTCAGCAACAATGTCAGGTACCGGCAGCAACGCATCCATATCTAAAGCAATGTCAACCGATACTTTCATGTGTCCATCCGGAAGCGGTCTATTATGAAGTAAATCTCCCGAAGTGTTATGGACTTTTCCCTTGCCAACTAGTCGATAAGTCGGTGACGATAGGTATAGTTGGCAAGATGAAATGCTCTAAACCAATAATAATCGTTAGAAGTGACTAAAAATATTCTATAATAATAACGGATATATATTGAAAATTACCTCGGGAAATTTATGCTGACAGTTGATACTAGCTTTTTCACTAGTTTCTTTCAATTGTGAACTGCTCTTTTCCGCCATATATCTCTCTTTATCCTTCTGCAATTCACGGACTTGAGCTTGTAAATCCTGTAATGTTTGCATCACTTCTGCATTGCTAGAATTTCTTCTCCTTGGATGCTTATACAAAGAGGTTGGAGTCACACCATGACCTTTACCCCTCACCCGACCCGGATACTCAACAATATTTAGTGCTCGACTAAGTACGCTCCTGGTATCCTGATGATCCTCACCTGGGGATACCGATTGCGACAAGGTCTCCTGTAATTCAATTACATATAAAAAATTATTAGTGGAGATAAAAAATTACTTAAATATTAATAAACATTAATTAATTTAACTAAAGACACAATCTTATACTTACACATTCATCATACACATGTTGAATATCGGGATTAACAGCTTGATCCTTGCCCACACGGGCTTCCTTCCATAACAAATGTGCCGGTAGTGATGTTGCGTCACTTTTCGTCTCTTCTAACTACGCAATGAGGGAAGTCTTAAGATCATCAACTATAACACATTGAGAGAATTAATAAGATCGTAGAGTTTATATTTACTTACAATTTTTTCCTCTAAGCGAGCATATCCCAAACGCCCTTTTTTGTATGGATATGCGAGTTTTGACGCTCTCTCACGATTGATAGCACTCACTTTCTTGAAATTCTCGTCTCTTCTTTGGCCTACAAAACCAACCCATTCTTCAGATGTAATGAAATTCTCATATTTCTTTGGATGTTCCGGATCCTCTTCAAGAAAATTTCCTTCATCATCTTTAAGATACTTGTTTGTTAAAAATGTTCTCCACCCTCTGTGTCTTTTTCCAGCCAAACCCATTATATACTTTTTACGGGTATCTTCAATGTTAAAAGACCTCTACAAAAAAACATACGCATAAAGTATGTTAGTAAATGAAATTTAAACACATATTATCGTCAAGATAAAGAAAATAACAAAAACCATATATGTACCTTTATCTCAGTCCAAACTTTCTCCTTAGCCTCATCCAACTCTCCTCTTTTCCATCTAGGAGTGGTGATCGGAATGTGTATACGAACAAGCGTACCAATGTAGCTTGTCAACTTTGCAGCATTAGACCCAATTAATTGGTAATTATCATTCCAATCTACATTATATGTTACTCCTCTATCTCTATCACGGATGATTCCCCTCATAATAGTTATACCTCGTGTAATATCTTTTTCTGAAGTCTTTTCTGAAGTATTTTCTGGAGTATTTTCAGGAGCATTTTCAGGAGCATTTGCATCTTTTGAGTTTTCTTGATTACTAGCCATTTGACCTGTAATAATGAAAAAAAAAATAAAAATGAAATGACAACTAAAAATTAAATGACAAATAAAAATGAAATGGCAAATAAAAATGAAATGACAAATATAAAAATGAAATGACAAATAAAAATGAAATGGCAAATTAAAATGAAATGAAAAATATAAATGAAATGGCAAATTAAAATGAAATGACAAATATAAAAATGAAATGACAAATAAAAATGAAATGGCAAATTAAAATGAAATGACAAATATAAAAATGAAATGACAAATAAAAATGAAGTGACAAATAAAAATGAAATGACAAATTAAATTTTATTGAATGATATAGGCTATAATTATATATACTATTACCCTTTTCACTAAGGTCTCTTTCTTTTCTTGGTAGGAATATGTTCTACTCGTCTCTTAACAACGCGGACAGTTGGATTGATCCAAATACCCTCATTATGATCGTTTCTAATAGATAATTCATTATCATTTTGATCAGTTATGGTTAAAGATTCAATGTCAACACCAATATCACTTTGATCTCCAATGCTTTCATCAATTACTTTGTTAGATAATAGCACTATAGACCATTTCGTACTTGTCGGATCATTGACATAGAACACTTGTTTAGCTTGAGAGGCTAGAATGAAAGGCTCATCTTTGTACCCCACCCTATTAAGATCCACTTGCAAAAAACCTGACTTATCCATTCATATGCCATTATTATTTTCAACCCACTTGCAATCAAATATAGGAATCTGAAACTTCTCGTAATCAAACATCCAAATGCGCTTGATAACCCCAAAATATGACAGGTTTGCAAATTTTGGGTTTAAGTCCTTCACACTTGATATATGCATTGCTTCAGCGATCAAGGTGACACCACTATTTTGCATAGTACTTTTGTCATCCTCTTCTTTGGTATAAAATGTGTATCCATTAATTGCATATGCGCTATAAGAAAACACAACTAAACTTGGACCGTATGTTAAACATCTCAATCTTTCTGTTACTGAAGCATGATCTGAACGATACTTTGAATAAATATGTTCCTTAAACCATGGTATGAAACTTCGATTATGCTCTCGTACAATCCAATTCTCATTTCTATTCAGATTTAAACCTCGAAGAACACCCTTGTGAATTTCAACATACGGCTCAACTTCAAGCTCATTATGCAGAACATACAAATGCACTTGATCCCGTTCGACCATTGATATTGTCACAACTTTATTTCCAATTAGCTTCTTACCTTCTTTTTTTTCAACAATATGAGATTTGGGGAGTCCAATTGATTGAACATTTGACAGATATTCAGTACAAAACTCAATCGCTTCTTCAACAATATATCGTTCAGCAATACAACCCTCTGGTCGACTTCGGTTTTTCACATACCCTTTTAATATTTTCATATAACGTTCAGTAGGGTACATCCATCTCATATAAGCTGGTCCTCACAGTTGTGTCTCTTTGACAAGATGAACGACAAGATGAACCATTATGTCAAAAAACGAGGGAGGGAAATACATTTCAAGATCACACAAAGTAACAACTATTTCTTTTTGCAATGTTGGTAAGATCTCAGGATCGATCACCTTGCTGCAAATTGACTTGAAGAAAAAACACAATTTAGTTATTGCGCTTCTTACTTTTTCTGGAAGAATAGAACGTATACCTATCGGTAGAAAATGTTCCATTATAACATGGCAATCATGCATCTTTAAACTCTTTAACTTGAGGTCTTGCATAGACACAAGTCTTCTAATATCTGATGAGTAGCCTTCTGGAAATTTAACCTCACTTAGGAACTTACACAATATTTTTTTCTCCTTTCTGGATAGAGTGTAAACAGCAGGTGGTAGATATGTTCGTGTTCCTTTTTTCACGGGTCCCAATTCAGTTCTTATTCCCATCTCTACCATGTCCTCCCTTACTTTAAGACCATCCTTAGACTTCCCTTTTATATTGAGTAACGTACCAATAACACTGTCAAATACATTTTTTTTCAATATGCATAACATCAAGAAAATGTCTTACGTACAAAGATTTCCAATATGGCAATTCAAAAAAAATCGACCTCTTCTTCCACCCACCTGTAACAACTTTATGTGCAAAAGGCTTGCCAAACTGAATACTCACATCTTTCACCTTTTTAAATAATTGATCACCTGTCAATCCAGGCGGAGCTCTACGTTGTTTGGTATCTCCGTTGAACGCTTTTCTCCATCCACGATATTGATGTTTAGAATTTAAGAATCTACGATGACCGAGAAAGACATTCTTCTGACAAAGTTTCAATCGCATCGTATGGGTTCCATCTTCATAGATAGGACACACTTTTTCACCTTTAATGCTATACCCGGATAGATTTCTGTAGGCTGGAAAATCGTTAATTGTTCCAAACAACATAGCCCTCAAGTTGAAACTTTCTTTCCTATACCCATCATAAACCTCCACACCGTTCTCCCACAAAATCTTCAAATCTTCGATTAAAGGTTCCAAATATACGTCTATGTCATTTCCTGGTTGTTTAGGCCCAGAAATTAACATAGATAACATCATGTACTTACGCTTCATACATAGCCACGGAGGTAGGTTATAAATCATAAGAATTACAGGCCATATGCTATGCGAGATACTTTGAATACCATGTGGGTTCATTCCATCAGTAGACAATGCCAAGCGAAGGTTTCTTGCGTCTTTTCCAAATACAGGATAATAATTATCAATTTTCATCCACTGTGGTGAATCTGCCGGATGTCGAAACTTTCCATCAACAATTCTTTCATCTGCATGCCAAGTTAAGTGTCTTGAATCGGTTTCACTACGATACATCCGTCTAAATCTCGGAATTATAGGAAAATACCATAAGACTTTTGCCGGAGACAACTTTTTCTTATATCGAGGGGCACCGCATTTAGGACACTCATTTAACGATGCATACTCGTTTCGAAACAAAACGCAATCTTTTGGACAGGCATGTATCTTGTCATAGCTCATGCCAATAGAGTACAACATCTTTTTGGCCTCATACGTTCGATTGGGGAGAACATTATCCTCTGGTAGCATATCTTTCATAAGGGCTAATAACTCTGTGAAACTTTTATCCGACCATCCATTGCCCGCCTTTAAGTTGTACAACTTTAATACCGCAGACAATCTTGTGAATTTTGTACAACCATTATACAACGGTTTCTCTGCATCGGTTACCAACCTCTCGAACATTTTGGGACAATCATTAAGATCTTCTTCAAGCGCTTCTGCAATCTCTTCAACTCGATCATAATCGTATGTATCTGTGCCATTGTCGTTTGAAGCATAGGTCCTATTATCCCCCGATTCATCATTCCTGTCACTTTTCTCACCATGCATACTCTAACATGTATAACTTCTATCAATTCCATACCGTATTAAATGCGATGCCAACTGAACCGCGTCAACCCGATTCCCATAACAGCAACACAAACAAGGACATGTCATTCGACCGGGGTCTTCGACATGCGCAACAGCAAACTTAACGAATTCTGATACCCCATTCTCGTACTCTTTCAACAATCGATTGGAATACATCCATGTCTTATCCATGTTTTACGGTTTCTGAGTCAATCTGAGCTAAATGATAAATTAGAAAACAAAACCAATACTCAAAACTTGCACTTGCTCTTGCACAACCATATAACAAAACCAATACTCAATACTTTTCACTAAATTCATTTTATTCTATCAACTACTTTAGTACACAAGTTGTTGTACCCCAAAATTTTCCCTCCCATTTCCTCAACATTTTCTCATCACAAGACCTTTGAAGATCAAGACACAGTTAGGGTTTCCTCTGCTCAAGACTTCTCCTTGCACTGTGGACTCAAATTAGGGTTTGTGTTTGCCCTAGGATGTTTTGACCTAAAATGCCTAAAATGACTTTCATGTTTCATGTTGGACTCCCAAGTTTACCCATGCCTAGTTTCAAGTCTTGATTCCAAGTTTTACCCAGTCAATTGGACAGTTGACCTAGAAATCAGCTATATTGGGAAAAAAGTCAACTGTGGCCAATTGACAGTCAAACCTCATGAAATTTGATCCAAATCAACATTATGAACTCACATGGACCATGTGATCAAGCTTGGATCACAATTCTCCAAGAAATTTGATCAGATCATCAAAAGGGCAAAATGGTCATTTTTAGGGTTTTGACTGCACAAAGGCAATTTTTGACTGTTTGACTTAGCCAATGACAAACCAAGCTCACATATGGACTCAAGGACCCCATGGAATTATCTTGACATACTCATCAAGCTCAAAAGATCCCAAGTACACAAGGTTGACAGTTGAATTTCCCAGTCAATTGATCAATTTTGACTGTATACTGAAAAGTCAAACTTTGACTTTTTGGTCAAAATCAAGAGTCAAGATTCATTTTTCATCAAAACATTCCAAATCATGAAACTTGTTCACCAAGAAATCACAAAATGCAAATTAGGGTTAGAAAATGGAATTTTTCATAACTTAGAATTTTTCTAAGTTATGGAAAACCCTAATTTTTTCCCAACTTTACCCCATCTTTTCACCATGATCCATTTGGATTCAAACAAAAGTCAAAACATGAAAGTTGTAGCTTGTTGCATAGTCTACAACTTTGATTCACAAAGTTTTCTCATTTGAAGCTTGTATCTCAAGTTATGATTTTTTGAATAAGGGCACTAAACCATCTTTTAACTTAGTGAAATTTGACCTATTTTGACAAGGTTTCCTACCCTACTTCAAGGCCACTTTTCATACCCTTCCACTTGGAATTTTGATTTGCATTTCAAAGATGGATTGTAGTACACATTCCAAGCTTTCCAAAATGTCCAAGAACTCATCAAACAACCTCATAACTTGAGAGATTCGAATTTCACAAGTTGGCAAAAATTCACTTTTGTTCTTCATCAAGACATGTTCATAAACTTGGCAAATTTGAACTCAGCATAGTTTGTGCTACTTTGCAGGTCCTTAAACCACATTACACTCCTTAATTTAATGCTTGTTCATTGTGTCTAAGTGTTGTTCCATGAATTCAAGCATTATACACAAGATTGATCCATTTTTGGATAAAGTGAACTTTCCATTTTTACAAAAGTTTGCTTTATGTCAATTGGTAAATCAAACAAGTACATAGAAGATCTGCTTTGCACAAGATTATGTGCATAACACACTGATCAAGAGAGGCTTATGCAGCACATTAGGAGGCTCCCTACTAACCTAAAACCACCAACTTGCTTTTGTAGCTTAAGTGTGAAGAAAGGTCCATAACATATGCTATCTCTCATACCAGCTTGGGGACACAAGAAAGAACTTATCAAACACATTCCAAACTACCCAACCAAGCTTTTGCACGAGCCATTTGCCTTTTAAACACTCTCCATCTCAGAATCATCCTCAAACTGCAAAAACAGAGTTGCCTCTGCAGTTTGAGTGCCATCTCTCAATCCCTTCGAGCATTCTTGTCCAAACTTGTTTCTCTACCTTCCTTACAACCTATGCAAGCTATCCAGAAGCTAAGGCACGATCTGTAGTTGCTCTAACCACTTCCACCATTTTCACATCTTTGATTTGCAGGTGAAGGTCTACAGCTTGATACAAGGAGGTTCAAGACAAAGTAAGCATTGAAAAAGCATCCCTGGACCTCAAGGAAGCTTTTCCAATCATTACATTGCACTGAAAGTCTCTCATTCTCCACATAGAAGTTCAACTGCACAGGTAAAAGTTTGAATTCGTATCTCTCTTATTATGCATCTTTAGTCTTAAGTTTGTGAAGAAACAAGGTCCTACTCATAGCCCTGAACATGTACATAGCTTTAGTTTTCATTTCTTTTATCTGAGTAGAGAGAATTTGAGCTCTGAAAATGGTAGAAAAACTAGGTCAGAAAAGAGGGGGAGAGAAATTCTCCCTCATCTTAGAGAGATAGGTCATGTTCTTTATATGGTTGAAACCGTCTCTTAATGCTCTACACTTTTCATGTTATGAGTTTTGCTTGAAAGTCCAGGAATCCAGAGATAAGAAACGCGTGTTTTTGCTTGAAGAAGGCTGAACAGAGGTTGAAGAAGAAGTGGTCTGGGCTGGGCCTGGATATATCTTCTTTTCACACCCCATTTTTATGTTTACACCCCCCTGAGCCCATTTGCTCATTTTTTAACATTTTTGACTTTTTTCTTTTTGGTTGACTTTGTTTATTTTTTCTCATGACATTAGAAAATTAAAAATATTTTTTTCATCATTTTTTGCATTTATTGCATATTTATTTGTTTATTTCCTTTATTTATACATAAATAGATATACATACTATTATTTAGAATAAGTATAAAAATAGTGAAAATACATTTTTATTTTTATTTACTTTCTGAAAATATTTCACACAAAAAATACCTTTTTTTTATTTTATTAAAATATTAAATAAATATTTATTTTTTTGTATAATACATATTTAGGGTTTAATATAAATATATATATGATTATTAATATATTTAAGACAAAAATATAAAAATATTTGATTTTTCATTTTATTTTATATTTGATACAAAAAATACCCTTCTTTCACAATACACTTCATTTTATTTTATTTTTATAAATAATCAATAAATAGTAGAATTAAATTAGATAATAATACCTTTTCTTTAAAAATTAGGATTTTTTACCCTAAGTTCAAAATACTCAAAAAATAAATACATTTTTATTTTCTTTTCCCTTTTACATAAATAATATTTTCTCATACACATAAAAACTTCCTTTTTGCATTTCACACATTTATTTAATTTACATTTAATTATGCATTATTTAAATTGCAAATATTCAAATGTTGTAATAATTTAGATTTAAATTCTTGTCAATATCCCCATTTGAACATTTGTACCCCCCTTCCCATATTTGGTTTTGTAATAGCTTAGTAATTTTAATTTCGCACTTTATTGCTTTCTAATGATAACATGTTAGAATTAGGGTTTGTATGCGAAAAACGATAAAAAAAATAGTTTGACCTAATACAAGATAAACAAGCATGAAAATGGACACACAAATCACACTTGCACCCCCTAGGGTATTCCACTTGTTGCCTTCAAATAAATGGGCCATATTGTATGTTGAACTTCTTTGGGCAAAGCAAACAGTTTGAATGATCATAGTCCCTCGATAAAACTTTTCAAAACAAACAAAAACAAATGATCAAGTCCCTTAAAGAAATTGCCCAAAGACATTTAACGTCGTTACAATTATGGTCTAAAACGATGACCCGCGCCTGTCCCTCTCACATCCTAACACAAGGTTGCCCACCAAATACAATGGTGGAGCAAACTTGTTAAAAGGGTTAAAAGTATAACAATGATCTTTTGAGAAATTTAGGAGTAGATAACCTCTTAGTTACTTGAATCAACTTGCAAAACAAAACACTTGCCTAATTTCAAAATCACACCTCACAACACTTTCAAAACAACTTTCAAAAAAACTTTTTCAAAAGACATACATCTTTGTATACATCCCCACATGGATCATTACAAAGGTTGCCACCACATTGGCCTCTTTTCAAAAACATTTTCAAAAACCCACACACTCAAGCACCATTTAAAACAATTGAAAACAAAAGGCAAGTGATCTAAGCAAGTAACTAAGAGCCCATGGATAACCATGGATAGAAAGGGTGCTAATACCTTCCCTTTCTATAATCTACTCCCCGAACCCAAGAAAACATCTCAAAAGGTTTTTGCTGTGCTTTTTAAACCTTTCCTTAGGATAAAATAAAAAGTCGGTGGCGACTCTTGCTAACCGCAACATTTGCGAATACGAACGCAAACCTCAAGTCAGTTCTCCCACCGTATCACAGAACTGGCGACTCTGCTGGGGATAACTGTTAAAGTGGAGTAACCTTAGGGATTAGATCATCTTTGTTTTCAATTGATTGTCTTGTTTGCTTTTACATTTGTGGGCTTTGTATCGGAGTTTTATAGATCCTAACCCGGATCTGGGAAATACCCTTTTTAGGTAGCATAATCTGTGAGGGACCTGTCCGGCGTAGACCGACATGGGTGAAACAGTGGCTACGTTGGTGTGGCATCTTAGTCTGTACCTATATCCCTTGTGTTGTAACGGGGAGAATATAGGTCTTCTAAGGGGTCATTAAACACCAACCAACCTTAGAACCCTAAATTGACCAACTTGGCTATTAGGACAGTAGCAGTATGCTACACTCATTGAGGCTAAACTCTCGAGATGGTTCTGGCCGCGAGAAAAGATTGCGATGCTGGAGTTATGACCGATTGAGGGTAGCCAATGATTTGAGATCCTCTAGAACCCGGTTACTTTTGATAGGACAGGTTTTAACCAACAAAACCAAAAGAGGGTAATACCTGAAACTCATGCTGGCCTGAAACCTAAGGGTGTCTTGTGTGACTTGTCTGCTTTATTTGCCTATGTGAATACTTGTGATGTGCTTCATCATAGCATCATGCCATCATACCATTGCATGCATAAAAAGCTAACCCATTTCAAAGACAAAAAGGTTTCATCTTTGCTCTGTTTTGTAGGACATTATGATGCCCGTGCGTAGAAATACTATCCGGTTCAACTTTGTTCGTTCACCTGAGTTGCTTGATGAGTTGGTTAGCAGAATTCCAAACACTACCTCCTTCATCAACAGACATGGTTCTCTCCTTGGCTTGATCACTGCAAAATGGGACCAACAACTGATAAGTGTTCTGACCCAGTTTTATGACCCTCTGCATCATTGTTTCACCTTTCAAGACTTCCAGCTGGTTCCTACCCTGGAAGAGTTCTCTTATCTGCTTGGGATCCCTGTCCTGGAACAAACTCCATTCACTGGTTTGGAAAAGACTCCTAGGCTTGAAGAGATTGCTGCAATTCTCCCCTTGACCAAAGAAGAGATATTGTCCAACTGGGAAACTAGAACTGGGGTCAAGGGCTTTTTGGTCAAATTTCTGGTTGGCAAGGCTAATGATTTCTGGAATGACTTGGACTTCAAGGCATATGAGGATATTCTGGCTCTTTTGATCTATGGTCTGGTATTGTTTCCCAACCCTGACACTTTTATCAGTATCCATGTCATAAGGATCTTCATGTCTCGGAATCCGGTACCCACTCTTTTGGGTGACATTCTACAACAACTCCATGCTCGTACTGCTCGAAAACGGGGGACTCCGTGGTGTTGTGCTCCTTTGATAGTAAGGTGGTTTATTTCGCACCTTCCTAAGTTCGTGCTGAAGAATGAAGAAGGAAAAGGTTGGGCTCGGAGGTTAATGTCTCTCACAGATAAGGATATCACTTGGACTCTCAGAGGTTTGGATGAGGTAGCTGTTATCGACCGTTGCGGAGAATACCCTAATGTCCCGTTGATTGGTATCCAAGGAGGAATCTCTTACAATCCGTGTTTAGCTCTCCGTCAGTTTGGAAGAGCCAGAGGAGATGGGCCTCATGAGATGCTGGTTCCTCACTTCCATTTTGAGTTTCAGGCAGACAGTGACAAACTACGCCAGGGATTCATTAGAGCTTGGGACAGAATTCACAAAGCTGACCCACATGAGTTAGGACCAAAGACTTCTCTGCCATTGGAACCCTATTGCAAATGGGTCCGCATCCGTGCTCAGAAGTTGGGTATGCCATACGAAGCCGTCAGACCAATCATCCTGGAATCTCCCAATGAAGATGGGGTTCCTCCAACTGTCCTCCCTCCTCAGATACCTGCTGATTTTGATGCCCTGAAGAGATCTTGGGCACAGCTAAAGGAAGAACGGGATTTCTATCGGGAGAAGTTCAACGAGCAGGAAAGGAAGATCCAAAGGCTGACTAAGCAATTGGAGGAAGAACGGGTCCTGAACAACTACATCAACACTAAAAAGAGGAGGCCATGGGAGCATTGATGAGCTTTGATGTTTCCTTTTGTAGTTTTATTTCCTTTTCAGTATTTTTCATTCCTGTAATGCCTAGGGGCAAGTTGTTGAACAATTGAAATTTTAATCTAATGAAGTGTGTTTCCCTTTTTTGTCTACAAAGTTGAATCTTGTTTGTCTTTGAAAACATAAAACATACGCATTCCATTACACCATATGCATAGCAGGTACCCTATTTCACAGGTTGCTTAATCTTCTTCGCTGTTTGTTTGCACAGTCATCATGAATCCAGAATCATCCAGTGAGCAAGCAATCAAGGCCCTTCAGGCCCAAAGTGCACAGTTTCAAGAGATGGTCCTAAGCCTAGCCCAAGGTCAGCAAGATTTGAAGACTCTGCTCCTGAAGAAGAAGAAGAAAAAGAGGACTGCATTGTTCAACACCGGACGCAGATTTGGGAACACACTCCACAATGAAGCTGATCCAACCACTTCTTCTGCTGAGAAAAATAGTCCCCAAGGGGGAAGAGCTCCTAGTCCCGCAGTCTCCGACAACGAGACGGACTATAACGACGAACAATACCCACCTGCTGCTGACAGGTACAAACAATTGGAGGACCGCTTGAGCGCCATGGAAATTCAGAATGTGCCAGGACTGGATTTCGGAGATTTGGGGTTATCTTCTGGGGTAGTCATTCCACACAAGTTTAAGGCGCCTGCCTTCGCCAAGTATGACGGGGTCTCCTGCCCAAAGCTGCATCTAAGGTCGTACGTAAGGAAAATCCAACCTTACACGGCAGATAAGAACCTCTGGATTCACTTCTTCCAAGACAGCCTCTCGGGGTCACAGCTTGAATGGTTCTACCAATTGGATGGAGCTAGCATCCGACACTGGGAGGATTTGGCAACCGCATTCTACAGACAATACCAATACAATTCTGATCTCGCTCCTACGCGTACCCAACTTCAGGGTATGTCTCTAGGAACGGGTGAAGGGTTCAAAGAGTACGCTCAAAAATGGAGAGATTTGGCTGGCAGGGTGCAGCCTCCATTAACTGATCGAGAGCTGGTTGATATGTTCCTCGGGACGTTGTCTGGTCCGTTTTTCAATCATTTGGTTGGTAACTCCTCCGCTGGATTTACAGATTTGATATTAACAGGAGAAAGAATTGAAGCTGGCATCAGGTCAGGCAAGATACAGAAGGCTGCCTCTACAAGTGCTGAGAAGAGGCCGTTTAAGAAAGAAGCAAGCGCCGTCTATGGCCCTAGAAGACAAGTCAAGCCCGAAAGTCGCCAAGCCGTCAATGCTTTGGTCATCTCCAAACCTGTTGCTGCTCCTCAGCAGTACAATCAACAAAGAAGAGAAAGGCCCAAGAGGCAGTATACCCGACTAAGTATGACATTATCTCAAATTTTACCCCAACTGTTATCCACCAACCTGGTGACCCTCAAAGAAGCTCCTAAGGTCGTCAACACTGCGTCTCCTAAATACAACCCAAATGCCCGGTGTGCTTATCATTCTGATAGTCCCGGGCACACTACTGATGATTGCTGGGCCTTGAGAAACAAAGTGCAAGATCTGATCGACGCGAAAGAAATTCAGTTTGAAGCGCCGGAAAGACCAAATGTTGTAACGGCTCCTATGCCTCAGCATAGGGTAAATGCCATTGAGGAAGAAGTGTACGCTGTTTCGGTAGATGAAGTTGTTACCCCTCTGAAGACTGTTAAGAAGAACCTACTGCGGGCCGGTTTATTTCCGGGTTGCGGCGAAGGTTGCCTATTCTGTGTTATTTCCCCGTCTGATTGTCCCTTGCTAAGGTTAGGCATCCAAGGCCTAATGGATAGCAAGGAGATTCTATTCAAAAAGACTGATGTTCAATTGGTTCCAATGAAAGAAGTTTCTGTAATTACCATCTTCAAAAATCCAATCAAGGCTCCCCCAAAGAAGCCTGTTCAAATCTTGACAGTTGCGCCTGTGATCATTACTGTTCCAGGACCCCTCTCCTGCGTGTCTGATAAAGCTGTCCCTTGGCATTATGGGGCAGACGTGTATGTAAATGGAATCAAGCAAGAATTCGACGCTAGTTCCAGTATCTGCGATATCACTGGTCCAGCCAAGGTCACCCGCAGTGGCAGGCTCTTCTCGCCTGACATTGCGCCGCCCGCTATTCGAAAACCCCTCCTCATAAAACCTGCAAGTTTATCTAGTCCTGTTGCTGATCAAATTGTGTCCCCTGCTGCCGAGTCATCAAATGCTCGGGGCAAAGGGATTGAAGAAGAGCCTGCCCGGATGGAGGCGCCGATACCCATAAACGCTGAGGCCTCCCGACAAGAAATGGAGGAGATTCTGAAAATAATAAAGAAAAGTGATTTTAATGTTGTCGAGCAATTGGGGCATACACCCTCCAAGATCTCCCTGCTCTCCTTATTGCTATGCTCCGAGGCCCATGCTAAGGCCTTAATCTCATTTCTCAAGACGGCCCATGTGCCGCAAGAGACGTCTGCAGTTCAGTTCACGGACTGCATAGCGAATTTGACGGCGGACAACGGCTTGGGTTTTTCAGATGCTGATCTAACCGCAAAAGGGAGAGACCACAATGATGCCCTGCATGTCTCTATTGAATGCAGGGGCACTACTCTGGCACATGTATTGGTGGACACTGGTTCTTCCTTGAATGTTCTTCCGAAAAAGGCTTTAGACCGTCTGGATTATGAAGGCCTGGAGTTGAAACCCAGCAATATCATCGTCAGGGCCTTTGACGGTTCCAAGAGGATGGTTCATGGAGAGGTTAACATCCCTATTCGTGTGGGCTCTCAAGTGTTTGACTCTACCTTTTACGTGATGGATATACGTCCATCGTATTCTTGTCTGTTGGGTCGACCTTGGATCCATAAAGCTGGGGCCGTGACCTCCACCTTGCACCAGAAGTTGAAATATCCCGTCAGAGGGAAGATCGTCACTGTGCGAGGAGAAGAGGAGTAGTATATGGTGAGCCATTTGAATTCCTTCAGGTACATCGAGATGGACGGAGAGTTCATTGAAACCCCCTTCCAGCATTTCGAGGAGGTACATCCAATTTCAGCAGCTGCAGAGACACTGGCCGAAGAGAATGATTCCTTGAAGATGGCTTCCCTAAGGGATGCCCGGGCTGTGGTTCAGAAAGGCAATTGTGCACACTGGGGTCAGCTTCCTGACTTCACTCAGAAGAACGACAAGTTTGGGCTAGGCTTTACTGCAGAGGCTCAGAAGGCAGTGCGCAAAGAGAAGATTGGAAAGGCTCCGGTGTTTATTTCCAGCTCAAGGGTGAACGCTATTGAGGAAGATGTGGAGGAAGCTGAGTTTGATAGTTGGATATACCCGACTGCCAGCGAAGGACCAAGCAACTGGACAGCAAAGGATTTTACCCCTATCACATTTGTCACGCAGTAATTGATTTCTTTTGATTTCCAAATTTGTAACAAACAATATGTTAAAACTCTGTTGGCTCGGTGTCCTACCCGGGGCATCGTAGCTCCATTTGTGAGGGCTTTTTGTATGACATTTTCATATATCATCAATCAAAACATTGGACGTTTGTTGCATTTCAAATCTTGCGCTCTTTCCCTTTCTGTGTTATATATATTGCAAAACAGCTATATTTACACACACTCACTTATACAGGTTTCAATCCACTCTGGATCTCACTGGTAACAGCTCTGCTACCGCCAGTTATGACTTCGAAAATCCGATCAACTTGGCCGAAGACGAAGGTGAAGATGATTGCGAAGTGCCTGGTGAACTCGCAAGACTGCTACTCCAGGAAGAGAGGGCTATTCAACCACATGAAGAGCCTGTGGAGACAATTAACTTGGGTACTGAGACAGATAGGAAAGAGGTCAAGATTGGTGCCAATCTAGAGCTCAGCGTGAAGCAACGATTGATCCAGATGCTACAAGACTACATGGAGATTTTTGCTTGGTCCTATGAAGATATGCCTGGTTTGGATGCCGACATTGTAGTTCACCACCTGCCAACCAAGGAAGATTGCCCTCCAGTAAAGCAAAAAGTTCGACGGATGCGTCCAGAGATGTCTGAGAAGATTAAAGCCGAGGTGATGAAACAGTTTGATGCGGGTTTCCTTGCAGTAACTTCTTACCCTCAGTGGGTTGCCAATGTTGTGCCAGTGCCGAAGAAGGACGGTAAAGTCAAAATGTGTGTCGACTACAGGGATCTGAACAGGGCCAGCCCCAAGGATGACTTCCCCCTACCTCACATTGATGTCCTTGTTGACAATACAGCTCAACACAAGGTGTTCTCCTTCATGGATGGTTTTTCAGGGTATAATCAGATCAAGATGGCTCCAGAGGATATGGAGAAGACTACCTTCGTGACTCAGTGGGGTACCTTCTGTTATAAGGTCATGCCATTCGGATTGAAAAATGCTGGGGCAACCTATCAACGTGCCATGGTTGCTTTGTTTCATGATATGATCCATCATGAAATTGAGGTATACGTTGATGACATGATTGCAAGGTCTCAAACTGAGGAAGAGCACCTTGACCATCTGAGGAAGTTGTTTGACCGACTCAAGTTATACAAGTTGAGGTTGAATCCCAACAAATGCACCTTTGGGGTAAGATCCGGAAAGTTGCTAGGTTTCATTGTAAGTGATAAAGGTATCCAGGTGGACCCTGCCAAAGTTAAAGCTATTCAAGAGATGCCGACTCCAAAGACAGAAAAAGAAGTCAGAGGTTTCCTAGGACGACTGAATTACATTGCTCGATTCATCTCGCATCTAACTGCTACTTGTGAGCCAATCTTCAAATTGCTGAAGAAAGATCAAGTAGTACGCTGGAATGATGAATGTCAGGCCGCCTTTGAAAGGATAAAGGAATATCTCCAAGAGCCACCCATTCTTATGCCACCGGTGGAAGGAAGACCTCTGATACTATACTTAACGGTACTTGATAATTCAATGGGGTGTGTGCTGGGGCAGCATGACGAGTCTGGCCGAAAAGAGCACGCTATTTATTACTTGAGCAAAAAGTTTACCGACTGTGAGTCTCGTTACTCACTGCTTGAGAAAAATTGTTGCGCTCTTGTATGGGCTGCTCGTCGGCTGAGACAGTATATGCTGACTCACACTACTTTGTTGATTTCAAAAATGGATCCCATAAAGTACATATTTGAAAAGCCTGCTCTGTCTGGAAGAATAGCGAGATGGCAAATGATCTTAACAGAATATGATATCCAGTATACAACTCAGAAAGCAATTAAGGGAAGTGTACTGGCAGATCATTTGGCACACCAACCTGTGGACGATTACCAATCATTGAACTTTGATTTTCCGGACGAAGACATCATGGTGGTAACCGACTGTGAAGTACCTGGACCGGATGAAGGACCTGAGGAAGGATCCCGATGGTCTATGCATTTTGATGGAGCCTCCAATGCTTTGGGTAACGGCGTCGGCGCTGTAATCATATCTCCCAAAGGAACTCATACTCCCCTCACCGCCCGATTATGTTTCAGCTGCACCAACAATATGGCAGAATACGAGGCATGTATCATGGGTTTACAAGCTGCAATCGACTTAAGAATAAAATTTCTAAGTGTCTTCGGAGATTCCGCTCTCGTGATCAATCAGATCAAAGGCGAGTGGGATACGAAACACCCGAATCTTATTCCTTACAAAGAGTATGTGTCGACCTTGCTCCTCCACTTTGAAGAGATAACTTTTGAGCATTTCCCCATAGAGGAAAATCAGCTAGCGGACGCACTAGCCACGATGTCTTCAATGTTCAAAGTTAAATGGGACAATGAGGCTCCCCGAATCATAATCTGGAAGTTGGATGAACCGGCATACTGCTGTGAGCTTGAAGCTGAGAAGGTGACTGAAAAACCCTAGTATCACGAGGTAAAGAGGTACTTGGAGGTTTAGGAATACCCTGAAGGTGCATCTATCAATGATAAGAAGTTCATGAGGAGGTTTGCTGCAAAATTCTTCCTCAGCAACGGCATTCTCTACAAACGGAATCATGATTCAACTCTGCTACGTTGTGTGGATAAGGCTGAAGCAGAGAAAATTATGATGGAACTGCATGAAGGTACATTTGGAACACATTCCAGTGGACACACCATGGCTAAGAAAATCCTTCGGGCAGGATATTTCTGGTCCACCATGGAAGCCGATTGTTACCAACACTCCCGAACTTGTCATAAGTGCCAAATCTATGCTGACAAGGTGCATATCCCTCCAGTTCCTTTGAATGTCCTAACGGCACCTTGGCCTTTCGCAATGTGGGGCATCGATATGATCGGTGAGATCCGACCGACGGCATCCAATGGGCATCGCTTCATCTTGGTGGCGATTGATTACTTCACGAAATGGGTTGAGGCAGCTTCTTATGCCACAGTAACCAAGAGCGTCGTGGCACGTTTCATCCGGCATAATCTGATCTGTCGGTACGGCGTCCCAGAAAGAATCATTACGGACAATGGTACCAATCTCAACAACAAGATGATCACTGAACTCTGTGAACAATTCAAGATACAGCACCACAATTCTTCTCCCTACCGGCCGAAGATGAATGGCGCTGTAGAGGCAGCCAATAAAAATATCAAGAAAATTGTGCAGAAGATGACAGTGACCTATAAAGATTGGCACGAGATGTTACCGTTCGCTCTTCATGGGTACCGCACCTCAGCAAGGAAATCAACCGGGGCAACTCCTTTCTCTTTGGTCTATGGCATGGAGGCAGTCTTGCCAATCGAGATCCAGATACCCTCTCTCCGGATAATGAAGGATGCAGACTTGAATGAAGATGATTGGATCCAAACTCGACTTGATCAATTAAATCTGATTGACGAAAAGAGGCTCACTGCTATCTGTCATGGTCAAACGTATCAGAAACGGATGATCAGGGCATTTAACAAGAAGGTCAGACCACAAGAGTATCAAGTTGGGGACTTGGTAATCAAACGCGTCATCCTTCCTCAGAGTGATCCCAGGGGCAAATGGACCCCCACCTATGAAGGGCCATTTGTAGTTAAGCGTGTGTTCTCAGGAGGAGCCATGATCCTAACCACCATGGATGGTGACGACCTTCCTCACCCCGCCAATGCAGACATAGTGAAAAAATACTACGCATAAATAAAAGACCCGCTAGGTTGACATACCTAGGCAAAAACAAGGGCTTCCCGGCGAACCAAAAGGGTTCGGGCAAAAATAAGGGATGAAATGAAAAAAATCTGTACACCCGGCAAGTCGAAAACCTGAAAGGGCGGCTTGGGCAAAAAAGGGTATCCCGGTGGACTGAAAACCCGAAAGGGCGGTCCAGGCAAAAGTTAGGGATAAAAGCGTAACACTATGTCTCATTGGATCACTTCGCATCCGGAATTCGACATCAACTATCTGGCTCCAGATTTCGGCATTGACCAATCAGCTTCATCTTCAAATTAGGCAGCAAAGCGATAAGACGTTCGAAGACATAAAGGCAATAGCAGAGTTGGAACCCAGTGGGATTGTTCACATAACTGTTTTGTTTTCTTTTTCAAAATGTAAACTCTATACTATTTGACGATGTCCTCTTACTAGGATGTCAGTCTCTTGTACAAAAACGCCTATTCACAGGCAAAGTTTAAATCAATACAAATTCACTTGTCCATACAAATTGCCATTGTTTTTCTTTTCCTGTTTTGTCTCGCGAAGAACGTCCAATGTTCATTTTTGATATATGCATTTGACATTAAATTGCTGATTCATAAATGTTTGCATATAAAACAAGAGATTAATTACAGGTGACATCAAAGACAGGGGCAATGTGGAATTGTCTAAAGCAGTCTAGTTGTTTTGTCCGCCAAGGCACCAAGGTAGGTTCAACTGAAAAATGTGGCCAAATCATCTTAACTCCCCGCAGAGTAAAACAAGGTTCAGCAATACTTTCCCCAAGCGGATTTGGTTCCTCGACGATCCTGAAAAGGCACAACATTCCCCGGAAAGTCTTAAAGCTCATCCCCAGTAGATCCTGCAAGCTTATCCCCGGCGAAGCACGGACGTCTCGCCCGAGTTTTATTTAGAGTTATTTCCTCACAAGGACTTATAACTGGGTTATCCTCAGCTAAAAGCCACGGAAGACCGCTCTCGGCAAAGTTCCTTCAATCCCCAGCGAAGTCTACCCTTAGCATTCCCAAGCAGAGTTTATATTCAGAGTTCCTCAGCGGAGTTTATCATCATTATCCTCAGCGGAATCCGTCATTAAAGTCCTCAGCAGGCCTCTCATCAAACTTCGGCCAAGTATCTCTTCCCACAGAGCAGCTTCCCGGCCGTTCGTCAAGGATTTATTTTCCTAAGATGAAATTACACTCATAAACATTTCACATTTTCATACATCTTGCTTACATACATGGTGAAACGCATACAACATCTCATGTTGAACACCATGACATCATGCATATCATACATCATGACATTGCATACAACTTACGTCTTTGCCTTTTCAGGAAAAAGGCAATCTCGAAAGCGACTACCTTCAACTGTCACAATTCCAGATTCGATACCTGTATCTAGCCAGGGCACATCTGAGAGTGACCATATTTCCAGACTCGACTCCTGTATCTAGCCAGGGCACGTCTGAAGAGTTCGAAGATTCGATTCCTGTATCCAGCCAGGGCACATCTATTAAACGACCATTTCCAGACTCGACTTCTGTATCTAGCCAGGGCACGTCTGAAGAGTTCGAAGATTCGATTCCTGTATCCAGCCAGGGCACATCTATTGACGACTATTTCCAGATCCGACTCCTGTATCCAGCCAGGGCACATCTGTGAGCAACCGATTGTAGATTCGACACCTGTATCTAGCCAGGGCATATCTGCATAAGGAGACTGAAGATCAAACACCTGTAACAAGCCAGGAAAACACCTGCCTTTCTTAAATACACAAGTTCTCGCTAAGGAATCTCTTATGCGATCAATCTTTCCAAATGGCATCTGTAAGCCCATTCCTGACATCACATTGCTGATACTTCAACATGCGAGTGCAAATTTCCGGGCACTCTAGTGTCCAATCTCCTTTTACCCTCGAGTCACGAAAGGCAAACTTGCCAATCTAACTCATCAGGTCCAAGAAGATTGAACAGGGGCAACTGTTGTACCCCAAAATTTTCCCTCCCATTTCCTCAACATTTTCTCATCACAAGACCTTTGAAGATCAAGACACAGTTAGGGTTTCCTCTGCTCAAGACTTCTCCTTGCACTGTGGACTCAAATTAGGGTTTGTGTTTGCCCTAGGATGTTTTGACCTAAAATGCCTAAAATGACTTTCATGTTTCATGTTGGACTCCCAAGTTTACCCATGCCTAGTTTCAAGTCTTGATTCCAAGTTTTACCCAGTCAATTGGACAGTTGACCTAGAAATCAGCTATATTGGGAAAAAAGTCAACTGTGGCCAATTGACAGTCAAACCTCATGAAATTTGATCCAAATCAACATTATGAACTCACATGGACCATGTGATCAAGCTTGGATCACAATTCTCCAAGAAATTTGATCAGATCATCAAAAGGGCAAAATGGTCATTTTTAGGGTTTTGACTGCACAAAGGCAATTTTTGACTGTTTGACTTAGCCAATGACAAACCAAGCTCACATATGGACTCAAGGACCCCATGGAATTATCTTGACATACTCATCAAGCTCAAAAGATCCCAAGTACACAAGGTTGACAGTTGAATTTCCCAGTCAATTGATCAATTTTGACTGTATACTGAAAAGTCAAACTTTGACTTTTTGGTCAAAATCAAGAGTCAAGATTCATTTTTCATCAAAACATTCCAAATCATGAAACTTGTTCACCAAGAAATCACAAAATGCAAATTAGGGTTAGAAAATGGAATTTTTCATAACTTAGAATTTTTCTAAGTTATGGAAAACCCTAATTTTTTCCCAACTTTACCCCATCTTTTCACCATGATCCATTTGGATTCAAACAAAAGTCAAAACATGAAAGTTGTAGCTTGTTGCATAGTCTACAACTTTGATTCACAAAGTTTTCTCATTTGAAGCTTGTATCTCAAGTTATGATTTTTTGAATAAGGGCACTAAACCATCTTTTAACTTAGTGAAATTTGACCTATTTTGACAAGGTTTCCTACCCTACTTCAAGGCCACTTTTCATACCCTTCCACTTGGAATTTTGATTTGCATTTCAAAGATGGATTGTAGTACACATTCCAAGCTTTCCAAAATGTCCAAGAACTCATCAAACAACCTCATAACTTGAGAGATTCGAATTTCACAAGTTGGCAAAAATTCACTTTTGTTCTTCATCAAGACATGTTCATAAACTTGGCAAATTTGAACTCAGCATAGTTTGTGCTACTTTGCAGGTCCTTAAACCACATTACACTCCTTAATTTAATGCTTGTTCATTGTGTCTAAGTGTTGTTCCATGAATTCAAGCATTATACACAAGATTGATCCATTTTTGGATAAAGTGAACTTTCCATTTTTACAAAAGTTTGCTTTATGTCAATTGGTAAATCAAACAAGTACATAGAAGATCTGCTTTGCACAAGATTATGTGCATAACACACTGATCAAGAGAGGCTTATGCAGCACATTAGGAGGCTCCCTACTAACCTAAAACCACCAACTTGCTTTTGTAGCTTAAGTGTGAAGAAAGGTCCATAACATATGCTATCTCTCATACCAGCTTGGGGACACAAGAAAGAACTTATCAAACACATTCCAAACTACCCAACCAAGCTTTTGCACGAGCCATTTGCCTTTTAAACACTCTCCATCTCAGAATCATCCTCAAACTGCAAAAACAGAGTTGCCTCTGCAGTTTGAGTGCCATCTCTCAATCCCTTCGAGCATTCTTGTCCAAACTTGTTTCTCTACCTTCCTTACAACCTATGCAAGCTATCCAGAAGCTAAGGCACGATCTGTAGTTGCTCTAACCACTTCCACCATTTTCACATCTTTGATTTGCAGGTGAAGGTCTACAGCTTGATACAAGGAGGTTCAAGACAAAGTAAGCATTGAAAAAGCATCCCTGGACCTCAAGGAAGCTTTTCCAATCATTACATTGCACTGAAAGTCTCTCATTCTCCACATAGAAGTTCAACTGCACAGGTAAAAGTTTGAATTCGTATCTCTCTTATTATGCATCTTTAGTCTTAAGTTTGTGAAGAAACAAGGTCCTACTCATAGCCCTGAACATGTACATAGCTTTAGTTTTCATTTCTTTTATCTGAGTAGAGAGAATTTGAGCTCTGAAAATGGTAGAAAAACTAGGTCAGAAAAGAGGGGGAGAGAAATTCTCCCTCATCTTAGAGAGATAGGTCATGTTCTTTATATGGTTGAAACCGTCTCTTAATGCTCTACACTTTTCATGTTATGAGTTTTGCTTGAAAGTCCAGGAATCCAGAGATAAGAAACGCGTGTTTTTGCTTGAAGAAGGCTGAACAGAGGTTGAAGAAGAAGTGGTCTGGGCTGGGCCTGGATATATCTTCTTTTCACACCCCATTTTTATGTTTACACCCCCCTGAGCCCATTTGCTCATTTTTTAACATTTTTGACTTTTTTCTTTTTGGTTGACTTTGTTTATTTTTTCTCATGACATTAGAAAATTAAAAATATTTTTTTCATCATTTTTTGCATTTATTGCATATTTATTTGTTTATTTCCTTTATTTATACATAAATAGATATACATACTATTATTTAGAATAAGTATAAAAATAGTGAAAATACATTTTTATTTTTATTTACTTTCTGAAAATATTTCACACAAAAAATACCTTTTTTTTATTTTATTAAAATATTAAATAAATATTTATTTTTTTGTATAATACATATTTAGGGTTTAATATAAATATATATATGATTATTAATATATTTAAGACAAAAATATAAAAATATTTGATTTTTCATTTTATTTTATATTTGATACAAAAAATACCCTTCTTTCACAATACACTTCATTTTATTTTATTTTTATAAATAATCAATAAATAGTAGAATTAAATTAGATAATAATACATTTTCTTTAAAAATTAGGATTTTTTACCCTAAGTTCAAAATACTCAAAAAATAAATACATTTTTATTTTCTTTTCCCTTTTACATAAATAATATTTTCTCATACACATAAAAACTTCCTTTTTGCATTTCACACATTTATTTAATTTACATTTAATTATGCATTATTTAAATTGCAAATATTCAAATGTTGTAATAATTTAGATTTAAATTCTTGTCAATATCCCCATTTGAACATTTGTACCCCCCCTTCCCATATTTGGTTTTGTAATAGCTTAGTAATTTTAATTTCGCACTTTATTGCTTTCTAATGATAACATGTTAGAATTAGGGTTTGTATGCGAAAAACGATAAAAAAAATAGTTTGACCTAATACAAGATAAACAAGCATGAAAATGGACACACAAATCACACTTGCACCCCCTAGGGTATTCCACTTGTTGCCTTCAAATAAATGGGCCATATTGTATGTTGAACTTCTTTGGGCAAAGCAAACAGTTTGAATGATCATAGTCCCTCGATAAAACTTTTCAAAACAAACAAAAACAAATGATCAAGTCCCTTAAAGAAATTGCCCAAAGACATTTAACGTCGTTACAATTATGGTCTAAAACGATGACCCGCGCCTGTCCCTCTCACATCCTAACACAAGGTTGCCCACCAAATACAATGGTGGAGCAAACTTGTTAAAAGGGTTAAAAGTATAACAATGATCTTTTGAGAAATTTAGGAGTAGATAACCTCTTAGTTACTTGAATCAACTTGCAAAACAAAACACTTGCCTAATTTCAAAATCACACCTCACAACACTTTCAAAACAACTTTCAAAAAAACTTTTTCAAAAGACATACATCTTTGTATACATCCCCACATGGATCATTACAAAGGTTGCCACCACATTGGCCTCTTTTCAAAAACATTTTCAAAAACCCACACACTCAAGCACCATTTAAAACAATTGAAAACAAAAGGCAAGTGATCTAAGCAAGTAACTAAGAGCCCATGGATAACCATGGATAGAAAGGGTGCTAATACCTTCCCTTTCTATAATCTACTCCCCGAACCCAAGAAAACATCTCAAAAGGTTTTTGCTGTGCTTTTTAAACCTTTCCTTAGGATAAAATAAAAAGTCGGTGGCGACTCTTGCTAACCGCAACATTTGCGAATACGAACGCAAACCTCAAGTCAGTTCTCCCACCGTATCACACAAGTATAACACAAGAAACCATAAACAAGAAACTATCATTGTTCAAAATCAATCATAAATTATGTGTGTACTCAAACTCAAAAAAGATAAAATTTTGCAGTTCAGTTGTACTATCAATGGAATGTATGCTACAAGTAATGATGAAAATAGGGGAAATGTACATTTGCATGGATGCTTCCTTCATTCTCGTAAAGTCTTTTGACTTCTAAACATATATAGCGAGGCTAAATATTTTGGTTTACAATAGTGCATATAGTACATATTTAACTCATATGTCTATTATATGTGAAAACTTAGAGATGACATTTATATTGTGTTGTATGAGAGAAAAAATCGTACACACACTCTACAAAACTAAACTATAGAGTAAGCTATGGAGCATGAAATGAATGGTATTTACTATCAATATGTTGTAGGCAAACAACAAGGCAAAACCACAATTATGGTTCAATCAAAACCCAACCACAACAAACACTGTATCTGCGATAATATAGTTAATATGGAATGTGAAAGAATCTGCATAAACTAGTGACTCTGACCATCAGACATGCAAACTCCAACACATATGCATTCCCCTACCACTATAGAAAAAAGTAATGCTACACAAAATTCCTATATCGAATTAACTAAAAGAATTATTAGAAGATAGTCACATCTTTATTCATACAAAACTATTCTAGAAATTAGAATCAAATCAAGCATAGAACAATTTATTCATACAAAACTATACTAGAAATTGACATACCTAGAACGGAGGCGGAGGTCCTGATGAACGGAGGCGGAGGTACTGATGAATGGAGGCAGAGGTACTGATGAACGGAGGCGGAGGTCCTGATGAAGAAGTCCGGAAACTTCCCCGGTGGTCCTGAACAAAATTTCGTAGATGCTAACGGCGGCAGAGCTCTGGTTTAGGGCTTTGAAGATTTCGTGAAGAACAATAGAAAAGTGATGATACGAATTTTTGATTTTTATTATAAAACTACCTACGAAAGCGCTTATAAAAGCGCTTTCTAAAGGTCACCTATAACAGCGCTTTTTAATGTAAAAGCGCTTTCGTAGCATATCCTATAGCAGCGCTTTTAAAAGCGCTTTCTAAAGGCCAGCTTTAGCAGCGCTTTGTAAAAGCGCTTTCTAAGGCTAACCTTTAGCAGCTATTTTTGAAAGCGCTTTCTTAAGGTACCCTCTGAAAGGCATCCTTTAGCAGCGCTTCTCAAAAAGCGCTTTCTAAGGGTGACCTTTAGCAGCGCTTTTGAAAAGCGCTTTCTTAAGGCACCCTTTGAAAGCGCTTTTTTTAAGCGAATTTTTTTTAAAACCTACAGCAGCGCTTTTATCTAAAAGCGCTTTCGTATGTGTGCTGCTAAAACTTATTTTTGGCGTAGTGCCTTGGTAACGTGATATCATGGATAAGAGCTGTATATCCCCCAATTTTGCTTTCCTCGATGATTCAATATCTTGGTTAAGCCTCCCTTTATCCTACCTTGATAATCTGATATCATAGTTAGGTGCCCCTTCTTCCTTGTCCTACCTCGATGATACGATATCGTGGTTAGGCGTGACCCCTCTCCCCTTTCTTCTTTGGTAACATGGTACCTTGGTTGAGCGTGTGCTACTTGAGTGAGTGGATACTTCTCGAATTTTGTGTGTTTACTTTCTATTGCACGTTTACATGCTCCCGTAGACTCCTCGATTCAATCTTAGGAAGCAAATTGAGATAAACTTTAGGTTGCAAATTATGCATGCTGACATAGGTAGATACTTCTCTTTTATCCTCAACTATAGGATCAACTTTGCATGACAAGTCTAGGCTTATTTTGCTAGTTTCCCTGAGAATTTTTCTTTTTCTTTTGCATACGCATTAAAACTAAATCTTCTTTTTTTCTTTCAACTTTAAAACACTCTAATAATACAAAAACCCATTTTTCTAGGTAAAAAACACCAACCAATTCAAACCTCATTTTGCTGCTTGACTTTTCTTTCAAATCTCTTTTTCAATGTAAAAAACATACAACAAACTGAAACATGTGAACCGAACTACGACGCTCTGACTTTCCCATTACACGAGAGAGTACATAGGCACTAGGTTGCGGAGTCTAGGCAAGCAAAACTTTGTAAATATTCCTTCTTTTCCTCATATTTTCTTTCGCATGCATTCTCTCTAAACAGTAAGTTTTAGACATAGATCTTTACACACCCTAAGATTATAGCAAACAAAAATAGGTCTTGTGTGTTAGAAATCCACCAATACACTATGATGAATTTCGACCACCACTTGATGATAAGTTATGAAACAAACAAATAAAAGACAATAGAATTATTTCTGCAGAGTTTCTCTCTGCCCACAAACTGTGGAAACTTTATTAATTCACTTTGCAACTGCAAAATACTGTGAATGACTTCAATGACTTGAATATTACAAAATAAGGGTTACTCCCTCTTATTTATAGATTTAGGTTAGCTTGCTCCCTAAGCTAAACCCAAGCCCAAAATATCTCTTTACTAAATCAAATCTAATCTAGATTTAAATTCAAATCTATTTAAATCTAAACAAATCAAATCTTATTTTTTGACACCTATGAATTACAATTTAACACACCACCTAATTCATTGTGTCTAAACTGTCTATGTTCATCATGGCCCTTAGTTTTCTGAATACTTCGACCTGCACTCCCTTCGTCATGATGTCTGCAATCTGATTCTCAGTTCTGCAGTGTTCCAAATTCATCTTCCCATCTGCTACCCGCTCTCGAAGATAATGGAACCTCATTTCGATGTGCTTACTTCGACCATGTGCTATTGGGTTCTTCGCCAGATTGATAGCTGACATGCTGTCTATCTTCATGGTAATTGCTCCATGATTTTTCCCTGTTATCTCTTCGACCAAGTTCACCATCCAGGTTGCTTGGCATGCACAAAGAGAAGCAGCTATGTATTCTGCTTCACATGATGATAATGCTACTACTGGTTCTTTTCTCGAACTCCAAGCAATTGTTGCACCACCTAGCATAAACACATATCCTGCTGTTGACTTTCAATCTCCAGCATCACTACACCAACTCGAATCAGTGTATCCCACTAGCTTGCATTCTTTTCTTTTATCAACTGCAGGAAACATAATGCCATAATCGAAAGTTCCTTTGAGATACCTTAGTATCCTCTTCACAGCTGCTAGATGTGATACCTTTGGCTTCTGCATGAATCTACTTACCATACCTACACTGTATGCTAAGTCAGGCCTTGTATGACAAAGGTATCTCAATGATCCAATAAGTCTTCTGTATTGGGTTGGATCAACATCATTTTCATCTGCATCTTTCGACAGTTGCAATCTTGGTTCTGCAGGTGTCGAAGTTGAGTTGCATTCTTCCATCTCAAACCTCTTGAGAATTTCCCCTGCATATCTTCTTTGATGCATCATCAAACCTCTACTGCTCTTGTGGAATTCGATACCAAGGAAATATGAAATCTCACCCAAATCAGACATTTCGAATTCCTTGCTAAGATCAACTTTGAAGTCTTCGATCTCACTCTTGCAGCTACCTGTTATCAACAAATCATCTACATAGAGACATAGTATAAGCAATTTACTCTTGCTTCTTCTTACATATACTCCATGTTCAGTTATGCACTTCACAAATTCCTTCTCCCTTAGAAAACTATCAATTTTCTTATTCCAAGCCCTTGGAGCTTGTTTCAAACCATACAGGGCTTTATGTAGCCTGTACACCTTTCTTTCTTCGTCATGTTTCACAAACCCAACTGGTTGTTTAACATAGACTTCTTCATCTAAGGGTCCATTTAGGAATTCACACTTCACGTCCATCTGACATATGTGCCAACTGTTGATTTCTGCTAGACCAACAACCAACCTGATTGTTTCGATCCTAGCAACAGGTGCAAAAACTTCGTCGAAGTCTATTCCTTCTTTCTGTAGAAATCCTTTCGCCACAAGTCTTGCTTTGTGTCGAGTTACTTCACCTTTCGAATTCGTCTTCACTTTGTATACCCACTTGACATCAATTGCCTTCTTGCCTTGAGGCAATTCGACAAGTGACCAAGTGTTGTTGTCTTCGATAGACTTTACTTCTTCGTTCATTGCTTTCACCCACTTCGAATCCTTTAATGCTTCAGCTGCATTAACAGGTTCGACATCTGCATAGAAAGCATAATGTACCAGCTCACCTTCATTATCTATTACATCATCTGATGTAATCACACAATCTTGCAATCTTGCAGGCATGCGTCTTGTTCTTTGAGGTCTGCTTGTACTGGGTATATCTGCTGGCTCCTCTTGTCGAACTTCTCTTTCGACTTGAGTTTCTGGCTCTTCGAATAAGATTCTCACTGAATCTTTCTTGACATTTGCAGTCCAATCCCATTCTTTGAACTCATCTATGATCACGTCCCTGCTGATTACAATCTTCTTGTTCTCTGGATCGAATAACTTGTAGCCTCCTGTCGAATGATATCCAACTAGGATCATTTGACTTGACTTGTCATCAAGTTTCTTTCTCAACTGATCTGGCACATGTCTATGTGCAATAGATCCAAATACTTTCAGATGACTTAAGCTAGGCTTCACACCAGACCAACATTCTTCTGGAGTAATTCCTTCTAGCTTTTTTGTAGGACTTCTGTTCAAAATGTATGTTGCAGTCGAAACAGCTTCACCCCAGAACTCTTTGGGTAAATTCTTGCCTTTCAACATACTTCTCACCATGTTCATGATGGTTCGATTTTTCCTTTCTGCAATTCCATTTTGCTGTGGAGTATAGGGTGGCACCACCTCATGCACAATCCCTTCCTTTTCACATAATCTGTCGAAATCTTTCGACACATATTCTCCTCCACCATCAGTTCTCAAAACTTTGAGCTTTCGACCACTTTGTCTTTCGACCATGGACTTGAACTTGATAAATACTTCGAACACTTCACTTTTCTTCTTGATCAGGTAAGTCCATAGCTTTCGACTGAAATCATCTATGAATGTAACAAAGTATTTGTTACCTCCCATCGAATCCACCTGAATTGGTCCACATACATCAGAGTATATGACTTCGAGACTAGCCTTCGATCTACTTCCTGCATCCTTGCTGAAGCTGTTCTTGTGTTGCTTCGCCTGTACACATTCTTCACATACTTCGTTTGGAATGTCAATTTCAGGCAATCCTGAAACCATATTTCTTCTCTTCAAATCTCTGATGTCTCTGAAGTTGAGATGACCAAGTCTATAATGCCATATCCATTCATCTCTGCTAGCTGCAGTCGAAAGGCACTTGTGCTTCATCACATTTAGTTCAATCTTGAAGGTTCGATTCTGAGACATAGGAGCCTTCAAGATTAATCTCCCATTTGCATCAACGACTCTCATCAACTTATCTTCGATTGACACTTTATAATTCTTTTCGACCAACTGCCCTATACTGAGCAAATTGCTCTTCATGCCTGGTATGTACAATACATTCGAAATTACTGACTTCTTGCCATCTTTCCTCATGATCATAACATCACCAATACCTTCAGCTGCTAGGGTGTTGTCATTTGCAAATTTTACCATATTCTTCGTTGAGGGTTTTATATTGACGAACCAGTCTTTCCTTCCAGACATATGTGATGAACATCCTGAATCCAAGTACCATTGGTCCTTGAATCTGTCTTCATCTCTTGTTGTGACCATCAGCATCATCTCTTCTTCTTATTCATGTTTTGCCAGCTTTGCATCACTTTCTTGATTCTTTCGTTTTTCTGGACAATCACTCGAATAGTGACCATACTTCTGACAATTGTAACATTGAATGTGACTCTTATCAGGTTTTCGACCACCACCTCTTCCTCTGTTTGCAGCACCACCTCTTTGGTTTCCGTGGTGTGGTCTTCTTTGATTCGACACGTCTCCTTCGATTTGGTTTCCTCTACCATTCGATTTGTTGTAGCCACCTCTACTTCTGTCGAAATACTTTCCTTTGCCTTTGGTTTCTTTTGCTGAATGTGCCTGCAAGGCTACATCACTCTTCGATTTTCCTGCAGCTCTTTCGTTCATTCTTTGTTCATGAGATTCGAGCGTCCCTTGAAGCTCTTCCTTTGTCAATTTCGACAAGTCTTTCCCCTCTTCGACCGCCACCACTATGTGGTCGAACTTAGGAGCTAAGGATCTCAAGATCTTCGAAACAACAGCTCTTGTTGTTAATGTTTCTCCACATGTCTTGATTTGATTCACTAGTTTTGTAACTCTAGTGAAGAAATCAGATATGTTTTCACTGTCTTCCATATGAAGCAGTTCATAGGTCCTTTTGTGAGTTTGTAACCTCACTTCTTTCACCTTCTCAGCGCCTCCAAAAGACTTCTCCAGGATCTCCCAAGCTTCTTTTGCAGATTCTAAATCACTAATCTTTTCGAAGTTGTCTGGGCTGACACATTGATGAATTATAAACAATGCTTTATAACTCTGCTTCTCAGATTCTGTATATTTCTTCTTTTCTTCTTCTGAAGCGTTTTCGCCAAGCGCTTCGACTCCATCTTTTACAAGGTCCCAAAGGCCTTGACACCTTAATAGGACTTTCATCTGCTTGCACCAATTCTCATAGTTGTCAACTTTTAGAATTGGCAGCGTTGCTGGATAGTTTGCATTCCCATAACTTGTCATCGTGAATTCTTCAATCGTTCTTGATTGATACTTCCCTTGAATCCTAACACAAGCTCTTGATACCAGATGTTGGAAATCCACCAATACACTATGATGAATTCCGACCACCACTTGATGATAAGTTATGAAACAAACAAATAAAAGACAATAGAATTATTTCTGCAGAGTTTCTCTCTGCCCACAAACTGTGGAAACTTTATTAATTCACTTTGCAACTGCAAAATACTGTGAATGACTTCAATGACTTGAATATTACAAAATAAGGGTTACTCCCTCTTATTTATAGATTTAGGTTAGCTTGCTCCCTAAGCTAAACCCAAGCCCAAAATATCTCTTTACTAAATCAAATCTAATCTAGATTTAAATTCAAATCTATTTAAATCTAAACAAATCAAATCTTATTTTTTGACACCTATGAATTACAATTTAACATTGTGGAATACCACATACACGTGGGGTGATAATACATTTCTCTTGTGTAACCGACTTTCTTATGTTTTCTCTTGGTCGCAAGACCATTTTATTTATTTATCTGAGGTTCTCTCGATATCTTTCCTACCTTCAAAATAAATAGAATTCGGTGACGACTCTGTGTTTTTTTCCGAAGTACGACATCTCCAACACAAAACTGCACCACTGACAAAGAAACAGGACTCACCCTGTGTGTGCAACCGTAACATCATCGCGTGCACTGCTCGCCATTCCATCGGAAGCCCACTGCTCAGACCGTACCATTTTCCATTGCCGGTTAGTATTGCATTCATTACATGTGTTGTTGTATAGTTTTTTTTAGTTCTGATTTTGTTGTGCAAAGAGGAAGATAGATATGGGTTTGATCTGTTTATTCTGATACATATGCGTTGTTATTATCCTTTGGTTTTATGATTTCATTTTTTTTATATATTTAAGCCATGTGTCGGCAAGGTATTGAGTGAGAAATTGTGTGGAAAATTCATAACAAGTTTGGTTGTACTCATTGAAAACAACGCCTCACCCTGTAGCACTTTCTTGTTTTTTTTTGTTTTTTTTTTACTTTTAATTGATTTAATTAGGGTAAGAAAAATATTTGGGCTCATTTATTTCTCTATTTCTAATTTCACCCCTTCATTTAATTTTATCTCTTAAGTTATTTAATTTATTTCACAAATTAATTTTTTTAACTATTTAGAATTAATTTGAGTTCTATTACAATAAAAGAATAATGTTTTTTTTTTAAATAATCAAATTAACTTGTGTATGTTTTAATTTTCTGAGTAAATCATTTAACTCGTCACTTGTAAATAAATCTAAGACATGTATATAGATTCAAAAAAAATTTCAAATCAAATTGAATATAATTTTCGCAAATAATTGAATAGGTGGATGCACTCTACAATATCCTTAAATAATCGATTGGTCGGCTCAACGTCTTACCAATTAATTATTCAAATCAAAATATTAAAATTCATTCAACATATCAAACTTTAATTTTCTCTCCACGCGATAATCATACAATACCCTTCGTCCATGCGGCAACAAATCAATTTCTTTGCCCCACGTAATATAATTCTTATAAAGATCAACTCTTTTTTTCAACCAACTAAACATACTTCAAACTACATAGGACTATGATTTCTCTCATCTTTTGATGAAGATACGCAGGCAAACGTTTGCAAAACCAAGGCGAGTCCACTAACCTAAAACTAACCTTTCCCGTTTACCCCCTTTGTACAATACACTTCCTTTCTAAATACTTAAAGTAGATTAAGCAAGAAAAAGTAAACACACATAAAACCCTAAGATTAGAAGAAGTTCCCCTTGAGTACAAGGGAGATGAGGGGTGCCTAGTACCTTTCTCTCGCTTAATTGACTCACAAACCCTTAACTTGATTTAAAGACCGCATTATCCTTCAACTTTAGGGTTTTCCCATTAGTTCCCCGCCCTTAGGACAAATAAATAATGGTGGCGACTTCATTGAGTTTATCCATCCGTGACACACACCTAAGCCAGTTTTTTACCGGCATTCCAAAATTCAACCTCGCTAGGCCCTTTTTAGTAAAATAAAACCATTCTTTCTTGAAATGCTTACCCTGAAGTCCAATTTTCATTAGCATACATCCATTAACTCATTATATACATTGATCAATCATTACATTCCATGTATCATTTCATGCGTATCATATCCACGGACGTGATGTGCTATGCCAGGTAACAAAAGGCATGTTATGCATAAAAAAATGCATCAGCACAAAACATGCATATCATAAGTTGGGATCCCGCGATCAATCATGGAAGTCCAAATTAATCCCCAACAGAAACTATTAAAACTCTCCAGTGAGTTTTTTTTCTCTTAGCAGGTCTTCTTGTTGGATGACACAACAATTGGTCCTCCCCACAGAGTCTCCTTTAAGATTAATCTCCAATAAGTATTCTTCTCAATGAGTTCTTTCTAAAGTCTTTCCTATAGGGCGGACGCCTTAAGCGATCATAATCAATCCTCACTAGATTTCCCTAGTGAGTCTACTAACCTTGATCTAAGCATCAATCTTTGGGTTGACAACGATCATTTTGTCTTGATCTAAGCATCGACCTTTGGGTTGACGGTAATCATTTTGTCTTGACTAAGCTTCAACCTTCGGGTTGACGATGATCAATTTGTCTTGATCTAAGCATAACCTTCGGGTTAAGGACAATTAGTTTGCCCTAATCTAAGCATCGAGCTTTGAGTTTACGGTGATAATCTTTTCTTGATCTAAGCATCAACCTTCGAGTTGACGACGATCTTTTCCTATTTTGATCTAAGCATCAACTTACGAGTTAATGACGGTCTTTTTTTATGTTTTGGTCTAAGCATAAACTTATGAGTTGACGAGGATCTTTTCCTGTTTTGATCTAAGAATCAACTTATAGGTTGATGATGATCCTTTTTCCTATTTTTGGTCTAAGCATCAACTTACAAGTTGATGACGATCTGTGTCCTCGGATTTTTAGTTGATCTATCAATTATTCAAATATTTATCTCTTTCATTGTTTCTATGTGAACAAAAATTAGATCCTTTATATTTAATTATCATCTACCATGATTCTATGAAGACTGGAGATATTTCTCTAGCCGAAGATAATTAAATAAGAGCAGTTGTCGTACCCTAATTTTTGTCCCAAATTTCCTTGTTCATTCCATTTATCCATTAAGACACTTGAACTTTGCACTAGTTGTTTCTATTAAGTTAATTCACCTGATTGGTCATTTTCGTTTTCTACATTAATCCATTATCCATCATACACTTGCATTTTACATCAATAAAAGTCAAAGTCAAAGTCAACTACAATATTTCCTTGAGCTAAAAGCCAAAACTCAAATCCATTTAGGTACTTACATCCAATATGTGCATTTGTACACTACATATAATTCAGCCCATGACCATAAGTATATTCATCCAATTATCATTCAAAAGTTCAAGTGAAAAAGAGCACAATATGAACATTACATTACAAGATAAATTTCACAACGTCAAAAGTCTCTAGTTCTCATTCATACATCATTAACCATGCCTCATTATATAATTAATGAATTATTCATCATTTATCCATTCATCTCAATCACATGTGCATTGTAAACTAAAACAAATGCACAAATTGGCTTGCAAATTATCATTTCAATATATGTCCATTAGTTTCATATCGTACATACTTAACAAAAGAAAAACAATTGAATTGACAAAAGAGATATATTCCCTAACAACCTCTGCACGATTTGTGCAACCAATTTCTTCCCCTTCGCTCATTCACATGGCCGCGCGCGTGTTTGACTTGTTTCTACTGATTTCTTGGTTTGCAACTATGCCTCCAATTTGGGCCCATAATTATTGTTGATCTAACCCCTCTTTTCAACCTCACACCCTTGTTGATATGAGACAATTTGATATTGGGCCTCTCTTTGGGTCATACGCTACACCCCTTCTTTCTCTTTTGACATTTTTTATTTAGCCTATTTTTTATTTATTTATTATTTTATTTATTGGGCCTCAAGCCCATTTAGGTCTTACACAAAACACCCCGTTGCATTTTGTTCCCCATTTTTGTTTTGCATGCTTACTTTTTGTTTATTCCTTTTTTATCTTTCTAATATTTCATTTAAGTATTTATTAAATGTTTTAAATAACTAGATTAATCAAATTAAAATCAAAATTATTCACAAATCAAATTATTATTTAATAACTTGATCAACATCAACTCCATTTTCCCGATTAAGCAAAATTCATTTCACGATTAAAAAATTAAATTTATTTTCTCATTTGACAACATCAAGTCTTTTTTCCCGTTTAAACAAAAATTGTTTTTTTAATAAAATCAGAAGAAAAGGGAATGGATGATTGAACATCCAATTGTTCTTCGAAAAAATGATTGGTTGGCGTATGCCATATTAATTGAATGTTTTTCTTCTAAATGAAACATATTAATCAAATTTGGATGAAAAGGGACGGAATGGATGAACACTCACTTGTTCCTCGAATAAACGGTTGGTTGGCGAACACAATATTGATCGAATATTCATCTTCTGCCAATAAATTTCAAAATTCTAAAATTGGATGAAAATGAAATGGGTGGATGCACATCCACATGCTCCTCGAATAAACGATTGTTTGGCGTATGTCATATTGATCCAATACTTGTCAAGCACCCTTGTAAAGAACCTATTTTTAGTCTTTTATTTCTCTTTATAAACAAATAATAATAATTAGAAGAAAACAAATAACGTTTGCTACATTCATATTCGCAAAATTAACTAAATAATTCTCGTTGAGTATAATAGATGTGAGGGGTACTAATATCTTCCCCTTGTATAATCGATTCCCGAACCTAAATTTGTTTGTGATTACTATGTTTTTTGTTCTTTTAGAATTTTATCAATGTTTTCCGTCTAAAAAATAAACTTTGATGGCGACTCTATTATATTTTAAGCGTTCGTACACTCGAATATTATTTGCGCCACCACAATTATCTCGCCGACACTTCAGCTATTTTTGTACCACATCACTCATATTTTATGTGGTACACTCTAAAATTCATCTTCACTTCTCAAATTATTAAAAATTTCTTAAAATAATTAAAAGTTCAAAAATAATTAAAACTAATATGCATCTACCCGTGCGAGTATCAATTATTTTCACATTATTAAAAATTTCATATAAGTTCTCATTATAATATTTTAAATATAATTTTATAATATTTTAAAAATTAACAAGTAATATATAAAAATATTGTGCACCAAATACATGTAATTTACAGTTTAAAATTAAATATTTAAAATAGATTCAAGCATAAAAAATATATAAATTCAAATGAAAAAAATAAATTATTTATAATTATATAATATATTAAATTAGAATCACACATCATCTAGTTGATATTTCAGCTATTTTTGAACCATATCACTCATATATTGACACACTCTAAAATTCATCTTCATTTCTTAAATGAAAAACACATTATATTATATACAATATTTGGTTGAACATGTGTTTCTAATTGATGTTAATGATTTAATTCTAATCAATTATATCAGAGCCATAATTAAAATTACCGGAATTAAAATAGTCGGATTCATATTATCGTAACAGAATTGGATTGTAATCGAAATTTCTGTAATAAAATAGGCATGCAGTAAGTGAATTTGCAGTAAAATTAAATATCAAATCTCAGTATGCTATTAACTATGACCTTTATTTAAATAAGCAAACAAACTGAATATAATTATTTGATCAATATTTCAGTATGGTGCGTGATGCATATTCAACCTATATATTGCATATTCAATTATATATTATATTGATTTAAATGGTTTCTATACATTAGTCTGTTTTTATTTTTAGTCTTTAATATATATTTTTTATATTTTTGTTTTAATTTTTAAATTTAAAATCGGTAAGAAAATCTACAAATTTTCTAAGAATTTTCTTGGAATTTAAAATTTATAAATTTCTACCGATTTTCTTGCAGGTTTTAAATTCAAAGACTAAAACTCAAATAATTTTAAGATTCATGGACTTAAAAAAAATAGATTAGGAACTAAAAATAAAAATCCACTAATTTACATATACTAATAAACTATTTAACCCTATTATATTCTATGTGGATGTAGAAAATTTTCAGTTTTCTATTGTCCTTTTTAAGAGTATTGTAATGTAGTAATATCGAAAATTTTGTAACCTATTACTAAATATTGTAGGTAAAATATTTATTTTAGTCTTTAATTATATCCTTAGATTTAGATTAGTCTCTTAATTTCTTCTCGTGTTATTTTGGTCTTTTAACTTTTAAAAAATTGTATTTTAGTCTTTTTTTTGTCCAATTAACACGGATTTAACGACGAATTTTAATGTTTTTCCGTCGCTAACTAGAACAAAAAGGACTAAAATGAAACATTTTGAAAGTTAAAGGATCAAAGTGACACAAAAAAATTAAGGGACCGATCTGAATTCAAGGGTAAAATTAAGGAACCAAAATGGATATTTTGCCAATATTGTATTATAGATTAATTTTATTTTTTTGGTTAATTGTCAAATTAAAAGATATGACAGTAAGTTATTGTTGTTGGTGTTGTTATTGCTATTTTTGTTGCTGCTGCTGCTGTTGTTATTATTATTATTATTATTATTATTATTATTATTATTATTATTATTATTATTATTATTATTATTATTTGGATTAACAACAATTTCTTTTATTTTTATGATTAATTATATCCGTTGTTTTATATCATATTTATGTATTCTTAAACACAATTAAATGTGTTTATTTTATCAAGTATTTTTTTTTTCTGAGTATAACCAATTTATTAGATTGGTTTGTATATGACATAAACATAATTATGTGTTTAATTTCTCAGATTAAATTATGCGAGTATTTTCTTCCATAAGGAGAATAGTTTAATACATTTGATTATTAAGCGATCAGATAAACAAATAATTTTGACATTATATTTGAAGATACTGTTCGTATGAATTTTAAGACTTTTCCATTTAATTTATTAAATTAAATTGTATATTTTTGTTTAGTTGGTTGAAACAAGAAGTTGCAAAAGTAACTCATGTTGTGTAAATTTGATTAAATCGAAATCACAAAAGATATAGTGTGTAATTGTTCATACGAACTATTATGATCGGCTAAAAGGAAGACATAGTTTGGCCGAATAATTGCATACATATGATGGTAAATATATAGTCATTATTAAGTTTATCCAAGTGGTTAATGATTGATGTCAAAAGCGTCTATTAACTGACATGACTTATTACTAATATTTAATTATTGTGTGAGAGTATCACTTACAATTAATTCTTACAATCAAAGACTGAGAATTGATGATGTTTTTGGTATCTTGTCTCGATCTTATTTAATTTGCATACAAATAATATTGTTCATGTATATATGATTATTTTACATGCCTACTAATGCCATTATATGTTTGTTGTCCTTTTCAATTGATCTAATTGTCGTTGCTACCACTCCAAATTTTGCTGCTCAGATTAACTCTATCCGTATACTGAGTGGGATAAATTTCAAGTCTTAGAAAAATCTGTTGAGATTGTTCTTGAATGCATGAACTTAGACTTATCCTTGAGAGAAAAACTTTCCACCGCCACTAATGAGAGTCCAAATGAAACTAAAATAGAAAAAATAGGACCGATCTAACCTGATGCGCCTCATGATAATCAAAAGATTCATACCTAAAATGATTAGGGGTTCTATTACCAAGAGAGAAAGTTCCAAGGGGTTCTTCGAAACCGTGGAGCAATTATTTACTGAAAATGATAAAGTTGCATGGATTTTTTTCCTCAAAATAAGAAGGAAAAGGAAAAACTTAAGGAGTCCACTTGCTTCTTTTGCAAGAAGGTTGGACATATGAAGAAAGATTGTTTCAAGTATGCCACATGGCAAGAAAAGAAGGGTAATTTTTTCACTTTTGTTTGTTCTGAAATTAATTAGTTTCAGTACCTAAGGATACTTGGTAGGTAGATTATGGTGCTACTACTCACATAAGTATTTCTATGCATGGTTGCTTGTGGAGTCGTCCGCCAAGTGATGCTGAAAGATTCATCTATGTAGGCGTTGGTAATAAAGTTGTAGTAGAGGCTAGATGGAATTTTAGATTATTATTAAAGATTGATTTTCATTTGAGTTTTGTTGAGAATTTTGTTGCACTGTTTTCTAGACGGAATTTGATTTCTATTTTTATTTTGGATAAATTAGGTTATACTTGTTCATTTAAAAATAATAAATTTAGTCTCTCATGTGATTCAAATGTTATTGGTTCTAGTTCTTTGAATGATAATCTTTATATGCTTTATATAGAAAATCCTTATAACAAAATAATGAAAACATAGTCACATGGTACAAAACGAAAATTGAATGAGATTTCTGACACTTTATGGAATAAGTGATTAGGACATTGAAAGTGTAATAACGATATCGTATGGTATCACTTATGTGTTTTAATGTTTTTGTCAACTAGATATAGATACTTTTAGTTCTTTCATATTTTTAATTTGATTATATTATCATGCGCTTGTGCTTTATTTGTTTCGTACTTCATTTGTAGTTGCTTAGGCTATTCTGTTATAGTACTGATAAGAACCTTCCTTACTTAATTAATAAGAGTGTTTGATCCTTGATAATATGTCTTTTTTAGCCTAAATAGTTGTTACTTTGTTATTTCATCAGGCGTAACTTGAATCATAAGTTAAAGTTTTTACATATGGATTTTAATTCATTTGATTCGAATCAAGTGTAATAAATTATTCGAATAAGAAGTTGTGTGAAAAATTGGATTTGGATATGAAGCATTTGATTCGAATAAAAAACTTAATATGATTCAAATCAAACATTTTGTGATCCGAATCAAGCGCAAAAATTGATTTGAATCAACTAAAATCCTGAAGCTATATTTTGGCTCTGCTCAAATTGGTTTCAATCACATTTTTAACTTGATTTGAATCAAATCTTCAAGACCCTTTTTTCATCCTTGATTTTAAATTTTTTTCTTTAATTAAAGAAAAAAGTGAGTGAAACGTATGGAAAAATACATAGACAAAGAGTGATTTTGTATTATATTCTTAGTGTGCATATACCCATCACCATGATTCTTTATCTTTTTAACTAGAACAACATCTTGAATATGATATCATGTCAAATTCATTCTCCTTTTTGTTGCATATTGTTCTTGTGAAATTTGTTATTGTGTTGAGTGAATCAGAGAAGGGAGTTAATTAATCTTGATGTGTTATTCATGATTAATCAATCTCTTGATAACAATCAAAGCCAAAACCTATTCATCTAGAAACTTGAGAGAACCTTGTGTGTGTTCTTCATTCACATTCATCTAAACCCTTGACTAACACCTTATGTCTTTAGAGTGATTATGAGATATTCGGGCACTGTTCATCATCTTCATCCTTATTCATATTCCATTATTGAGGTTCTTCATCTCTAAAGATTGATTATTGAGGGAGACTAGAGGTACCTTAGGATATATAATGTTTTTGTGTGAAGTTTCTTATTTGTAACAGATGTAGGTGTTGTTTATTGAATGTCATTTGGTGTTTATTGTTATTCATCATGAATATAGTTTCCATTATACTCCAAGGAAGACTTTAGTGATATCTAGTATCAACTGTCTGTAAGGCAGGGATGGAAGTTGTCCATCTTTGGGAGTTGGAGAAATATTTCTCGCAGACAAAGTTGGGAGTTGTCCAATCAACGCTTACCTATGGAAATCGCTCAAACAAGAGATCAGTGGGATCAGGTAGATTTCAATATAAGAATACTTCGAGCAAAATTATTATGGATAACTAGATAATTGTATCAAGATATTTTAGTGATATTGATTTTGTTAGAAGATGAGTATTTGCATCAACAGAGGGGATTATCATTTGATAGTTTCTTGTAACCAAAATGCTTGTAATCAAACTTATCAAGATAGTGAAAGATCATGATTATTTTCCAATGGTTTTCAACACCATTGAAGATTGGAGTAGCAAATATGAGGAAGAATGTGGAACCACTATATATATCATTGTATCTTTTCTTCTTCCCTGGCCTCTTTTAATTTTCTAGTCTTCATATATATTGATATTGCATTAGTGCATCATTGCATTGATTGTATTCCACATATGTTATACTTTTCTTATAGAGATTTAATGTATAAGCTTATGTTTATGGTGTATCAATGTTTTTGAAGTATCATGAATCCAACTGTGTCTTGATATAACATAGATACTAAGAGTTTTGAAATATCTTTGCTTAAAGCTACTTGAGTTGAATTGTGATTGACTTGCATTAGAAGAAATCAAGTGCATAATAAACATCATGTATTATTTCATATGGTTTAATTTATTGAGATTATTCCGAGCTCTCTTTTTTTATTGTGTTTTGATTTTACACTTCTTAAAATCTATGATTTCGTACATGGGACAAAAAATATAATGAAATTATCTTAAAGGAAAAATGGTCTATTCACCCCCCCTTCTAGACCTCTTTGTGTCCATATTCTCATCCAACAGACTTATCTAAAAACACAAAATTCAGAGGCTTATGTTGGAAGATTTTCTTGGATACTTTGATTTGGCATACTTTCATGTCTGCATTCAATGTATAAAGGGTAAGCAGACAAACAAGAGAAATTTCCATGCTGAAAGAGCTAAGGATGTCTTAGAACTAATTCATACCAATATATGTAGTCCTTTCCCTACATGTTCTTGGAATGGATAAATATATTTTATCACTTTCATAGATGATTACTCGAGGTATGGCTACCTATATTTGATTCATCAGAAATCTCAATCTTTGGATGTGTTCAAGTCAATCAAAGATGAGGTCGAACTTCAACTTGGGAAGAAAATAAAGGTTGTCAAATGCGATCGTGGAGGTGAATACTATGGTTGGTATGATAGATCAGGCTAATAACGTCTAGCTCCCATCACAATTTTCCTTGATGAGCACGGAATTGTTCCATAATACACAATGTCAGGAAAACCTAACATGAATGGAGTTATAAAACGAAGAAATCAGACACTTAAGGATATGGTGAGAAGTATTATTAATTATTCTTCTCTTCCATAGTCACTTTGGAGATAAGCATTAAAGACCGTATTTTATATTCTTAATAGAGTACCTAGTAAAGTAGTAGCTAAGACCCCTTATGAGTTGTGGATTGGGAAAAAACCCAACATCAGGCACCTGCAGATTTGAGGATGTCTAGCTGAAGCAAGGCCTTATAAACCCCATGAAGGTAAGTGGGACGCAAAGACAATTAGTTGTTATTTTATTGGATATGATGAACGCTCTTACAGGTAAAAGTTTTATAATGCCATCACAAAAATAATTTTTGAAACGGGAAATGCTAGATTCCATGAGGATGTAGAGTTTGGAAGTATATGAAGCATAAGGAGTGTTATCTTTGATGAAGAAAATATTTCTAAAAATTATGATGTCTTTGTACTTATCTTTTTTCTAGAAATAGATCCTTAAATAAATAATGATGTTATTCCTACTACCCCTCAAGAATAGTACAATATTGAGTTTCTTCCTCAAGCACCACCTATAGTTCAAACTCAAAAACCTCAAGAGACTCCATTAAGAAGATCCACTAGAGAGAGGAAGAGTGAGATTCCAGATGATTATGTTGTATTTGTTCAGGAGCAATATGATGGAATTGGTTTGACATAGGAAGATCCTATCAACTTTAGTCAAGCTATGCAGATTCCAAAGTCTCTTAAGTGGTTTGATTCCATGAAGGATGAGATGAATTCGATGGGTGACAATGATTCTTTGGATATCAGTAAATTATCTGAAGGAAATAAACCCATTGGTTGTAAATGGGTATTTAAAACCAAAAGAGATTCAAAGGGTAACATTGAGAGATATAAAGCTTGTCTTTTCACCAAAGGATTTACTTAAAAGTAAGGCATTGATTATAAAGAGACTTTATCTTTAGTTTCTTAAAAAGAATGTCTTAGGATCATGATGGAATTAGTATCTCATTTTTATTTAGAGTTGCATCAGATGGATATAAAGACTGCATTTTTAAATGGAAACATCGAAGAGACAATATATATGGTTCAACCAGAAAACTTTGTATTAGGAGACCCAAAATATATGGTTTGTAAACTCAAGAAGTCCATATATGGCCTTAAATCGTCTTCCTGTCAATGGTATTACAATTTTCATTAAGTTATATTCTCATTTGGGTTTGAGGCTAATCCAGTTGATAGTTGTGTGTACCAACATTTCAATGGGAGTAAATTCATTTTCTTGGTACTATATGTAGATGATATCCTTTTGGAAATCAATAATATAGGCTTACTGTACGAAACCAAGAGATTTATCATAAAGAATTTTGAGATGAAAGATCTCGGGGATGCCTCCTTTGTTTGAAAGATCTCAGGTCGAGTTTTAAAACTATGTTATTGAATACCTGGGTGTTTCCCCAATGTTTATAAGGGATGAGGGGCATGACCTTGTAGAAAAATTCCCCTTGGTCGGTCATGAAGGTTTTCTTTCTTAGGTTAAGTAAATCCATTGGCATCTGGTTGTACCTTGATTGGGCATCCATAAAGGATAAAAGTTTACACTCGGACGAGCTGCCAACAAGTTTGTTTATATTAGGAAATGGATAATAGTCTTTTGCACAAGCCCTATTCAGATCCAAATATTCAATGCATACACACCATTTATTATTTTCTTTGCTTACCAAAAATAAGTTCGAGATCCAAATGTTTATCTTGTAAGTGCAACTTCACCATTAGATGTTTTGCATGATGTCAAAACTAGGAAAACTTAACATTTCTATATATTAGACGATATCTCCGTGTCATTTAGTGTACCCTTGCGTTAGAGGCCTTAGGAAGCATTCAAAAAAAGTTTGAAATTGGCCAAAAAAACATTAAAAATCATTTTCTGTATAAAAGATAACAACATATGCTGACACATTCGCTTTTCAAGACGACACATGTACTGTAATACTGGAGCATGTAGGCTCTATTTTCATGTGCCATCATATAGCCTTGTTAGAATCGGCACATGTTGCATATTTTACACTTATGTGTAGGCACATTGCCTATTCAGGCCGACACATGTGTCAATGCTTGACATTTTGTATCGTCACGTAACTCGCATGTGTCGGCACATATTGTAGTTTGGGTCAAATTTTTCATATTTTTTAACTCTGAAGTTTCCCTCTTTTCCACCAAAATTCGACAACTATAAATACATCATAAATGCTTAATTCTAACTTAATGAAACTATAAATAATTACCATCATTTCTTCTCATCTTCAACCTCCAACCTATGCATACACACTAACAAACTACACATAATCATTTTTTGTTAGGGTGCCATCTAGACGAGGTTTGATAATTTCCAATTAGGTTTGTGAGAATATTGGGTTGAGAATTGTGGGGGATTTCATTCGGAAAAACTAAGGGTTTATCCTCCAAGATCTTTGGTAGATTTGGGGGTTTTGTTCAAGACTTTGCAATAGCGGATAACGGATTTGTACCAAGTGTTCGATAAATTGCCAAGTTTCGTTTTATACATAATTTCGTTGGAAATAGGTAACTGTTGTGATTTGTGATAAATGGTTATTTGAGATATAATTGTGTTGATTATTTTTTATCATTTTTTTAATTCCATACGGCTTTTTCATATCCGAGTTTTCAATAACAAGGTTTGTTTAGACGACTCTTTTCGATCTAGGCTAAAAATCTTTCGCTAAACATTGTCTTTCAAAATAAATTTTAATTACATATTTTTGAAAGGAAATTTTTATTTGGGGATCTATTCACCCCCTCTTTAGATAAGACGCTATCGTCTAACAAGTGATATCACGAGATCCTGTTAATTCTATGATTCAAAATTCTTATTAGAAAATGGCTAACAAACCTAAATGGGCGTATAATAGAGCGCTAATATTTACGGGAGGAAATTATAGCTATTGGAAAGCTTGTATGCGCATTCATATGTGTTCATATGACAAGGGTGTGTGTGACGCTATTTTAAATGGTCCAATGCCAATTACTCAAACCGATGCTAATGGTGTTATCACACCCAAGCCAGAAGCACTGTGGAATGATGATGATAGGAAGAAGTGGGCACACAATTAAAAAGTGAAAAAGTATTCTCATATTCGCTCTTGGTGTTGATGAGTTTTATCATATTTCCTATTATGAAACCACTAAGGCTATGTTGGACACATTGCAAGTTACCCATAAGGGAACCAATGAGGTCAAATAAGCTAGAATGAACACACTTAATCATGATCTTGAACTCTTTTGTATGAATCATGGTGAAACCATTGCTCAAATGTAAAAGAGGTTCTCTCATCTTACTAATCGTTTGAGCATACTAGGTAATCTTATTTCCAATTCTATTGCTACTAACAAAGTTTTTAGATGTCTTACTAGGAATTGGAAACCAAAGGTCACCGCGATCAAGGAAGCTAATGATCTTACAACACTTGATCTCACTACTTTGTTTGGTAAGATAGAAGAACATGAGCAAGAACTCAACTTCTTAGAGCAGCATGAAAAGAAACATGAGAAGAAGATGAAATAGGAGAAAGTCACGGATAAGGAGGAAGGAACTAAGTCTAAAGCTCTCAGGGCTTCTTGTTCAAGGTCCTCAAAAGGTGAGCACATTAATTATAGTGTTTCTAGTGACGATGGTGATTTGGATGACGAACAAATGGTATTATTTATATGGAGATACAATTGATACATTCGAAATAATGATTTCAAGCACTCCAACAAAAACCTTGTCAAATTTAGAATACATATTGCATCCTCTAAGGAAGAAGACAACAAGAAGGGTAGATCAAAAAGTAAATTCTATGAATATTGAAAACTAGGTCACTATAGACCAGAATATCCATCTTTTAACAAAGAAAAAGGAAAGGGCCAACACAAAAAGTCTAGCAAATCTAGAAGAGCTTATGTTGCTTGGGAAAGTGATAGTGATGTCTCAAGTAAGAAAAGCTCAAGTGATACTGAAATATAGGCAAATATGTGTCTCATGTCCAATCAATGTCAAAGAAAGAAAAAGAATGCAAGTCATTTCAAATATTATAACGTTGATAAGTTGTCTTTTGTTGAACTAAAAATGCTTTTGAAAATCTACATAGAGAAGTTGTGGATGCTTGTAAGAAATTAGCTTCCAATAAAAGAATTTTTACATAGTTGGAAGAAAAGGTTGTAGAAACCGAGAAGAAAATGGAAGCATTAAAGAAATCTATTGTAGATAGTAAAAAGAATAAGAAGGAGGATGAGGAACCGTCTTGGTTTGGTTGTGAAACCTGTTACATTTGGCAACAAGAGACAAGATCTTTTAAAATCAATTGGACAAGGAATTACAACCATGTGTTAAATTTTCTATTGATCCTTTAAAGTTTGAAAAGTCTTTTGATAAGCCATATAAAAAGTATAGTTTTATCAAAAAAGGATTCAAATAGAAAAATTAAATATCATCATAATTTGTCTTGTCACTATTGTTGCAAGAAAGGCCATACTATTGAAAATGAAAATTTAGGTGCTACTTAGTTCCTAAAGGTATGCAATATCGGGAGTTCCATTGTGACGTGTTACGTAACCGTGACACCAAAGAAGTAACCCAAGAAGTTTTCTCTTGAATAGCATTAATTATTATTCATGCATTGCATTACTTATTTAGTGATGTGTTTTTCTAGTTATTTATCAAATTTTCATCATTCCATATATATGGGGATATGTGAATGCATGCCCTTCTTTGCAAAAATGCCTCTATGTGATATATTGGTATTTGCGTTGAATTATGATACATCTAACGTTTTTCTATCTTTCTTGTTGATGTTTTCAAAAGGGGAGAAACATATGCGAGACGAAGTTGAGAAGCACAAAGTCAGGGAAAGCCTTTAATGAAGACATGAAATGCAACGTCACAAGTTTTGCCATCATAAAAAAGGGGGAGTATGTGACTGCAACTTCACCATTAAATGTTTTGTATGATGTCAAAACTAGGAAACCTTTGAATTTTTGTATATTGGACGGTGTTGTACCCCAAAATTTTCTCTCTCACTGTTACTCAAGGCATGCTCTTAGAGATTCTCAATTGCTCAAGCGCTACCTAAGGTTAATTAAAATTGAAATAAGAAAAGTAAATTATTGAAGCGTTTCCTAAACTCAAAGCACTTCTTAAAGTTAAGAAACAAACGCTGCCTAAAGTAAAGAAGAAGCGCTGCCTAAGCCTCACTTTAGGCGGCACTTTCATAAAGCGCTGCCTAAGGTCAATTAAAATTGAATTAAAAAAAAAATTCTAGAAGCGCTGCCTAAACTCAAAGCGCTGCTATAGGTCCAACAGTAGGAAGCATTGTCATATGCCCAAAGCGCTGCTAAAGGCTTACCTTAGAAAGCGCTTTCTTAAAAGAGCTGCCTAAGGTCTTATTTCTAAATTAATAAAAAAATGAAAACCCTAAAACTCAAGGCATTTCGTTCTCAAAACAGATTTTTGTGCGACAATTCTCCAACAACGCGCGATTTTGAATGTTACTCAAACATATTTCGAACGTCATTCTGCAACGCGATTTCGAACAACTTTCTCCAACAACAATTCTCGAACAACGAAAATGCATTCTGTAAGTTCTGTTTTCATGCAAGCACGATTCTATGTTCAAGCAGGTGCGATTCTGTTTTATTTTCCTCATTTTTATATATTTTTGTTTTCTTTTCCGCGATTTTGTATTATTTTTCACGATTTTGTTTTCTTTTCCTATGTAATTTCTTTAACGCAATTTTGTTTTCATATATTATTGTACAATTATTTTCATATATCAAGAAGCAAAGACTATTTTGACAAGTTAAGACTAGTTCAAGCACTTAGAGTAGCACTTTTGTTAGGGCTAGTTTGGTTGAAATCTTCAACCAACACATAAGCTCAACTTAGATACCAGGTACTTTGGTCGAAATCTTCATCCAACTCAGTGTAAAATCAAATTATTTTAGTATAAATTATAATTTATACTTCTTGATAAAAGAAAGAAAAGAGAACTTAAACATAAGAATATGTTTAAGTTATTTTAATGCATCATCATTATTTCTTATGTCTAAGTTATTTTAATGCATCCATTTTCTTTGGTTGATTAAAAATATCAAATTTTTCATTATGTAAAAGGTTCCTTTGTTTTCAGAAGTTGAAAAAATATTTTCTAAGAAATGATGTTGGTTTTGTTTTTCATTTGTTATTAGGCCAAAAATAAAGTTGTGAGTTGCGATATTCAATAGCTTGGCTTTCTAAAAGATCAGCATCTCAGGTTAGGAGTTTACAAAGTAATTCATAAATGAACAAGTATACAAAAGAATGAATGGCATAAAAATTGTAAAAAGTCTAATTATCATGAATATGCTAAAGTATAGAAAGCGATAAACACATACCTCGAACATGTACAAAATTTTAACAAAATCATTACCACACATTCACAAGTCAAAACGATCAAACTTGACAAATAACCTCAATATCCTACAAGTTACCGGACCAAAACTTGAGTCCAAACAACAAAAAAAGAATTAAAAAAATAGTACTCCTACAAAATTTCAATGTACAAAATTTACAATATAAATGAAGAAAACTCCTCAAGCTAAACACGACAAGCTTTTGTAAAACACAAATTAACATAACAAAACAATTACAAATAACAATATGAAAACTGGGTGAAAATGAATTAACAAGTTGAAAAGTGAAGATTTGAAATTCAGAACATTTCCTTGTTTTAACTTGTTAAAACACAAATCACCATACACATAAACAAATATAAACAAACATGCTTGTTTTACTTTGTAAGCTCGACGCCTTTATTGTGCGAGCTAGTAACCTCCTCTCATCATGCCATGGTATTGTCACACCGCACAAACCTAAAGAAAGTATCCTAATAATCACACAACAAACATTAGGAAAACGAGACAATTCACAACAATATATGAAAACACATATATGCACAAATATCATATACAAGTTAGTGTAAAATTTCTATACAACATATACATTAATTACAAAACTCAAAAACAAAAGAATTATCGCAATGCAAAGACAATAAAACCAATCCCCGACAACAACGCCATTTTGTTGGAGCGTTATAGGGACAAGCAACAAAAGCTTTGGAAATATTTATCTGGGAATTTATCGTGTCCACAGAGATTGGTTATTGAATTGTCGTTCGACAATTCATCTGTTAATGAGTTTGGGAATTAAATGGGTTTGTTTGTAAGGAAAGGGTAAAAACTATTGACAAGAAAATAAATACATTAAATAGAAAGGAGAAACCTAACAAGCAGAAATTTACACTACTCGTCACAAACTTAAACCTATTGATCAGTTGCAATCAACTTAATATACTCGTTAAAATTATCACATACACCACGAGATGTATCCACAATGAAGATTATGTCTAACGCCAAGTCGCGAGACCAACCGTATTACTTTATCGATAATGTCTTGCGCGCTACAATAACACAGAAGCATTAAGCTTTAGCACCCAAAGTGAATATTAGCTCTAAATCTATCTCTAGAATCTAGAAACTAATATATATTTATCCTTAATAAAGATTTGTGAGATATATGTCTATAACAACCCAAATCCAAACATAAAGCAAAAAGATCAAATAAGACATCAAGATTGATTTGCAAAGCAAACTTTATACAACACCATGATCAACAAATATACATATGTTAAAAGTAAATATACAAACATACCCAACAAATAGAGAAATAAATAGAGAAGAAATGGAGAAAAACCAAACATCTTAGGAATTGGCAGTGCCGATTGATGAGAAATTTGACTCCGGATCATCAAGATGCAAGCTCCAATGTTGTTTTATAGCTTCTCAAGACCAAAAAGGGAGGTTTGATGAATTGGGACCGAAAATACCCAAAACATAACCTAAAAAAATGTGTTTTTGGCCCTAAATACGCATTTCTGACTGTCCAGTATCGCCCGACAACCAAAAAGCATCGCCCTACGATAGATGACAGCAAGATGAAAAACCAGCACAGCATTTTGCACAGTTTTAGCCATAACTTTTGAACCGTAACTCAGATTTGCACCCGATTTGAAGCGTTGGAAAGATTATTCAATGCTCCTTATAACAATGACAAAATATCAACCAAATTGATGATTTCTTATTCTTTGATTTTGAGTCTTATTCGTTGATGAGTTGCTCAAAATTATGCGTTTGAAGCCGTGTCTTCGACACTTTATTGCTCATGATCCAAATACGCATCAATACCTCTAAATGAATAGAAAAAATTCAAATGGTACACTATGTACACAAAAACACAATTAAAAATAAACTAAACAAATTTACACAAAAGTCGGGATTATTCAACAATATTAACAAACAAAAAATCGATAAGTGCAACAAAAAGTATATACAATAATAGCTATAATTTGCACTTATCAGTTGAAACCACACTCTTCTGGAAATATTTCAAAATTGATATTCTAATTGTTCAAATTTATGTTGATGATATTATTTTTGGTTCTGCTAATTCACCCCTCTATGAGAAATTCTCTAAGCTAATGAAGGCTGAGTTTGAAATGAGCATGATGGGAGAACTGAAGTTCTTTATGGGAATCCAGATTGATCAAAAACCAAAGGCTACTTACATACATCAAAGTAAGTACACCAAAGAACTTTTAAAAAAATTTAACATGACAGGTTGCACTGTAGCAAAGACTCCAATGCACCCAACATGTATTTTGGAGAAAGAAGAGGTTAGTGGAAAGGTTTGTCAGAAGCTCTATCATGGTATGATAGAATCTCTTCTATATCTGACTGCATCTAGACTTGATATCTTATTCAGTGTTCATCTTTGTGCTAGATTCGAATCTGATCCTACGGAATCTCATTTAACTGTTGTTAAGATAATTTTAAGGTATCTAAAAGGAACCTCTAATCTTGGCTTAATGTACGAGAAAACATAAGAGTATTCTATTTTTGGTTTATGTGATGCAGACTACGCTGGAGATCAGCTAGAGAGGAAGAGTACTTCTAGAAACTGCCAGTTTCTAGGCAAGAATCTGATATCATGGTCAAGCAAGAGGAAATCAACAATTACTCTCTCAACTATAGAAGTAGAGTATATCTCAGCAGCACTATACATCACTCAGATGCTCTGGATGAAGAATCAGCTGGAAGATTATCAAATTTATGAGAGTAACATTTCTATCTACTGTGACAATACTGCTTCTATTTGCTTGAGTAAGAATCCTATCATTTTACTATTTAACTTTTTGATGATATAAAAAACGGAGAGAAGTATAATAATTTTGATGAACCCGATGAATCATAAAATAAATTATATAAAATGTGCAGATAAGACAGGTCAAAATGAAAGAAATCTGTTAAAAATCTTAAAGACTGATTATTCATATAAAGATGTATACTCTGTGAACATATATTCAAATATCAGATAAACCTAATACTGTTCAGAACTTGAGAACTTTCTGAAAGTTAAAGTCATCTTGATCTTGGTATCATAATGTTCAGAAGATGTAAACTATCTAAGAAAATGAAATTCAGAACATAAGAATAAAAAACAGAAGCAGATGCCTCCCAGAAGAACTGAGCAAATCAGAAGTTGAAGACTGTCTGAAATATCAAGATCTCAATTATTGGCATCCAGAGTCAAAACTCTAAAGATCTCGATGTCTGATCTATTGGAACCAGGGGAGCTTTACTCAAATGGTTCATAGTCAAGATCTTCAATCTTCATCAAGTCATTGACACAAGGGAAGTATCATAAAAAGGATAAGTATTCCTTACCTTTCTATTTTCACCTTTTTTGATTATATGAACAAAATTGTGTCATCAAAATACATAGTTTTGTCATCATCAAAAAGGGGAGATTGTAAGAACAAGATCTGGATCTGCAATATTATCTCTGAGATTTGATGATAACAAATGAGTATGTTTGTATGAACAATTTTGATACTCTAATGTTTGTTACTGTTTTGTACTTAACAAACAGGTTCTACTTCTGATGGATGGCGCAACCAAGACATTAGAAGAGAACTAGTTTCGTTCTCCGCTACACAAGTTCTGTTAAATAGTAGAAAGACACTCCAGAAGACTATGAAGTGTAGGCTCTGATGTTTGCCTAAAGAAACCAGACAAAAGATCTGAAGACAATATTTTCTACTCAAGTCCAGATGTTAAAGACTCAAGCTTCTAAAGACAACATGTTCTAAGGAAATAGTCAGAAGATCTGAAGACTCAAGTATCTACTAAAGTATAGATACTAAAGACTCAAGTTTCTAAAGACAGTGTGTTCCAAAGAAACAAAGTTAGAAGATCTGAAGACAACATTTTTACTGAAGTCCAGATGCTAAAAACTTAGTTTCTAAAAAGACAACCTATTTTAAGAAGACAAAGTTAAAAGATCTGAAGACAACGTTTCTACTGAAGTCCAGATGCTAAAGACTTGTGTTTCTAATAACAAGGTTCTTAAAAGGATTCTTGAATAACCAAGTGCTAAAGATTCTAAAGACAGAAGTTCTGAAGATTCCAAAGACTTGAAGTTCTAAAGATCCAAGGTTATATACAGTGGGTTCCCAAGACCAAGTGCTGAAGACTCTAAAGACGTAGTTCTTAAGACTCTGAAGACTTGAAGATATTCTAATCCAGGGTTCTCAAGACCAAGTGTTAAAGACTCTAAAGATGCAGTTCTTAAGACTCTGAATACTTGAAGCTCTTCTGATCCAAGATTCTCTACAACGGGTTCTCACGACGAAGTGCTGAAGACTCTAAAGACGCAGTTCTGAAGACTCTGAAGACTTGAAGTTCTGAAGACCTTATTTTATGTTCCCGCTTCTAAACTCATGCTCGCATAATCCTCTGAAGTGCAAAAGGAAAGAATATAACGGTAACATGGTACAATAGTACACAGTATGAAAAAGCCTTATTCCACTACCTCTCCACTAGCTTGAAGCACGAAAGAGAAAAAGACGTAGTAGTACTATTTGTAACGACTCTTTTTCAAATAGAAAACAACTCTATTTTTCTTGGATATATAAGAAAAGAATTGTATGTTTAAAATATTGTTGGTGTTCAATGTTAAAAATGAAAGCTGTCATTATTGGAACATAACCAGAAAACTATCAACCACTATAACAACAACAAGAACAATTAATATAAAAATGATTCTTCAATCATGTTGACAATGATTACAATGAAAATATTAATTCACAATATGCTTAATTTTATATGTTGCACAAAGCTTGCTAATCCACAGAAGATAATGAATATGATCATGAAAGCTCCAATTATAAATCCACAACACAAACATTGTGCTCTAAAGTGATCATAGAAGAGAATAGAACAAAGGTTGCTGTCTAGAATGTTCTAAGGTGAATCAAGATGAATAATTTCTTCTCTGTACAACATCAAGATTAACAAAGCTTCCAAAAGCTTATGAAGAAGAAAACTTCAGCAATTCAAGTGTTTTGGATTGTTGTCCGAGAAGAAGTTACTTGAAGAAAAGAAGACCAGACATCAAGCTAAAACAAAATGTAATGTTTTTAGTGTGTATTAGGATCTTCTGATGTATGCTTAAATTCTGTTTATATCTAGATTGTGTAGAAGCATGTTATTGTAAACAAATGTAAATCAAACAATTGTTTGATGATACCTTGAGAGGCTGAGTGAAGGTCTATGCTCAAGAAAATAGTGACTAAGGTCATTATGAAATCCTGGTAGTGGATTATATTGGGTCAATGGTAGTCATATCTAACCGATCTTGTGAACTTTTCCCAAGTCTCCACAACTAACCTCATATTAATCTATAACCCAAAACCTTCAAAAAGATGCATATTTTTTATTTTTTTTTATAACTGAAAATAAAACAACAAATAAAAGCAAAGAAAACAAAACAAATAAATAATTCTCTCCCTCACACTTAAAACACACATTGTCCTCATTGAAAGAAACAAGCACAAAATAAGAGAGGAGAGAGAGAGAGGAAAGAACACACCTGAGAAGTCAAGGCGGATAGATGATCGCATAAGTAGCCTTTCCCAACAAGAGCACTTTTATAGTTTCCTCTTCCAACGTGGGACTCTCATGGAATAGCTTGAGGCGGTGTCCTTTGACTTTGCAATTTTTATCAGTACCTTCACTTTTTATTCCTGGATCAAAGAATGTTCTTCTAAAATTAAAGTGTCAAATGGGCACGTGAACGTGATCCCATCTTTCACAATATCAAGGATCAAAAGGTTACGGGACTGCCTCACTGCTTTTGCTACATCTTCAAGTGAGATCCTATGCATGCACATGGACGGACTAATATCATAAATATCATCTAAGATCCATCCAATTCCTTTCTTATGCTTCTTCAAAACCTGCAAAAATTTACTTTCTTGATCAAAATAAAGTTTAGAAGAAATTATAACCGGGAGTTTTTCATTCATCTCTAGATAAGCATAATTAAGATTTTCAGGAATTAGTTTCAGCTCTCGGAAATGTGGTTGTTTAATGGATGGTTTGTTTCGGGAAACCGGAGTATCGAGAGCTTCTTCCACATGAACAACTTCATTTGCAACCTCATATGCAGTAAGAATATCAACTTGCAAGGCGGCCTCAATTTCAGCACAAACAGAGTAAATTTTAATATCAGTACAAATATCACAAGAGTAAACATCATCAAAATCAGATAATGATGGAAAATCAGCTGCAAATAAATCAGTACAAGTATCATCAACAGTCTCAGAAAGCAACTCTATTGGAAAAACAGAATTCTCTTCCAAGGGTTGTTGGTTAGATCCTTGAGCTTGTTGCATGATATTCATCAAAGAGGCAAGTTGTTCAATCTGTGTTTGCAAAGTCTGGAGAGTAGAATCTATTTGTTGTTCATACTGGAGATTATTTGCAGCCATTTGTTTGACAATATCCTCTAGCGAAGGTTTAGAAGGTTCTGAGCACACAACCTGGAATTCCTTCAGATGCTTATGCGGATCCTCACCTGTAAGACTATTAAGCTTTGACAACAAGTGTATTAAATCAGATTTCGATTCAAAAGGTGTATCAGCTGCAGGATAGTCAATACATAAACCATTATAGCTCACATCAAGACCAACCAACTGCCTCAAAGTTCTTTGTTCAATCATGTTATCAATAAACACAAAAATACCAACTATGTCCCAAACAAACAGAAACAAATAGAAAGAAAGAAAACGATTAAAATAAATTTTAAAAAAATACAAAAATACAAACTTTAATCTAATGAAGCAAAATAAGAATTTTGAGATTTTTTTTGGATTTTTTCGACACTATGAAAACAGTAAAAAATTATTTTAAAATAGAAAAAAGACGAATTTTCGATTTTGAGGATCAAATTCTTTTAGAATTCTATTCTAAAAGACCAATGTTATTCGATTTTTTGCTGACTTTGTGGAAATAATTCGGAGCAAATCGAAACAGTAACTTCTAAACTTACTTGACAGGTTGAAAAACTGTACTGCAACCAGAATTGTAATCCTTAAAATCAACAAACACAACAAAATAACAAAAAAAAACCAAGAAAAAAAATAACAAGAACACTAAACCTATGACTATAATATCAGTTAATAAAAACAAGAATCCTCGGCAACAACGCCAATTTGATCCGCTGTCGCACACAGATCAAAAACGAGTATTTTGTAAAATGCAGTATATCGACAATGGCTCGAGTCGAATCGCAAGGATTCTTAATTTTATTATTAACTAATAGAAATCGAATGGGGTGTTGGTTTTAGGATCAATTCATAATATAAAATAAGTGATTAAAATAAGTGATTATAAAAATAAGTTGATCTACTGTTTTCAGGTTCCTGCTAATCATTGGTTTTTAACTTACCAAGTCCCTAAGCTGCTTCGAACTCTATTCGATTTCAATACCAATTGACAAGCGCAATAGATATACAATAGATTGAATTCCCATTCCGAATTAAGCAAAAAGATTAATATAATTGTGAGTTAAGCAAACACGATATAAAACACGATTTAACGACTAAGCGACGTAAACAACGATTAAAGATTAGGAATACAATCATACGAATTTAATCAAGATATTCTATGAAATAACAGATTAAGCAAATGCAATTTCATAAAATAGAATTGAAAGAGAAACGAAATTGAATTGATAAGTTAAAAACCTCAGAGCATCGGAACACGATTACAGTAGATCAACTCTGGATGATTAGTTCTTCATTCAAGCGTAAAAGCAAAATGTATTTTTTTCTGAATAAAGAAAAGGTGAAAACAAAATTATGTAGTGGCTGCAAGGTATACCAAGGACAAGGATTCGGTTCATAACCCAACTGGGTCGAAAACATAACTTAGGCCCAAAACAAATGACCAAAAACTTAAATATAAAATGCTACAACTTCAACGAATTTTATGGCCCTTCTACAGTCTGATTCAGCTCTCGACTTCTGAATGAAAATCATAGCTTTTTCTCTTAGCTTTCCAACAATTGGTAGCACGCCTCATTCCGACTTCCGTAGATCAAGTTATGAATTTATTTGTACAGACTGCTAATGCTGAAAATAAAGTGGGAAAATTAAATAAGAGTAGAAATAAACTAAAATAGAAAAATACTATAAAATACAAAAATAAGCTAAACAAACCATGGAAATGCATAAGTACAATCATGGAAAAATGTGCATCAAAATGCATTTATCAGTTGTTTAACAAACAATGCTTAGAAACGAAAGTTTGCCAAGAAAGGAAATCCCAGGCTTGGAGGTGGCAGATCCAAGGCTTTCATATAACCCAGTGAAAATTAACTCACTGAGGCACACTTTTCGACCTGCGTGAAGTTGATTTGCTAAGGTAAGGAATATTTTGGAAATTTGCAAATATTTGCAGTAAAAGATGCACCTAGATAGCCAGAGAGCAAGGAAAGCTATATGCTCAATATCAGACACTTTGTCTCCTTCAACATGGAAAAGATTCATGTATTTGGTAAAAGCGGCATTTTTGATGACAAAGTTGATGGTGTTCTCTTCTTGTTCCTAAGGATCGAAGGTTTCTCCAGTGGGTGGGAGTCCAGTGATAGCGGCCACATCGAAGAGAGTAGGGGTTATCATTATGCAGGGGAGATTGAAAGTATTGTAAGTATTATCCCAAAAATACAATGAATACATCAACATAGGCTGGCAATAGCTAAAACCTATTTTCGACATTTGAATTAAGTCGAAAATGCCTAAGCCTTTCCAGGCTTGATATTTTTTCTTTTCGACTTTAGCTTGCCAAGCAAGATATTGCTGATCTACTATAGGGCAAGACCTAAAAGGTCTAATATTCTCAGTTATATAGTCGAATTGAGAGGGTTTGTCTTCAGTTACAAGAACTGAGAGAGGTTATTTTTGGATTTTCTCTACAGACGATTCTTCTAAATGTTTATCAGGATTATTATCGCTTTTCTTAGGACGTCCTGTTTTATTAACAATGGGTTTTGTTTCGTGATAAACTGGGAAAATTTCCTTAATCTGTTCTAAAAATTTAGAGGATAACATAGAATTTATATACCCTAGGGTTTTATCAGCAAGGGTGAAAGGGATTATTATCTGAGAAGCGTGAATGGCTTGTTGTTCAGCGGAAACATGTGGTGTTGGAACCAGTTCTTGATTTCCAACAAGAAGCGGTTTTGTGATATGATGAATTGGTTAGAATGCAACATCATTTGTGTTATTCACTTCCTTGTTCTTCACATTTTTGTTGGATTTTCTACCTTTCTTGGTTGGTGCCATGGTTGAAGGTTCATATTGTTGGATGATTGAAGGTTTTTGAGAAAGAGAGAATGAAAGTAGCGTGAGTTTTTTTTGAAAATCAGAAGTTAAGAAGGTGGAAAAGGTGTGTTTGAGGAAGAAGAATGCATTTATAGCTGAAAATTATTCAATTTATGTTTTAAAGGTTTGAGTTAGTGGGACACGTGGTGGTTTTTAATAAGTTAATGAAGAAGGTTGTTTGTTTAAAAGCCACATTGAGAACCTACTTTGGTAGCAATGATGGAACTGCTACACGCGCGTCTTGATTAGACATTTTGGAAATGTAAATCATGATTGTTCTGATGACATAGCAATTAATGATCATCATGAAGTTTGTTTTTTCGTCGAAATATAATCGTATTGCAAAAAATATATGTTTCTCCAAGTATGTCGAAATACATATTTATTCGGGGAAATTTGTTGACTGAGAACTTCGAGTACATGAGTTTTAAGCTGAAATGACACGTCTTAGAAGAAATGTAGTTCGAAAGGAATCATGAAAGAGATTTGATGAAGATTTCGATAGGTGAAAAGCTAATAAAAGAGCTTCATTTTGCTAAGTGATGGCAAAAGGTTCGATTGTGAACCATTAGAAATCAAGTTATTTGAAATATCATCAGATTAGATATTCCGATCGTCACATTTGGCGCTTCGAAGGCAAAAAGGGTTTTCAAATTGGAATGTTTGATCTTATCCAAAGAGACGCGTGGAGGCATAAGGTTCGAAGGCGCATGCATATGTCGAATGTTGAAACATCTTATAAGAGACCGTTTTGGTCGAATTAGTATAAATTAGGGTCTTAGCGTTAGGGTTCAGTGTGTTCACATCTTTGTACAAATTACTCAAAGTGCCAGCATTCCAGAAACGAGTTGTGGGAATGTGTGTATGATGCACCAACTTTATATTTATTGTCATTTAACTTTAATTGAAGTTTTATGCATTCCTTTTAAGTTTAAGTCGAAAGTCATTTACATACCAATCTTTTCTTTAAAGCATTATATTACTATATTCGAAGTAACAATTGAAATCAGTTTAGTTTAAAAGATTAAGAATGCTGTCGAAAGTATTCTTGTTTTCAAGTATAAAAGTTTGATTAAGAACACATGTACTTAGGATCAATCTCGTTGATCCTGCAAGTCACCAGTCTTTTCTTCGATTTGAAATACCAGTGGTTGTTTACCAAATTTCACGGTAAACAATATCAATGTTGTTCAATGAACTTGAAGTATCCTTGAAGTTAAAGTCTCTCTTGCATCCAAGTTCTAAGTTAGCGTTGTCGTCGGTTAAGTAGTCATTCCATTTAGAAGTTGAACTGTTGACTGTTTGTTTGCACTTCTGAGTCCTCTGATTAGCTATTGTCACTTTATTGTTTCTCTCTGAATTGTTTTTAGTCAATGATGTAATTCTCTAGCGATCTTTTAGTGGCTCCCCTACATTTGTGTGAATCGAGATACTTCACAAAGCTATACGTAGTTTTTATATGAAAAAACTTGGAAGCAAATTCATATTATCTATTTAGAGAATCAACCTAGAGACATGACTCACTCATTCATATGCCCAGACACTAAGAAAGATGAAATTTGATGATGGTCGGGAATGTAATAAACAAGATCAAATTCCGAGGTTTGAAAGAAGTTCAAAAATAAGAAATTAACTTGTAAGTATCATAAAATTACCCTTTAAATACAATCTGTTTAACTTAGTTTCTCAATTTGAAATTTTGATATAATCGTTTCAGATATGTTGAAACGAATTTGAGTTGTTTAAATGGTTTAAGGGAAAGAATGTGATAGAAACTCGTACCAAATAGAGTTTAACTGAACAATACAAAGGCTTTGTTGATAATAATTCTGGGAACTAGTTCAAAACAAGAATGTTATACACATGCATGAAACAATAGTTATAAAAAAGTTACAAAGGAATAAGAGGTATAACATGAAACTCATCCATACTCAATTGTTCAGCTTTAATCAACAGTTGATTATGGCTAGCTACTCGGTCAATAATTATGTTAAAAACTGCCTGTTGAAACTTTTGCCCTACTGTTAACTTCTGTTTAATCCAATAATAAACTATGGAAAAATTACATGAATTTTTTCAGCAAAACTCAATGTTCAAAATCGAAGTTGGTTGTTGTTTTTTATATATTAAATTAATGTATTTATATTTGTAATTGCATAGACAAATTTCATAAGAGATTGAGTGATATCAATTTAAAATATTCGTCTTTTTCAAAAACTATTTTTCATAGACACTGATCTAAATATCTATCCCTTGTAGGAAATTGAGAGTCTGTCTCATCACTACTACTGGACATCTTCATAGCTTATAATTCTTTTGCAATTCAGATGGAACTTGGTAGTAAGATGGATGATGAATTTTTCAACTTAAATTAGGAAGAGAGCGTAATTGCCTGGCCAATTTGAAGAAATTTTAATTTCTACTTTTTTAAATTGTTGGCTGGCTATCATGTTTGAAACCTTTTTTTTAGTATACCTTATAGAATATTGGATAAATAAGTAAACTATGATAAAAGAGCTAACTACATGTGTGTGTGCCTTTTTTTGTCATTTTCTTTTTATCATCACATCATGTATATGTTCATTCACATTGACTTATTATATGGGTTTGTGTATTAGATAAATAAATAATTGGAAATTTAATAGTAATATTTTAAGTTAAACTTTTTTTTTAAAATATGGAATTAGGGAACAAAATTATTGAATATTAACAAAAACATGAAATTATTAATCAAATTATTGAATATTAAAGGAAATATGAAGTTACTAATCAAAATATTGAATATTAACGAGAATATAAAGTTAATGATCAAATTATTGAATATTAACGTGAACATGAAATTATTAATCAAAATACTGAATATTAACGGAAACATTAAGTTCCTGATCGAAATATTTAAATTGACGGAAACATGAAGTTACTGATCAAAATATTAAATATTAACGGGAACATGAAATTACTGATCAAAAAATTTAACGGGAATATGAAGTTATTGATTAAAATATTGAATATTAACGGGAACATGAAGTTACTGATTAGAATATTAAATATTAACGGGAATATGAAATTACTGATTAAAATATTGAATATTAACGAAAACATGAAGTTACTGATCAAAATATTTTTGTATTAATTATGTATTCAATTGATTTTGTTTCAATAACCATGAAAATTACAACGTACCACCCCAGTACTCGTGCGAATGAACAGGTAACACATCAGTACCGTGTGAATGCACAGGAAACCATATCAAAATCAGTGTGAACGCAAGGGTTATTATATTTCTTTTAAATAAAAAGAATAAAAATAAAAATAATGTATGATTCCAAACACGTAAAAAATAAATTATTTTTAATTATTTATGCTACTAATATTTTTATTTTGAAATTATTTTTAACTTAAGATACAATAATTTTTAAGATAATACATAGAAAATTCAAATATATATTAGTGACGTAAAACAATTTTATTTTTATTTTAAAAATATGTCTTTCTTTTAAAATAATAAAGTTTTTTCATAAAATGATTTTGTTTTTTAATATTTTAAAAACAAATGCGTGTAACACATCAGTATCCGTGCAAATGCACGGATATTCCACTAACTGAGAGAGAAAAATATAACAAATCAGTATGAAGATTTCATTTTATAGTTTAGAAATTTTAAGACGGAACAAGACAAATTTCTCATTCCGCCCGAATCAAAAAAATAGAAATATGGTGATAACTTATAAACTATAGAATGAGATGAATTTTATATGACCCTATTCTACTCCAATTTATTCAATTTTAAATGATTCAAACAATAAAATCCTTGTTTATTCCATGTGAGACTTCTCCCTCTTTATCATATTCTATCTATAGAAACAAAATCTTATTTTTAATATTTTTAGGCATTCAAGCAATTAGATGTCGGTGAGTGTTTTTCAATCAATGACGAACCGTCCAATGATTATTATAATCACCATATAAGGCTGGACATCGATCAGTTTGAGTTGGGTTCAGGTTCAATATGTCAATTCATTTAAAATCATGGATTCATTTGCTAGGCCCAATTTCAACTGAACTTTTTAATCGATTTGATCGAATTCAATTTAATCGATGTAATATGTCATTTCAATCGATGTAACACCGACAATTTCCAACAATGGCAACTTGTACCTGGTTGTCTTGTACGTCGAATCAATTATAAGCACGGTAGGAATCGTATTGAACAATTTAATAGAATCAATATGAGTCCAATATATATCTCTTACTATAACTCCATCATCACATCTTCGGTGCCTACAAACGTAGTTGTTTTCATCTAAAAGCTTCAAGAGTTGTTGCATTTCGGTTCGATCCCCTCTAAGCTCCAATTTTGCTTAGTAGTGCTGATTGTAAATTTGCCTGATGTTTGAAATATTATAAGGTCTTTTGCGCTTCAACATGCCAAGTATGTTTTTTGGAGCGACCAAATTTAGTGTCTTGTCGGACACACATTCCTTCTCTTCCGCCAAGAAGCGACATGCACTTGGGTGACCGTCTAACTTTGCACTTAAATCATGATTATGTAAACCACTTATGACATTGAACTTCCAATTATTATTTGTCAACCGATATCCATGTAGCCTAAATAGACACTGGCATTTTCTTGAACCAGTATCGTCTCTTTTGAAATTCTTGATAGGTCGCCTATATATCTCACTTCTTTCACATGTCAATGTCACAAATGTAGGTCGTTTATCTGAACCATTATTGGACCTTCCTATCACAACACCAAAGCCTTGTTTGGTGGCCTCCGTACGAATCCACTGTATCATGACATCTCGAGATTCATATTCTTGTTCATTTATAAAATGCTTCCGCACATTGACCGTTTTGATAACAATAGGAGAACCAACAATAGGCGAAACACCTTGAGACACAATAGGAGAGACACCTTAGGAAAGAATAGACGAGACACCTTGAGACACAATAGGAGAAACACCTTGGGAAAGAATAGGCGAGATACCTTGAGACACAATAGCTTTGGGACAATTATCGGGATGCACCATACCTAATATGTAAAAACAAATTAAACAAAGAAATATCCTAGGAAAATAAGAAAATGAAGTTTTTTTTATAGTAAATACCTTGCGCATTAGATAAAATAGATAAGGTACAAACATGACACACAATGTGTTAGGAAATTTCTCATCCACATTTTAACAACAAAATCATTAACTAGTCCTACAAAGATTTGGACATCAGAAACATTTGAAAATTTAGAAAACAATAGAGCATTATAAATCCAATTAATTACTCCAAGAAACAAAAAAAAACTATTCCACATATCATAAGTGAGTTGAGGAACTACAATCTTTAAATCTATCTAGTTATGAATCATTTCTTTAGCTTTGTGATGCACTGTTCGATTATATGGTTTCTTGGAGTTGGTTAAACTTATCATGTGTGAAGGAGTCCTTTGTTGGGATGAAAAGAGAACCTTATTTGCAACAACCATTGTTGGATTTTTACTCATAAACACAGTTTCTGCATCCTCACCTCTTTTGGGCATTTCAACAAACACCGTGACTACAAACTTAAAAAACATTAAACTTAAGAACAACAAACAAATATTAAACAAACAAGAGAACATAATAACAATAACCATAACAGAAAAACAAACATAATATCTTAGTGATTTCGTATTTCCCAATGGTGGAGGTCGATTTCTTGTTCGTACAGATATGGAACCTTTGTTGGTGCAAATGGTTTCGGAGTTGAGAGCACATGAGCATGCTTGATCTGAGCAATGAGAACTTGGTAGTTGGTGGTGGAGAAAAGAGAACCCGTGATGGAGGTTGGTGATGGAATAATATGTGAGAATAAGAGATATGAGTGGTTCAAAGGAAAGGTAATGAGAGAAGAGAAACTCATAATGAGGGAGGAATATCCACTAGGGAGAAGACAACCTCCATGTTGGAGGAGAGGAGCTCCAATTGCCCCCGATTGCAGAGATGAAACCTCTAGGAAAGGGGGGAGACACTCAAACATATGGAGCAAAAACCTTATTTTACAGAGAAGAAAGAGCTTCTCTGTGTAACTCAATAAGAAAATAAAGTTGCTGGAAAAATATGTTACAAGAACCGGAAGTACATTTATGTTTAAGTTCATCTAAAAACCAGAAATATACTTCTGGTATTAACGTGACATTTTTCCATAAAATGAACAGATTAATGTAGATTGAAAATAGGAAGCTTTACCTTAAATTTAACTTCCTTTAGCTCCTTTTGATATAATGCACCACCAGAATGTTGATTTTGAGTGAAAAATGGTATTGAGAATGTGAGGGTTTTTTGGAGAGTATTTTGGTCACCTTTTGAAATGACCATGATCAATACCCCATGGACGTTGTTGTTTTAAGCTTTTGGATTCCTAGTCTAAACCAAAAATGTATATCCGATTTATAGGTGGCAATTTTTTTGGTTTTTCCCGCACAAATTTCTCGGATGAGTATCTCTCATTTTCCACCGATGTTACATTTATGGTATATTTCTTACATTAAATAAGGGAGTCACGAAATTTTTCCTGGGTTGATAAGCGAAGGGCGCGCCCTGGAAATTCATTTCTGAGGGCATTTTTGGTTTTGAATAAGGTATTGTTCCCCTATATAGGGTGCCATAAGAAATTCTCATAAAAAAGGCAAAATGAAATTCCCACGAAGATTATGATTCATTACCTAACTCAAAAATATTTTGGAACCCTAAAGTAGAGCATTTTAAATAAAATGTAAAGCTTGAGTTTCAATTCTCTACTAGTTAAAGAGAAATCAAACATTGTAAAATAAATAACAGTATTCAAAATGAAACTAACATATAAAACAAGATTATAAACAAGATCATTCATTGATAATACATTGATTCATAACAGTATTCGTAACGAAACTAACATATCAAACAACATCAGACATCAAACTAACAACATCAAACATCAAACCCCGTGTAAAGGTGATATAAATGCTAATAGTAAGATAAAAAACCGAGAGAGAAGGATAAATAGAAATATGAAGAACTTACATGATTGGTGGTTTGTGGTGGCATCGTGGTGCGCCGCGATGATGTAAAAATGAAGCACACGTGACAGTGGCGGTAGAGGAAGGAAGACAATGTTTGTAATGAAGCCCTAGACTGAAATCAAAATTGAAATTGAAATGTCTTGGATTAAGAAGGGTTTGTGTCTGAGTAGAGGCCTTTTTTCATTTGGGCCAAGTGAATTAAACCAGGGAATGCCCAGTCCACTTATGTTAAGACCTCATGCCAGTAGGATTTGGATTTCGATGGGTTCAAATAAACCATCAGAAACTGATCGGTCCAACTCATGTGAATCCAGTTGCCTTCAACCAGTTAACCTAAATACCTGGGCCACCTGAACTCTGCCTTAGCAGGCCACACATATAGGTATGATTAGGCCAGTTGCTATTATTTTTTCCAGCCCTATCACCATGTAGACCTAATAATAATCTTCCACATACAATAATAATGTGAAAACCCACTTCTGTCCCCCACTCCCATTCAGGACAAAATTCATCTTCCTCTCATTCTTCTTTCCCCCCTGCAATTAACCACTCCTTCCATTTTCTCTTCTTCTTAAGTAACATCAAATACCAACCCCTTTCTTCTTCAATCTCAATTCACTCACCAATCAAAAACTATGTTTTCACTTTATCATTGCAATTTCTCGTTTAAGAAACATTTTCGCACGCATGTTCAAGCTTCTGATTATCTGATTCATTTACAATCATTTTTCAACGATCGCTGTTCTTTCAAATCACAAATTCCAAAATTGTGTATTCTACCTGTTTTTTCACGTTTTTTTGCATATTTAACTTTTCATAACTTTAATTTATTCATGACAATTCATAGTATATTTTTGTTAAGGCTTTGTAACATTAGATAACCAGCTTAATTAATTAAGCTCTTATCACATAGGTGTTTATCATATAAGTGATTATACTTAAGTGATTTTCATATTATGTTGTTTCAATAGAAATCCTGAAGAGCGTGTAGAAATAATCTAACACTTTAGCACCTTATGGACATGTCATAAGAAAGTTTTAAATAAAGGTCGTGGTTGCATTGTGGTTGAGTTAATACTTTCGTTAATTCGGTCAGTATAACTGTTGCGACACTAATTGCAATTGTCGCGGTTTAAATTAACCATAATTTATTATCATAAAAACGGGGAAAACGGAATTGGTATTTGGCACCTTCCAATATCGTTTTTCCGCGGTTGTTTTCACAAGCAATTTCTTAAAACCTAGCTCACGAGTGTTTATATCAATAAATAAGTTTAAATAAGTTAATCAGATTTTGTGGTTTTGGAATAGTTATGATATGATATCACAATTTTTGGTTTCATGTATGGTGTGTTTGGATTGGCGGTGAAAATAATTAATTTTTGCAGAATTGAGTTTTAACTTAATTGAGTTTAGCATAATTAATTTATGTTTGGATACATTTATATAAAAGTGAATTGAAAATTAAGTTTCAGTGTAAAAATCATCCAGAATCAATTTTGGAGGTTGAAGCTGCAAATTCTAGCTTCAACTAGAATCAATTCTAGAGGCAGAATCAATTCTACTTTTGATAAAACAAACATCTCAAGATCACCTAGAATCAATTCTACACCTCTAGAATTGGTTGTTATTGAAGGATAATTTAGTATTTAGTATTTTTTTTCTATGCTGCCCTAGTTTTCTGTGTATAACTAGACTAGTAGTAGTTGTCTTTTAAATAATCTTTACACTTTTGTATCTATCATTTAAGAGTAATAAATATATTCTCTCATTCTTTCTGTCTTCATCATCTTGTGCACTAACAATTGGTATCAGAGCCTGGTTCGAATCCACGGGAAAACACGAGAAACAGTGAGGCTTTGTGTGATTGACTTTGGTTCTTGAATTCGTATTTGAATCTTGAAAAAAATCGAAACAAAATCATATTTTTTGATTATGCGGAATTGGGAAACACTGTGTTTAATGAGATCTGAGAGTTTTGTACAAGGATGAAGATGATGGAAACGGTAATCTAAGCACCAAACTTCTAGTTTTTGATGGCAAGAACTGGAATAGATGGATGATTCAGATGTGCATGTTATTTGGTGCTCAAGATGTTCTTGAGCTTGTTATCGAAGGTTATGTTCTAGTTGCAGCAGATGCTACGGAAGAATACAGAACCACACAAAGAGACAAAATAAAGAAAGATCATAAGGCATTGTTCTACATTCATCAGTGTGTGTGTTGTACCCCAAAATTTGCCCTCTCATTTTTACTCAAAGCATGCTCAAGGTTGACAAAGAATTGACCAGACTTCTCCTCCTAAACAATGAACCTCTAATTAGGGTTTCACTTCTCATCAAGATGTGTGAGCTCCAAAGGTCTCAAATGTTTTCCATTTTCCAAATATGCCTTCAAGTTTGTCCATGCCAAGTTTCATACCTTGCATAATAAGTTTTCTTAGACAATTGCTCAAATGCTTGAGAGTCAACTGTACTATGTCAAAAGTCAACTGTGGCCCAAATACAATCAAACACCATGAGTTTTGGTCAACATCAACATTTTGAAGTGATATCCATCATTTGATCAAATGTTGATCATGATTCCTCAATAAATGCTCCTAATTCATCAAAAGTCAAGAATTGCTAAATTAGGGTTTCAATAGGAAAAGTCAACCAAACTTTGACCAGACATAACTTTCACATACTTCGTCCATTTTCCCCAACCAAATCTCATATTGAAAAGAATATCATCCTGTGATCGGTGGATCTGGAACTGACTGTTTAACGTTGGTTCGCGAAATGTCGCGGAAGCAAGAGTCGCCACCGTCTTTTATGTTCTCCAACATGGAAAGGACAAAAGCATAGCAAAATTCCTTATTGAGAATGTTTCTCGGTTCGGGAGGTAGATTTATAGAAAGGGAAGGTGTTAGCACCCTTTCTATCCATGGTTATCCATGGGCTCTTAGGTACTTGCTCTTATGTTTTCAAAACGTTTGTTTGCTTTTCAAAAGTGCGTGGGTTTGAAAAAGTTTCATTGAAAACTTCAATTCGACTCTTGTATCAGTCCTCAAGAGTGTTGTGAAGCGTTTGTTTTGAAATCTTTTAGAAAGTGTTAGTGTGAAAAAGGTTTTTTGTTTGTTTTTGAATAGAGCAAGTATCTACGAGTCATCTACCTACCCTAAGGAATTAGGCTGTGTAAATGTCCTTAAGGTAGTGCCATCCCACCATTGAGAGATAGGTAGCACCACCGTTGGAGGTGTTCGGGTCAATTCGTTTGTAGGGACAGTGTGGTCACCAGAGCAACAGTAGGACACCTTAGAAGCTACCCTTATGCCATTGATCCTTTATTTTCCGAGGCAACCGTTTCGAGGCAACTAGATCATGTCATGGACATAAGGACTTACTAAAACGTCCTATACTCGACGACCACGTTTCGAGGGCAAGGCAACAGTGAGGCGTACCCTAAGAGTGGTGTGTGAATTTGTGTGTTATTTTCAGTTATGTTTTATCTTGTACATGCATCACGGTGATCTACGCTTGTTTTTAATTTAGGCCATACATTCTTTCATGCAATTATAATTTAAAAGTGCGGAAATTTAAATGCGGAAAGTAAAATCCTACGCTATTACAAGGCACGGGTCTATACATCGCCAAATTACAAAGACCTGTTTTTGATAAAGATGCGGAAAGTAAAGACGGAAAGATAAACCTAATTACTATTACATCTGAGAAACAGTTACATAATGATCGAAAGAAATAATGCGTGAAAAGAATTAAAATTAGGACGTCCGAGGGTTTTGACCCTTTGCATGAAATTAAATTAAATTAAAGTCCAATTAATTATTTAATTAAAGAAAAGAAAGTTTTTTAGGTTTTTGGTATTTATGAAAATAAGGAAAGATTAAAAATTAAAAGAAAACCTAATTCTAAGTTATTTTTAATTATTTAGAAAATATTAAAGTTTAACCTAGTTTACACTAATTAATTATTTTACATATTTATTTACAAAAGTAGTAATTAATAATAATAATAATAATGATGAGAAAATTATTTATAAAAAAAAAGGATGAGAATATTAAAAAAAACCTAATTTCTACATATTTTAATTTATTAAGAAAAAGGTTAAAATTGAAACCTAAATTAACTAAGTTAATTATTAAAATTATTTACAAAAAATAATGGTGAAATTAATGTTAATAACAATAAACATTTTTTTGATTTTTCTGTATTTATTATTGTGAAAATTATTTTATGGTAAAAAGAAATAATTAAAACATTAAAAAAAAGAATTAGAAAAGAAAATCAAATAAAAATTAAAAATGTGCAAACCATGGGGGTATTCAGACCCAAAGGGAGGTATGATTTGAGAAATTTGGTCCGTTGAATCAAGGCCCTGTTTGACTTTCTGGCATCACATGCGTGTTCATTGACTCCTGAGTACCGTGGTCTGCATTCTTTGGCCATTGGATTGGGTTTCATGGCCATTTGTGTTCTGGCTGTTGGCCATTTGTGTTCTAGCCTCAACGTTCCTTAATCTTCTCAGAATGTCTGTCTCGTCATGCATAAGTTGTTCTACTTTGGCCATTTGGCTTTTGGCTTTTGGCTTTTGGCCATTTGGCTTTTGGCCTCAACGTTCCTTAATGAACCTGCATGAGATCCTGTCTAAATCTGCAGTGTTGAATCTCATGAACACATTAAATAAAATCATAAAATGCAAATAAAGCCAATATATGAAGAAATTTAATGTTTAGGCACAATATGGCATGTATGAATGATTATACCCTTTTGATCATGGAGATCAAATCAATCTTACCCTTACTGGAAAATTAGTGACATGAATGCTTTTATGCCTTTTGGATCATTGAGATCAAGCCAACCTTACCCTTACTGAAGAAGTAGTGAGGTGTTGGTTTGTAACTGTGATGACTTGTTTGTAGTGAAAGAGAGATTTGTAATAAGGATTTCAAGGTTTTAGGGTTCTTGAAAGAATTTGATACTCTAACAGTATTGTGGCAAGGTTTTTTCTCTCTTTTTTCTCCTCTCTGGTTTGTGTGAAAAGAAGGTGATTATATAATGGAAATTAGGGTAAAGAAAATGGGCTTTGAATGTGCAATTGGGCCTCCAATGTTCACTTGAGTTCGTCACTTTCCAGGCTAAATCACAGGGACTTAAGTGAAATTTTTGAAGTTGAAATGTGAAAAAAAAATGTAGCCGACATCAAGAACTAACTCCTGTCCGAAAATCGGCTCAATCGGATAAACGGTGAATTAGTTATGAATTTTTGAAGTTTCAGCTCAGACAAACTTATTTTGGGCTCCAGTGTCGACTCTGACACGTTCTTCAATAAAAAACTGGTATTGATCGGTGCATAATTTGGTCTCGACTTTTGAAGCAAAGTTGTAGATCTATGAGTCAGTGACCTTGTGTAAAAATATGAGTCCAATCCGATACAAATTGACCGAGTTATGAATTTTCGAAGTTTCGGCCCAGATGAAATAATATTCAGCATTCAGGATTTTTGGCGTGTCACACACTCTGAGCAAAAAATGAAGGTCTTTTGAATACCGTTTGAACTCAATACCTTCTGTGAAAATGTAGCGAACTCAATTTTTGAAATTTTGGCGCCGGAACCAGCTCGATACGATGAAAATCGACCAAGTTATGATTTTCTGAACATGACGCAAATAAACTTCTATCACAAATTTTCTGTACGAAAATACTTGATAAATCCACATTTTTGAAGACCTTCTGATCGAAATTGGCTTCCAGCCGTGAGAGATGAAAAAGTAGATAATGTCAAGACGGAATTTTGGCCACCGGAACGGGTTCAAAACGAGCCACGATCTTCAAGTTATGAATTTTTTAGCGCGTAAAAACTGCACTTTCAGCACACTTTTTCACCATATTTCTTCGAGAAAACTCACACAGTCGGATACCTTCTTTAAAGAATTGACCCTTGAGCCGAACCTGAATTTGAGCATAAGTTAGGACATTAAGGAGCACTTGAGGTCATTTGGATGTAAGGACCTTGATGCAACACAAAACCCTAATTTTGACTTGACTGCCTTAGGAGGTGATTTGACTGTGCAACCTTTGAGAAATCTTGAGGAATATGGGAGGGCAAATTTTGGGGTACAACAGTTGCCACTGTTCAATCTTCTTAGACCTGAGGATGCATATTGGCTTGCGTGCCTTTCGTAATCCGAAGGTGGAAGATGATTGAACACTAAAGTGCCCAGAAATTTGCGCTCACATAGTGAAGTATCAGCAATGTGATGACGGGAATGGGCTTACAGATGCCATTTGGAGAGATGGTGGATAGGAGGATGGGCTTATAGATGCCATCTGAAGGCTGTTGGTATGTGGATGGGCTTATAGATGCCATCTAGGTGTCGATCGCGTAAGAGATTCCTTAGCGAGAACTTGCGTACCTGAGAAAGAAAGATAATTACCTGGCCTGTTACAGGAGTTGATCTTCAAACTCTTCATGTAGATGTGCCCTGACTGGATACAGGTATCGAATCCGGAAAATAGTCGTCAATAGATACACCCTGGCAGGATACAGGAATCAGATCTTCAAACTCATCAGACGTGCCCTAGCAAGATACAGGAATCGAGTCTGGAATTAGTCGTCAACAGATACACCCTGGCAAGATACAGGAATCAGATCTTCGAACTCTTCAGACGTGCCCTGGCAAGATACAGGAATCGAGTCTGGAATTCAGAAAGGTTTGTGAGTTGTCTCTACTGACAGGTTATTTCCATGGACGGGTGGTCTATAACGACGAATGTCTATAACGACGAGTGTCTATAACGACGAGTGTCTATAACGACGAGTGTCTATAACGACGAGTGTCTATAACGACGAGTGTCTATGACGACGAGTGTCTATAACGACGAGTGTCTATGACGACGGGTGTCTATGACGACGAGTGTCTATAACGACGAGTGTCTATAACGACGAGTGTCTATAACGACGAGTGTCTATGACGACGAGTGTCTATGACGACGAGTGTCTATAACGACGAGTGTCTATAACAACGAGTGTCTATAACGACGAGTGTCTATGACGACGAGTGTCTATGACGACGAGTGTCTATAACGACGAGTGTCTATAACAACGAGTATCTATGACGACGAGTGTCTATGACGACGAGTGTCTATGACGACGGGTGTCTATGACGACGGGTGTCTATAACGACGAGTGTCTATAACGACGAGTGTCTATAACGACAAATGTCTATGACGACGAGTGTCTATAACGACGAGTGTCTATAACGACGAGTGTCTATAACGACGAGTGTCAATAACGACGAGTGTCTATAACGACGAGTGTCTATAACGACGAGTGTCTATGACGACGAGTGTCTATGACGATGAGTGTCTATAACGACGGGTTGTATCAGAGAAATCTTTAGGCATTGATTTAACTGGATTTGTATTCTTTGACTGGGTTGGTCTCTTTTGACTGTATTCTTCTACATAGATGATCATTTAACTGTATCCTTCCTGAAAGGTAAAGGTCAGTCATATGCAATGCATGATATGAATCAAGCAATGATGTTCTCAACACATGAGATTGTCTGATATGATGCGTATATGCATGTATCATGATGTATAACAATGTGATGTTTATGAATGTATCTTTGTCTGGGAAAATAGATCCTTGACGGATGCCGGGAAGTCAAATCTTGGGCTGATGTTGAAGAGTGAGATTCTTCGTTTCCGTTGGGGATGATGATTGCAAGAATACCGGTAGGAGAAGATGACTCTGTTGGGGAATAAACTTGGCGAATAGATTACTCTACGGGGAGGTAACTCTGTGGGGAAAGAGAGGTACTTTGCTGAGGTGATGATGATAACTCCGCTGGGGATACCATTGTTGAGCTCTGTTGGAAGTTTTGATGAACTCCGCTGGGGAATAAGAAGAACTTTTCCGAGGACGATCTTTCCGTGGCTTTTAGCTGAGGATAACCCAGTTATAAGCTCTGGTGGAGAAATAACCTTTGAATAAAACCGGGGAGACGCATTCGCTCTGCAGGGAGTGAAGGTATCTTGGTCGCATTCTTCAGCTGAACTTACCTTGGCACTTCGGTGGACAGGGCAACCGGATCATTTAGACAACTCATTATTGCCCCAGTTTCTGTTGGAGAAGAAGGTACCTGTGAAGGTGTTTGATGACTGCCGTTTGACAAATCTTCTTCTGGTAGGCACGTGACGAGATACCGGGACATAGTCGTACGCTTTGATCCCTAATTTTTGCCTGGACCTCCCTTTCAGGTTTTCAGTCCACCGGGATATCCATTTTTGCCCAAGCCGCCTTTTCAGGTTTTCGACTTGCCGGGTGTACAGATTTTTTCATTTCATCCCTTATTTTTGCCTAGGTGTGTCAACCTAGCGGGTCTTTGATTATGCGTAGTATTTTTTTCGACTATGTCCATGCTCTCAGGATGTAGGGAGGTGCCCTTGTTGTTGTGTTGCCATGTGACCAGAAGATGTTTAAGCAGGCCAGATTCGTCGCTGAAATTCATGTCCAATGCCCCAAGTGACTCAGACGGAGAGTTGCCCCTGGCTGTTTGGCGTCTTGAGAGATTCTTTGAATCTTGACTGGATTGCCCCAGATGATGGACAATGATCACACCGTGCCCCTTGATTGGAAGTGTTCTTGTTCATTAGACTTTCGTCATGCGAATTTCTCTGTTGTTCAAACAACTAGTCATATGCAAGCAATGTTATATTAGAAATGCAAAGCTTATGTCTGTCTTGAAGTTTTTTGAAAATGCATTTTTTAGTAAAAACAAGTGAATTTTGTAAACTACGATGTCAACTCGTTATTTTACCGCAAGCCTTAAGGAGTCAGGATACCTTTTGTAACAGTATGCTTTCGAACTAACCCATGCTTCAGCTAGGACTTTTTAAGGGTTATAACGTGGCCTGGTTCACGGTTTAAGAAACAAAGGATAAAGGCTCAAATTATTTGTACCCACCCGTTCTTCGTGATGTTCTTCAAACCTAAGCTCAGTTGATCGTGCGTTAGACCTTGTTTGAGTCTTTGTCCTGATGTTCCAATGATGGTTCAGATATTGATGATTTATTCTAAATAGGCAGTCATTTTTTGTTTTTGTTGAGGGTTTGTATGACCTCTTTCTTTTTGATTTCGCTATCCCTAAATTTTGCCTGAACTATTTCTTTTGTGATTATAGTCAGCGGGATGCCCCAGTTTTGTAAGTCTCCTTCATAGGTTTTGACTTATTGGGTTTTTATTTTTGAGATATAATGACTGCCTATCCTTATGATTATTCGGAATCATCACTGTCTTCTTTTTTTTTGTAAGGACCTCTTTGGTGCCATTTGTTATGCACTTGGATCAACTGAGAGAACTACCCTGCCCCAGGTTATGATAAAGGGTTTTAATTTTCGAAAAGAAAAACTCCTACTTCTTTGGCTCAGAGGGGTTGACGAGGGATTATCTTCCTTATAACTCCAGTGTTTAGGGATTGAAACAATGCCTGTACCTCATCAGCGGGGTCTGTTCAAAAGCATACTGTAAGGATCGTGGTATCGTTTTCGTCATCCTCCCTCAAGAGGCTTAGAATTTCTTAATCAAGAGTTGATCATCAAAATATATGAAATCAGTTTGAATATAGCGAATGCGAATATATTGCTTCAAAACAGACATATGCGATGCATTAATGAAATAACAACGTTTAACATGAATAAATGTTTGAACAGTCAAAAGAAAGTTACAACTTGAAAATTCTAATAAACAAAAGTCTTCTCATCTCAGGGCTTGTTACTTCAAATGGTGAGCCTTGGAGGGATGGTAGAAAAACTCAGCCTGACCATCTTGTGTGAACTCCAATGCTCCTTCATCAATCAGGTCCTGGATCTTGTTCCTCAGAGCCCAACACTCATTTGTATCATGTCCTGGACTGGCAGAGTGGTAGGCGCAGCGGGCGTTGGGGTTATACCTTGAAGGTGTCCTGTTGGGATTCTTAGGAGGGTCCCTTAGAGTTACCAAATTCAACCTCAACAGTTGTTGTAAAGCTTGAGGCAGCGACACGTTGAGCTTGGTGAATTGCCTTTTGGGCTTGTCTGGCTGGCTCTGATCAACCTGTTGTTCTTGGCGAGGTCGTTGTTGGACCTGTGAGGTAGTAGCAGCTTGGAGAGGTCTATTTATTGAACCAAGCCTTTGACTTCTTGGGGGCTGATTACCAGTTTGGTCCCCAACCCTGACTACTCGCTTCATACTGTCTTGCAGAAGCTGGTGAGGTTGATGCTGAATTTGTGACCCTGAAGCCAGTTGAGGAGCTTTACCCTTGTCTTCTTGTCTCAAAGGTGGTTGAATGATGGCTTGATCTTCAACCTTAGATGTTTGCCCCGGTTGGTTACCCCGAAGCGGTTGGTTGACGAGAACCCTGAGCTCTTCTTGTCTTTGAGCTAAGTCTTGAATGAGAGCCGTTTGCCCCAGCATTTGGGTTCTCATTGTATCCACCTCAGCTTGTAGACGTTTCAGCCGTTCGTCCTTATCATCCTCAGAACTGTTCCTGACCAAAGTCCCCATGAAGAGTGTCCTCAATTCTTCCTGCCCCTTGGATAGATTCAGGAGGATCTCCCTGAACTGAGTCTCTTGAGCATGAAGACCCTGGTTATCTTGTTGGGAAGCCATTGCTGAAATAAACAGCGAAAAAGGGTAAGTGACCTGCAACAAGGGTACCTGTAATGCAATGATGTGTATGATATATGCATGCAATGTTTTCAAGGATCTCGCGGGGTAGACAAGAAAAATTGTTAGAACTTGAATCTGGTGGCTTGATTGAAGGAACTTCATGTTGTTGAGAGTCCTTCTTCAAGGGTCAAAGGCTCACCATATCCAGTGGGTCATAGCCCCTGACAACCTTGGCTAGAGGAAAATAAATCCTCTTTGCCCCTTGCTGGATAATTGGTTCATCATGACCTGCATCACAAGCCCTTGAGATCCTTGAAATGGGTTAGTCTTTATGCAGGATGCATGCAATGGTATGATGTTATGCTATGCATGAGGTGATGTAAGTAAACCCTGTTATGAGTCCCAATTAAGGACCGTAAACAAAACCTGCAAGAAACTCAAGCGTCAGATAACAAGCATGCAAATAGTTCAAGTTTTAAGGCACACAAGTCACACAAAAGAGCCCTTAGAGTTTAGGCCAACATGGGGTCTAGGTATTACCCTCTTTCAGTTTGTTGGTTAAGACCTGTCCTATCAGAAGTAACCGGGTTCTAGAGGATCCTAATATCACTGACTACCCTCAATCGGTCATAACTCCAGCATCACAATCTTTTCTTGCAGCCAGAACCATCGCGAGAGTTTAGCCTCAATGGGTGTAGCATACTGCTACCGTTCTATTGGCCAAGTTGGGTCATTTAAGGTTCTAAGGTCGGTTGGTGCTTAACGACTCCTCAGAAGACCCATATTCTCCTCGTTGTGACACAAGGGATATCGGTACAGACCAAGGCGCCACACCAACGTAGCCACTGCTTCACCCATGTCGGTCTACGCCGGACAGGTCCCTCACATCTTATGCTACCTAACAGGGTATCCCCAGATCCGGGTTAGGATCTATGTAACTCCGAAACAGCCCACAATAATAAAACAAACAAGCACAACAATTGAAAACACAAGTGATCTTAGTCCTAAGGTACACCTCACTTTATAAAAATTCCCCAGCAGAGTCGCCAGTTCTGTGATCGGTGGATCTGGAACTGACTGTTTAACGCTGGTTCGCGAAATGTCGCGGAAGCAAGAGTCGCCACCGTCTTTTATGTTCTCCAACATGGAAAGGACAAAAGCATAGCAAAATTCCTTATTGAGAATGTTTCTCGGTTCGGGAGGTAGATTTATAGAAAGGGAAGGTGTTAGCACCCTTTCTATCCATGGTTATCCATGGGCTCTTAGGTACTTGCTCTTATGTTTTCAAAACGTTTGTTTGCTTTTCAAAAGTGCGTGGGTTTGAAAAAGTTTCATTGAAAACTTCAATTCGACTCTTGTATCAGTCCTCAAGAGTGTTGTGAAGCGTTTGTTTTGAAATCTTTTAGAAAGTGTCAGTGTGAAAAAGGTTTTTTGTTTGTTTTTGAATAGAGCAAGTATCTACGAGTCATCTACCTACCCTAAGGAATTAGGCTGTGTAAATGTCCTTAAGGTAGTGCCATCCCACCATTGAGAGATAGGTAGCACCACCGTTGGAGGTGTTCGGGTCAATTCGTTTGTAGGGACATGTCATTGAGAGATAGGTAGCACCACCATTGATCCTTTATTTTCCGAGGCAATAGTTTCGGGGCAACTGGATCATGTCATGGACATAAGGACTTACTAAAACGTCCTATACTCAACGATCACGTTTCAAGGGCAAGGCAACAGTGAGGCGTACCCTAAGAGTGGTGTGTGAATTTGTGTGTTATTTTCAGTTATGTTTTATCTTGTACATGCATCACGGTGATCTACGCTTGTTTTTAATTTAGGCCATACATTCTTTCATACAATTATAATTTAAAAGTGCGGAAATTTAAATGCGGAAAGTAAAATCCTACGCTATTACAAGGCGCGAGTCTATACATCGCCAAATTACAAAGACCCGTTTTTGATAAAGATGCGGAAAGTAAAGACGGAAAGATAAACCTAATTACTATTACATCTGAGAAACAGTTACATAATGATCGAAAGAAATAATGCGTGAAAAGAATTAAAATTAGGACGTCCGAGGATTTTGACCCTTTGCATGAAATTAAATTAAATTAAAGTCCAATTAATTATTTAATTAAAGAAAAGAAAGTTTTTTAGGTTTTTGGTATTTATGAAAATAAGGAAAGATTAAAAATTAAAAGAAACCCTAATTCTAAGTTATTTTTAATTATTTAGAAAATATTAAAGTTTAACCTAGTTTACACTAATTAATTATTTTACATATTTATTTACAAAAGTAGTAATTAATAATAATAATAATAATAATGAGAAAATTATTTATAAAAAAAAGGATGAGAATATTAAAAAAAACTAATTTCTACATATTTTAATTTATTAAGAAAAATGTTTAAATTGAAACCTAAATTAACTAAGTTAATTATTAAAATTATTTACAAAAAATAATGGTGAAATTAATGTTAATAACAATAAACATTTTTTTGATTTTTCTGTATTTATTATTGTGAAAATTATTTTATGGTAAAAAGAAATAATTAAAACATTAAAAAAAAGAATTAGAAAAGAAAATCAAATAAAAATTAAAAATGTGCAAACCATGGGGGTATTCAGACCCAAAGGGAGGTATGATTTGAGAAATTTGGCCCATTGAATCAAGGCTCTGTTTGACTTTCTGGCATCACGTGCGTGTTCATTGACTCCTGAGTACCGTGGTCTGCATTCTTTGGCCATTGGATTGGGTTTCATGGCCATTTGTGTTCTGGCTGTTGGCCATTTGTGTTCTAGCCTCAACGTTCCTTAATCTTCTCAGAATGTCTGTCTCGTCATGCATAAGTTGTTCTACTTTGGCCATTTGGCTTTTGGCTTTTGGCTTTTGGCCATTTGGCTTTTGGCCTCAACGTTCCTTAATGAACCTGCATGAGATCCTGTCTAAATCTGCAGTGTTGAATCTCATGAACACATTAAATAAAATCATAAAATGCAAATAAAGCCAATATATGAAGAAATTTAATGTTTAGGCACAATATGGCATGTATGAATGATTATACCCTTTTGATCATGGAGATCAAATCAATCTTACCCTTACTGGAAAATTAGTGACATGAATGCTTTTATGCCTTTTGGATAATTGAGATCAAGCCAACCTTACCCTTACTGAAGAAGTAGTGAGGTGTTGGTTTGTAACTGTGATGACTTGTTTGTAGTGAGAGAGAGATTTGTAATAAGGATTTCAAGGTTTTAGGGTTCTTGAAAGAATTTGATATTCTAACAGTGTTGTGGCAAGGTTTTTTTTCTTTTTTCTCCTCTCTAGTTTGTGTGAAAAGAAGGTGATTATATAATGGAAATTAGGGTAAAGAAAATGGGCTTTGAATGTGCAATTGGGCCTCCAATGTTCACTTGAGTTCGTCACTTTCCAGGCTAAATAGCAGGGACTTAAGTGCAATATTTGAAGTTGAAATGTGAAAACAAAATGTAGCCGACATCAAGAACTAACTTCTGTCCGAAAATCGGCTCAATCGGATAAACGGTGAATTAGTTATGAATTTTTGAAGTTTCAGCTCAGACAAACTTATTTTGGGCTCCAGTGTCGACTCTGACACGTTCTTCAATAAAAAACTGGTATTGATCGGTGCATAATTTGGTCTCGACTTTTGAAGCAAAGTTGTAGATCTATGAGTCAGTGACCTTGTGTAAAAAAATGAGTCCAATCCGATAGAAATTGACCGAGTTATGAATTTTCGAAGTTTCGGCCCAGATGAAATAATATTCAGCATTCAGGATTTTCAGCGTGTCACACACTCTGAGCAAAAAATGAAGGTCTTTTGAATACCGTTTGAACTCAATACCTTCTGTGAAAATTTAGCCAACTCAATTTTTGAAATTTTGGCACCGGAACCAGCTCGATACGATGAAAATCGACCAAGTTATGATTTTCTGAACATGACGCAAATAAACTTGTCACAAATTTTCTGTACGAAAATACTTGATAAATCCACATTTTTGAAGACCTTCTGATCGAAATTGGCTTCCATCCGTGAGAGATGAAAACGTAGATAATGTCAAGACGGAATTTTGGCCACCGAAACGGGTTCAAAACGAGCCACGATCTTCAAGTTATGAATTTTTTAGCGCGTAAAAACTGCACTTTGAGCACACTTTTTCACCATATTTCTTCGAGAAAACTCACACAGTCGGATACCTTCTTTAAAGAATTGACCCTTGAGCCGAACCTGAATTTGAGCATAAGTTAGGACATTAAGGAGCACTTGAGATCATTTGGATGTAAGGACCTTGATGCAACACAAAACCCTAATTTTGACTTGACTGCCTTAGGAGGTGATTTGACTGTGCAACCTTTGAGAAATCTTGAGGAATATGGGAGGGCAAATTTTGGGGTACAACACATCCCATACAACTTCTCTTCATCCCTAAAGTACAAGAAATGCACCATTTGAAATATACAAGCTCATACATTACAGGTCATTTTTAGAAAGTCAACAAAAGGAACTTTTCGTTAAGACTATTTAAATCAATATAAATCTTCAAATGCAAAATTTATCAAAAGAGGGATTGAAGTAGACATCTTAGGATTTCCAAAAAGTCCAAGATCATTGTCATGAGATAAAAATTGAGCAAGTTATGGCTTGCCCAAGTTGGGAAATTTTGGGAATTTTCAAGAATGATGCTTTGAACAAATTAGAAATTTTAAGGCAAGGGTTTAATTTATTGGATTCCAAACATCTTCCTAAGATTATAGAGGACCCCTAAAACCATTTTTACATAGTCTTGATTTTATTTGCATTTTATATTAATTTTATTTAAATAAAAATCAAATAAATCAAAATTATTGCAAACTATATGGGCCATTATTGTTTAGGCTTGGTTTGATGCATGGAGAAGCCCTGTATTTCGTGTGCAATAAGGCTAGCATTGTCTAGGTGCATTCAAATTTGAAAATGGACAGGATTCCTTGATTTTGGCCAAGGTTACAAATCACCATTCATGGCCTTGAAATATCATGTTTAAGGCTGTTTAAACTTTGTTTTCTTGTCTCCTCACTCTCATCTATAAATACCAAGAAATTGGCAAACTTCAAACACGCACACACAGCCTGGAAAAACTCTGCAAATTTAAGAAAAAACATCAAAGTTGTCAAGTTCGAATTTCAGTTTCCATCCCTCCTCAATTCAAACAAAGGATCAAAACACACTCATAGAGGTCCTCTGAAGCATTTGCAACCATTACTAAGCTTTGAAACATTACCAAACACATCAACCAATTCGCACGGTTTTTATTTTCTTCCAATTTTATTTTGCTTGATTTATGTAACATAAATGTGTTTTGGTCATACATTACTGATTATTGGAGTGTTTGCAAGCTTTTTGCATAGTTGGATTGAAGTTTTGATGCAAGTATCACGATTTGCCATTTTAGGGTTTGAACTTTAGATTTGGGTTTTTTCATATCAGTCAAAATTAGGCTTAACCAGTGGTACCATCATGCTCAGGAGGATGAGACTAGTTGATCCATGGCCTCACATTTGATTTTTGTTGCGTATTATGAGTTTTATAAGTTGCAGGTGCTATAGTGACAGACCAAAATTGTCACTATAGGTCTCAATGTCTAAGACGATAGAGGGAGGAAGAAGATGATGCGTGGCATCCCCTCACTGGGCAATTCAAATCTGCGTGCGTTTCTTTTTAGTTTTAAAAATAATTAACTGAAGTTTTGCATTATATTATTTTTGTTTTATTTCGTATAACAAATGAATGGGTAACAAAGATGGCAAGGAAGCGCACATGTGAAGGAGAGGACCTGGGTTCGAATCCCAGGTCCAACATTTTGTTTTCTAATATTTTTCAATTACAGATCTAGTGTGCATTAACTATGCAAGTCCAGTATATGACTCAAACCATGACCATCAGATCATGATTGATCTAGATCTGAGCACCCCAATGCAAAGTTTACCATGCACCCTCAAGGCCTCATCTCATCAGATCCAAAAGCAAGTTTGGGCTTCAACTTTAGGCCAAACGTTTTTTTCAAACAACACCCCCCAATTTCTATCATCTTAGCCCATTTGCATCTTCTTTTTTTCGTTTGTCAATTTTTTTCTACTTTATTTATTTTTTCTAATTTATTTTCTTCATTTATTTAATTGATCAAATTCAATAATAAAATCACAAAAAAAAAATTAGGATTAGCTTTTTTTTAAAAATTAATTAAATTAGTTTCTTAAATTAATTAATTTATTAACTTTAACATTTTCTTTGTTAAAATTTAAAATAAATTATACTTAGGTTTGATTTTATATTTTTAAGTAGTTTTCATGTCATAATAAAAAAAACAATAAAAACTTAGATAATTTCTTAATTAAATTTATTTTTCTAAATAACTTTTAGGATAATTTATTTATTTTCTTAAATACAAAAAAATGTTAGGTTTTTGTTTAGAATTTAATTTAGATCAATAACTTTCTTTTTATTTTAGTTAATTAAATTTAGGTTTAACTTAACTTAGTATTTTCCTAAATAAACAAAAACAACCAAAAATGATTTTTTTTTACTTAGTATTTTCTTAGGTTTCTTTTAGACGTAATATTCATTTCGCGCGCATTATTCTTGTTCTCGCATTTTTTACAATAATGTAACTGTATACCAGTATGTAATAGATTAAGTAGGACTTTTTTTACCGCTTTCTTTATTTTTTTCCCTAAAGCATTGTACAATGTAAATCCCCCTCCCCAAAGCCATGTAATAGTATAGGATTTTACCTTCTGCATTTTATATTCTGCAATATATATTACTGCTAGTAACTAGGCGTGTATGGCAAGACTGAAATTAAAATGCTAGCAAACCCTAAATGTACAAGATAAATAACATGAATCAAACACAATTGCACATGCGCACCTCTAGGGTATCCCACTTCGGTTGCCTTCGGAAAACGGTCACAATTCTCAAAATGTGAGAAGTTTTAGTGACTATCCTCTAGTTTGAAAGATCACAAGTCCCTCGATGTTGCCTCGGTTAAAAGTGATCTTAGAACTTTAGGACAACTGCTAAAATTTCTTGCTAAGTTGCCTTCGTGACCGTAACGTCCCTTTGATTATCCCTCAAACATCCAACGACAAGGCTACCTACTCACTAATAGTAGGATAGCATTGTCTAAAGGATAGGAGAAAAAGAACGCCTTTTCGAGTACAAAGTAGATAATTGTTAGAAGTTTACTCAAAACATCTTTGCACTTACACAAAAAACTACTTTTCAAAAACATTTTCAAGACACTTTGTATACTTTCTCCACATTCTCAAGAAACATTACAAAGTCTGCCATACCAAGGCATTTTCAAAACAAACTTTCAAATACATAAAGCACAAAGGTATTTCAAAATGAGAAAACCTCTAAGAGCCCGTAGATAACTAAGGATGGAAAGGGTGCTAACACCTTCCCTTTCCATAATCTAGCCCCTTACCCAGAAAACTCTCAAAAAGGTATTTTTATGTTCTTTTCACCCTTTCCTTTGTTGGATAAAATAAAATTTGATGGCGACTCTTACTTACTGCAACATTTGCAAACACAAACACAAAACCAGTATTAAACAGTCGGTTCTGCCACCGTATTACAGAACTGGCGACTCTACTGTGGAAGCTATAAAAAAGTGGGGTTTACCTTAGAGTTAGTTCATGATTTAAATTTCTTTTTGTGCTTTCTATGCTTTATCCTTTGAGGGTTGTTTGGGTTGTTACTATAGAACCTACACTTGGATCTGGGGCATCTTTTTAGGTAAACAACAATAGATCGTAGAGACTGTACAACATAGACGATATGGTTGAAGTGATAGGTGTGTTAGTGTGACCCTTTGGTTAGTACCGATATCCCTTGTGTTGAATCAAGGAGAATACGGGGCCGCCACGTGGTGTCGTGAAGCACTAATGGACCTTAGAACCTTAGTTGAAAAAACTTGGCCATTAGAAAGTAGAGAGATAGCCGGACTCGGTGTAAAGCTGGGGATTGGTTAATACTCGATGCTACACTCATTAAGATCGGACTTTCGAGATGTTTCAGCCGCTAGAAAAGATTACTAAGCTGAAATAACGCTCGATAAAGAAAGATCAATAATATTGAGACTCCTTAGAACCCAGTTACTATTTCTAAGACAGGTTGAACCAACTAAACTTCAAGAGGGTACTTACCTATAAAAATCATGCAATCCTGAACCTAAGGTCTTGTGTGTTTTATTTGTGTGTGATTAATTTGCCTAAACATGACATTATGCATCATAACATCCGTTTTTCATTACACTAACCATTTCAAGGACCAAGGGAATTTATCTTTGTTCTGTTTTGTAGATCATGGCTTCCGCTTGTAGAAATACTATCCAGATCAGCTTCGTGAGAATACCTCTCCAACTTAAAGAGCTAGTATCAAGGGTTTCCGAGACTTCATCATTTACCAAGAACTATGGTCAACTTCTCATTCTGGTTACCTCGGGTTTTGATGAGAAGATGATGAGTGTACTCTTTCAATTCTTTGACCCTAAGCACCATTGCTTCACTTTTCAAGATTACCAATTGGTTCCCACCATGGAAGAGTTCTCTCAAATATTGGGTATACCTATTCTTGACCAGACGCCTTTCACAGGTTTAAAAGAAGCTCCCAAGCCAAAAGTCATTGCAACAGCTTTGCATCTGAAACGGTTCGACATTGTATCCAACTGGGAAACAAGAAGTGGCATTAAGGGTTTTCTAGCCAAGTTTTTTGTACGAGAAGGCTCACCAATTTTGGGATGATTTAGATTTCCAAGATTTTGAGGAGGTTTTGGCCCTTGTAATCTATGGTTTAATGTTGTTCCCTAATCCAGACTTTCTCATAGATGTGAATGCTATCAAGGTTTTCCTCTCTCATAACCCTGTGCCTACTCTACTCGGAGACATCTTGCATACCCTTCACACTCACACCATGAAGTGAAAAGAAATTCTTATGTGTTACGTGTCATTACTGTCAAGGTGGTTTATTTCTCACCTCCCTAAATCAGTATTGAAGAATGAATAAGGTTTGGGTTGGTCGCGAGGGATAATGTCACTTTCTCACTCGGATATCCTCTAGTATTCCCGATCTATGGGAGATATTTCTTTTATTGACTGCTGCGGGGAAATCCCTAATGTCCCACTACTTGGCATTAGGGGAGGCATAACATATAATCCTTCTATGGCTTTACGACAATTTGGTTATGCTCGAACGGATGGTACCCACGATATGCTTATCCAGGGCATTGTGTTTAACTACGAGGATGATTCTCAAGGGTATCGTCAGAGGTTTATACGAGCTTAGGGCATGGTAAACAGATTTGATACCAGGACTTTGGGGCCTAAGACTTCCATCCCTATGGAACCTTATCTCAAATGGGTACGAGCTCGCGCTCAGAACCTTATCATGCCGTATATAGCCATCTTACCAGTGGTTGTGGAGCCCATCTCTGAAGGGGATATTCCTTATACAGTTCTCCATCCTGACATGCCCACTGATCTTGAAGAGCTACAAAGATCCTAGATTCAGTTGAAGAAAGAACGGGATACCTTTAGAGATCATTTATATGTCAATGATAAGAAATTCCTGGAGCTTATGAAGCAACTTCACGAAGAAAAAAAATCTTAATGTCTATCTCGGCACGAAGAGGAAGCGCCCATGGGAAACCTGATGTCTTAGATTTTAGAATTTTTCAATTGTAAGCCTAAAAAGGCAATTGTATTTTAAATTCTACTAATAAAATCTTAGTTTTATTTTGGTTCATAAAGTTAAATTTCCAGGAGTCCTTGAAAGCATTGCATACATATATCATACATATCATTGCATAAACAGGTTTCAGGAAAAGTTTCTTATCTTCTTCGTTGTTTATTTCAGCAATGGCTCTTGAACAAACAGTCAAGGAACTTCAGGCACAAAATGCCCAATTCCAAGAAATGTTCCTGAATCTGGCCAAGGGACAAGAAGACTTAAAAGCTCTGGTTCTCAAGGACAAGAAGAAGAAAACGAGGCCAGTGGGTGTTATGAACTTGGGAAGAAGGTTCAAAGGACCGGTGAAGCATGTTTTAGAGCTTACAACTCCGTCAAGAGAGAGAGAGAGAGAGAGAGAGAGAGAGAGAGGAGAGAGAGAGAGAGAGAGAGAGAGAGAGAGAGAGAGAGAGAGAGAGAGAGAGAGAGAGAGAGAGAGAGAGAGAGAGAGAGAGAGAGAGAGAGAGAGAGACAATCAGGATGGAGAGCCAAGAGAAGAAGACCACAGTACAAGGGAATCTGAGGAAGATGAACCTGACTATTCTGAGGAGCAGTATCCTCCTGTTGATGACAAATACAAATAGCTGGAGGATCGGCTCAATGCCATGGAGATCCAAAGAGTGCTCGGGTTGGACTTTGAAGATCTAGGACTGGTCTCAGGAGTGGTCATCCCGCGGAAGTTCAAGGTCCCTACATTTTCTAAGTACGACAATGTCTCCTGCCCTAAGCTACATTTAAGGTCGTATGTCAAGAAAATTCAACCCCACACTATTGAGAGGGATTTGTGGGTACACTTCTTCCAGGAAAGTTTGGCAGGAACTCAGCTGGAATGGTTCTATCAAATAGAAAGAACCAATGTGCATATTTTGGAAGATTTGGCTGCTGCTTTCTATAAGCAATACCAATATAATGATGACCTCGCCTCGACTCGTACGCAATTGCAAAACATGTCTATGGGTTCCGGCGAGGGTTTTAAGGATTATGCCCAAAAATGGAGAGACCTTGCGGGAAGAGTATAGCCTCCGTTGTCTAATAGGGAGCTGGTGGACATGTTCTTGGGCACATTATTCGGGCCATTCTTTAACCACCTGATTGGAAGTTCTTCTGCTGGGTTTACTGAGCTGATATTTATAGGAGAAAGAGTGGAAGTTGGTATTAAAAGTGGTAAGATACAGAGGGATGCATCCTCTAGCGCTGCAAAGAAATCGTTCACAAGGAAGAAGGAGGTCAGTGCTTCTTATGGCCAAAGAAACCTTAACAAAACTGAGCATCGTCCGACAGTAGGGGCTGTTATGATTTCCAATTCTGCATCAAACCGACAACAGAAAAATCAGTCCATAACAGATAAGCCAAGGAGACAGTTTACCCGGATCAACATGACCTTATCTCAGGTTTTACCACACCTGCTGAAATCCAATTTGGTTACCTTGAAAGAAGCTCCCAAAAAATCCCCCAACACTACATCTCCTCACTACAATGCAAATGCTCGATGTGCTTACCATTCTGAAAGTCCAGGCCATGATACAAATGACGGTTGAGCTTTGAAGAATAAGGTGTAGGATTTGATTGAAGCAAAGGAGATTGAATTCGACGCTCATGAAACCCCTAATGTTATTATGGCCCCTATGCCCAAGCACGACTGTGGTGTCAATGCTATTAATGATGACATGTTTGTTGCTTCGGCGGATGAACTAGTTACTCCGCTCTTGACTATTTAGAAGAATCTCTTGTAGGTCGGTTTATTTCCGGGTTATGGCGAAGGCTGCCACTTGCGTTTGTCCTTACCTAATGGTTACCATTTGTTGGAGGAAGGTGTTCAGTGCCTGATGGATGATAAAGAAATCCTGTTTGAAAAGAATCCAGTTACAAGTGTTCCATGTGAAGATGTTTCTATCATTACCATTTCCGCCAATCCTCCAAAGGTCTCCTCCAAAAGACCTGTCAGGATTACATCTGTTCCGAAAGTTGCTCAATTGATAATTACTTTCCCTGGACCTATACCATATTCCTCGGATAAAGCTGTTCCCTGGAACTATGGGGCTGACGTCTATTACCATGGCGTCAAGCAAGATTTACTGGTTGTTAAGGATAAAGATGTTGACGACTCTGATCTTGACATTAGTAAAATCGTTGGGACCAGTAAGATAATAATAAGCAGAAGATTTTTCTCTCCCGATATCTCTCCTCCTAAAACTGTTGCTACTCCTATGATCATCCCTGCCGCTGCTCCTATTAATACTTCCAGTACTATTCCTGTGATTGTTCCTAATACTATTCCTGTCAATATTACCATTGCTACTCCTGTTGTTACCCTTGCTACAGAGTCGACCGAGACCCAGGGCAAAGAGATATTGGTTGAGCCTGTCCAGACGAAGGTGCACCCAGAAGCCACCCCTGAGGCTTCTAAGAAGGAAATGGAAGAAATCTTAAAAATAATCAAGAAGAGAGACTACAATATGGTTGAACAACTGGGGCAGACCCCTTCCAAGATCTCAATGCTGGCTCTATTATTGTGCTCTGAACCCCATGCCAAGGCTTTAGTGAAATTCCCCAAGACTGCTCACGTGCCACAAGAAACCTCCACTGATCAATTTGAAGACTGTGTGGCCAATTTGACTGCTGATAATGGGCTAGGTTTCTTTGATGTTCATCTGACTCCCAGAGGAAGGAAACATAATGATACCTTGCACGTCTCTATCAAGTGCAAGGGCACTACTTTGGCCCATCTTTTAGTGGATACATGTTCATCATTAAATGTTCTGCCCAAGAAGGCCCTTGACAGGTTAAATTATGAAGGTTTGACTCTGAAGCCTAGTAACATTGTGGTGAGAGCCTTCGACGGTCCTAAAAGAATGGTGCATGGGGAAGTGGACATCCCTATCAAAGTGGACACTCTGACTTTTAATTCCACTTTCTATGTGATTGACATCCGCCCATCTTACTCCTGTTTATTGGGACGACCCTGGATCCATGGGGATGGTGTTGTGACTTCCACCTTACATCAGATGCTGAAGTACCCATTCAATGGGAAAATTATCACAGTTCATGGAGAGAAGGAGTACATGGTGAGCCACCTGAACTCTTTCAGGTACGTTGAAATGGACGGCGAGTCCATTGAGACCCCCTGTCAGAACTTTGAGGAGGTTCCATAGGCCGCTGCTGCAACCAAAACCTCTGCCAATATTCCAAAGACTACTAGGCCTCCACTGAAGATAACCTCTCTGAAATATGCCAGAGCAGTTGTTGAAGAAGGTGGGTGTACAATTTGGGGCAAACTCCCAGATATTCCTTACAAATCTGAAAAATTTGGTTTGGGTTTTACATCAGAAGCTCAAAGGGATGTTCGTTGCGCTCCTGCCGGAGGATCACCCTTACGCATCAGCAATCATGGGGTTAATTCTTTGGAAGACAGTGGCAGTGACTGTGACATGGACCAGTGGATCTTCCCAACTGTCAGCGGAGGACTCACCAACTGGAAGGCTAAAGACTTCTTGCCGATTACTTTTATTCAGGAGTAATTGTCCTTTTTTTTGTTTTTGGATATGTAATAAATGAATAATACAAACTCTAAAACCTTATGTCTTACCCGAGGCACAATGGTTATTTTGTGAGGGTTATCATGTTTCATTATCATATGTCATTAAAAAAAGCATTGGACATTTTTACATATAAATTTTGCGCTCTTTGCCTTTCTTTTCTGCTTTTTACTTTATTAAAACAACTATGCTCTTATACACACTCACATATCAAACTGCAGATCTACATTCACTCTGGATCCCATTGATAACAGTTTTGCTATTACTCATATGGTTTTGAAAATCTGATCAACAAAGCCGAGGACGAAGGTGAGGAATATTGTAAGGTACCCGGAGAGCTTGCCAGACTATTACAACAGGAAGAAAGGGAAATACATCCTCATGAGGAGCCAGTTGAGACAGTGAACTTGGGCACTGAAGAGAACAGAAAAGAAGTCAAGATAGGTGCTAACTTAGAGCCCAGTGTCAAACAACGGTTAATACAGATGCTACATGACTATGTTGAGATTTTTTCCTAGTCATACGAAAACATGCTGGGACTTGATACCGATATTATGGTTCACCGCCTACCTACAAAAGAGGACTTCCCTCCGCTGAAACAGAAGGTTCGTCGTATGAGGCCGAATATGTCAGAAAAGATCAAGGATGAAATCATGAAATAGTTCAATGCCGGATTCTTAGCTGTCACATCCTATCCTCAATGGGTCGCTAATGTTGTTCCAGTACCTAAGATGGATGATAAGGTACGTATGTGTGTGGATTACAGAGACCGGAATAGGGCAAGCCCTAAGGATGACTTTCCGCTTCCCCACATTGATGTTCTGGTTGACAACACCGTACAACATAAAGTATTATCCTTAATGGATGGTTTCTCCGGGTATAATCAGATCAAGATGTAACCTGAGGACATGGAGAAGACAACCTTCGTCACACAGTGGGCACTTTCTGTTACAAGGTTATTCCATTTGGATTGAAGAACACTGGGGCGACCTATCTGTAGGTGTTTAGGTATTGGCTTGAATTTTTGGTAAATCCCAAGTGTATGTGTGAATGTCATGACTGATGTCATAACATTCTAGTTCAGTTTGTACTGACTCATTAGGTACCTTTGCAGAAAAATATTGTAATTCAAATACTGATGTTTATAAGTGTGTATCTGAGCATTTTGCAAAATGATCACATTTTGCTAAATCAGTAGACAGGTTTTCTCAGATGTCATAACAGATGTTATGACATCCTGTTCTGAACTAACAGGATTGCAGGATTGGATAAGTCTGAGTTTTTTCAGGAAATAACTCAGTCCTTCCTGAACAGAATCCTGCGTTTTCTGAGGGGTAACCTAAATCAACCCTAACCTGGTTAATAAAGTCCTGTGACCTGGTCTTTAGGTCAAACGGAATTATCCCTAGGTTTTTGGAAACCCTAACTGAAGTTGCAGCTGCTATATATTCAACAGAGCTGCTGTTTTTCAAGGATCTCTCTTGATTGATCAGAAGATCATTTGTAATCTGTATAGATTTGATTATTGTACTCCAAGCAATTATCATTGTGATAAGTGCCTTGGAATAGGTTTCTAATTGTAAGGGTTGTGCAGCACTCAAAGCTTTGAAGCAAGAGTGTTTGAATGTTCCTTGACTAAAGCTGTGAAGCAGAGTCAAGTTAGATGTGTGCATCACTCAAAGCTGTGAAGCACGAGTGATTGTGTTGCTTGATTAAAAAGCTGTGAAGCTTAATCAAGTATTTGTTTTTGAAGAGTATCTTCATCAATTCTTAAGTCAAATTGGTTTATGTATCACTGCTGTGACTGAGGGGGAGTGAGTAGGAACTCAGGTTTAAGTTGTACTTAGATTGGAATTGCATTGGGTAGGTCTTAAGTGAAGGAGATAAACTGGTTGGTTTATTCCTGAATTAAAATCTCTTATAGTGGATTTCCTCCCTGGCTTGGTAGCCCCCAGAGTAGGTGTTGTTGCACACTGAACTGGGTAAACAATTGACTGTGTTCTTTATTGCTTTTGTATTTACTGTCATATAGTAAGTCAGATACGGTGTCATAACATTGAACATGACATTGAGTATCTGCAGCCAGAATTTCAATTGGTATCAGAGCAGGCACCCTGCCTGTATTACTGGGTGAGATCTAGGGATATCACTTTCTGGCACTATGGACAAAGAAGGAGTTTTTGGAAATAGACCACCCATTCTGGACGGAACCAATTATGACTACTGGAAACCTCGTATGATTGCCTTCCTAAAATCTCTGGACAAAAAGGCTTGGAGAGCTGCTGACAAAGGATGGATTCATCCCACCATAACTGAGAAAGATGGGACAATCAGTCTGAAGCCTGAGGAAGATTGGAGTAAAGAAGAAGATGAGTTAGCTCTGGGAAATTCAAAAGCTCTAAATGCCTTGTTCAATGGAATTGATAGAAACATTTTCAGACTAGTACATCAATATGAACTGGCCAAGGAAGTTTGGGACACTCTCAGAACTACTCATGAGGGCACTTCCAAAGTAAAAATGTCAAGGCTTCAGATGTTGACCACTAAGTTTGAGAATCTAAAAATGATGGAAGATGAAACCATTCATGAGTTTCACATGAACATCTTGGAGATTGCCAACACCTCAGGAGCACTGGGAGAAAAAATGTCAGAAGAAAAACTGGTGAGGAAGATTCTCAGATCCTTGCCTAAAAGATTTGCAATGAAGGTAACTGCCATAGAGGAAGCCCAGGACATTAGCAAGTTGAAAGCGGATGAACTTATTGGGTCTCTTCAGACTTTTGAGATGGGAATCACTGATAATGGTGTCAAAAAGAACAATAGCATAGCTCTTATGTCCAACACTGATGTTGAAGAAAACATTTCAGAAGCTGTAGCCATGCTTGGAAGACAGTTCAACAAACTCATCAAAAGAATAGATCCAAATTCAAGGTCTAATGTTCATAACATTCCCTCTGACATTGACAGTTCCAGCAGAAGACCAAGGTCAGAAGATAAGGGAAACCAAGGCAGAGGTATTCAATGCCATGGATGTGAAGGATATGGACATATTCGAGCTGAATGTCCTACCTTTCTTAAGAAGCAAAAGAAAGGAATGACTGTTACTTGGTCTGACTATGATTCAGAAAGTAATTCTGAAGAAGAATCTGCCAAACTAGTTACTGCCCTAACTAGTGTTTGTACTTCTGAAAGTGACACTAGTGATGAAGAAGTGACATTTGAAGAACTGGCTGATACCTACAAGAAATTGTGTATCAGAAGTGCTGAAGTCTGTGTGCAGAATGAGAAACAATCAAAACTCATTATAAAGCTGGAGGCTGAAAAAAGGGCAAATCTTGAAACTATAAGTCATCTAGAAGAAGAAGTTCAATTGCTGAACTCACAACTGAATCAAATGACCAAATCTGTCAAGATGTTGACCAATGGAACAGACAAATTGGAAGAGATCCTTCAGGTTGGACAAAATGTGGGAAATAAATCTGGACTAGGATTTATGGAAGCAAAGAAATCTGGTACTGGTAAGCAAATGTCAAAACGGATGTCTCAACACAACTCTCAACATCAGGAACAGAGACATATGAAGAAAAAGTACCAAAGATGGAAATGTCATCATTGTGGGAGATATGGTCACATAAAGCCCTTCTGCTTCAGACTACATGGATATCCTAATCAGAACTCAGGTGTCAAACCTAAGTCTAAAAAGGTACCTCATGCTCCTAAATGGAAGAAAAAGGCTACTGCACTGATAGCTCACACTTCCTTGAGGGTCTCTGCAAAGGAAGATTGGTACTTTGACAGTGGATGTTCCAGACACATGACTGGATTCAAAAATCTCCTCAATAATGTTATGCCTCACACCACCAGTTTTGTGACTTTTGGAGATGGTGCTAAAGGTGAAGTCAAAGGAGTTGGTAATTTGGACTGCCCTGGAGTTCCAAGTCTGAATAAAGTACTACTGGTAAAAGGGTTGACTGCTAATCTCATTAGTATCAGTCAATTATGTGATCTAGGATTCAAGGTCAACTTCTCTAGATCTGAATGTCTAGTAATTAATGAAAAACTAGAAGTTGTAATGATAGGAATCAAATCCAAAGATAACTGTTACGTGTGGCAGCCTGAGAACACTGATATCTCCACTATGTGTCAAATCATCAAAGAAGAAAAAGAGATGAAACTGTGGCAGCATAAGCTTGGTCTCCTTCATCTAAGAAGAATAAAAAAAGCTATTTCTATGGAAGCTGTCAGAAGAACTCCAAAACTACAGGTTGATGATATCTGTGATGTGGCAAATAAACTTGAAGAAGAATGTGTTATCAGAACCTTAAGTCATCTTGACAAGGATGTTGGAAATAACAAGTCTCATAAATTCTGTTCTCAAAACATCTGGTCAAAACAGATGCTCCCTGAGTACAATGTTACACAAGATGTTGTGACATTGTGTTGTGACAATCTGAAAATATTCAACATTTCCTTGAACCCTATTGACTTTGAAGAGAAGAAGTCATTTAAACTGGAACATAGTTTCCCTAAGCTTCAGCTGACTGATTCTTCTACCAAGGCTCTTGTTGGAAATAAACTTGAAAATTTGAGGGGCAGGTTGGGTATTCACCACCATGAGAAATTATAGCAATTAATTTTGCTTAAAACAAGGGTTGAAGGGATTAATTTTATTAAGTCTATATTTAGTGGGTTAATCATATTCTTTCACAATTCCTTCAAAATCTTTAAGAAGTTGAAGAGACTCCCTTTTACCCCCTACCTCTCTCATCCTTGCACCCTGTTTCCTCCTCCCAATCAAAGATTTTTCTCAAACTGCTACCATTACTCAAAGTCAATCAAAATGTCTCAGACATCGTCTTCAACCATGGCGACTTCGTCTTCCTCATCATCGTCATCATCTGACCAAGATTCTAGGGCAATCACTACATGCATAGAATCTGAAGTTCTTGAGGTCACTCCTCTCAGGGAGATGGCAACTGACCCAGCCAGAGTCAAAAAGCTCAGAACCAGACATGCAGGAAGAGCTCAAGCTACAGCCTCTGAAAGTCCACATGTGGAAGTTTCTGAAAATGTAGATGTCACTGAGAATGTTGTGACACCAAAAGACAACATTCAGAACCCCTCTAAAAAGGCTGCTGATCCACCTATCATTGATATGGATGAAGATTACTCAGATAATGAACTGATTACTAATGTGAACCCTAGCATAGCTAGGAGATTGATGAAAAGAAAGAGTAGTCAGAATGATAAACCTGATGCTAAGAAATCCAAGGCTGAAGGCATGGCTGAGAAAAGTATTCAGACAAAAGGGAAGAAGGCCCAGGTGCATACTGCTAGACAACCAATCTCTAAGAAGAGTAAAGAACCTGAAACTTCTGATTCTGATGAGGAATCAGAATTTGAGATTGATATTGAAGGAACTCCCATCAGAAGGAAGCTCCCCTCCAGCAAGATTTCTAGAGTACCTGAAGTGCCAACAGACAACATCTCTTTTCATCATCCTGACAATGCAAACAGATGGAAGTATGTTTGCTTAAAGAGAATAGCATTAGAGAGAGAACTCAACAATGATGCCTTGGAGTGCAAAGACATCATGGACCTGATCAAGAATGCTGGACTAATGAAGACAGTGATAAAGTTTAACAAATGCTATGAAAATCTGGTCAAGGAGTTTGTAGTGAACTTGTCTAATGATTGTGCTGATGGAAGGTCAGCTGACTTTGAAAGTGTGTTTGTTAGAGGAAGAAGGGTCAAGTTCTCTCCATCAGAAATCAACAAGTTTCTTGGAAGAACAAATGAGGACTGTCCTGATCTAGAGGTAACTGACAATGAAGTTTGTCTAACCATCACAGCCAGGCAAGTAAAGTGCTGGCCTTTGAAAGGGAAGCTGAAGGCTAGTAAACTCAGCATGAAATTTGCCATCTTGCATAAAATAGGTGCAGCCAACTGGGTGCCTACAAATCACAAATCAACTATCTCCACAGGATTGGGGAGATTTATCTATGCTGTGGGAACCAAGACTGCTTTTGACTATGGGAGGTACATCTTTGAACAAACTTTAAAGCATGCTGGCAGTTATGCTGTCAAAGGACCAATTGCCTTTCCCTCCCTTCTTTGTGGAATCATCCTTGCACAATACCCTGATATCCTTGTGGCAAGAGATACAGTCTGCAAAAGAACTCCTGCCCTTGGCCTGCACTACAAACTGTTTCAGGGATCTCATGCTCCAGACATTGTCATAACATCAGCTGAGACATCGTCTGTAAAGACCCAGTCCAAGACATCAGATGTCATAGCTGTTTTAAAAGAAACTTGTAAAGAGCTGGATACTAGAAAAAGGACCCTAAAAATTCTAATTGCCAGGCTAGAAAAGGAGGAAGCTGAAGAAAACAGAAGGGAAGAAGGTGAAGGACATCTCAACATTGAAGAAACTAGCTCTTCAGAGTCTGATGACAGTGCTTGAAGGTTGATTGCTGTTTGGTGGTGTTGCTGGTTGGTTGCTGATATCTGGTGGAGTTTGGAAGTGTATTCAGTTGTTTTCTGCTGTTGCTCTTATTATTTTGCTTTGGATAACTGTATAATTTTATGAACATGTATCTTTGGCCCATTTGTGGCTAAAGAGGGGGAGAATATTTTGGTACTTACTTAATTAGTACTTGACATTCTATTTTTCTGCTGTCACTTATTTCTGCTGCTATCTATCTCTGATTGTTTAGGGTCTTTAGCCAAAAATCTGCCAAAGGGGGAGTTTGTAGGTGTTTAGGTATTGGCTTGAATTTTTGGTAAATCCCAAGTGTATGTGTGAATGTCATGACTGATGTCATAACATTCTAGTTCAGTTTGTACTGACTCATTAGGTACCTTTGCAGAAAAATATTGTAATTCAAATACTGATGTTTATAAGTGTGTATCTGAGCATTTTGCAAAATGATCACATTTTGCTAAATCAGTAGATAAGTTTTCTCAGATGTCATAACAGATGTTATGACATCCTGTTCTGAACTAACAGGATTGCAGGATTGGATAAGTCTGAGTTTTTTCAGGAAATAACTCAGTCCTTCCTGAACAGAATCCTGCGTTTTCTGAGGGGTAACCTAACTCAACCCTAACCTGGTTAATAAAGTCCTGTGACCTGGTCTTTAGGTCAAACGGAATTATCCCTAGGTTTTTGGAAACCCTAACTGAAGTTGCAGCTGCTATATATTCAACAGAGCTGCTGTTTTTCAAGGATCTCTCTTGATTGATCAGAAGATCATTTGTGATCTGTATAGATTTGATTATTGTACTCCAAGCAATTATCATTGTGATAAGTGCCTTGGAATAGGTTTCTAATTGTAAGGGTTGTGTAGCACTCAAAGCTTTGAAGCAAGAGTGTTTGAATGTTCCTTGACTAAAGCTGTGAAGCAGAGTCAAGTTAGATGTGTGCATCACTCAAAGCTGTGAAGCACGAGTGATTGTGTTGCTTGATTAAAAAGCTGTGAAGCTTAATCAAGTGTTTGTTTTTGAAGAGTATCTTCATCAATTCTTAAGTCAAATTGGTTTATGTATCACTGCTGTGATTGAGGGGGAGTGAGTAGGAACTCAGGTTTAAGTTGTACTTAGATTGGAATTGCATTGGGTAGGTCTTAAGTGAAGGAGATAAACTGGTTGGTTTATTCCTGAATTAAAATCTCTTATAGTGGATTTCCTCCCTGGCTTGGTAGCCCCCAGAGTAGGTGTTGTTGCACACTGAACTGGGTAAACAATTGACTGTGTTCTTTATTGCTTTTGTATTTACTGTCATATAGTAAGTCAGATACGGTGTCATAACATTGAACGTGACATTGAGTATCTGCAGCCAGAATTTCACTATCAATGGGCCATGGTAGCTTTATTCCATGATATGATTCACCATGATATAGAGGTCTACATCGATGACATGATAGCCAGGTCTTAGAATGAAGAGGAGCACCTTGATCACCTACAGAAGCTATTTGACAGGTTGAAGAAGTACAAACTGAGGCTAAACCCGAATAAGTGCACTTTTGGTGTAAGATCTGGTAAGCTCTTAGGTTTTACAGTCAGTGGAAAAGGCATTGAAGTGGATCCTGCAAAAGTCAAAGCTATACAAGAAATTCCAACTCCTCGCACTAGGAAGGAAGTTAGAGGATTCTTGGGACGCCTAAACTACATAGCCAGAGTCATTTCACATCTGACCGCTACTTGTGAGCTAATCTTAAAATTACTGAAGAAAGATCAAGCAGTGAAGTGGAATGCTTATTACCAGTATGCCTTTGACAAAATCAAGGAATATCTCCAAGAGCCTCCAATTCTGATGCCACCAGTTGAAGGAAGACCTCTGATCATGTACTTAACGGTATTAGAGAACTCAATAGGGTGTGTATTGGGGCAGCATGACAAGTCTGGTCGAAAAGAGCATGCAATATACTACCTTAGCAAAAAGTTTACCGATTGTGAAACAAGATACTCACTGCTCGAGAAAACTTGCTGCGCTTTGGCATGGGCTGCTCACCGACTGAGATAGTATATGTTAACCCACACTACTTTATTGATGTCTAAGAAGGGTCCTATCAAGTACATCTTTGAGAAGCCCGCTCTCTCCAAAAGAATAGCAAGATGGCAAATGATCCTGACCGAATACGACATCCAATACACAACCCATAAGGCAATTAAGGGAAGTGTACTAGCTGATCATTTGACTCATTAGGTTGTGGATGACTATCAATCCATGAATTTTGAGTTCCCGGACGAGAATATCATGTTAGTAACTGATTATGAAGAAGCTGGACCGGATGAAGGACCTGAAAAAGGATCCCGATGGACTATGGAAATTAAAAAAAGCGCGCATTTGTTTGAATTCTCCAACCATATGCTTCCAGCACATCATCTTCTTCGCTGGCCTGTAAGAAAAAACAAACAAATAGCGGGGGTTTTTAACCCCCACAAACTGCAAAATGCAAAAATAACGATTAGATGTATGCGTTATATAAATAGGGCGCGAGGGTTGCAATGTCTTCGTCTCATTCAGACGGTTTCAACCATGTGGGTTTTGAGGTCTAATTTTACTGTATGTTGAAAGCCCTAATCTGAGAGCTCTGAAACCCTAGATTTCATTAATGGTGTTTTGCAAATCTGGGCGCCATAATGCAATTCAATCACACTAATAGCTTCGTATGAGTCCTATAAACACAACACAATCAATAAAAGATGTTAAAAATGCATGAATCGATGATTATGATTTTGAAAAAAAGTGGTAAACCGTATGACTGTGTAGAACGATTCTTTGAGTGTTAGAGCTTGTTTGTGATTGCAATAGGTTCCTCAGTGTCCCAGCAACGTATTTGAATATTTAAATCTCCTTGAAAGGGCCTGGAAAGGGGAATTCAGTTTCAAGCTTTCTTGGAATTTTTTCAATTTGATAAGGGTTCTTTGCAGCAGTTTTGCACGTCCAAGGCTTTAGGGTTTGCTTCAGTACATATAGTGGAATGAAACTAGGGTGAAAACTAGGTCAAAGATCCATGGAATAATGTTTTGCATCTTTGATTTCCAACAAAATAATTTTCAATCTTTTTGATTGAAAAACCTTGCCAATTTTGGAGTTTTTGACATCTTTGATTGGCACACGAATTGCCAGCTTGCCCTGATCTTATTTGCTTCACAAAAGATTTGAAAAACATATCTTTTGAATTTTCCTACAATTAAATCAATTAAATGAATTAATAATCAATTAAAATCCAAATAATTAATAAAAATAAGAAAATAATTCAATTTAATCTTAATGGGTCGTGCATAGGCCTTGGGAAAAGTTTCAAGAAAGAATTTGAGGCCCATTAGCAAAAATGAAGTGTTTTAGGCAAAGTTGACTTTTGCAAATTCCCAAAATTTTCCCAACTTCTCCAATGCATATCTTGCTCAATTTTGATCATATGAACATGTTCTTGGACATTTTGGAAAGGTCTTGAAGTCCTATAACCAATTCCTTTGGTCCCATGTCATTTTGATTTACCAATCTCAAGTTATGGTCTTTGACTTAAAGTGCCTTTTTGTTGACTTTTGAAAATGACCTATAATGTAGAAATTGATAACTTTTTGTGAGAGCATTTCTTGGACTTGGAATGTGAAGATGAGTTGTAGGAAATGTCACCCACTTCAAAATGAGAATTGGATGGGATTTTTATGATGAACCATGAAAAAGTTATGCATTGGTCAAGTTACAGTTGACTTTTCAGCTGTCCAAAAATGGAAACTTTTGCATCTTGATGATTTTTGAGCCATTCTTGTGGAATCATGATCAAGACTTGATCAAATGATGATTGTGGCTTCAAAATAAGATGTTGACCAAATTTTTTGACTTTTGACTTCCAAATGACCATTTTACCCCTACAGTTGATTGTGAAGCAAATGAGGCTTTTGACTGTGCAACTTGATGCTGTGAGCCTTGAAACTTGCCATGTAGATGCTTGAGGATATGTGTAGGCCTATGGGACTTGATTGGACCACTGAAGACCTCAACTTCCTTGCAAGAACCAAAACCCTAATTTTGACTGTGTTAGGAGGCAATTTAACTGTGCAACCCTTGAGGAATCTTGAAGCATTTAAAGGTTGATTTTGACAAATCTTGAAGAATATGGGAGGGAAAATTTTGGGGTACAACAGTTGCCCCTGTTCAATCTTCTTAGACCTGAGGATGTAGATTGGCTTGCGTGCCTTTCGTGATCCGAAGGTGGAAGATGATTGAACACTAAAGTGCCCAAAAATTTGCACTCACATAGTGGAGTATCAACAATGTGATGTCGGGAATAGGCTTACAGATGCCATTTAGAAAGATGGTGGATAGGGGGATGGGCTTATGGATTCCATCTGGAGATGTGACAGAACCTTGGAAATGTAATGGATAATTGTGGAGATGGGCTTACAAAGGCCATCGGGGTGTCGATCGCGTAAGAGATTCGTTAGCGAGAACTTGTGTACCTGAGAAAGAAAGATAATTTCCTGGCCTGTTACAGGTGTTGATCTTCAAACTCTTCATGCAGATATGCCCTGGCTAGATACAGGTATCGAATCTACAATTAACCGCTCACAGATATGCCCTGGCTAGATACAGGTATCGAATCTGGAACTTCAAAAGGTTGCTTACAGACGTGCCCTGGCTGGATACAGGTATCGAATCTACAAACAATCACAGATATGCCATGGATGGATATAGGAATCGAATCTCTAAACTCTTCATGCAGACATGCCCTGGCTAGATACAGGTGTCGAATCTACAACCAGTCACTCACATATATGCCCTGGCTAGATACAGGAATCGAATCTGGAATTGGTCGTCTACAGATATGCCCTGGCTGGATACAGGAATCGAATCTCTAAACTCTTCATGCAAACATGCCCTGGCCGGATACAGGAATCGAATCTACAATCAGTTACTCACAGATATGCCCTGGCTAGATACAGGAATCGAATCTGGAATTAGTCGTCTACAGATATGCCCTGGCTGGATACAGGTATCGAATCTCTAAACTCTTCATGCAGATATGCCCTGGCTAGATACAGGCGTCGAATCTACAATCAGTTACTCACAGATATGCCCTGGCTAGATACAGGAATCGAATCTGGAATTAGTCGTCTACAGATATGCCCTGGCTGGATACAGGTATCGAATCTCTAAACTCTTCATGCAGATATGCCCTGGCTAGATACAGGCGTCGAATCTACAATCAAATACTCACAGATATGCCCTGGCTAGATAAAGGTATCGAATCTGGAATTAATCGCTCTTAGATATGCCCTGGCTAGATATAGCTATCGAATCCAGAATTGCGACAGTTAATAGTAATCATCTTTGGATTGACCTTTTTCCTGAAAAGGCAAAACATCAGTCGTATGCAATGTCATGATGCATGAACTGCATGATTTTAAGATGTTCTCAAAATAAATGAGATTTGTGTTGTATGATGCGTATGCATGCTATAATGTATGAAGATGTGATGTTTATGAACGTATTTTCGTCTAGGAAAATAAATCCTTGACGAATGCCGGGAAGTTGAATCCTGGGCTTGATGTTGAAGAGTGGAGTTCTTCGTTTCCGCTGGGGATGATGAGTGCAAGAATAAACCGTTAGGAGAAGATGACTCTGTTGGGGAATAAACTTGTTGGAGAGATTACTCTGCGGGGAATTACTCTGTGGGAAGAGATACTTCGCTGAGATTTTGATGATAACTCCGCTGGGGATTCCAATGATAAGTTATGTTGGAAGATTTGATGAACTCCGCTGGGGATAGGAAGAACTTCTCCGAGGACGATCTTTCCGTGGTAATTAGCTGAGGATAACCCAGTTATAAGCTCTGGTGGGGAATAACCTTTGAATAGAGCCGGGGAGAGCGTTCGTACTCTGCAGGGGATAAGCTTCCAGAATCTACTGGGGATAAACTTCCAGAATCTACTGGGGATAATGATTCAACTCTCCTGGGGAGACCTTTGGATTGTACTGGGGAAGTGGCTCCACTGGGGTGTCTGTATTCCGCCGGGGAACAATCTTATATTAAGACTGTCGGGGATGCTTGCTTAGGAACATCTGTATACTCCGTTGGGGAATATTGAGATTTGCTGGGGGTACCCAACTTCCTTAAGGTTGACAGTAGACTAACTCTGCTTGGGGGGAGAGTATTGCTGACTTGCTAGGGATATTGTGCCTTTTCAGGGCTGATGGGAGACCAACTTTGCTCGGAGAGAGTGTTGCTGAATCTGTCTTACTCAACGGGGAGTGAAGGTATCCTGGTCATGTTCTTCAGCTGAACCTACCTTAGTACCTTGGTGGACAGAGAAACTAGATCGCTTAGACAACTCATTATTGCCCCTGTTTCTAATGTCACCTGTAATTAATCCTTTGTTTCGCATGCAAATATTTATGAGTTAGCAATTAATGTCAAATGCATATATCAAAAATGAACATTGGACGTTCTTCGCAAGACAAAACAGAAAAAGGAAAAATAATTGGCAATTTGTATGGAAAAGTGAATTTGTATTGATTTTTGGAATTTGCCTGTAAATAGGCGTTTTTGTACAAGAGGCTGACGTCCTAGTAAGAGAACGCCGCCGAACAACAGAGTTTATACAATTTTGTGAAAAGAAAAACAAAACAGCTATGTGAAAAGAATAATCCCACTGGGTTCCAACTCTGCTATCGCCTTTATGTCTTCGAGTGTCTCATCACTTTGCTGCTCAGTTGAAGATGAAGTTGATTGATCGATGTCGTCTGAACCTGATAGTTGATACCGGATTCCGGATGCAAGGTGATTCAATGAGACATAGTATTACGCTTTATCCCTAACTTTTGCCTGGACCGCCCTTTCGGGTTTTCAGTCCACCGGGATACCCATTTTTTCCCAAGCCTCCTTTTCAGGTTTTCGACTTGCCGGGTGTATAGATTTTTTCATTTCATCCCTTATTTTTGCCCGAACCCTTTTGGTTCGCCGGGAAGACCTTATTTTTGCCTAGGTGTGTCAACCTAGCGGGTCTTTAATCACGCGTAGTATCTTTTTACTATGTCTGCATTGGCGGGGTGAGGAAGGTCGTCACCATCCATGGTAGTTAGAATCATAGCTCCTCCTGAGAAGATATGTTTAACCACAAATGGCCCTTCGTACGTAGGGGTCCATTTGCCCCTAGGATCACTTTGAGGAAGAATGATGTGCTTGATTACTAGGTCTCCGACTTGATACTCTTGTGGTCTGACTTTCTTGTTAAATGCCTTGATCATCCATTTTTGGTACGTCTGACCATGACAAATAGCAGTGAGTCTCTTTTCATCAATCAAGTTTAATTGATCAAGTCAGGTCTGGATCCAGTTATCTTCGCTCAAACCTGCATCCTTCATTATCCGGAGAGAGGGTATCTGGACTTCAATGAGCAAGACTGCCTCCATGCCATAGACCAAGGAAAAGGGTGTTGCCCCTGTTGACGTCCGTGCTGAGGTACGGTACCCATGAAGAGAAAATGGTAGCATCTCGTGCCAATCTTTGTAGGTCACTGTCATCTTCTGCACAATCTTTTTAATATTCTTATTAGCTGCTTCTACAGCCCCATTCATCTTCGGCCGGTAAGGAGAAGAGTTGTGGTGCTGTATCTTGAATTGCTCGCAGAGCTCAGTGATCATTTTGTTGTTAAGATTGGTACCATTATCCGTAATGATCCTTTCCGGGACACCGTATCGACAGATTAGATTATGCCGAATGAATCGTGCCACGACGTTCTTGGTTACCGTAGCGTAGGAAGCTGCTTCAATCCACTTTGTGAAGTAATCAATTGCTACCAGGATGAAGCGATGCCCGTTGGATGCCGTAGGTCTGATCTCGCCGATCATATCAATGCCCCACATTGCAAAAGGCCAAGGTGCTGTCAAGATATTCAGAGGAACTGGAGGAATGTGCACCTTATCAGCATAGATCTGGCATTTATGACACGTCCGAGAATGTTGGTAACAGTCAGCTTCCATTGTGGACCAGAAATATCCTGCCCGAAGGATTTTCTTTGCCATGGTATGTCCACTGGAATGAGTCCCGAAGGTACCTTCATGCAGCTCTGTCATGATCTCTTCTGCTTCATTCTTATCCACACAACGCAGTAAGGTCGAATCATGGTTTCGCTTGTATAGAATGCCATTGCTGAGGAAGAACTTTGCCGCGAACCTTCTCAGAAACTTCTTGTCATTAACAGATGCACCCTCGGGGTATTCTTGAGCTTCCAAGTACCTCTTCACTTCATGATACCAAGGTTTTTCAGTTACCTCTTCAGCCTCAAGATCACAACAATATGCAGGTTCACCCAACTTCCAGATAATGATCCGGGGAGCCTCGTTGTCCCATTTGACTTTGAACATAGAAGCCATCGTAGCTAGTGCGTCCGCCAACTGATTCTCCTCTCTTAGGAAGTGTTCAAAAGTTATCTCTGTCAAACGGGGGATCAACGTCAACATACACTCTTTGTAGGGAATAAGATTTGGATGTTTCGTATCCCACTCGCCTTTGATCTGATTGATCACGAGAGCGGAATCTCCGAAAACACTCAGAAACTTGATCCTTAAGTCAATTGCATCTTGAAGACCCATGATGCATGCCTCATACTCCGCCATGTTGTTGGTGTAGTTGAAACATAGACGGGAAGTAAGTGGAGTATGAGTGCCTTTGGGGGATATGATCACAACGCCGATGCCATTACCCAAAGCGTTTGAGGCTCCGTCAAAGTGCATAGACCATCGGGATCCTTCCTCAGGTCCTTCATCCGGTCCAGGTACTTTGCAATCAGTCACTACCATGATGTTCTCGTCTGGAAATTAAAAGTTCATGGACTGGTAGTCATCCACTGCTTGGTGTGCCAAATGGTTTGCCAATACACTTCCCTTGATTGCTTTCTGAGTCGTGTATTGGATGTCGTATTCTGTCAAGATCATCTTCCATCTTGCTATTCTTCCGGACAAGGCAGGCTTTTCGAATATGTACTTGATTGGATCCATTTTTGAAATCAAGAGAGTAGTGTGAGTCAACATATACTGCCTCAGCCGGCGAGCAGCCCATACCAAAGCGCAGCAAGTTTTCTCGAGCAGTGAGTATCGGGTCTCACAGTCAGTAAACTTTTTGCTAAGGTAATAAATGGCGTGCTCTTTTCGGCCATACTCGTCATGCTGCCCCAGCACACACCCCATTGAGCTGTCAAGTACTGTCAAATATAATATTAGAGGCCTCCCTTCAACCGGTGGCATAAAAATGGGTGGTTCTTGGAGATACTCTTTGATTCTGTCGAAAGCGGCCTGACATTCATCGTTCCAACGTACCACTTGATCTTTCTTCAGCAGCTTGAAGATTGGTTCACAGGTAGCAGTTAGATGTGAGATGAATCGGGCAATGTAGTTCAGCCGTCCTAGAAAGCCTCTGACTTCTTTCTCTGTCTTGGGAACTGGCATCTCTTGTATGGCTTTCACTTTGGCAGGGTCCACTTGAATACCTTTGTCGCTCACGACGAAACCTAGTAGTTTTCCAGATCTCATCCCAAAGGTGCACTTGTTTGGGTTCAACCTTAGTTTGTACAACTTCAGACGGTCAAACAGCTTCTGTAGATGGTCAAGGTGTTCCTCCTCAGTTTGGGACCTTGCAATCATATCATCGACGTATACTTAAATTTCATGATGGATCATGTCATGAAATAAAGCAACCATGGCACGTTGGTAGGTTGCCCCAACATTTTTCAACCCAAAAGGCATGACCTTGTAGCAAAAGGTGCCCCACTGAGTAACAAAAGTGGTCTTCTCCATGTCTTCAGGAGCCATCTTGATTTGATTATAACCAGAGAAACCGTCCATGAAGGAGAACACCTTGTGCTGAGCAGTATTGTTAACCAGAACGTCGATGTGAGGTAGAGGGAAGTCATCCTTAGGGCTGGCCCTATTCAAATCCCTGTAGTCAACACACATTCGGACCTTACCATCCTTCTTCGGCACTGGAACCACGTTGGCAACCCACTGAGGGTAAGAAGTCACTGCTAGAAACCCGGCATCAAATTGTTTCATAACCCCAGCCTTGATTTTCTCGGACATCTCTGGACGCATACGGCGGACCTTCTGTTTAACTGGAGGGCAGTCTTCCTTGGTAGGCAGGTGATGAACCATAATGTCGGTGTCCAACCCAGGCATGTCTTCGTAAGACCAGGCAGAGATTTCCACATAATCATGCAGCATCTAAATCAACCGTTGTTTCACACTGAGCTCTAGATTGGCACCAATCTTGACTTCTTTTTTGTCTGTCTCAGTACCCAGATTTACCGTTTCCACTGGCTCTTCATGTGGCTGAATGGCCCTCTCTTCCTGGAGTAACAGTCTTGCAAGCTCACCAGGAACTTCGCAATCATCTTCACCTTCGTCTTCGGCTAAGTTGATCAGATTTCTGAAGTCATAACTGGCAGTAGCAGAGTCGTTACCAGTGAGATCCAGAGTGGATTGGAACCTGTATAAGTGAGTGTGTGTAAATATAGCTGTTTTGCAATATATAAAGAAAGAAAGGGAGCACAAGATTTGAAATGCGAAAAATGTCCAATGCTTTTATTCATGATATATGAAAATGACAAATAATAAGCCCTCACAAATGAAGCCACGGTGCCCCGGGCAAGACACCGAGCCATAAAGTTTCAAATTATTGTTCGTTACAAATTTAAAACAAAGGAGTTCATTACTGAGTGACAAAAGTAATAGGTATGTAGTCTTTGGCAGTCCAGTTGCTTAGTCCACCGTTGGTCGTTGGGTAGATCCAGCTGTCGAATTCAGATTCCTCCACATCATCTTCAATAGCATTCACTCCCGGGTTGGTGATGAGTACAAGAGGTCTTCCAATCTCTGCCTTGCGAACAGCCCTCTGAGCTTCTGCAGTGAAACCCAAACCAAACTTGTCAGTCTTCGGAGTAAAATCAGGAAGTCGGCCCCAGTTTGCACACTCACCCTTCTCAATCACAGCCTGAGCATCCTTTAAGGAAGCCATCTTCAAAGGAGAGTCTTCTTCAGTCACAGTCTCTGTTGATGCCAATGTCTGAGGCACCTCTTCAAAGTGTTGAAAGGGGGTCTCGATGAACTCCCCATCCATCTCTATGTACCGGAACGAGTTGAGGTGGCTGACCATATATTCTTCCTCCCTCTGCACTGTAACAATCTTCCTTCTGACCGGGTATTTCAGCTTTTGATGTAGAGTTGAGGTCACCGCTCCAGCCTTGTGGATCCATGGACGACCCAGCAAACAAGAATAGGACGGTCGGATGTCCATAACATAGAAAGTAGAATCAAAAACTTGAGAACCAACCCTGATTGGAATGTCAACTTCCCCATGTACCATCCTTTTCGACCCGTCAAAGGCCCGGACAACAATGTTACTAGGCTTCAGCTCCAAACCCTCACAATCCAGCCTGTCTAGAGCTTTCTTGGGCAATACATTCAACGAAGAACCGGTGTCTACCAACACATGAGCAAGAGTAGTGCCCCTGCATTCAATGGAGACATGCAGGGCATCATTATGGTTCTTTCCCTTGGCAGTCAGATCGGCGTCAGAGAAACCCAACCCGTTATCAACAGTCAAGTTAGCCACACAATCGGTAAATTGATCAGCATACGTTTCTTGTGGCACATGGGCCGTCTTCAGGAAGGAAATCAGGGCCTTGGCATGGGCCTCTGAACACAACAACAGTGATAGCATAGAAATCTTTGATGGGGTGTGCCCCAGCTGCTCGACTACATTGAAATCACTTTTCTTGATAATCTTGAGAATCTCTTCCATCTCTTGCTTGGAAGCTTCAACATTGGTCTTCGGTGCCTCCGTCTGGGCAGGCACATCAGTGGCAATCCCTTTGCCCCGAGCGTCAGATGACTCGGCAGCAGGGGTAGAAATAGGAACTTGGTCAGGAAGAGAAGCAGACACACTGGCAGGTGTGATGATAAGAGGTCTCTGAATAGTTGGTGGCGCAATATCTGGTGAGAACAACCTACCACTACGAGTAACCTTGGCAGGCCCGGTGATGTTACTGACGCCGGTACTAGTATCAAACTCTTGTTTTACTCCGAGCACATAAACATCTGCCCCATAGTGCCACGGGACAGCTTTGTCAGATATATAGGGGAGGGGCCCCAGAACAGTGATGATGATAGGTGCGATCTTCTGAGTGGACATGATTTGGACATGCTTCTTTGAGGGAGCCTTAGGAGAGTTGTTGAAAATAGTAACAATAGAAACTTCTTCAGTGGGGACAGCAGGAATAGCAATCTTCTCGAACAAGATCTCTTTATTATCCATCAGGCTTTGGATACCTGACTTCAACAAGGGACAACCAGCAGGTGAAACAGAACATAGAAGGCAACCTTTACTACATCCCAGAAATAAACCGGCTAGCAACAGGTTCCTTTTGACGGTCAATAACGGAGTAACAATCTCTTCCATGGAGGCTACATACCGGTCTTCTTCTACAAAACTCACTCCATGCTGGGGCATGGGAGCAGTCACAACATTGGGCCTTTCGGGCGCCTCGAACTGTATTTCTTTAGCATCAATAAGGTCCTGAACCTTATTCCTTAGAGCCCAACAATCATCCGTAGAATGCCCCGGGCTATCAGAGTGATAAGCGCAGCGGGCATTGGGGTTGTATTTTGGAGAGGTTGTATTCACTACCTTCGGAGCTTCCTTGATAGTTACCAGATTGGTCGACAGTAGTTGCGGCAGGATCTGAGACAAGGTCATACTAAGCCGAGTGTACTCCCTTCTGGGTCTCTCACCTCTTGGTTGGTTATATTGCCGAGGAGCGGCAACATGCTTTGAAATTACCACCGCGTTGACAGCTTGGCGGCGTTCCGGTTTATTCTGTTTCCTCGACCCATAAACAACACTAGATTCCTTTTTGAATGGTTTCTTTTCAGAACTTGAGGATGCACCTTTCTGTATCTTCCCCGATTTGATACCAGCTTCGATACTCTCACCAGTCAGGATCAGGTCTGTAAACCCAGCAGAGGAATTACCAATCAGGTGGTTAAAGAACGGACCAGACAGGGTCCCCAAGAACATGTCCACGAGTTCACGGTCAGTCAATGGTGGCTGCACCCTACCAGCCAGGTCTCTCCACTTTTGCGCGTACTCCTTAAAACATTCTCCCGATCCTAGCGACATACCCTGGAGTTGGGTACGTGTAGGAGCGAGGTCGGCATTGTACTGATACTGCTTATAAAATACAGTAGCCAAGTCCTCCCAGTTACGAATACTGGTTCCATCCAGCTGATAGAACCATTCGAGTTGAGCCCCTGAAAGGCTATCCTGGAAGAAATGGATCCATAAGTTCTTGTCTGCAATGTAAGGTTGGATCTTCCTCACATAAGATCTGAGATGTAGCTTAGGGCAGGAAGCCCCGTCATACTTCGCCAAAGAAGGTGCCTTGAACTTGTGTGGGATCACCACCCCAGAAGATAAACCCAGATCTCCAAAATCCAACCCAGGCACCTGTTGAATCTCCATAGCACTCAGACGGTCCTCTAGTTGCTTGTACCTGTCTTCAGCGGGAGGGTACTGCTCATCATTGAAATCTGTCTCGTTGTCGGAGACCACAGGACTAGGAACCCTTCCCCCTTGGGGACTATCTTTCCCTACAGAGGAAGTAGCTTGATCAGCCTCATTTTGCAGTGTATTTCCAAACCTCCGTCTAGTGTTGAACAGTACAGTTCTCTTCTTCTTCTTCTTCACCAGCAGAGCCTTCAATTCCTCTTGACCTTGGGCTAAGCTCATGACCAGCTCTTGGAACTGGGCGTTCTGGGCCTGGAGGGCCTTGATAGCTTGTTCATTGGATGATTCAGGATTCATGATGACTGCTGAAATAAACAGCGAAGAAGATTAAGCAACCTATAAAAAAGAGTACCTGTGATGCATATGATGAATGGAATGCGTATGATTTATGTTTTCAAAGACAATCGGGGTTCAACTTTGTAAACAAAAAGGAAACACACTTCATTAGATTAAACTTGGAATTGTTCAAGAAATTTACCTTAGGCGTTACATAAATGAAAATACTGAAAAGGAAATAAAAGCTATAAAAGGAACATCCAAAGCCCATCAGTGCTCCCATGGCCTCCTCTTCTCAGTACGGATGTAGTCATTCAGGATCCGCTCGTTCTCCAACTGCTTGGTCAGCTTCTGGATTTTCTGTTCTTGTTCATTGAACCTTTCCCGATAAGAATCTCGTTCTTCCTATAGTTGCGCCCAAGACCTCTTTAGTGTATCAACATCAGTAGGTATCTGAGGAGGGAGTACAGTTGGAAGAACCCCGTCTCTATCAGGAAATTCAAGAATGATAGGCCTGATAGCTTCGTATGGCATACCTAACTTCTGAGCACGGATGCGGACCCATATGTAGTAGGATTCCATAGGTAGAGAAGTCTTCGGTCCCAACTCATGTGGGCCAGCTTTGTGAATTCTGTCCCAAGCCTTGATGAATCTACGGCGCAGTTCGTCACTATCTACCTGAAACTCAAAACTGATGTGAGGCACCAACATCTCATGAGGCCCTGCTCTTCTGGCTCTCCCAAACTGACGGAGAGCTAAACATGGATTATAAGAGATTCCTCCCTGGGTACCGATCAAAGGAACATTAGGATATTCTCCGCAACAATCAATAACAGCTACTTCATCCAAACCTCTGAGAGTGCAAATGATGTCATTATCAGTGAGAGACATTAACCTATGAGCCCAGCCCTTTCCTTCTTTGTTCTTCAGCACGAACTTAGGGAGGTGCGAAATAAACCACCTCACTAACAAAGGAGCACAACACCACAGAGTTCCCCGTCTTCGAGCAGTACGAGCATAGAGTTATTGCAGGATATCACCCAAGATAGTGGGCACAGGGTTCCGAGACATGAAGATCCTTATGGCATTGACGTTGACAAAGTTATCAGGATTTGGAAACAGAACCAGACCATAGATTAAGAGAGCCAGAATGTCTTCGTACGCCCTGAAGTCTAAGTCATTCCAGAAACTATTAGCCTTACCAATCAGAAACTTAGCCAAAAAGCCCTTAACTCTGCTTCTAGTCACCCAGTTATCCATTACCTCTTTGTTGGTCAAAGGAAGGGCTGCAGCAATCTCCTCAAGCCTAAGAGTCTTTTCCCAACCAGTGAAGGGAATCTGATCCAAGATAGGGATACCAAGCAAATCAGATAATTCTTCCAGGGTAGGGACCAGCTGGAAGTCTTGAAAGGTGAAGCAATGGTACAGGGGATCATAAAACTGGGTCAAGACACTCATCAGTTGTTGGTCCCACTTTGAAGTGACTAAACCGAGAAGAGAACCATGCCTCTGGATGAAGGAAGTAGTATTTGGAATTCTGTCAACCAGCTTTTTAAGCAAATCAAGTGGGTGAACAAAGTTGCGCCGGATAGTATTCCTTCGCACAGGCATCATAATGTCCTACAAAACAGAGCAAAGATGAAACCCTCTTGTCTTTGAAACGGGTCAGTCCTTATGCAGGATGCATGCAATGGTATGATGGTATGATGTTATGATAAAGCACACCATAAGTATTCACAAAGGCAAACATGATAAGGCACACAAGTCACACAAGACAACCCTTAGAGTTTAGGCCAGCATGAAGTTCGGGTACTACCCTCTTTCAGTTCGTTGGTTCAGACCTGTCCTATCAAAAGTAACCGGGTTCTAGAGGATCCCAATATCATCGACTACCCTCAATCGGTCATAACTCCAGCGTCGCAATCTTTTCTTGCGGCCAGAACCATCGCGAGAGTTTAGCCTCAATGGGTGTAGCATACTGCTACTGTTCTATGGCCAAGTTCGGTCAATTTAGGGTTCTAAGGTCGGTTGGTGCTTAATGACTCCTCAGAAGACCCATATTCTCCTCATTGCAACACAAGGGATATCGGTACAGACCAAGGTGTCACACCAACGTAGCCACTGCTTCACCCGTGTCGGTCTACACCGGACAGGTCCCTCACAGCTTATGCTACCTAAAGGGTATTCCCTAGATCCGAGTTAGGATCTATGAAACTCCGATGCAAGCCCACAAATATAAAATCAAACAACGCATACAATTGAAAACATAAGAGTGGTCTAATCCTAAGGTACACCTCACTTATAAAGTTTCCCCAGCAGAGTCGCCAGTTCTGTGATCGGTGGAAATAGAACTGACTGTTTGTAAGCTGGTTCGTGAAATGTCGCGGTAAGCAAGAGTCGCCACCGTCTTTTATGTTCTCCAACCTGGAAAGGACAAAAGCACAGCAAAATTCCTTTTTCGAGATGTTTCTCGGTTCGGGAGGTAGATTTATAGAAAGAGAAGGTGTTAGCACCCTTTCTATCCGTGGTTATCCATGGGCTCTTAGGTACTTGCTCTTATGTTTTCAAAGATTTATTTGCTTTTCAAGTGTGTGTGGGTTTTGAAAAAGTTTTGTTTGAAAAATTTCTAAGTAACTCTTGTATTTGTCCTCAAGAGTGTATAAAAAATTTGTTTGAAAACTTTTAGAAAGTGTGAGTGCGAAAAGTTGTTTTGTTTGTTTGAAAAGAGCAAGTACCCATGAGATCTACCTACTCTAAAGAATTAGGCTGTGTAAGAGTCCTTTAGATAGTGCCATCCCACCATTGAGAGGTAGGTAGCACCGTCGTCGGAGTTGTTCGGGTCAATTCGATTATTAGGGACAGTGTGGTCACCGAAGCAATAGTAGGACACCTTAGAAGTAACCCTAATGTCCTAGATCCCCTTTTTTTTTATCCGAGGCAACCGTTTCGAGGCAACTGGATCTTAGACAGGAGGGCGACCTCTAAAACACCATATACTTGACGACCACGTTCGAGGCAACCAGTGAGGCGTACCCTAGGAGTGGCATGTGCATGTGTGTTGTTTTTCAGTTAAGGTTTATCTTTGATCATGCATTTGTAAGCTACGAATTAATTTTATTTGGCATACAGTCTTGCAGGCATAATTAACAGTTAAGAGTGCGGAAAATAAAGTGCGGAAATATGAATCTACGCTATTACAAGGCGCGGGTCTATACATCGCCAAAAACAAAAACCCGTTTTGGAAATAAATGCGGAAAATTAAAGAAAGCGGTAAAACCTAATTAACTATTACATTTCCGGAAACAGTTACATAAATAATCAAATAAATAATAATGCGCGAAAGAAATTTAATCGGGACGTCCTTAGGGTTTTGGCCCTTTTGAGAAATAAAGAAAGAAAATTGTCCTTTTTGCAATTAATCAAATATATAACCTAAACCTAATTAATTAATTAATTATTTACAAGAAAAATGTTTTTTTTTATGTTTTTTATATTTATGAAAATAAAAAGAAAAGGAATTAAAATTAAAAGTTTGTGAAACCTAATTCTAAGTTATTTTACTTATTATAAAAAATGTCAAAGTTAACCTAATTAACTAATTTAATTAATTTACATTTTATTTACAAAAATAATAATAATTAATAATAATAATAAGAAAATATGATTGAAAATTGTCAAACCCTAATTCTACATGATTTTTATTTATTTATGAAAAAAGATTAAAATTGACCTAAATTAAACTAAGTTGATTAATTAGAATTTATGTACAAAAAGGTTAATAAATAAAAATAGTAATAATTAATAAAAATATTCACATTTTTATTCTCTGAATTTATTAAAAATATTAATTTGTTAGTTAATAATAATAATAATAATAATAATTAGTTAAAAGAATTAAAAGGAAAAATAAAAAGAATAGTAAACCAGGGGGAGTTTGATGGCTCAATGGAGGTTTAGTGAAGCAATCTTGGCCCAATAATGATCAAGCCCTTGCTGACTTTTGGAATTTCCTAGAGGCACGTTGACTAGGGAGCATGGTGTTCTTCTATCCCTGGCCTTTGGATCACTGCTTGAAGCCACATGGCAGGCTGGGACATGAGGCATATGGTGGAATCTTTGATAAGCGCTGCATATGAATTTGTTAGAAAAAATAGAATTGAGATTTGGGTGGACCTGGGAATCGAACCCAGGTCCCAGTAGTTACCAAGCACGTCATCAACCACCAAGCCACTTTGCACGCTTTGTTCATATGATGGATAGTGAAAATAATATACAAAAAAACATCAATTATGCTTGGAAATTAAAAAAAGCGCGCATTTGTTTGAATTCTCCAACCATATGCTTCCAGCACATCATCTTCTTCGTTGGCCTGTAAGAAAAAACAAACAAATAGCGGGGGTTTTTAACCCCCACAAACTGCAAAATGCAAAAATAGCGATTAGATGTATGCGTTATATAAATAGGGCGCGAGGGTTGCAATGTCTTCGTCTCATTCAGACGGTTTCAACCATGTGGGTTTTGAGGTCTAATTTTACTGTATGTTGAAAGCCCTAATCTGAGAGCTCTGAAACCCTAGATTTCATTAATGGTGTTTTGCAATTCTGGGCGCCATAATGCAATTCAATCACACTAATAGCTTCGTATGAATCCTATAAACACAACACAATCAATAAAAGATGTTAAAAATGCATGAATCGATGATTATGATTTTGAAAAAAAGTGGTAAACCGTATGACTGTGTAGAACGATTCTTTGAGTGTTAGAGCTTGTTTGTGATTGCAATAGGTTCCTCAGTGTCCCAGCAACGTATTTGAATCTTTAAATCTCCTTGAAAGGGCCTGGAAAGGGGAATTCAGTTTCAAGCTTTCTTGGAATTTTTTCAATTTGATAAGGGTTCTTTGCAGCAGTTTTGCACGTCCAAGGCTTTAGGGTTTGCTTCAGTACATATAGTGGAATGAAACTAGGGTGAAAACTAGGTCAAAGATCCATGGAATAATGTTTTGCATCTTTGATTTCCAACAAAATAATTTTCAATCTTTTTGATTGAAAAACCTTGCCAATTTTGGAGTTTTTGACATCTTTGATTGGCACACGAATTGCCAGCTTGCCCTGATCTTATTTGCTTCACAAAAGATTTGAAAAACATATCTTTTGAATTTTCCTACAATTAAATCAATTAAATTAATTAATAATCAATTAAAAATCCAAATAATTAATAAAAATAAGAAAATAATTCAATTTAATCTTAATGGGTCGTGCATAGGCCTTGGGAAAAGTTTCAAGAAAGAATTTGAGGCCCATTAGCAAAAATGAAGTGTTTTAGGCAAAGTTGACTTTTGCAAATTCCTAAAAATTTCCCAACTTCTCCAATGCATATCTTGCTCAATTTTGATCATATGAACATGTTCTTGGACATTTTGGAAAGGTCTTGAAGTCCTATAACCAATTCCTTTGGTCCCATGTCATTTTGATTTACCAATCTCAAGTTATGGTCTTTGACTTAAAGTGCCTTTTTGTTGACTTTTGAAAATGACCTATAATGTAGAAATTGATAACTTTTTGTGAGAGCATTTCTTGGACTTGGAATGTGAAGATGAGTTGTAGGAAATATCATCCCCTTCAAAATGAGAATTGGATGGGATTTTTATGATGAACCATGAAAAAGTTATGCATTGGTCAAGTTACAGTTGACTTTTCAGCTGTCCAAAAATGGAAACTTTTGCATCTTGATGACTTTTGAGCCATTCTTGTGGAATCATGATCAAGACTTGATCAAATGATGATTGTGGCTTCAAAATAAGATGTTGACAAAATTTTTTGACTTTTGACTGCCAAATGACCATTTTACCCCTACAGTTGATTGTGAAGCAAATGAGGCTTTTGACTGTGCAACTTGATGCTGTGAGCCTTGAAACTTGCCATGTAGATGCTTGAGGATATGTGTAGGCCTATGGGACTTGATTGGACCACTGAAGACCTCAACTTCCTTGCAAGAACCAAAACCCTAATTTTGACTGTGTTAGGAGGCAATTTAACTGTGCAACCCTTGAGGAATCTTGAAGCATTTAAAGGTTGATTTTGACAAATCTTGAAGAATATGGGAGGGCAAATTTTGGGGTACAACAGTAACTGATTATGAAGAACCTGGACTGGATGAAGGACCTGAAAAAGGATCCCGATGGACTATGGTTTTTAACGAAGCTTCTAACGCTCTCGGCAATGGCATCGGCGTTGTGATCATATCTTCTGAGGGCTGTCATACTCCTTTCACGACTAGGCTATGTTTCAATTGTACCAACAATATGGTTGAGTATGAAGCATGTATCATGGGTCTCGAAGCTGCAATCAATTTAAGGATCAAGTTCTTAAGTGTGTTTGATGATTTAGCTTTGGTAATCATCCAGGTCAAAGGAGAATGGGACACGAAGCACCCTAACCTCATCTCATACAAAGAGCATGTGTTGACACTAATCCCATAATTTGAAGAAATTACCTTTGAAAATTTTCCACGAGAGGAAAATCAACTAGCGGATGCACTAGCTACAATGTCATCGATGTTCAAGGTCAGTTTGGATAATGAAGCTCCTCAGATCACCATTGAAAGGATGGACGAACCAACATACTGTCACGATATTGGTACTGGAGACGTAGTAGACACGCCTTGGTTCCATGAAGTCAAAAGATATCTAGAAAGCTAAGAATATATCAAAGGATCCTTAGTCAATGATAAGAAGTTCCTAAGAAGGTTCTCTTCTAAGTTCTTCCTCAGTGACAGGATCCTCTACAAGCGCAATCATGATTCTACCTTGATTCGGTGTGTAGACAAGAGTGAGGTGGAAAGGATTATGGATGACTTACACGAAGGTATCTTTGGCACTCATTCCAATGGTCATACGATGGCTAAAAAGATCCTACGAGAAGTATACTACTGGTCCACTATGGAAGAAGACTGTTATCAGCATTCGCGGACTTGTCACAAATGTTAGATCTATGCTGACAAGGTACATGTGCCTCTGGTTCCTCTGAATGTCTTGACTGCTCCGTGGCTGTTCACAATGTGGGGTATCGACATGATTGGAGAAATTAGGCCGACAACTTCTAATGGGCATCGCTTCATCTTGGTTGCCACTGATTACTTCACGAAGTGGGTCAAGGCAGTTTCATTCGATTTTGTTACCAAGAACATTGTGGCCCGATTTATCAAACATAACATTATCTATCGGTAAGGTATTCCAGAAAGAATCATTACAGGTAATGGTACCAATATCAACAACACTATGATCACTGAGCTCTGCATGCAATTCAAGATTCAGCATCATAACTCTTCTCCCTACCGGCCCAAGATGAATGGCGTTATTGAAGCTGCTAACAAAAACATCAAGAAAATCATACAAAAGATGTCGGGTGACATATAAAGATTGTCATGAGATGTTACCATTTGCTCTTCATGGTTACCGCACCATAATGCGAACATTAACAGGGGAAACTCCTTTCTCTTTGGTATATGGTATGTAAGTTGTCCTACCCATTGAGGTCCAAATCCCTTCCTTGAGAATCATGAAGGATGCAGTTCTGAATGAAGACAAATGGGTCCAGACTCGACTTGACTAGTTAAACCTGATTGACGAGAAGAGGCTCGCGACTGTCTACCATGGTCAGATGTACCAAAAACGTATGATCAAAGCTTTTAACAAGAAGGTCAGACGTCAGGTATATCAGGCTGGTGACCTGGTAATCAAGCGCATCATACTGCCACAAGATGATCCCAGGGGCAAATGGACTCCCACATACGAAGGGCCATTTGTAATCAAGAACATATTTTCTGGTGGAGCCATGATCTTAACCACCATGGACGGTGATGACCTTCTGCACCCTGTAAACGTAGACATAGTTAAAAGATAATAAGCATAAACAAAGACTCGCTAGGTCGACAGTCCTAGGCAAAAATCAGGGCATCCCGGCGAACCAAAAGGGTTTGAGCAAAAATTAGGGATATACATAAAAAATCTGTACACCCGACAAGTCGAAAACCTGAAAAGGAAGCTTGGGCAAAAAGGGTATCCTAGTGGACTGAAAACCCGAAAGGGCGGTCCAGGAAAAAGTTAGGGATTTAAAGCGTATAACTATATCCTGTTGGATCACCTTACAACCAGTCTTCAGTATCAACTATCAAGCTCAAAGCGGTACTAATCAATCCAATCAGCTTCGGACAAGCAGCGAAAGTGATAAGATGCTCAAGGACATAAAGGCAATCGCAAAATGGGAACCCAATGGGATTATTTCACATAGTTGTTTTATTTGTATATTATTTTTGTATAATTTCCATTCTTACGACGACATTCTCTTACTAGGATGTTTATCTTCTTGTACAAAAACACTTATTTCAAGTTAATACAAAGCTATTCCTTTGAAAGTGAAAAACTTCTGTTTTTATTTTCCTGTTTTGTGTGCGAAAACATCCAGTGATTATTCTTGAACATATGCATTTGAATATGATTACTACTTACAAATATACACCTAAAAACAGAAATCCAATTGCTAATGACTTTAAGAAACGGGACAATATCTAAGGGCCATCCATAAGATCCCCGCAGATGTCTTCCCTGGCAGATACCTTCTCCAACAGGTACAGAGGCGAGGGCATTCTACTACAAGGTCAATGCCATATTCTCAACATGTAACCTATTGAATCCGGGTTCTCATATCCCCGGCCTAGCAACAATATCCAAACTACTGCTTTAGCATCTGAGAAAAATCCCCAGTGAAGTCGCCAAGCTTCTCAAAATTCCCCAACAGGATTTCAACAAAATCCACAAGCAGTTTACAGAGTTCACCTTCCGCAACAGAGTTTTATAAATCTCAAGTAGTTTATAAAGCCTTATCCCCTGTAGAGTTTATTTCTCTAGCTACGGGAGTTCATCCCCCAATGGAGTTTATTTCTCCAAATTGGTGAAATCTTCCAACAGAACTCTTCCCCTTGGCAAATTTATTCTCAAACGGAAGTCGAAGATCCTCGGAAGAGAGAGGGAATCTCCAATAAAACTATCTCCATTCATTATCCCCATTGGAAATTAAAGAATCACTTTCTTCACTCATCAACAATAGTCCTGGATTCAGCTTCCCGGTGCTCTTCAACAGCAGTCAGGGATTTATTTTCCCAAACAAAGATACTGCACAACAGCATTACATGTTCATACATCATGACATGTGAATACAAATACATACATCACAATCTCATTAATTTTGGGAGCATCATGCAATTCATACATCATGACATTGCATGAAACTGATTTTACCTTTTCAGGTTAAATCAGCAGATAGACAAACACTATAAACTTTTACAAGATGTCTAAGATTAATGCTCGAAACCAGATAGGGAAATCATCTGTATGACCAAGTGGTATGAACTCCCGAAACAAGACAGGTTTACTAACAAATACAAAAGGCCACAGATAAATGCCCGAAACCAAACGGGGAAACTATCTATATGAACAGCAGAACAAACTCCATATTAATGCCTGAAACCAGCCAGGAAAACTATCTATGGACGACCGACTGTAGATTAATACCTGTAACAAGCCAGGAGAACTATCTACATGATGATATGGAAGATTAATACATGTAACAAGCTAGGAAAACTATCTTTCTTTCTTAAGTCAGAGATTAATACCTGAAACCAGACAAGACAACTATCTCAACGACCAAACAAAAACATAGTTCCAGATTAATACCTGTAAACAAGCCAAGACAACTATCTGTGGACGACCAACAAATTTAAAATTCCAGATTAATACCTGAAACTAGACAGGACAACTATCTGCGAACAACTGATTGGTACATTAACACCTGAAACCAGACAGGAAAGTTATCTATATGACCAGACGAAGCAATCTTACATGGGTTTCTTCTCATATATCTTTGGGTGCAGACTAACATGGACCCATCCTGGAACAACCCTACGCAGGCTCTTTATAATGCATCTTCAGGTAACGGCTAATTCCATTATCCTCAGCAAGTTACTATGAAGCCTGGACTTCGACTAGAAAGCAGAAAACTTTCATCTCTCCAGTCAAGAGATAGCTTCCTCAATAGAGCCTTAGACAACTGAAGTTCCTAGACTCTATTCCCCATAAAGTTTTCCTCAAGCAGGAGAACAACAAAAACTCACATTCCCCAACGGACTCCACCTCAGACAAGAAGAATAGGGACCCCCAAAGGGACTATGTGTGAAATCAGCATCTACTTTGGATGGCATCCTTAAGCCCATCTCCAACGAATCTCAGTCATCTTTTCCAAATGGCATATGTAAGCCCATTCCCGATATCATCAACCAACAATATTATTTCATGCGAGTGCAAATTTCTGGGCACTCTAGTGTTTAATCATCTTCCACCTTCAAATAACGAAAGGAAGACAAGCCAATCTAAATCCTCAGGTTTAAGAATATTGAACAGTGGCATTTGTTGTACCCCAAAATTTTCCCTCCCATTTTTACTCAAAGCATGCTCATGGTTGACCAAGAATTGACCAGACTTCTCCTCCTAAGCAATGAACCTCTATTTAGGGTTTCACTTGTCATGAAGATGTGTGAGCTCCAAAGGTCTCAAATGTTTTCCATTGTCCAAATATGGCTTCAAGTTTGTCCATGCCAAGTTTCATACCTTGCACAACAAGTTTGCTTAGACAATTGCTCAAATGCTTGAGAATCAACTATACTAGGTCAAAAGTCAACTGTAGCCCAAATACAATCAAACTTCATGATTTTTGGTCAACATCAACATTTTGAAGTGATATCCATCATTTGATCAAAGTTTGATCATGATTCCTCAAGAAATGCTCCTAATTCATCAAAAGTCAAGAATTGCTAAATTAGGGTTTCAATAGGAAAAGTCAACCAAACTTCGACTAGGCATAACTTTCACATACTTCATCCATTTTCCCCCAACCAAAGCTCATATTGAAAATAATCTCATCACCTACAACTTCTACTCAACCCTCAAGTCCAAGAAATGCACCATTTGAAAGATACAAGCTCATACATTACAGGTCATTTTTAGAAAGTTAACAAAAGGCACTTTTTATAAAGACCATTTACATCAAGATAAAGTCTTCAAATGCAAAATTTATCAAACGAGGGACTGAAATGGACATCTTAGGATTTCCAAAAAGCCCAAGATCATTGTCATGAGATAAAAATGGAGCAAGTTATGGCTTGCCAATGTTGGGAAAATTTGGGAATTTTCAAGAATGATGCGTTGAACAAATTGGAAATTTTAAGGCAAGGGTTTAATTTATTGGATACCAAACGTCTTCCTAAGATTATAGAGGACCCCTAAAACCATTTTTTAAAAGTCTTGATTTTATTTTCGTTTCATATTAATTTTATTTAATTAAAAATCAAATAAATCAAAATTATTGCAAACTATATGGGCCATTATTTTTTGGGCTTGGTTTGATGCATGGAGAGGCCCCATATTTCATGTGCAACAAGGCCAACATTGTCTAGGTGCATTCAAATTTGAAAATGAACAAGATTCCTTGATTTTGGCCAAGGTTACAAATCACCATTCATGGCCTTGAAACATCATGTTTAAGGCTATTTAAACTTTTTTTTCTTATCTCCTCATTGTCATCTATAAATACCAAGCCATTGGCAAGCTTCAAACACGCACACATAGCCTGGAAAACTCTACAAATTTTAATAAAAACATCAAAGTTATCAAGTTCAAATTTCAGTTTCCAGCCCTCCTCAATCCAAACAAAGGATCAAAACACACTCCTGGAGGTCCTCTGAAGCATTTGCATCCATTACTAAGCTTTGAAACATTACCAAACGCATCAACCAATTCGCACGGTTTGTATTTTCTTCCAATTTTATTTTACTTGATTCATGTAACATAAATGTGTTTTGATCATACATTACTGATTATTGGAGTGTGTGCAAGCTTTTTTCATAGTTGGATTGCAGTTTCGATGAAGGTATCACGATTTTCCATTTCTAGGGTTTGAACTTTAGATTGTGATTTTTTTAGATCAGTCAAAATTAGGCTTAACCAATAGTACCATCATGCTCAGGAGGACAAGGTCAATTGATCCATGGCCTCACATTTGATTTTTGTTGCGTATTATGAGTTTTATAAGTTGCAGGTGCTATAGTGACAGACCAAAACTATCACTATAGGTCTCAATGTCTAAGACGACGGAGGGAGGAAGAAGATGATGCGTGGTAGCCCCTCACTGGGAAATTCGAATTTGCGCGTGTTTCTTTTTATTTTATTTTTAAATAATTAACTGAAGTTTTGCATTATATTATTTTTGTTTTATTTGGTATAACGAATGAATGGATAACACAAATGGCAAGGAAGCGCACATGTGAAGGAGAGGACCTGGGTTCGAATCCCAGGTCTAACATTTTGTTTTCTAATATTTTCCAATTACAGATCCAATGTGCATTATGTAACACCCCAATTCTACCCGACAATTATAAATGTAAATCAGAGTCATAAAATTCATGCAACTGAATCAGGATGCCACAAATTCAACTTTAAAAACACATTGCATTCAACGTGGATACATAACACTTTAAAACTTCGGATGAACTATCAGCATAATAATTTAATCTCTTAATTTAACAACTTAAACATCTAGACAACAGAATTCTTAATAACATCTTTGTCCATCGTTACAGCAACTTCAAAACAACACATACTTAGCAACAATCAAATTAAAGTTCAACAGCTGAAATAATCAATAATTAAAAGCAACAAGCGTTCATCCCCCTGAGTGTTACGTATCAGAGCAATGACACTGACTCGAACTACTGAAGGTATACAACCTTCACTCTGGATTACCTGCACGTTACCAACGTAAGGGTAACATTCAAACAGAAGGGGTGAGATATCTAACAATGTAATAAAACATATGATAAATAATATATTAAATTAGATCACATAACATCACCACTACTCATCTTATAAACCACAATACTCGCAACAGAATACAAATAATAATACACATTCAGCGCATCAATACACAACTTCTTCATGCAATCATATAATGCGACTCAATACTATGCAAATGCATGTGGTACCATTGGAGCAGAACTCCCATCTCAAAATAATTGCCAATAAATAGAGGCATCGACAAGGCATAAGCCTTCATCTTAATATTCGTCAATATAGGCCATCTTAATGAGCATCAGCTCCATCTTGAAATGCGATGTATGCGAAACAATCATGAATGCGATAACAACACCATAATTAACAACATCTAAACACAACATCATCGTTTTCTAGAAGCCTACATCTTAATAGCTGCCAATTATTAGAGGCATCTCAACATCATTCATCAACATCATTCATCAACATCATTTATCAACATAATTCATCAAACATCATTTATCATCATAATTCATCAAACATCATTTATCATCATAATTCATCAAACATCATTTATCATCATAATTCACAGCAACTCAGCCACAACAACAATACAACGGTAGATCGACAATTCCGCAACGTTGGCCATAGGCCTATAACATGATATTGCCTATAATTAATTAATCATCTAAGGCTTACCTCTAAATTACCAAACCTCTACATATTATTAATTCTGTAATACTACATCATTATCGTCATTAAACTTACTGTTATAAACCAGACAATAATCTATAATTGTCTTATCCTCATCATTCTTCACAAAGTCATCATACTGATTAACGCGGGAAGCTAACTCTAGTCCTAAATTGGGTTACTAGGATTATCCTTCCTATTCTTCATTTTAATCATTAAGAATGAAATTAATTATGTCATATATTCAACACTTCAAACGACACCTCAAACAGAGTCCGAAAACTCAAGTTAAAACCTTCGGAAATGAATCTATCAAAAACCAGACCACATGGGTTGACGCATAACGTCTTGAGTCAACGTGTAATGGGCTTAACACGCTGCATGTATCGACGTGTACTCCCTTCGTATCGACTCATACTGAGTCTGCAACACTGCATGTATCGATACATGGTCCTATGTATCGACTCATCCTGAGTCTAAAAGCCTGCATGTATCGACTCATGGCTTCTTCGTATAGACTCATCCTGAGTCTAAAAGCCTCCATGCATCGATGCATGGCTTTTGGGGTCAACACATACTATTTTGTCATGAATATTTTCTGCGATTTCACTGCGTTTTCACCACAGTTTCCCTGCCTTAGGCCCTAAAAACATCTTATAATCATAGGTAATCATCAATTATAATTATCCTATATTTCTACATCAATTATACAGCGTTAGGGCATCATCATTCATCTTTAAATCATTGGTTTTCATCAAACAACAATGTATATAATTCAATCATAAACCAAACAATCTTTCACATCAAATCCCACATACTAATCATCATAAACCCTATTATAGAGTCAGAACCCCACCCTTACCTTGGATTGAAGGTTTCTCTATAACTTTTCCGATTGAATTTTGTTCTGCCTCTTTTCCTTCTTTTTTGCAACTTTCACGTTCTCTTTCTCTTCTTCCAACCCTTATTTCCTTCTCTTCTTACTGCTTCTTCTTTTTCCTTATTAATTCTAAAAACTAATATAATAACCCTATAATTCCATTTATGCCTTAATGGGCTTAAAACTACTACACCCCCTTTTCTACTTCCATCCTTTAAAACAAGCCCACATCAAATAATATTATCATTCTAATATTATTCCACAACTTAATAAAATAAATAAATCCAATAACAATAACACGTCAACTATCATCATAACATAACTTCATAAATATACAAAAATAATTTAATTAAATAATTAATTAAATTACAGGAGTTATAACTCTCCCCTATTTAGAATATTTTCGTCCTCGAAAATTTACCTTAATCAAACAACTCAGGATAGGAGTCCCACATCTTGCTCTCCAACTCCCAAGTCATGCTTTCTCCGGCAGCTCCTAGCCAAACCACTTTAACCAAAGCAATCTCTTTTCCCCTCAGAGTCTTTATTTCACGATCCGCGATCCGTACAGGCATCGTCTCCACTGTAAGATTATCCCCTACTTGCACATTATCCATATGAATCACATGAGATGGATCTGAAATATACTTCTGAAGTTGCGACACATGAAACATATTGCAAATTCAAAAGATTAGGTGGTAAAGCCACTGTATACGCAACATTCCCGACTCTCTCCGAAATCTGATATGGTCCAATAAGATGAGAAGTGAGCTTCTTAGACTTCAATGCTCGCCTAACACTAGTCACAAGTGTAACTCTCAAAAACACATGGTCACCCGCTTGAAATTATAAATCTTTCCTTCACTTGTCATGATAACTCTTATGTATACTTTGGGAAGCTTTCATCTTTTCTCGAATCAACTTCACCTTCTCAGTAGTTTCACGAACAAGTTCAGGTCCAAGTACTACACTTTCTCCAGATTCATGCCAACATAAAGGAGTTGTACATCTTCGACCATACAACGCTTCAAAAAGGTGCCATCCCAATACTAGAATAGTAAATGTTATTATAAGTGAACTCTATCAATGGTAGATAAGTATCCCACGAACAGCCCTGCTCGAGAACACATGCCCTTAGCAAGTCTTCCAACGATTGAATAGTCCGTTCAGTCTGATCATCTCAATTGAGTCTTCCATGTTCATGTATGAAGCTTTGACCCAAAAGGTGTTTTTGTTGACCTTTCAAAATGACCTATAATGTCCAAATTCATATCTTCTTGTGAGTGCATATTTTGAACTTGGGAGCTAAAGATGGATTGTATAGAATTACATCCTCTTCAAAATGAGCTTTGTATGGGTCATTTTTGGTAAAGTATGAGAAATTTATGCTTGGTCAAAGTTGAGTTGACTTTTCCTACAAAACCCTAATTTAGCAACTTCTGGGTTTTGATGAATTGTGAGCAATCCTTGAGGAATCATGATCAACCCTTGATCAAGTGATGAATAATACTTCCAAATGAGGATGTTGACCAAAAATATTGAAGTTTGACTGTATGTAGGCCACAATTGACTTTTTCCCTAGCACAATCGATTTCAAGGCCTTTGAGCAATTGACTGAGCAAACTTCCTATGTAAGGCTTGGAACTTGACATGGATGATCTCGAGAACATATTAGGACAATGGTGAGCATTTGGGATCCTTTGGACTTAAACATCTTGATGCAAACTAAAACCCTAATTTGAGGTAGACTGCCTTAGGAGAGAGTTTGTCTGGTCAACCCTTGGACTTCCTTGAGCAATTTGAGGACCTCACTTAACATGTATTGAGAAATATGGGAGGGAAAATTTTAGGGTACAACAACTTCCCCTGTTCAACCTTCTTACACCCGAGGATGTAGATTGGTTGTTTGCCTTTCATAATCTGAAGGTGGAAGATAATTGAACACTAGAGTGCCCAGAAATTTGCACTCGCATGAAGCGATACCGGTCTTGCAATGTCGGGAATGGTCTTATAGATGAAATTGGGAGGTTGATGACGGAAGATGGGCTTAAAGATGCCACCATAAGAAGTGTCGATCGCATAAGAGATTCCTTTGCGAGAACCTGTATACCTGCTGTTGAGGAAGATTTCACTGGGGAATGCTGGTCTCTGTCTTGAGAGAAATAGAGTTTTAGGAACTTTAGTTGTCCGTTACTCTACCAGGGAATCATCTCTTAGTCGAGGAGGTGAAAATGAACTACTATCTGGTCGTGCTCCAGGCTTCATAGTGATTTACTAGGGAGATGAGTTTAAACTTGCTATCTGGTTGTTCTCCAGCCTTTGAAATTTCTCCATTCTTACCTGGTCGTGCTCCAGGCTTCAGAAGGAATCAAGTGGTTATCCGGTCGCATCCGGGCTTCAACTTGAATTTAAGGGTTACTAATATCCGGTTAATTTTCGGGCTTCATAGTAATTGGCCGAGTGAACTGCTATTTGGTCAAATTCCAAGCTTCACAGTATCTTGTACTGTTATCTGGTCATGTCCCAGGCTTCAGTATCCTTTGCTGCTATCTGGTCGTGATCCAGGCTTCACGATGTCTTATACCATTATCTGGTCGATTCCAGGCTTCATGGTATCTTGTATTTCTATCTGGTCGATTTCCAGGCTTCACAATAACTTACCAAGGGTTAAGCTGTTTTCCGGTTGATTTCCAGGCTTTATAGCTTAAATTAAAGATATACCACTATCTGGTCGATTCCAGGATTCGTAGTATTTTGTAGAAGTCAAGATATCATCCGGTCGATTTCCAGGCTTCATAGCTTTAATTTATGCTATACCACTATCTGGTCGATTCCAGGCTTCGTAGTATTCTGGAGATATCAAGATATTATCCGATCAATTTCCGAGCTTCATAACTTTAATTTGTGATATACCACTGTGATACAGTGGGAAGAACTGACTGTTTTTTGGAATGCTAGTTTGCGTTTTGCATTTTTTGTTTGCAAAATGTCACGGTAAGCAAGAGTCGCCAGCGACTTTTATTTTATCCAACAAGGAAAGGAAAAAAGCACAGAAAAATTCCTTTTTCGAGATATTTCTCGGGTTCGGGGGGTAGATTATAAAAAGGGAATGTGTTAGCACCCTTTCTATCCGTGGTTATCCACGAGCTCTTAGGTACTTGCTCATATTGTTTTCAGAATTGTTTTCTTTGTGCTTGTGGGTTTTGAAAAAGTTTTTGTTTGAAAACTTCGATTTAACTCTTGCTTCTGTCCTCAAGAGTGTATGAAGTGTTTTTGAAAACTTTGTTCGAAAAGGAGTGTAAGTGTGAAAAAGTTTTTTTTTTTGAAAGATCAAGTATCTAAGAACCATCTACCTACTCGAAAAAGGGATTGTTCTATGCTAATTTCATTTAGACAATGCTATCCCATTATTAATGAGTAGGTAGAACCGTCGTTGGAATTTGAGGGTCAATTCGAATGAGGGACTTACGGTCACTAAAGCAATGTTAGGATGCCTTAGCGGTAACCCTAATGTCTTAGATCATTTGTTTTGAGGCAACAATATCCGAGGCAACCGTTTCGAGGCAACTATGGTCTTTTAGACAAGAGGGCGACCTCTAAAACAACCTATACTCAATGACCGCGTACGAAGGCAACCAAGTGGGGTGTACCCTAAGAGTGCGCATGTGCGAGTGTGTTGTTTTCAATTATTTTTATCTTTGTACATGTTAAGAGTGATCTAAGTTGATTTTAGGTTAAAACATTCAGTCTTGTCATGCATCCCTATTATCAAACATCTAACAGTTATAATTTGCGGAAATAAAATGCGGAATTTAAATTACAGGGCGTCGGGTATTTACATCGCCAAAGACAAACCCTTTGAAAATAAATGAAGCGATAGAAAATAAATAAAAGTCCTATTAACTATTACAATCCGGGAGCAAGTACATTAATATGATAAAAATAAATAAAGCGCACGGGAAATTAGATCGAGTGCGAGTTTAGGGTTTTGACCCTTTTTGAAAGAAAACATGTCTTTTTTATTATTTTTTTAAAATGAAGAAACAAATTAATCCTAAATTAATTACTAAATTGAATTAATAAATTAATTAATAAAAATAAATTATTTTTGGTTTTTTGTTATTTTAAGAAAGAAAAATAAAATAATTAAGTTAGTAATTAACCTAATTAAATCTAATTTAATTTTAATTATTTACAAAAAATAGGTTAAAGTTATTCTAATTAAAACTTAAATTAATTAATTAGTGTTTATTAATAAAAATAAAAATTTGATTGAATAAAAATATTTTTTGTGATGTTATTTTATAAAAGACTGAATTTTAATTGGTTAGTAAATTAAACAAAAAATAATAAAACAATTAATAAAAATAAAATAAATAAGTAGAAGAGAGGAGGGGTTTGGGCCTGATTATATGGTGTAGATAGCAAATGGGAGGCCCATTAGTGCTGGCCTCGTTTGACTCTTGGTGGTCTGGTGCCTATGCATTGACTGGTGCCTTGGTGGACCATCAGCTTGGAACCATCAGATTTGGCTTTTGGCCATCTGGCGTTTGGAGGATGGAGGATGGAGGACCTTGGTGGGTTGCACGCTTGAGATATGCATGTCATCATCTGAAAAACAAAATTATCAAAGAAAGTGGGGGACCTGGGATTCGAACCCAGGTCCTGAGAGTAATTGCTTCGCTTGCTTGCCACCATGCCAAACTGTTTTGTTTGTTAATGATATACAAAGAATATATAATAAATTAAAACAAGTCAATGGCCAGAAAAATTATAAAAAAACGCGCGCTATTTGAATGATGCAATGGGTGGACGCCACGTATTGTCTTCAACCTTTCGTCCGTGGCTAAAACCCTGTAAAACCAATAGCTACGGACACAGGCCGTCACTACAAGTCGTGCATATTCCAAAATGCTCTATAGGCCATAAAAATGCCTCCTGATGCCATGGTTAAACCCGCCTTCCTCTTCCGGTCATGCCTATAGCCATTACTAAGGCTGATTTTATGTGAAACGAAAACCCCTAAACCAAACCTTGAAACCCTAGCTATGGTGAATCACAATACAGGTTAGATAAACAAAATTGAATGATGCAAATAGCTTGGAAATGTTGTGAGGATTACAAATATGCCAATAATTTGTTCAAATGATGCAAGAATGGAGAGTTACAATTTCAAGAATAGAGCTGGGTTTCGTGACACTTACAACGTGTTTGGGCGTATGAACAAGCTTGCTTTTAATCCAGGTAGATTGAGTGAACACCCAGGAAGAGATTGGAACAGGTCTCAGCTCTTGAAAACACCTCTAAACACGATTTCGATCTCAAGCTTTTTGGTGAATTTTTCAACTTTTGTCTCGCCTCTGCTTGCAGCTTCCAACCCTTGTTTCGTTCCCTTTGGCTTGCTTATGTTGTGTGTAGTGTATTAGGGTAAGAATTATGAATCAAATCCTCTCATATCAATGCATACATATTTGATTTGATCTCCTCTTTAAAACCTTCCAAATTTGCCAAATTTCAATCTTTTTGCCCATGATTTGGTGTGATTCGAACTTGATGATGTTAAAGATTGCAATCAAAGCCTGAAATATCCAAAAAATCTTGTGTTATCAAAGCATTGGATTTTATATGATTTTATTTAATTAAAAATGAATAAATTCAATTAAAAATCAAATTAAATAATAAAAATAAAATATGGGCTCATGGCTGAAGCTAGGACACGTGGACAACTATGCAAGCTCAAATCAAGTGGAAAAGAATGGGCCCATTTGACAAAATTTGAGGTTTTGGGGATAGTTGACTTTTGTCAATTTTGCAAAAATATCCAACTTCAACAATGCATAACTTCTTAAATTTTGAACTTTTGGAAGTGTTCTTTGACTTTTTAGAAAGCTTGAGATGTCCTCTATCCAACCCTTTTGGTCTCATCTCATTTTGATACTCCATGCTCATGTATGAAGCTTTGACAAAAAAGGTGTTTTTGTTGACTTTTCAAAATGACCTATAATGTCCAAATACATAACTTCTTCTGAATGCATTGTTTGATCTTGGGGTATGAAGATGGATTGTAGGGTATTGCATCCTATTAAAAATGAGCTTTGGATGGGTCATTTCTCATAAAGTATGAGAAAGTTATGCTTGGTCAAAGTTGGGTTGACTTTTCCTACAAAACCCTAATTTAGCAACTTTTGAGTCTTGATGAATTTTGAGCAATCCTTGATGAATCATGATCAACCCTTGATCAAATGATGAAATATCCTTCAAAATGAGAATGTTGGCAAAAAATATTGAAGTTTGACTATTTGTAGGTTAGAGTTGACTTTTGCCCTAGCACAGTCGATTTTTGGACCTTTGGGCAATTAACTAAGTAAACTTCCTCTGCAAAGCTTGAAATATGACATGGATGATCTTGAGAACATATTAGGACATTAGGGAGCACTTGAGGTCATTTGTACTCAAGGATTTTGATGCAACACAAAACCCTAATTTGGGGTTAACTGCCTTAGGAGATAGCTTGTCTGACCAACTCTTGAGCAACCTTGAGCAACTTGGAGATTTTCCTTGAAATGTTTTGAGAAATATGGGAGGGCAAATTTTGGGGTACAACAACCACTATCTGGTTGATTCCAGGCTTCGCAATATTCTGGAGATATCAATATACTATCTGGTCGATTTCCGGGCTTCATAGCTTGAACTGGAATAGAAATCTTAGTATCAATTTGACTGAACCAGAGAAAACTTGTGAGAACTTGATTGTATCTTTCCCTGAAAGGTAAAGAGTTAGTCGTATGCAATGTTATGATGTATGAAATGTATTGAGTAATGATGTTCTCAAAATAAATGAGATTGTGTTGTATGATGCATATGCGCATGCCGTGATGTATGGATATGCAATGCTCTTGTGATATTCTCTAGTTGGGGAGAATAAATCCCGGACTGCTGCTGAAGAGTAACAGGAGTTGAGTTCTTCGTTCTCGCTGGGGATAGTGACCGAAGATGATTAGTTGGAGACTTGTGTCTGTTCTGTTTGAGAATATTCTGCCGGGAGACACTCTGTTTGAGAATAATCCTGTGGGAGAATGACTTTATGGGGAAGAGAGATACTTTGTTGGAAGATCTGCTGATTTGGAGAAACAACTCTGTTGGGGATGAATTATCATTGCTGGTGATAATGAACCCTGCTTGGGGAGAATTTTGCTGACTTATTCGTGATTATGAACCTCGGCAGGGGAAAGCTGTCCCCACCGTCTTTGGATACTTCCTACTCTGTGGGGAGTGTATGTACCTTTAGTTGTATTCTCATGCTGGCTCTATCCCTGTACCTGGTGGGTAGAGCAACTGTAAGGCTTGGACATTTCTTATTTGCCCCTGTTCCTGGAATTACGAGTAATTATCTTTTGTTTCACATGTAAATATTTATGAGCAGCAATTATTTTCAAATGCATATATAAAAAATGAATCATTGGACGTTCTTGCAAAACAAAACAGAAAAGGAAAAATAAGTTGAAATTTCTTGTGAAAATGAATTGTATTGATTTTGAAGTTGGCTTGCAATAGGCGTTTTTGTACAAGAGGCTGACGTCCTAGTAAGAGAACGCCGCCGTAGGATAGAGATTGTACAATTTATGAAAAAGAAAGAAAAACAGCTATGTGAAGCAATCCCATTGGGTTCCAACTCTACTATTGCCCTTATATCTTCGAGCGTCTCATCACTTTGCTACTTGGTTGAAGGTAGATCAGATTGATTGGCACCGTCCGATCTTGATAGTCGATACCGAAGTCTGGTCGCAAGATGATCCAATGAGACATAATGTTACGCTTCAATCCCTAATTTTTGCCTGGACCGCCCTCTTGGGTTTTCAGTCCACCGGGATACCCTTTTTTTCCCAAGCCGCCTTTTCAGGTTTTCGACTTGCCGGGTGTACAGTTTTTTTTCTTCATTTTCATCCCTTATTTTGCCCGAACCCTTTTGGTTTACCGGGAAGCCCTTATGTTTGCCTAGGCCAGTCAACCTAGCGGGTGTTTTATTATGCGTAATATCTTTTCGCTATGTCTGCATTGACGGGGTGAGGAAGGTCGTCACCATCCATGGTGGTTAGAATCATAGCTCCTCCTGAGAAAATGTTCTTAACCACAAATGGCCCTTCGTACGTAGGGGTCCATTTTCCCCTAGGATCACCTTGCGGCAGTATGATATATTTGATCACCAGATCCCCGACTTGATATTCATGATGTCTAACTTTCTTGTTAAAAGCCTTGATCTTTCGCTTTTGATACGTCTGACCATGACAAATAGCAGTAAGCCTCTTTTCATCAATTAGATTCAGCTGATCAAGCTGGGTTTGGATCTAGTCGTCTTTGTTCAAACTGGCATCCTTCATAATCCGGAGAGAGGGTATCTGGACCTCAATGGGTAAGACTGCCTCCATGCCATACACCAAAGAATAGGGTGTTTCCCCTGTCGACGTCCGTGCTGAGGTGCGGTACCTATGAAGAGCGAATGGTAACATCTCATGCCAGTCTTTGTAGGTCACCGTTTTGCACAATCTTCTTGATGTTTTTATTAGCCGCTTCAACATCCCCATTCATCTTTTGCCGGTAGGGAGAAGAGTTGTGATGCTGTATCTTGAACTATTTGCAGAGCTCGCTGATCATCGTATTGTTGAGATTTGTACCATTGTCAGTAATGATCCTCTCCGGTACACCATATCGACATATCAGATTGTGTCAGATAAACTACGCCATGACGTTCTTGGTTACTGTAGCGAAGGACGCTGCCTTGACCCACTTTGTAAAGTAATCAATAGACACCAGAAGGAAACGATTCCCGTTAGACGCAGTAGGTCTGATCTCGCCGATCATATCGGTGTCCCACATTGCAAAAGGCCAAGGAGCTGTCAAAACATTCAGAGGAACTGGAGGTACATGCACCTTATCAGCATAGACTTGGAACTTATGACAAGTCCGAGAATGCTGATAACAATCGGCTTCCATAGTGGACCAATAATATCCTGCCCGTAGGATTTTCTTCGCCATGGTGTGTCCACTGGAATGAGTTCCGAAGGTACCTTCATGTAACTCTGCCATGATCCTTTCTGCCTCGCTTTTGTCCATACATCGCAGTAAGGTTGAATCATGGTTACGCTTATAAAGGATACCATTGCTGATGAAGAACTTTGCAGCGAACCTTCTCAGAAACTTCTTATCATTAACAGATGCCCCCTCGAGGTATTCTTGAGCCTTAAGATACCTCTTTACCTCGTGGAACCATGGTTTATCTGCTACCTCTTCAGTCTCAATGTTGCAGCAATGTGCAGGTTCGTCCAACCTCTCGATGGTGATTTGGGGAGCTTCATTGTCCCACCTGACTCTGAACATAGAATACATGGTAGCTAGCGCGTCCGCTAACTGGTTTTCCTCTCTTGGGAAATGTTCAAAGGTTATCTCCTCAAAGTGTGGGAGTAAGGTCAGTACACATTCTTTGTAAGGAATAAGATTTGGGTGCTTCGTATCCCAATCGCCTTTGATCTGACTGATTGCTAAAGCAGAATCTCCGAATACACTCAAGAACTTAATCCTCAGGTCAATAGCAGCTCGGAGACCCAGTATGAATGCTTCATACTCCGCCATATTGTTGGTGCAGTTGAAACATAGTCGGGCGGTGAACGGAGTATGACAGCCCTCAAGAGATATAATTACAGCGCCGATGCCATTACCCAACGCGTTAGAGGCTCCATAAAAGTATATAGACCATCGGGATCCTTCCTCAGGTCCTTCATCCGGTCCAGGTTCTTCACAGTCAGTCACCAACATGATGTTCTCATCTGGGAACTCGAAATTCATGGATTGGTAGTCATCCACGTCCTGATGCACCAAATGATCCACCAATACACTCCCCTTGATTTCTTTTTGGGTTGTGTATTGGATGTCATACTCAGTTAGGATCATCTGCCATCTTGCTATCCTTTCGGAGAGAGCAGGCTTCTCGAAGATATACTTGATTGGATCCATCTTTGATATCAATAGGGTAGTGTGAGTCAGCATATACTGTCTCAGCCGGCGAGCAGCCCATGCCAAAGCGCAGCAAGTTTTCTCGAGCAACTAGTATTGAGTCTCGCAGTCAGTAAACTTTTTGCTAAAGTAGTAAATAGCATGCTCTTTTCGGCCAGACTCGTCATGCTGCCCCAGCACACACACCATTAAATTATCTAATACTGTCAAGTATAAGATCAAAGGTCTTTCTTCAACTGGAGGCATCAGAATTGGTGGCTCTTGAAGATATTCCTTGATCCTTTCGAAAGCGGTCTGACATTCATCATTCCATTTTACCACTTGATCTTTCTTTAGCAGCTTGAAGATTGGCTCACAAGTAGCTGTAAGATGTGAAATGAATCGGGCGATGTAGTTCAGACGTCCCAAAAAGCCTTTAACTTCTTTTTCTGTGCGGGGAGCCGACATCTCGTGTATGGCCTTCACCTTTGCTGGATCCACCTGAATACCTTTATCACTGACAATGAAACCCATATGTTTTACCCCAAAATTTTCCCTCTCATTTATCAAGATTTTTGTTCACAAGACTTCTTAGACTCAAGGCAAGATTAGGCTTTGGTCAGCTCAGGACATCTCATCTTGCACTGATAACCCAAAATTAGGGTTTGAGTTTGCACAAGTATTTATGAACCACCAATGCTTCATGTGACTTTCATACATCATGTTGGACCCCTAAGATTGCTCATGCTAAGTTTCAAGCCTTGAACCACATTTTTGATCAGTCAATTGGACAGTTGACCTAAAAATCAGCTGTATTGAGGAAAAAGTCAACCATGGCCAATTTACAGTCAAACTTCATAATTTTTTATCCACATCAATATTTTAGACTCATATGTACTATTTGATCAAGTTTGGATCACAACTCCTCAAGAAATTTGATCAAATCATCAAAAGGGCAAAATGGTCAAAATTAGGGTTTTGACTGAGAAAGGGCAATTTCTGATTTTTAACCTAGCCAATGACCAATTGGGTTTAAACATGATTTTAAGGGTTCAATGGAATCATCTTGAACTAATTACATGGTTCAAAAGATCTCAAGTTCATTGGATTGACAGATGAATTTTGCAATCAACTGATCAAAAGTCAACTATGCACTGAAAAGTCAAACTTTGACTTTTTAGTCAAAATCAAGTGTCAAGGGTCATAATTCACCAAGATATGTCAAAATATGAAACTTGTTCACCAAGAAAATCAAATTTGAAAATTAGGGTATTAATTTGAAAATTTTCATAACTTAGAATTTTTCTAAGTATAAAAATTTTCTTATTTTTTCCCAACTTTTCACCACTTTTTCATCATGATTCAATTTGATTCAAATAAAACTTCCAACATGAAAGTTGTAGTACTCCATGAATATACAACTTTTCTTAACAAACTTTTCCCAAAAGATGCTTGTATCTCAAGTTATGAATTTGTGAATATAGGTCCATGAACTAAATAACTTAGTGAAATTTTGCCCTAATTTAGGCAGGTTTTGGACCCAACTTCATGGACATTTTTCACCTAGTTCCAAGAGTTATCTAAAAATGAATTTCAAATATGGATTATAAATAATATTACAAGCTTTCCAAAATGTCCAAGAACTCTCCAAGATCATTTTTGAGTAGGGAGAATCGAAGGAGAGAAGTTAGTATTTTATCACTTTTGTTCATGCCATTTTCACAAAGCATCAAGTTGCAAATCACATCTATGCTGTTTGAATCTTGCTTTACAGGTCCTAAACTCACTTTACACTCCATAATTAAATGCAAAATCAGAAGATAAAGGCATTATTTTTGCTTTTGGAGCTTTGTACAAGAGATAATTCCATTTTTGGCCAAAAGTTCACAATGTCATTTTCATAAAGTGCAACTTTTGCAACTTTGTCAATCTTGAGCCTTGGACCTGTCCCTTTGGTGCAAGAAATTCACACAGGTCTTAAGCAATTTGTACAAGCTCTTTGCAGCCCTCAAGCTAGCCAGTACAAGCATGTAGCATTAGTCACTTCACTTTGCTTAAAATGCAAGAAAGGTTGCCAAAAGGTCAGAACTTGTACAGCTAGTAAGGAGTGGACTTTGTATCATTTCTTTACAAATATAAAAAGTTGTGGCAAGGCTTAGCACGAGGGGGTTGAAGCAAAAACTCTCCAAAACTCAGAGACACCATTTTTCTGTCCAAACACAGTATTTCTGCAAAACCCAAGCCAACTAATTTTTGACTCGTGCGTTTTGTATTTTAACACTTCAAACACCTTCTACATATCATACCAAAGCAAGCCAAGCCCTTACCCTGGTTCTGTAACCCCTGTTTCAGCCATTTCCATTTTCAACCTTGAAGCTTGACTTGTGCAGGAAGTTCCAGCCATTCTCAAGGCAAGATAAGCATTGGAATAGCTTGAAGGAAGTTCAAGCAAGCTCACACAATCCTCAGGCCTCCATTAAAGTCCCTACATTGCTCTATCCAAATCCAGCTGAAGGAGGTATATTTCTTAAACTCTATCTCTGTATTTAGGCAACTTCAAGCCACGATTTGTGAAGAAAAAATATAGTCCATAACATGGTGAAGCTGTACATATGCATACTTTTCATTTATATTAACTATGCTGAGAGAATTTGAAGGTTGAATATGCTGAAATTTTTAGGTCACGAATTAGGGCTGCTAAAATTCTCTCTGATCTTTTAGAGTTAGGTCACATAATTTATATTGTTGGAATCGTGAGCTCAAATGCCACATGTTTCATGTTATGAGATTTTATTTTTGTGCAAGCATACGAGAGTTACAGTTTGAATGGAAGACCGCGCGCAAGGAAGACTGGCTAGAGGACACGGATGATGTCTGGGCTTTTTGGCGCCTTGGGCTTTTTGTTTTTGATATTTGCACCTCCTGACCCACTATTTGCACCCCCTGGCTTTATTTGTTACATTTTTCACATTTCTTCATATTTTTATATTTATTGCTTTTGATTATTTTTTCTGAACAATAAAAAAATCCTAAAAATAATTAAATAATTCTTTGCAATTTTATTTTATTTTTTATTATTATTTTTACTTGAAAAAATACTTTATTTTAATAAATAGAATTTATTATCTTAAATAACTTGTAAATATATTTAAAAATACTTATTATTTTTATTATATTATTTATAGTCATAAATATTTATTTTCTATACATATTTAATTTTTAATATTCAAATATAATCTTATTTATTATTTTCTTATACAAAAACAGACAAAATAATAACATAAAACATTATTTTCTTTTAATTAAAAAATTAGGGTTTCACCCCTCCAAAAATAATATTGTTTTTTTCCCTTATTTTTTAGGGTTTAACTTAAATTATTTTCTCATACAAAAAACAAATACCAAAACATTTTTTACATAAATACATTGCATTGCATTTTAAATACTTGTATCATTTATTTAATTCGCGCAATATTCGATTGGGTTGTAATAATATTTTTAGGTTTATATTTGTGCAAAATCCCCATTCAAAACTTGTATCCCCCCTCCCATAATAATTGTTGTAATAGCTTAGTTTATTTTACACAATTTATTGCTTTATATACTATGCTTAGTAAATTAGGGTTTGCATGACAAGAACAAAAACAAAACAAAATAGAAAACCCTAAAATACAAGACAAAAGCATGAAAATGACGCACTTTGCACATAAACACCCTTAGGGTTTCTCCCACTTGGTTTCCTAAATTAAAATGGCCATGTTACGCATGCGAAGTATCTTGGCAAAACAAAACAAATATAAGATCATAGTCCCTCGATGACGCTATCAAAAGGTTGCCTAAACAAAGATGATCTTGGTCCCTCAAAATGCTAAAGATACTTGGCAACATTGCTATCATGGTTATACGATGACCCACGCCCGTCCCGTTTACATCCAAAGATAGGGTTGCTTACCAAATCAATGGTAAGTCAACAATGTCAAAGGAATAAAAATGCACAAGAAAGACATTTTAGTAGGTAGATTAGCTTCTAGTTACTTGTTCAATTTCAAAACAATCCTTGCTATTTTCAAAAACACACACACATTTCAAAACATCTTTCAAAACATCTTACAAAACATTGAAAACATTTTCAAAAGACAAACATCTTTGTATACATTCTTACGAACGAGAATCATTACAAAGATTTCCTAAACGAGTGGCCTCTTTTCAAAATACTTTCAAAATCACACCAAACATCATTTCAAACAAAGCAAAGAAAGTGATCTAAACAAGTAACTAAGAGCCCATGGAAAACCATGGATGAAAAGGGTGCTAGCACCTTCCCTTTTCATAATCTACCCCCCGAACTCAAAAACAATCTCAAAGGTCCTTCCTGTGCTTTTTTACCTTTCCTTTTGGATAAAAGAAAAGTCGACGACGACTCTTGCTAACCGCAACATTTGCAAACACAAACGCAAAACCTCAAGTCAGTTCTCCCACCGCATCACACCAGTAGCTTACCAGACCTTACCCCGAAGGTGCACTTGTTCGGGTTCAACCTTAGCTTGTACGTCTTCAACCTGTTAAACAATTTATGGAGATGGTCAAGGTACTCTTCCTCAGTCTGTGACCTTTCTATCATATCATCAACATAAACCTCGATCTTTTGGTGAATCATGTCGTGGAACAAAGCGACCATGGCGCGCTGATAAGTGGCCCCAACATTCTTCAATATGAACGACATGACCTTGTAGCAGAAGGTGCCCCACTGTGTAACGAAGGTTGTCTTCTCCATGTCTTCGGGAGCCATCTTGATCTGATTGTAACCAGAAAACCCATCCATGTGAGGAAGTGGGAAGTCATCTTTGGGGCTTGCCCTGTTCAGATCTCTATAGTCCATACACATCCGTACCTTACCATCTTTCTTAGGCACCGGAACAACGTTGGCAACCCACTGTGGGTAAGAGGTGACAGCTAAAAATCCCGCGTCGAACTGTTTCATGACTTCAGCTTTGATTTTCTCAGACATTTCAGGGCGCATACATCAAACCTTCTGCTTTACCGGAGGATAGTCTACTTTAGTCGGCAGGCGATGAACCATAATATCGGTGTCCAAACCAGGCATATCTTCATAAGACCAGGCGAAGATCTCAACATAGTCGCGCAACATCTGTATCAACCGTTGTTTGACGCTAGACTCCAGATTTGCACCTATCTTAACCTCTTTCTTATCTTCCTCTGTACCTAAATTCACTGATTCGACTGGATCTTCATGAGGCTGTATGGCCCTTTGTTCAATCCACCATTGGTTGTTGGGTAGATTCAGCTGTCGATATCTGAATCTTCTTCACTGTCCTCAATTGCATTAACTCCCTGATTGCTTATGTGCAGAGGAGGTCTTCCAATCCGCGTGCTCCTAACAACCCTTTGAGCCACTGTAGTAAAGCCCAAACCAAATTTGTCAGTTTTGTGCATGAAATCACGGAGTTGACCCCAATTTGCACACCCACCTTCTTCAATTACAGCCTTGGCATCCTTGAGAGAAGTCATCTTCATCGGAGGTTTGTCAGTAGTGTGATACGGTGGGAAGAACTGTTTGTTTTTTGGAATGCTGGTTTGTGTTTTGCGTTTGTTTTCACAAAATGTCGTGGTAAGCAAGAGTCGCCACCGATTTTTATTTTATCCAACAAGGAAAGAAATAAAAGCACATAAAAATTCCTTTTTTTCGAGATTTTCTGAGTACGAGGGGTAGATTATAGAAAGGGAAGGTGTTAGCACCCTTTCTATCCGTGGTTATCCACGGGCTCTTAGGTACTTGCTCAATTGTTTTCAAAATTGCTTTCGTTGTGCTTGTGGGTTTGAAAAAGTTTTTGTTTGAAACTTCGATTTAACTCTTACTTCTGTCCTCAAGAGTGTAATGAAGTGTTTTGAAAACTTTGTTCGAAAAGTGTAAGTGTGAAGAGTTTTGTTTTGAAAGAGCAAGTATCTAAGAGCTATCTACTTAATTGAAAAAGGAATCATTCTATGCTAATTTCCTTTAGACTATGATATCCCACTATTAATGAGTGAGTAGCACCATCGTTGGAGTTTAAGGGTCAATTCGAATGAGGGACAGACGGTCACTAAAGCAATGTTAGGACGCCTTAGCGGTAATCCTAATGTCTTAGATCATTTGTTTAAGACAACAATATCCGAGGCAACCATTTCGAGGCGACTATGATCTTTTAGACAAGAGGGCAACCTCTAAAGTGACCTATACTCAATGATCGTGTACGAAAGCAACCAAGTGGGGTGTAACCTAAGAGTGCGCATGTGCAAGTGTGTCGTTTTCAGTTTATTTTTATCTTTGCGCATGTTAAGGGTGATCTAATTTGATTTTAAGATTAGGCATTCAGTCTTGTCATGCAAACCCTACTATCAAACATCTAGCAGTTATAATTTGCAGAAATTAAAGGTGCGGAAATTAAATTACAAGGCGTCGGGTATTTACATCGCCAAAAGCAACCCTTTGAAAATAAAATAAAATAAAGTGGTAAATAAATAAATGTCCTATTTAACTATTACAATCCGTAAGCAGATACATAATTGGATAAAAATAAATAAAGCCCGCGGGAGATTGAATCGAATGCGAATTAGGGTTTTGACCCTTTTGAAAGAAAATTGCCATCTTTTTGTTGTTTTTATTTAAAAGAAATTAAATCCTAAATTAAATAACTAAATTAAATTAATAAGTTAATTAAATGAAAAAAAAAAATTATGACATATTTTTGGGTTTTTGTATTAATTTTAAGAAAGAAATTAAAAATAATTAAATTAGTAGTTAAAACCTAATTAAGTCTAATTAATTTTATTTGTTCACAAAATAAATTAAAATTTCCTAATGAATATCCTACATAATTAATGAGTTTATTAATAAAAATAAAAGTTTTAAAATTTGATTGGATAAAAAAAAGTATTTTTATGATTTTATTTGATAAAAAAAAAGAATTTTGTTATTGGTTAGAAAATTAGTTAAATGAAATAAAACAATTAAATTAAGTAAACAAAACAAAATAATAAAGAGGTAGAAGAATTGGGCCTATTTTTTGAAGGGTGTTAGTAGCAATTTTGTAGGCCCATTAATGTTGTTCCGTTTGACTTTCTCTGATCCAGTAGGCACGCATTGACCTGGCTTATGGTGGACTTCCAACATGGATCACCAGATCTGGCTCCTTGGCCATCTGGCGCTTGGATCGTGAGGGAGTATGGTGGGTTGCAAGCTAGCGTATGCACTGGAATACCTAAAAAATAATAATATTGAGAAAGAGGGGGACCTAGGATTCGAACCCAGGTCTTGAAGGAGAATACAACATTCGCTTGCCACCACGCCATGTTGTTTTGTTTGTTAATATAACACATATTAATAATAAAATAACAAAACAAAATCAATTGGTCAGAAAAAATAAAAAGGCACGCTATGTTTGATCCGGCCAATGGATGGATGCCACACATCATCCCTGACCTCCAACCTGTGGCTAAAAGTACATAGACTTATACCAACGGACAGAGGTCCATGGCTAAAAGCTTGGTCCGTTCCAAAACCTTGCATAGGCCATGAAAATGCAATCTACGAGCATGGTTAAACTCGTCATCTCCTCCTGACTGTAACCATGCCTTTCATGTGGGCCAATTGTACCTGAAATAGAAAACCCCAAAAAAACTCTAAGAACCCTAACTATGGTGATTCTTGTTACAGATCATATAAATGAAATCAAATGATGCCAAAAGCTTGTAAATGTCCTTGTGATCACAAATATGCTATTAGTTTACTCAAATGATGCCAGAATAACTCAAATCAAGTTCAAGAACAGTGGTGAGTTGCGTGAGACTTATAGTGCGTATGGAGGCCTGAGAATGCGTGGTTTGGATCCAGTTAGCTTGTGTGTGTTGCCAGGAATCGATTGGGACCAATATCCAGCTCTGAAAACGCCTCTAGGGTTGATTTCGATCTCCAACTTTTTTGTGATTTTTTGCAAAGTTGTTCTGCCTCTTTCAATGATTTCCAACCCTGATTTTCATGTGCTTTCCTTCCTTATGTATGGTACATTGGATTAGGGTAAAAAACTTGGTCCAAATCTTCCCACAATGATGATTGCATATTTGATTTGATTCTCCATGAAAACCTTTCCAAATTTGATCCAAATCATATATTCTTGTAACCAATGCCTTTGATACGAATTCAATTGAAATAATAGATGTATTTGGAGCCTGGAATAGCCAAAAAAATCACATGTTATCAATGCTTTAGATTTTATATGATTTTATTTGATTTAAAATGGATTAATTCAAATAAAAATCAAATTAAATAATAAAAATGTGATATGGACACATTCCTGAAGCTAGGGCACGTGGGCAATAATACAAACTCAAATAAAATGAAAAATAATGGGCCCGTTTGGCAAAATTTGATGTTTTGGGGATAGTTGACTTTTGGCAATTTTGCAAAAAAGTCCAACTTCAACAATGCATAACTTCTTCAATTTTGAACTTCTGGAGATGTTCTTAGACTTTCTAGAAAGATTGAGATGTCCTCTAACTAACCCTTTTGGTCTCATATCATTTTGATATTCCATGCTCACGTTATAAGCTTTGACAAAAAATGTGTTTTTGTTGACTTTTCAAAATAACCTATAATGTCCAAATTCATAACTTCTTGTGAGTGCATATTTTGAACTTGGGGTATGAAGATGGATTGTAGGTAATTTCATCCTATTCAAAATGAGCTTTGGATGGGTCATTTATCATAAACTATGAGAAAGTTATGCTTGGTCAAAGTTGAGTTGACTTTTCCTACAAAACCCTAATTTAGCAACTTTTGAATCTTGATGAATTTTGAGAAATCCTTGATGAATCATGATCAAACCTTGATAAAATGATAAAATGTCCTTCAAAATGAGAATTTTGACAAAAAATCTTGAAGTTTGACTGTTTGTAGGTCATAGTTGACTTTTGCCCCAACACAGTCGATTTTTGGACCTTTGAGCAATTGACTGAGCAAACTTCCTCTGCAAGGCTTGAAACTTGACATGGATGATCTTGAGAATATATTAGGACATTTGGGAGAACTTGAAGTTATTTGGACTCAAGGATTTTGATGCAACACAAAACCCTAATTTGGGGTAGACTGCTTTAGGAGATAGCTTGTCTGACCAACTCTTGAGCAACCTTGAGCCACTTGGAGATTTTTCTTGCAATATTTTGAGAAATATGGGAGGGCAAATTTTGGGGTACAACAAGTAGAAACTTCAGTTGACGCTAAAGTTTGGGGGACCTCTTCAAAGTTCTGACAGGGGGTTTCGATGAATTCCCCATCCATCTCCACGTAGCGGAAGGATTTGAGATGACTCACCATATACTCCTCTTCACCTTGTACTGTAACGATCTTCCCCTTTACCGGATATTTCAACATTTGATGGAGCGTGGAAGTCACTGCCCCAGCCTTATGAATCCAAGGGCGACCCAGCAAACAAGAATATGATGGTCTAATATCCATCACGTAGAAGGTGGATGCAAAACTCTGAGAGCCAACTTTAACAGGGATGTCCACCTCCCCGTGCACCATCCTTTTTGATCCATCGAAAGCCCTGACCATAATATTTCTCGGCTTTAGAATCAAACCTTCACAGTCCAGACGGTCTAATGCTTTCTTTGGTAGAACATTCAATGAGGACCCAGTATCCACCAGCACAAGGGCCATAGTGTGCCCCTGCACTCGATCGAGACGTGTAGAGCATCATTATGATTTCTTCCTTTAGCAGTCAGGTCTGCATCTGAGAAACCCAGCCCATTTTCGGTAGTCAAGCTAGATACGCAATCTTTGAATTGATCGGCTGAAGTTTCTTGCGGCACATCACAGTTTTGAGGAATGCAATTAAAGCCTTTGCATGGGATTCAGAATACAATAATAAGGATAACATGGAGATTTTTGACGGGGTCTGCCCCAGCTGCTCGACTACGTTGTAGTCGCTCTTCTTGATAATCTTCAAAATTTCTTTTATCTCTTATTTTGAGGTTTCTACGATGATCTTCTTAGGTGCCTCCATCCGGGAAGACTCACCTATGATTTCTTTGCCCCGAGTCCCAGATGGCTCGGCGACAGGGGTGATGATTGGAATAGGAACTGGGATAGTAGCTGATGTGCTAGTAGATGGAATGACAACAGGTTTGTGAACAGTCGGAGGGGAAATCTCGGGAGAAAAGAGTCTTCCGCTTTTGGTGACCTTGCTAGCCCCGATAATATTGCTGACATCAACATCAGCTTCCTCACTCTTCAAGTCTTGTTTAACTCCATGGTAATACATGTCAGCACCATAGTGCCAAGGGACATCCTTATCCAAAGTGTATGGGATAGGACCAGGGACGATAATTATTAACGGAGCAATTCTTGGGACGGGTGTAATCCTAACAGGTTTTCTCGAGGAAACCTTGGAAGGATTGGCGGAAATTATTATGATGGCAACATCTTGAATTGGAACCAACGAAATCATAGTCTTTTCAAACAGGATCTCTTTGTTATCCATCAGGCATTGAACACCTAATTTCAATAAGTGGCAACCAGCAGGTAGAATTGAACATATGTGGCAACCTTCACCACAGCCCAGAAATAAACCGGACAACAACAAACTCTTCTTAATTGTCGTCAAAGGAGTAGAAATTTCTTCCACGGAGGTCACAAATAAATCTTCGTCCACACCATTTACTCCATGACCATGTTTGGGCATGGGAGCAGTTATGACGTTGGGCTTTTCTGGAGCGTCAAACTCAATCTCTTTGGCTTTGATCAAGTCTTGCACTTTGTTTTTCAAGGCCCAATAGTTGTTTGTATCATGACCTGGACCTTCGGAATGATAGGCGCAGCGGGCATTCGGGTTATAGTGAGGAGATGTGGTGTTGGGGTTCTTCGGGGCTTCCCTCAGAGTTACCAGGTTGGTCTTCAATAATTGTGGTAGAATTTGAGACAAGGTCATATTGAGCCGAGTGTACTGCCTCTATGGTCTTTCTACCCTTTTTTGATTGTTGCATTGTGGAGCAACTGTGGGTCTTAACCGTATTTACTGCTTGGCGGTGTTCAGGTCTGCTTTGGCACCTCGAGCCATAGACTGCACTAGCCTCCTTCTTACCGGTGAAAGGCTTCTTTACTGTACTTGATGAAGTATCTTTCTGTATCTTACCATTTCGGATACCAGCTTCTACTCTCTCTCCAGTCAAAATCAACTCAGTAAACCCAGATGACGAACTGTCGATCAGATGATTGAAGAATAGACCAGATAGCGTCCCTAGAAACATGTCAACCAACTCTCTATCAGACAAAAGGGGTTGGACTCTTCCAGCTAAATCTCTCCACTTTTGAGCATAGTCCTTAAAACCTTCACTTGCACCCATGGACATACCCTGAAGCTGAGTACGAGTGGGAGCAAGGTCGGCGTTATACTGATACTGCCTGTAAAAAGCAGCAGCAAGGTCTTCCCAGTTTCGGACACTGGCTCCTTCCAACTGATAAAACCATTCAAGTTGAGTCCCTAACAGACTATCTTGAAAGAAATGTACCCACAAATTTATATCATCAGTGTGGGGTTAGATTTTCCTAACGTACGAGCGAAGATGGAGTTTTGGACAGGACACTCCATCGTACTTGGAAAAAACCAGAGCTTTGAACTTATGAGGGATCACCATTCCCGATACCAATCCCAGCTCTCTGAAATCCAAACCAGGGATCTTCTGAATCTCCATAGCACTCAGACAGTCTTCTAGTTGTTTGTACCTATCCTCAGCAGGAGGATATTTCTCTTCATCGTAATCCGTATCATTATCAGAAACTGCCCGACTAGGGTCCTTTGTCCTTTCTTGGTTCTCCACGTCTTTGGATGAGGAGGTCAGATCAACTGATTGTATTATCCTTTCTCTGAATCTTCTACCCATGTTCAGAATGCCAATCTTCTTCTTCTTCTTTTCTTTCAGAATCAGAGTTTTTAGATCCTCTTGCCCTTTAGCCAAGCTTAAGAACATCTGCTGGAATTGGGCGTTTTGTGCCTGAAGATCTTTGATGGCTTGATCAGAAGACATTTTGCACTGAAACAAACAGCGAAGAAGATGAGAAACCTGTAATGGTACCTGTAATGGTGTGCATGATAATGGGATGCATATGTAATGATTTCAAAGACTTTGGGAAATTTAAATTTGTAAACCAAAAATAAACAAACTTTATTAGATTACCTTGTAAAAGGTTCAACAATGCCTTTGAGGCGTTACAAAGAAATAAATGGAAAACAATTCTAAACTAGAAAAAGAAAAATCATAAATCCCATGGACGCTTCCTCTTTATGCTGACGTAGTCGTTGATCACTCGTTCTTCCTCGAGCTGCCTAGTAAGCTTCAAGATCTTCTTTTCTTACTCATGGTACTTCTCCCAGTAAGTATCCCTTTCCTCTTTCAGCTGAATCCAGGATCTCTGCAATGCACCAGGATCGACGGGCATGTAAGGATAAAGGACTGTGTAAGGAATTCCCTCTTCATTGGTGGGCTCCACAATCACCGGCAATACAGCTTCATAAGGCATCCCCAGCTTCTGGGCTCGAGCTTGGACTCACTGGAGATAAGGCTGCATGGGGAGAGAAGTCCTTGGTCCCAGCTCTTGGGGGTCAGATATGTTCATCATGCCCCAAGCTCGTATGAACCTCCGACGGTGCTCGTCAATGTCTTCCTTGTAGTCAAATGCAATATCCTCAAGAAGTAGCTCATGAGGACCATCTCTCTGAGAACGACCAAATTGTCACAAAGCTAGACAAAGACTGTAGGTTATACCTCCTCTGATTCTAAGCAATGGGACATTAGGGTATCCCCCATAACGATCAATGGCAGCAATATCTTCCATATCCCGGGAGCTCCAAAGAATGTTTGTATGGGCAAGTGACATTATCCTATAATACCATACCAAACCTTCTTCATTCTTTAACACAGACTTGGGGAGGTACAAAATAAACCACCTTGACAGCAGCGACATGCAACACGTGAGAATCCCTCTTCTTTGCACAACACGAGTGTAGAGGGCATGCAAGATATCACCTAGTAAAGTAGGCACAGGATTGCGAGAAAGGAATATCTTAACTGCATTCACATCCACGAAGAAATCCAGATTCGGGAAGAGAACCAAACCGTATATAAGGAGAGCCAAGATATCTTCGAAAGCCTGAAAATCCAAATTATCCCAGAACAGCTGAGCTTGATCCATCAGAAATTTGGCTAAGAAACCTTCAACCCCACTTCGTGTTTCCCAATTGGATACTACATCAGCCCATTTTAGATGCAGAGCTGAGGCAATGTCTTCTGGTCTAGGAGCCTCTTCCATACCTGTGAAAGGCACCTGCTCTAGGATGGATATACCCAATAAGTGAGAGAACTCTTCCAAAGTGGGAACCAGATGGTAATCTGGAAAAGTGAAACAATGATGCACAGGATCGAAGAACTGGAAAAGTACACTCATCATCTGCTCATTAAGCTTTGAGGTGACCAGGCTAAGAAGCTGACCATGTCTCTTACTGAACATGGAAGTCTCAGAAACTCTTGAGGCTAACTCTTTAAGTTGAGCAGGTATTTGCACAAAGTTAACTCGGATGGTATTTCTGCTACAGAAGCCATAATCTGCAAAACAGAACAAAGATAAATTCCCTCGATCTTTGAAATGGTCAGTATAATGAAGTATGCATGTTATGTTATGATGCATGATGTCACGATGAAAACAAACAACAGGTATAGCAGATAACATGCATGGCAAAGGCAAACAAGTCACACAAAATCCCTTAAGTTTAAGGCTTTCATGGGGTCAAAGGTATTACCCTCTTGAAGTTTAGTTAATTTCAACTTGTCCTAGCAAAAGTAACCGGGTTCTAGAGGTTATCAATATCACTGAACATCCTCCATCGGTCATGGTTTCAGCTCACGCAATCTTTTCTTACGGCCGGAACTATCTCGAGATTATGGTCTCAATGAGTGTAGCATCGAGTATCAACCAGTTCCCAACTTTACACCGAGATCGGCTATCTCACTACTTTCTAATGGCCAAGTTGGTCTATTAAGGGTTCTAAGGTCAGTTGATGATTAACAACACACATAGCGGCCCCGTATTCTCGTCGTTTCTCCACAAGGGATACCGGTACCAACCAATGTGCCACATCAACGTAGCTACTGCTTCAACCGTATCGGTCTACGCCGTACAGTTCCCTCACAGTTTATTGCTACTTACCTAAAATGTGTCCCCAGATCTGGGTTAGGATCTATAGTAACTCCCAATACAAAACCCTTAAAAGTAAAGCAACCAAAACAAACAAGAGAAATAATTTATTGATGAACTAAATCCTAAGGTATACCCCACTTATTATTTTCCCCAGCAGAGTCGCCAGTTCTGTGATACGGTGGAAGAACCGACTGTTTTTTTTTTGAAAAATGCTGGTTTTCATTTTGCGTTTGTGTTTGCAAAATGTCGTGGAAAGCAAGAGTCACCATCGACTTTTATTTTATCCAACTGGAAAGGAAAAAAGTACAGAAAAATTCCTTTTTTGAGATTTTGAGTACGGGGGGTAGATTATAGAAAGGGAAGGTGTTAGCACCCTTTCTATCCATGGTTTTCCATGGGCTCTTAGGTACTTGCTCATCTTTTAAAATTGCTTGTGTGTGCTTGCTTTGAAAAGTTTTGTTTTACTTCGTTTTAACCCTTGTTTCTGTCCTCAAGAGTGTTACGAAGTTGTTTTTGAAAACTTGTTTGAAAAGTGTTTGGTGTGAAAAAATTTGATTTTGAGCAAGTACCTACTAGCATCTACCTACTCGAAAAAAGGATCGTTTCTATTCTTGTTTCCTTTAGACAATGTTATCATACTATTGAGAAATGGGTAGCACCATCGTTGGAGTTGTAAGGGTCAATTCGAAAGGGACGTACGATCACTAAAGCAATGTTAGGACATTTTAGTAATAACCCTAGAGTCTTACGATCATATTCAAGGCAACATTTCCGAGGCAACCTTTCCGAGGCAACACTTCCGACCGTGACATTTGATCTTTGTTTAGACAGGAGGGTAACCACTAAAACACCCTATACTTAATGATCATTTACCGAAGGCAACCGAAGTGAGAGTATACCCTAGGAGTGCGCATGTGCGAGTGATTTGATTTCAAGTTATTGTCTTTATACATTAGGGTTTTCTAGTCATTTTAAATTATCATGCAATCTTGTCATACAATCCTACTATCATACATCTAACAGTTAATATTTGCGAGAATTAAAATGCGAGAAATAAAACCTACGCTATTACAAGGCTTCGGGGTAGGGATTAATTACATAGCCAAAACCCGTAAAACGATAAAAGAAAATCCTAATTAAACTATTACATACCGTAAGCAGTTACATTAATATTGCAAAAATAATAAAATAATAAGCGCGCACGATGAATCAAATGGAAAGAAAAATTAGGGTTTTGACCCTAGTATCCCTAATTGCAATTTAAAAAGAAAAATCAATTTTTTTTGTGGTTTTTGCTATTTTGAGAAAAATAAAGTTTTAATTGGATAAATAAAAACCTAATTTCTAATTAATTTTAAATTTAAGAAAAATAATTAAAATTAACCTATTTTTTTGTATTTTTTGGTTTTGAGAAAAGAAATAAAAATTAAATCACATGCTAACGCTAATTTTTTCTAATTGATTTTAAATACATGAAAAAGTTAGAATTAATCCTAAATTAAATTAAACTAACATTAAATTAAATTTGGTAAAATAAAATAAAACCTAATTCTAAATTTATGAAAATTGATTTTATGATTTTTTGTGAAAAAAGAAATTAATTTTTTTAGAAAATAAATTAAACAAATTAAATTAAATAAAAGAAAAAAAAGAAAGAAATAAGAATGAGTCTGGTGTTGAATAGCAAAAGAGGGGGTGTTGATTGCAATTCTGGGCCCAAATGCTGATGGCCTTTGTTGACTTTCCCAAACCCATGCGTGCGCTTGACTTATGCCCATGGTGGACCTTCCTTAGGAAGGCGTTGGATCTGCAACCTTGATGATCTGATGGTGGGATATTGATGGTGTATGGTGGACTCATGGGGTACCAGCACACCTGATTATGCAAAGAAAAACAACATAAGGCAAATATGGGGACCTGGGGATCGAACCCAGGCCCTTAGGCATTCTCACACTGCATGCTGACCAACTGAGCTGGCTTGGTTATTTGTACAAATAATGACAAGCAATTATTATATGATAAAAACAAAAAGTGAATTCTTAAAATGCGCGCAATTTGAATGGGCCATTCACCACCTGCCACGCCATCATCGTCCTCATGGCTTATGTTGTTTTAGATCAACTACCTTTACCTACGGACACAGGTTGTAGGTACAACCCTGTGCTTCTCCAAAATTTTGTGCAAGCATGATAAATCACAACCAATGGTACCAATCTGCTCGTTGCAACCTCAGAAGCATCATGGTACCATTATTAATGGCCAATTGTCCCTGTATAAGAAAACCCTAAACACAAAGAGAAACCCCTAGCCATGGCACTTTGTTGTACAGTTAATGAAAACGCAATTAAATATGACCATTAGCTTGCAAACATCATAAGGTTTAAGAATATATCAATGAATCATGCTAAATGTGCCAGTATTGAGATATTCAAATTCAAGAAAAGGGATGAACCGTCTGAAACTTACAGCGCGATCCTGGATGTTAGGAAGCTTGCTAGTGGTTGAATCTTGATCCTTGGATGTCCAGCAAACGATTGGTGTGACTGGAATGGCTTGAGATAGCCTGAGTCCTGAAAATCGATTTACAACTTTTCTTGAATTTTTGCAACTTTGCTTTCTGTTTTGCACGCCTCCAACCTCCTTGTTTTTGGTCTGCAAATGTTCCTTATGTATCCTAGAATGAATTAGGGTTGCAACTTGGTTTCAAATCTTCTCCAATTATGATCAATGATTCATGATTTGATCCTTGTGCAAATCTTTCCAAATCAAGCAAAATGCAATCTTTTTGTATCCATATGATCCTTGCACGATTTGATCTCACTTCCAGCTGTATAATTGACCTAAACATGCACAAAATCTCAAGATTTGATTAGCTTTTGATATTTTCATTATTTTATCTTGATTTTATTTGATTTAATTGAAATAAAATCAAAATAAATGAAAAAAATAAAATAATGACAAATGGAAGTGATCATAGGTCGTGGGTCATATTACAAACTTAGTGCAAGCATAAAAAGTTGGTCCCATTTGACAAAAAATGCAATTTTGGACACTTTTGACTTTTGGAAATTTTGCAAAAAGGGTCAACTTTACCAATGCATAACTCTCTCAATTTTGACCCTAGACATGTGTTCTTGGACTTTTTAGAAAGATTAAGATGCCCTCTAAGCAACCCTTTTTGTCTCATCTCAATTAAGGCTTCCATGTTCATGTATGAAGCTTTGACCCAAAAGGTGTTTTTGTTAACCTTTCAAAATGACCTATAATGTCCAAATTCATATATTCTTGTGAGTGCATATTTTGAAATTGGAAGATGAAGATGGATTGTAGAGAATTACGTCCTCTTCAAAATGAGCTTTGGATGGGTCATTTTTGGTAAAGTATGAGAAAGTTATGCTTGGTCAAAATTGAGTTGACTTTTCCTGCAAAACCCTAATTTAGTAACTTTTGTGTTTTAATGAATTGTGAGCTATCCTTGAGGAATCATGATCAACCCTTGATCAAATGATGAATAATAGTTTCAAATGAGGATGTTGACCAAAAATCTTGAAGTTTGACTGTATGTAGGCCACAATTGACTTTTGCCTTAGCACAGTCGATTTTTAGGCCTTTGAGCAATTGATTGAGCAAACTTCCTCTGTAAGGCTTGAAACTTGACATGGATGATCTGGAGAACATATTAGGAAAATGGTGAGCATTTGGGATCCTTTGGACTCAAACATCTTGATGCAAACTGAAACCCTAATTTGAGGTAGACTGCCTTAGGAGAGAGTTTTTCTGGTCAACCCTTGGACTTCCTTGAGCAATTTGAGGACCTCACTTGACATGTATTGAGAAATATGGAAGGGAAATTTTGGGGTACAACAGTTACGTATCAGAGAAATGACACCGACTCGAACTACTGAAGGTATACAGCCTTCGCTCTGGATTACCTGCACGTTACCAACGTAAGGGTAACATTCAAACAGAAGGGGTGAGATATATAACAATATAATAAAACGTATGATAAATAATATATTAAATTAGATCACATAACATCACCACTTATCATCTTATAAACCACAATACTCACAACAGAATAACAACAATAATACACATTCACCGCATCAATACACAACTTCTTCATGCAATCATATAATGAGACTCAATACTATGCAAATGCATGTGGTACCATTGGAGAAGAACTCCCATCTCAAAATAATTGCCAATAAATAGAGGCATCAACAAGGCATAAGCCTTCATCTTAATATTCTCCAATACATGTCATCTTAACGAGCATCAGCTCCCTCTTGAAATGCAATGTATGCGACACAATCATGAATGCAATAACAACACCATAATTAACGACATCTAAACACAACATCATCGTTGGCTAGAAGCCTACATCTTAATAGCTGCCAATTATTAGAGGCATCTCAACATCATTCATCAAGATCATTCATCAATATCATTTACCAACATAATTCATCAAATATCATTTATCATCATAATTCATCAAACATCATTTATCATCATAATTCATCAAACATCATTTATCATCATAATTCACAGTAACTCAGCCACAACAACAATACAACGGTAGATCGATAATTCCGCAATGTTGGCCATAGGCCTACAACATGATATTGCCTATAATTAATTAATCATCTAAGGCTTACCTCTAAATTACCAAACCACTACATATTATTAATTCTGTAATACTACATCATTATCGTCATTAAACTTACTGTTATAAACTAAACAATAATCTATAATTGTCTTATCCTCATCATTCTTCACAAAATCATCATAGCCATTAACGCGGGAAGCTAACTCTAGTCCTAAATTGGGTTACTAGGATTATCCTTCCTATTCTTCATTTTAATCATTAAGAATGAAATTTATCGTTTCATCTATTCAACACTTCAAACGGCACCTCAAACGGAGTCCGGAAACTCAAGTTACAGCCTTCGGAAACGAATATGTCAAAAACCAGACCATATGGGTCGATGCATAACGTCTTAAGTCAACGCGTACTGGGCTTAACACGCTGCATGTATCGACGCGTACTCTCTTTGTATCAACTCATACTGAGTCTGCAACACTGCATCTATCGATACATGGTCCTATGTATTGACTCATCCTGAGTCTAAAAGCCTGCATGTATCGACTCATGGCTTCTTCGTATCGACTCATCCTGAGTCTAAAAGCCTTCATGCATCGACGCATGGCTTTTGGGGTCGACAAATATTGTTCTGTCATGAATATTTTCTACGATTTCACTTTGTTTTCACCACGGGTTCCCTGCCTTAGGCCCTAAAAACATCTTCTAATCATAGGTAATCATCAATTATAATTATCCTATGTTTCTACATTAATTATACAGCGTTAGGGCATCATTATTCATCCTTAATCATTGATTTTCATCGAACAATAATGTATATAATTCAATCATAAACCAAACAATCTTTCACATCAAATCCCACATACTAATCATCATAAACCCTATTATAGAGTCAGAACCCCACCCTTACCTTGGATTGAATGTTGCTATATAACTTTTCCGATTGAATTTCGTTCTGCCTCTTTTCCTTCTTTTCTGAAACTTTCACGTTCTCTTTCTCTTCTTCCAACCCTTATTTCCTTCTCTTCTCACCGCTTCTTATTTTTCCTTATTAATTCTAACAACTAATATAATAACCCTATAATTCTCTTTATGCCTTAATGGGCTTAAAACTACTACACCCCCTTTTTTCTACTTCTATCCTTTAAAACAAGCCCACATCAAATAATATTATCATTCTAATATTATTCCACAACTTAATAGAATAAATAAATCCAATAACAATAACACGTCAACTATCATCATAACACAACTTCACAAATATCCAAAAATAATTTAATTAAATAATTAATTAAATTACGGGCGTTACACATTAACTATGCATGTCTAGCATATGACTCGAACCATGACCATCAGATCATGATTGATCTAGATCTGAGCACCCCAATGAAAACTTCACCATGCAGCCTCAAGGCCTCATCTCATCAGATCCAAAAGCAAGTATGGGCTTCAACTCTGGGCCAAACGTTTTTTACAAGCAACACCCCCCAATTGCTATCATCTTGGCCCATTTGCATCTTTTTTTTTTCGTTTGTCAATTTTTTTCTGCTTTATTTATTTTTTCTTCATTTATTAAATTGATCAAATTAAATAATAAAATCACAAAAAAATTAGGATTAGCTTTTTTTAATTAATTAAATTAATTTCTTAAATTAATTAATTAATTAACTTTAACATTTTTTTGTTCAAATTTAAAATAAATTTGACTTTGGTTTGATTTTATATTTTTAAGTAGTTTTCATATCATAATAAAAAAAACTAGATAATTTCTTAATTAAATTTATTTTTCTAAATAAATTTTAGGATAATTTATTTATTTTCTTAAATACAAAAAATATTAGGTTTTTGTTTAGAATTTAATTTGGATCAATAACTTTCTTTTTATTTTAGTTAATTAAATTTAGGTTTAATTTAATTTAGTATTTTCCTAAATAAACAAAAACAACCAAAAAGGATTTTTTTTTACTTAGTATTTTCTTAGATTTCTTTTAGACGTAATATTCATTTCGCGCGCATTATTCTTGTTCTCGCATTTTTTACAATAATGTAACTGTATACCAGTATGTAATAGATTAGTAGGACTTTTTTTTACCGCTTTCCTTATTTTTCCCCTAAAGTATTGTACTGTGTAAATCCCCCTTCCCAAAGCCATGTAATAGTATAGGATTTTTCCTTCTGTATTTTAATTCTGCAATATATATTACTGCTAGTAACTAGGCGTGTATGGCAAGACTGAAATTAAAACACTAGCAAACCCTAAATGCACAAGATAAATAACATGAATCAAACACAATTGCACATTCGCACCTCTAGGGTATCCCACTTTGGTTGCCTGCGGAAAACGGTCACAATTCTCGAAATGTGAGAAGTTTTAGTGACTATCCTCTAGTTTGAAAGATCACAAGTCCCTCGATGACCCTTCGATGTTGCCTCAGTTAAAAGTGATCTTAGAACTTTAGGACATCTACTAAAATTTCTTGCCAAGTTGCCTTTGTGACCGTAACGTTGCTTCGGTTGTCCCTCAAACATCCAACGACAAGGCTACCTACTCACTAATAGTAGGATAGCATTGTCTAAAGGATAGGAGGAAAATAATTCCTTTTCGAGTACAAAGTAGATAGCTGTTAGAAGTTTGCTCAAAACAACTTTGCACTTACACAAAAAACTACTTTTCAAAAACATTTTCAAGACACTTTGTATACTTTCTCGATATTCCCGAGAAACATTACAAAGTCTGCCATACGAAGGCATTTTCAAAACAAACTTTCAAATACACAAAGCACAAATGTATTTCAAAATAAGCAAACCTCTAAGAGCCCGTAGATAACTACGGATGGAAAGGGTGCTAACACCTTCCGTTTCCATAATCTACCCCCCTTACTCAGAAAACTCTCGAAAAGGTCTTTTTCTGTTCTTTTTACCCCTTCCTTTGTTGGATAAAAGAAAAGTCGATGGCGACTCTTGCTTACCGCAACATTTGCGAACGCAAATGCTAAACCAGTATTAAACATTCAGTTCTGCCACCGTATTACAGTGTGGATGTGAACGTGTTTGACAAAATCGATGATTCGGCAACACCGAAGGTTGTGTGGGACACTCTGGTTAGGTGTTACAGTGGTGACACATCAGTGAATAAGGTTAAGCTTAAGTTCTTGCGAAAGCAGTATGAGAATCATAACATGAAGAACAACGAGAAGGTTTCTGAGTACATCTCCAGAGTCATTCTGATCACTAATGATATGTGTGATCGGTGGATCTGGAACTGACTGTTTAACGCTGGTTTGCGAAATGTCGCGGAAGCAAGAGTCGCCACCGTCTTTTATTTTCTCCAATATGGACAGGACAAAAGCACAGCAAAATTCCTTATGAGATAGTTTCTCGGTTCGGGAGGTAGATTTATAGAAAGGGAAGGTGTTAGCACCCTTTCTATCCGTGGTTATCCACGGGCTCTTAGATACTTTCTCATTGTGTTTTCAAAAGTGTTTGCTTTTCAATTGTGAGTGGGCTTAAAAAAGTTTCTTTGAAAGTTTCGGAATAACTCTTGTATCAGTCCTCAAGAGTGTTTGAAAAATTGTTTTGAAAGCTTTTTGAAAAGTGTCGGTGTGAAAAGGTTTTTGATTTGTTTTTTAATAGAGCAAGTATCTATGAGTCATCTACCTACCCTAAGGAATTAGGCTGTGTAAATGTCCTTAAGGTAGTGCCATCCCACCATTGAGAGGTAGGTAGCACCACCGTTGGAGGTGTTCGGGTCAATTCGTTTGTTAAGGACAGTATGGTCACCAGAGCAACAGTAGGACACCTTAGAAGCTACCCTTATGCCATTGATCCTTTTTTAATCCGAGGCAACCGTTTCGAGGCAACTGGATCATGTCATGGACATAAGGACTTACTAAAACGTCCTATACTCGACGACCACGTTTCGAAGGCAAGGCAACAGTGAGGCGTACCCTAAGAGTGGTGTGTGAATTTATGTATTGTTTTCAGTTTAACCATTATCTTTGATCATGCATTATGATGAGCTACGCTTGTTTTTAATTGGCATGCATTCTTTTATACAAGTTAACAGTTAAGGGGGTGCGGAAAGTAAATTGCGGAAAGTAAAGTCCTACGCTATTACAAGGCGCGGGTCTATACATCGCCAAATTAACAAAGACCCGTTTTTAATAAAATGCGGAAAATAAAACCTAGTTACTATTACACAGCTTGAGCAATTACATAATATTCACAAAGGAAAATAAAATAACGTGCAAAAAGAATAAAGACAGAACGTTCGAGGGCGTTGGATCCTTTTGAAATTAAATGAAATTAAAAGCTAATTAATTATTTAATAAAAGGAAAAGAATGTTTTTTTTTAGTTTTTTTGGTTTTTTGGTATTTAATGAGAATAAAGAAAATTAATTAAAATTAGAAGTTAAATGAAACCCTAGTTCTAAGTTGTTTTTAATTATTTATGAAAAAATATTCAAGTTTAACCTAATTTACACTAATTAATTAATTACATGGGTATTTACAAAATAAATTAGTAATTAATAATAATGATAATAAGAAAAAATTATTTATTAAGAAACAGGATAAAAATGCTAAAAACCCTAATTTCTACATATTTTAGTTATTTAAGAAAAGATTAAAATTGAAAACCTAATTTTACTAAATTAATGGTTTAAAGTTTATTTACAAAATAAAAATAATAATAATAAAAATGTTAATTATATTTTTTTTTGGTTTTTTATGAAAATGGTTAATTGATTAATTACTAATAATAAATAAAATAAAAAAGGGGTTAGAAAATAAATTGAAAAAATAAAATGAAAAGAAAATAATGAACCCAATGGGGGGGGTGCTGGGCCAGAAATGGGGGTGAAATGCTGGAATTCAGGCCCATTGAGGCAAAGGCCTCGTTGACTTTTCCTGATCATGCGCTTGCTTGCTGACTAGGGTGCATCATAGACTGCATGTTCTGGCCTTCAGATTGGTCTTGGAGCCACTTGTCAGGCCAGCGTATGAGTGTGCATGGTGGGCCTCTGGGCATATGCTGCATGGAAACATTTGAAACAAAATAATAGAAATTATTTGGGGGACCTGGGTTCGAACCCAGGTCCCAAGGGTCAATGCCTGTACACTTTAACCAATTGAGCTGCGTGCGTTAGTTGAAACAATAATAATACATAAATATTATATTATCTACTCAAATAATCCCCTAAAAAAAAGCGCGCTTATTTCAAACGGACAAATGAGGAAGGGACGCGTCAGCGTCTTCTTCCTTGGACACTAGTTTTTTTACCTGCGGATTTCTATCCGCAGGAAGTTTCGCAGGTTGCTTCAAAAATGGTCCTCAGGCCATGAAAACGCCACCTAAAGCCATGGATGACCTCGTCTATGTCCCCTGATCACACTTATGCCCTTGGATGGCCTTAATTTAACCTGAAACAAAAACGCCTAAAACACAAGAACGTGAACCCTAGAATCGGGCATCATGATTCAGGGCCTAACAATGAAATTGGATAATGCAATCATGTTGGAAATTAATCAAGGAACATGAATATGCTAGCTTTTTTGAGAAAAAACGCAAGAATAGGGAGTTCCAAATTCATGCTCAGAGACGAGTTTGCGATGACTTACAGTGATGTATAGGAGGTCTTAGGGCTTGGCAATGGTCGCGTTGGCTTCAGGGCGTTGCCAGGAAGAAAGCTAGGTCTTCAGTTTTGTATGGAAAGGCCTGCAAGATAGCTTTAGGTCTCCCACTTTTTGACAGTTTTTTGAGTTTCTCTCTGGCCGTTTTAGGTGTCTCTAGCTCGTGAATCCTTTTGTGATAGCTTGCATATAGGTTATGTAATGTGTTTCAATCAGAATTAAGGCCAATAACACAATGCATTCATGTTTGAGATTTGCCATAACCTCCATTGAAACACTTTCCATTTTTGTGCCAAAATTTGAATTCTTGCTTGATTTAGGCCTTTGCACGAATTTGGAATGGTCATGATGGTGTATCAAAGCATTTCAATACAAAATATACCCTTTAATTAATTTTCTTGATTTTTATTTTATTTTAAAAGATTTAAAATGAATTAAATCAAATAAAATTAAATAAAAATGGAAAAATTAATTTTAAATCTTGAAATAATTTGTGGGACACGTGGGAAGCATGTCCAAGCTGAAACAAGTGGAAAAAGTGGGCCCCTTTTGTCAAAAATGAAGTTTCAAGGATAATTGATTTGGGCCATTTCACAAAAATTTCCCAACTTCTCCAATGCATATCTTGCTCAATTTTGAAGCTATGAACATGTTCTTGGACATTTTGGAAAGTTCTTGAAGTCCTCTAACCAATGTCTTTGGTCCCATGTCATTTTGATTTACCAATCTCAAGTTATGGTCTTTGACTTAAAGTCCCTTTTTGTTGACTTTTGAAAATGACCTATAATGTTGAAATTGATAACTTTATGTGAGAGCATTTCTTGGACTTGGAATGTGAAGATGAGTTGTAGGAAATGTCTTCCCCTTAAAGATGAGCATTGGATGGGATTTTTCTGATGAACCATGAAAAAGTTATGCCTTGGTCAAGTTACAGTTGACTTTTCAGCTGTCCAAAAATAGAAACTTTTGACACCTTGATGATTTTTTGAGCCATTCTTGTGAAATCATGGTCAAGACTTGACCAAATGATGATTGTGGCTTCAAAATAAGATGTTGACCAAAATTTTTGACTTTTGACTGCCAAATGACCATTTTGCCCCTACATTTGACTGTTGAGCAATTAGGGTTTTTGACTGTGCAACTTGACCTTGTGAGCCTTGAAACTTGACATGTAGGTGCTTGACAATGTGTATGAGCATATGGGACTTGATTGAGCCCTTGAAAACTTCAACTTCCTTGCAAGAACCAAAACCCTAATTTGACTGACTTAGGAGGATGGTTGACTGTGTAGCCCTTGAGTAGACCTTGAACCAATTGAAGTGATGCTTGGCAAAACTTTGAAGATTATGGGAGGGAAAATTTTAGGGTACAACAATATGAAAGCTTGTGAAGAAATCCTTTCTAAACAAGTAATCATTGAGAATATATTGAAGTGTCTTACTCCTAAATTTGATTACATTGTTATAGCAATTGAACATTCTAAAGATCTGGACACCACATTAATAGAAGAGTTGCAAAGCAGTCTAGAGGCGTAAAAGTTGTGTCTGGTTGAAAGAACTTCTGAGAGGGAAGTTAAGCAGGCTATGAAAGCTTCTTTTGTCAAGAAGGACCAGAAGCACTCTTGGTCAGAAACTAAGAAGAGACATGGTGGTAGATTCCAGAAGTCAGAAACCTCTACTTCTGATGAGAAAGAACATATGAAGGGAAAGGAGAAGTACGACAAGAAGAAGATTCAATGTTACTGTTGCAAGCAGTTTGGAAATTTTGCTAAAGATTGTTGGTCAAACAAGGGAAGGAAATTAGAAGAAACAAATATAGCTAGAGGAGATTATGATGAAGAACTTGTGCTATTAATGGCTTATGAGTCTGATGGAAGATGTTATAAGAACAAGATTTGGTTCTGCAATATTATCTGAGTTTTAATGATAACAAATGAGTATGATTGAATGAATAATTTTGTTGTACTAATATTTGTTATTGTTGAGTACTTAACAAACAGGTTCTGCTTCTGATGGATGGCATGTCCAAGACATTAGAAGAGAAATGGTTTCTCTTCTACACTATATAAGTTCTGTTGAACAATAGAAAGACACTCCAGAAGGCTCTGAAGTGTAAGCCCTGCTATTTTTCTGAAGAAACCAGTCAAAAGATCTGAAGACAGAAGTTGTTACTTATGTCCAGATGATGAAGACTCAAGCTTCTAAGAATAATGTGTTCTAAGGAAACCAATCAAAAGTGAAGAATGGAAAAACACAAGAAGGGTGGGTTTGAATTAGGGTTTTCAAAATTAAGACAATAGACACATTGGTTATCCTGGTTCATTTAAACTCAAAATACTTCAGTCTACCCACCAAGGTGATTTCGCCTCTCTCAAATGAGGTCTTAATCCACTAATCAAAACTTCATTACACAGTGTGATCGGTGGATCTGGAACTGACTGTTTAACGCTGGTTCGCGAAATGTCGCAGAAGCAAGAGTCGCCACCGTCTTTTATTTTCTCCAAATGGAAAGGACAAAAGCACAGAAAAATTCCTTATAGAGATTGCTCTCGGTTCGGGAGGTAGATTATAGAAAGGGAAGGTGTTAGCACCCTTTCTATCCATGGTTATCCATGGGCTCTTAGATACTTGCTCACTTGTGTTTTCAAAAATGGTTTGTTTGCTTTTCAATTGTGGGTTTTAAAAAAGTTTCTTTGAAAATTTCAGTTCGACTCTTGTATCGGTCCTCAAGAGTGTTTGAAAAATTGCTTTCGAAAGCTTTTTGAAAATGTGTTGGTGTGAAAAGTATTTTTGATTTGTTTTGAAGTTTAGAGCAAGTATCTAGAGTCGTCTACCTACCCTAAGGAATTCGTCTGTGTAAATGTCCTTTAAAGTAGTGCCATCCCACCATTGAGAGGTAGGTAGCACCACCGTTGGAGGTGTTCGGGTCAATTCGAGGTTCGGGACATGGTGATCACCAGAGCAATGGGAAGACACCTTAGAAGCTACCCTCATGCCAGGTTCCCGGATCATGAGGACTTACTAAGACATCCTCTACTCGACGATCACCTTTCGAGGCAAGGCAACAGTGAGGCGTACCCTAGGGGTGGTGTGTGAATTTGTGTGTCAGATTCATTTATTTTTGTCTTGTCATGTTATGAGTGATCTATGCGCTTGTTTTTATTTTTGTCCATTCATTCTTGCATGCCTTGGTTAACAGTTAAAAATTGCGAGAAACGTAAAGTTCTAAACTATTACAAAAGGCGCGGGTCCACATCGCCAAAATTTCCAGAACCCGATTTGACAGAAAATAAAGAATTAAAGAAAAGTAAAGTGCGAGAAATTAATTACACGGCTTTGGGAGAGATACATAAATATTAAAAGTAAAAAGGAATAAATACGCGCATTGAGATTTTAAATTGAAACGAAGGCGTTGGACCCTTTTTAATTAAATTAAATTAAACGATTATTAAATTAATAAAATTAAAATGAAAAGAAATTTGTTTTTGGTATTTTAAGATTTAAATGGGAAAAAGAATTAAATGCAATTAAACCTAATTCTACAATTTTTTTATTTGTTAAGAAAGTATTAAACTTTAACCTAAAATTAAACCTAATTATTTTACATGCAATTTTAATTTATAAAAGTAAATAATATTAAATATTTAATTATTATGAAAGAAAAGAAAAAGGAATAAAAATTATTATAAACCCTAATTCTACCAATTTTAGTTTTTATTAAAAAAAAGTTAAGGTTAAAACCTAATTTACAAACTAAATTAATTAATGGACTTTATTTACAAAAAAATATAATATTAAATAAAAATATTATTTTTGTCTTTTTTCTGATTTTTGGGTGTTTTTTTATATATTATGAAAATATTAAATTAATTAAAAAAAACAATAATGGGAAGAAAGTAAAATAATAAAAAAAACAAAGAATGAAAAAAGTTTGCAAACCTAGGGGGTTCTACCCCTAATTTGGAGGGTTTGTTGTAGTGATTCAGGCCCATTTATCCTTGGCCTTGTGGACTTTTCCAGGACGCGTGTGGGTGCATTGACTCAGGCTTATGGTGCTCCTCTGATCAGAGCCACTGGATCAATCTCTGGGCGCGTGGCAATCTGGATCAAGGGGTGCATGATGGTCTTCAAGGTTTGAACTGCATAGGAATGTTAGTGGAAAAATAATATGGAAAGGGTGAGGACCTGGGGCTCGAACCCAGGTCCTGGAAATTACCAACGTACACGCTTGCCAATCGTTCCAAACGCACCTTCTGTATGTTAAATATCAAACAAATATTATAAAATAAATCCACACATTAGTGCTCTTTGCGCGCGAAAGTTTAAACGATCCAATCGTGGATGGCCACCTCGTCTTCTTCTTCCTTGGCTTTATTTTTCCTGAAACAAGAAAACAATCAGCAACGATTTTACACCGTTCCTATAGACACCCTATTGGAAAATAGCGATTAGCCCGTGGGGCCTCATAAATTAGGCGCGATGGTCTCATTCTCTTCGTCCAAGCGTGCTGAGTTGAATGGCCTAGGTTTCAAGCTCCAATTTTTCCATATTCAAAAACCCCTAATTCGAAAACTTAAGAACCCTAAAAAGCAACAATGGTAGATTCGCATACAGTGTATAAAAACACAATTAATCCATGTGGTTAGCTTCAGAATGCATCATTTAGTATGAATACATAAACAAAATGCCATGAAAATGCCTCAAAATTGAAATACGAATATGCATTTTTATGAGAAAAATTTGATTTCTGTACAATGATTTAAGGCGTTAGGGTTGGTGTTCTTGATCCAGGTACGTTGCTTGATGTCCCAGGGATGCAATGGAATGAATTTCCTAGCTTGAATCAACCTGCAAGTGTGTTCTCAGATTTGAGTTTTCAAGCAAAAGTTCAAGTTTGTTTCTTCAGGTTCTTGCGCAGCTTTTTGGTAATGAGCATTAGGTCTTGATTGTGTATGTATAGGAGGATGATTTAGGTCAAGAATCTGATCAAAAGAATCAAGGAATTGATTATGCAATATTTGATTTTCAAGCCATTATTTTTCAATCTTTTTTTCATGCTTTTTAGCTCTCAATCATATCCAATCATCCTAATTCTTCCCTAATCTGATTTGCACGAAATATTATAGATATTATATGCATAAAAAGATTTGAAGCATTAGGTTTTATATTTTTCATGTATTTTAATTAATTTAAATGAATTATTAATAATAAAAATCCAAATAAATAAATAAAAATGAAGAAAAACTTCCCTTTAGGCCAAATGGTCGTGCACATGCCTTGGATAATGAATTGTGGAAGAAAAAGAGGCCCATTAGCAATTTTAGGTCATTTGAAGCAATGTTGACTTTTCAAAATATCCAAAAATTTCCCAACTTCCACAAGGCATAACTTGCTCAATTTTTAAGATTTGATCATGTTCTTGGACATTTTGGAAAGGTATTTGAGTCCTCTAACCAATTCCTTTGGTCCCATGTCATTTGGATTTAGCAATCTCAAGTTATGGCCTTTGACTTAAAGTCCCTTTTTGTTGACTTTTGAAAATGACCTATAATGTTGAAATTGATAACTTTTTGTGAGAGCATTTCTTGGACTTGAAGTGTGAATAGGAGTTGTAGGAAATGTCTTTCTCTTCAAAATGAGCTTTGGATGGAATTTTTCTGATAATCCATGTGAAAGTTATGCCCTGGTCAATTTACAGTTGACTTTTTCAACTGTCCAAATAAGGAAACTTTTGCATCTTGATGATTTTTGAGCCAAGCTTTGAGAATCATGATCAAGCATTGATCAAATGATGTTTGTGGCTTCAAAATGAGATGTTGGCCAAAAATTTGGACTTTTGACTGTCAAATGACCATTTTGCCCCTATAGTTAACTGTAGTGCAATTAGGGTTTTGACTGTGCAGTTTTGTGCTGAAAGTCTTGAAACTTTGTATGAGGATGCTTGACCATGTTTATAGGCATGTGGGACTTGATTGGACCCTTGGAAACTTCATTTTCTTGATCAGAACCAAAACCCTAATTTTGACTGTTTAGGATACCCTTGCACTGTGCAACCCTTGGAGAATTTTGCAGCTTGACTTGGCAATTTCTTGAAGGATATGGGAGGGAAAATTTTGGGGTACAACAGTTGCCCCTGTTCAATCTTCTTAGACCTGAGGATGCAGATTGGCTGACATGCCTTTCGTAATCCGAGGGTGGAAGATGATTGAACACTAGAGTGCCCAGAAATTTGCGCTCACATAGTAGCAGTGTGATGATGGAATGGGCTTATAAATGCCATTTAGAGGTTGATGAATAGGATGATGGGCTTATAGATGCCATCTGGATGTTGATTGCGTAAGAGATTCCTTAGCGAGAACTTGCGTACCTGCAAAAGAAAAATGAGTACCTGACATGTTGCAGGAGCTGGTCTTCAGATGCTTTGTGTAGATATGTCCTGACTGGTTACAGGAATCGGATCTTCGAATTCTTCAGACGTGCCCTGGCGAGATACAGGAATCGAGTCTGGTAATGTTAGTCTTCAACGGATACCCCCTGGCAAGATTCAGGTATCAGATCCTCGAACTCTTCAGACACACCCTGGCAAGATACAGGAAACGGATCTGGTAATGCTTGTCTCCAACGGGTACACCCTGGCAAGATTCAGGTATCGGATCCTCGAACTCTTCAGACACACCCTGGCAAGATACAGGAATCGGATCTGGTAATGTTAGCCTTCAACGGATGCACCCTGGCAAGATTCAGGCCACGGATCCTCGAACTCTTCAGACACCCCCTGGCAAGATACAGGAATCGGATCTGGTAATACTAGTCTTCAACGGATACACCCTGGCAAGATTCAGGTATCGGATCCTCGAACTCTTCAGACACCCCCTAGCAAGATACAGGAATCGGATCTGGTAATGTTAGTCTTCAACGGATACACCCTGGCAAGATTCAGGTATCGGATCCTCGAACTCTTCAGACACCCCCTGGCAAGATACAGGAATCGGATCTGGTAATGCTAGTCTTCAACGGATTCACCCTGGCAAGATTCAGGTATCGGATCCTCGAACTCTTCAGACACCCCCTGGCAAGATACAGGAATCGGATCTTTAGTTGCGACCATTGATGGTAATCAATTTTGTACTTTTGTCCTGAAAAGACAAGCGTTAGTTGTATGCGATGTCATGTGGTATGACATGCGAGATGCTCTCTGAATACGTGAGATTGTATGTTCATGATGCGTATATGCATGCTACAATGTATGAAGATGTTTATGAATGTATTTTTTCGTCTAGGAAAGTAAATCCTTGACGGGTGCCGGGAAGTCACTCCTGGGCTGATGTTGAAGAATGGATTTTGCTTCCGCTGGGGATGATAATTGCAAGGATATCGGTTGGGAGAAGATAACTTCGTTGGGGAATAAACTTGGCGAATGGAATAAATCTGCGGGGAGAAAGATACTCTAGCGACCTTGCTGGGGAGCAATACTCTGTGGGGAGAGAGATACTTTGCTGAGTGTCGAAAATAACTTGCTGGGGATATCTTTGCTGTGTTGGAAGTGCTGATAGACTTCGCTGGGGATAAGAAGACTGCGTTGACGGCGATCTTTCCGTGGCTTTTGGCTGAGGATAACCCAGTTATATCCTGGTAAGGAAATAACTCTTTGAATAAAGCCGGACGACGCGTTCGTGCTCTGCGAGGGATAAGCTTCCAGAATCTACTGGGGATAAGCTTATTGCTTGGGGAGATGAATTCCAACTTTCCTGGGGAAACTGGATTGGACTCTCCTGGGGAAGTTTTGAACTGTATTGGGGAGTAACTCCTTTGAATATTTGATGTAACATCGGGGAACAATCTTTAGGCCAAGACTGTCGGGGATGCTTGTTAAGAATATGTGCTGCTGGGGAATGTTGAGATCTGCTGGGGGATACCCAACTTCCTTAAGATTTGATAACTTTGCTTGAGGAGAGTGCACTGACTTGCTGGCTCACTCTCTGGGGAATTAAGATGTTCTGGTTATGTTTTTTAGCTGAACCTACCTTGGTACCTTAGTGGATAGAACAATTAGATTGCTTAGACAACTCTTTATTGCCCCTGTTTCTAATGTTACCTGTAACTAATCCTTTGTTTCGTATGCAAATATTCATGAGTTAGCAAGTTATTGTCAATGCATATATCACAAATTGAACCTTGGACGTTCTTCGCAAAACAAAACAGAAAAGAAAAACAATTGGCACGTTTAACTGAAAAATATATTTGTATTGATTTTGAATGGCCTGAAAATAGGCGTTTTGTGTACAAGAGGCTGACGTCCTAGTAAGAGAACGCCGCCGAACAAAAGAGTTTATACAAATTTTGTACAAAAGAAAATAAAACAGCTGTGTGAAATGAATGATCCCACTGGGTTTCAACTCTGCTATTGCCTTTATAACTCCGAGCGTCTCATCACTTGATGACCTAATCGAAGAATGAAGCTGACTGATCGATGCCGTCTGAACTTGATATAGATACCGGATTCTGGATGCAGAGTGATCAATGAGACATAGTATTACGCTTTATCCCTAACTTTTGCCTGGACCGCCCTTTCGGGTTTTCAGTCCACCGGGATACCCATTTTTGCCCAAGCCGCCTTTTCAGGTTTTTGACTTGCCGGGTGTACAGATTTTTTTTCATTTCATCCCTTCATTTTGCCCGAACCCTTTTGGTTCGACGGGAGGCCCTAATTTTTGCCTAGGCATGTCAGCCTAGCGGGTCTTTTTTTTTATGCGTAGTATCTTTTTACTATGTCTGCATTGGCGGGGTGAGGAAGGTCGTCACCATCCATATTGGTTAGAATCATGGCTCCTCCTGAGAACACATGTTTAACCACAAATGGCCCTTCGTATGTAGGAGTCCATTTGCCCCTGGGATCACTCTGAGGAAGAATGATTCGCTTGATTACCAGATCCCCAACTTGATATTCCTGTGGTCTGACCTTTTTGTTAAATGCCCTGATCATCCGTTTCTGATACGTCTGACCATGACAGATAGCAGCAAGTCTCTTTTCATCAATAAGGTTGAGCTGATCAAGTCGTGTCTGGATCCAATAATCTTCGTTCAGATTTGCATCCTTCATTATCCGGAGAGAGGGTATTTGCACTTCGATTGGTAAGACTGCCTCCATACCATAAACCAAAGAGAAAGGAGTTGCCCCGATTGACGTCCTGACTGAGGTACGGTATCCATGTAGAGCGAACGGTAACATCTCGTGCCAATCTTTATAGGTCACTGTCATCTTCTGCACGATTTTCTTGATATTTTTATTTGCTGCTTCTACAGCCCCATTCATCTTCGGTCTGTAAGGAGACGAATTGTGGTGCTGTATTTTGAACTGCTCGCAGAGCTCAGTGATCATTTTGTTATTCAGATTGGTACCGTTGTCTGTAATGATCCTCTCTGGGACGCCGTACCGACAGATCAGATTATGTCGAATGAACCGCGCCACTACAGTCTTGGTTACCGTAGCGTAGGAAGCTACTTCAACCCACTTTGTAAAATAATCGATCGCCACTAGGATGAAGCGATGCCCATTAGATGCCGTAGGTTTAATCTCACCGATCATGTCTATGCCCCACATTGCAAACGGCCAAGGCGCAGTCAGAACATTCAGGGGAACTGGAGGAACATGCACCTTGTCTGCATAAATCTGGCACTTATGGCATGTCCTGGAATGTTGGTAGCAGTCAGCTTCCATTGTGGACCAGTAATACCCTTCCCGCAGGATCTTCTTTGCCATTGTATGTCCACTGGAATGTGTACCAAAGGTCCCTTCATGTAGCTCTTCCATGATCCTTTCTGCTTCAGTCTTATCCACACAACGCAGTAAGGTTGAATCATGGTTTCGCTTGTACAAGATGCCGTTGCTAAGGAAGAACTTTGCTGCGAACCTTCTCAGGAACTTCTTATCATTGATAGAGGCACCTTCAGGGTATTCCTGAGTTTCCAGATATCTCTTCACTTCATGGTACCAAGGCTTCTCAGTTACCAATTCGGTCTCGAGATCACAACAGTATGTTGGTTCGTCCAGTTTCCAGATGATGATCCGGGGAGCCTCATTATCCCATTTGACCTTGAACATAGAGGACATTGTAGCTAACGCGTCCGCCAGCTGATTCTCCTCTCTTGGGAAATGTTCAAAGGTTATTTCTGTGAAGTGGGGGATCAAGGTCAACACACATTCTCTGTAAGGAATAAGATCCAGATGTTTCGTATCCCACTCTCCTTTGATCTAATTGATCACGAGAGCGGAATCTCCGAAGACACTCAGAAACTTGATTCTTAGGTCGATCGCAGCTTGAAGACCCATGATGCACGCCTCATACTCTGCCATGTTGTTGGTACAATTGAAACATAGCCGGGCAGTGAGCGGAGTATGAGTGCCTTGCGGTGATATGATTATAGCGCCGATACCGTTACCCAAAGCGTTGGAGGCTCCATCAAAGTGCATAGACCATCGGGATCCTTCCTCAGGTCCTTCATCCGGTCCAGGTACTTCACAATCAATCACTATCATGATGCTTTCGTCCGGAAACTCGAAGTTCATTGACTGATAGTCATCTACGGCCTGATGTGCCAAGTGGTCTGCCAATACACTTCCCTTGATGGCTTTCTGGGTTGTATACTGAATGTCGTATTCCGTCAAGATCATTTGCCATCTTGCAATTCTCCCAGACAGAGCAGGCTTTTCAAATATGTACTTTATAGGATCCATCTTTGAGATCAACAAGGTAGTGTGAGTCAGCATATACTGTCTCAGCCGGCGAGCAGCCCATACCAAAGCGCAGCAAGTTTTCTCAAGCAGTGAGTATCGGGTCTCACAGTCGGTAAACTTTTTGCTAAGGTAATAAATGGCATGCTCTTTTCGGCCAGACTCGTCATGCTGCCCCAGCACATACCCCATTGAGTTGTCAAGCACTGTTAGATATAGTATCAGAGGTCTCCCTTCAACCGGTGGCATAAGGATGGGTGGTTCTTGGAGATACTCCTTGATTCTGTCAAAAGCAGCCTGACATTCATCATTCCAACGTACTACCTGATCTTTCTTCAGCAGCTTGAAGATTGGCTCACAGGTAGCAGTCAGGTGTGAGATGAAGCGAGCAATGTAATTCAGGCGTCCTAGAAAGCCTCTGACTTCCTTCTCTGTCCTAGGAACTGGCATCTCTTGAATAGCTTTGACCTTAGCAGGGTCCACTTGAATACCCTTATCACTTACAACGAAGCCTAGCAACTTTCCAGATCTTACCCCGAAGGTGCACTTGTTCGGGTTTAACCTCAGCTTGTATAGTTTCAACCGGTCAAACAATTTCTGCAGATGATCTAGGTGCTCTTCCTCAGTCTGGGACCTTGCGATCATGTCGTCAACATATACTTCTATCTCATGATGGATCATGTCATGAAATAAAGCAACCATGGCACGTTGGTAGGTTGCCCCAGCGTTCTTTAGTCCAAAAGGCATGACCTTGTAGCAGAAGGTGCCCCACTGAGTCACAAAGGTAGTCTTCTCCATGTCTTCAGGTGCCATCTTGATCTGATTATACCCTGAGAAACCATCCATGAAAGAGAACACCTTATGCTGAGCTGTATTGTCAACAAGGACATCAATGTGAGGTAGAGGGAAGTCATCCTTGGGGCTGGCCCTGTTCAGATCCCTGTAATCAACACACATTCTGACCTTACTGTCCTTCTTAGGTACCGGCACCACATTAGCAACCCACTGAGGGTAAGAAGTCACTGCAAGGAACCCAGCATCAAACTGTTTCATAACCTCGGCTTTAATCTTCTCAGACATCTCTGGACGCATACGGCGGACCTTTTGCTTCACCGGAGGGCAGTCTTCCTTAGTTGGTAAGTGATGGACCACAATATCGGTATCCAACCCGGGCATATCTTTGTAGGACCAGGCAAATATTTCCATATAATCATGTAGCATCTTAGTCAACCGTTGCTTCACGCTGAGCTCTAGGTTGGCGCCAATCTTTACCTCTTTCCTGTCTGCCTCAGTACCCAAGTTTATTGTTTCCACTGGCTCTTCATGTGGTTGAATTGCCCTCTCTTCCTGAAGCAACAGTCTTGCAAGCTCGCCAGGCACTTCGCAATCATCTTCACCTTCGTCTTCGGCTAAGTTGATCGGATTTTCGAAGTCATAACTGGCAGTAGCAGAGTCGTTACCAGTGAGATCCAGAGTGGATTGAAACCTGTATGAGTGAGTGTGTGTAAATACAGCTGTTTTGAAAAATATGTAAAGGAAGGAAAGACAGAAAAGGAGCATAAGATTTGAAATGCGAGAAAACGTCCAAGATTTTCATTTATCATATATGAAATGACAATTTATATGCCCTCACAAATGAAACCATGGTGCCTCGGGTAAGACACCGGGCCATAGAGTTTATTTATTGTTCATTACAGATACCGAAACAAGAGAATTCATTACTCAGTAACAAGAGAAACAGATAGATTGTCCTTTGCACTCCAATTGTTAGGTCCACTGTCGGTTGCCGGGTAAATCCAGCTATCAAACTCAGCTTCATCCATTTCATCCTCGTCCCCAATAGCATTCACTCCATGAGCAGGCAGGGGAGCTGTCACTACATTAGGCTTCTCAGATGCCTCAAACTGTACCTCCTTGGCGTCAATAAGGTCTTGCAGCTTGTTCCTTAATGCCCAACAGTCATCAGTGGAATGCCCCGGGCTATCGGAGTGATAAGCACAGCGGGCATTTGGATTGTACTTAGGATATGTAGTATTTGCAAACTTCGGAGCCTCTCTGACGGTCACTAAGTTGGTTGAGAGCAGCTGTGGCAAGATTTGTGACAAGGTCATACTCAAACGGGTGAACTCTCTCCGGGGTCTCTCAGCCCTTGGTTGGTTAGCTTGCCGAGGAGCGGCGACAGGCTTTGCAATCACCAACGCGTTGACGGATTGGCGGCGCTCTGGTTTGTCTTGCCTTCTAGGCCCACACACCACACTGGCCTCTTTTTTGAAGGGTTTCTTCTCTGAACCTGTAGATGCACCCTTTGGAATCTTACCAGACTTCAACCCAGCCTCAATTCTCTCTCCAGTCAGAATCAGATCAGTGAACCCTGCTGACGAATTCCCGATAAGATGGTTGAAAAATGGCCCAGACAGGGTTCCCAAGAACATGTCTACTAACTCCCGATCAGTCAACGGAGGCTGCACCCTGCCAGCCAGATCCCTCCACTTCTGAGCGTACTCTTTAAAACCTTCACTTGAACCTAACGACATACCCTGGAGTTGGGTACGTGTAGGGGCAAGGTCGGCATTATATTGATACTGCTTATAGAAAGCAGTAGCCAACTCCTCCCAATTACGAACCTTGGTCCCATCCAATTGATAGAACCATTCAAGATGAGTCCCTGAAAGACTCTCCTGGAAGAAGTGGATCCACAAATTCTTATCCGCTGAGTACGGTTGAATCTTCCGAACATAGGACCTGAGATGTAACTTGGGACAAGACGCCCCGTCGTACTTAGTGAAAGATGGTGCTTTGAATTTCCGAGGAATAATCACACCGGTAGACAAACCCAAATCTCCGAAATCCAGCCCAGGTACCTGTTGTATCTCCATAGCATTCAACCTATCTTCCAATTGTTTGTATCTGTCTTCTGCCGGAGGATACTGCTCTTCATCAAAATCAGTCTCGTTGTCGGAGACTACCGGACTAGGACCCTTTTCCGCTTGAGGAACACTCTTGCCAATAGAAGAACCAGCCTCTTCATTCTGCAGAGTATTGCCAAACCTTCGGCCCGAGCTGAACAGAACAGTCCTTCTCTTCTTCTTCTTTTCCTTCTTCAGGAGCAGAGCCTTCAGCTCTTCTTGGCCCTGAGCCAAACCCATGATTAATTCCTGAAATTGCGCATTCTGCGCCTGAAGAGCTTTGATGGACATCTCAGTTGATGATGAGTCAGGATTCATGATGCTGAAATAGACAGCGAAGAACGGTAAGCAACCTGAAAAGAGGAAAACCTGCTATGCACATGATGAATGTAATGCGTATGATTTATGTTTTCAAAGACAATCGGGAATCAACTTTGTAAACAAAAAGGGAACACACTTCGTTAGATTCAACTTTGAAAAATTAGATTGTTCAACAGGTTGCCCTTAGGCTTTACATGAAAGAGAAATACTGAAAAAGGGAAATAAAACTGCAAAGGAACATCCGGAGCTCCTTATTGGTCCCATGGTCTCCTCTTCTCAGTACGGATGTAGGCATTCAGAGCTCTCTCATTCTCCAACTGCTTTGTCAGCTTCTGGATCTTTAATTCCTGCTCGTTGAACTTTTCCCGGTAAGAATCCCGCTCTTCTCGCAGTTGCGACCAAGACCTCTTCAATGTCTCATAATCAGTAGGTATCTGAGGAGGAAGGACAGTTGGAGGAACACCATCTTCGTCAGGACACTCAAGAATGACGGGTCTGACAGCTTCATACGGCATACCTAACTTCTGAGCACGGATGCGAACCCATTTGTAGTAGGCTTCCATAGGTAAAGAAGTCTTTGGCCCCAACTCTTGTGGGTCAGCTTTATGAACTTTGTCCCAAGCCTTGATGAACCTACGACGCAACTCGTCACTATCCACCTGAAACTCAAAACTGATGTGAGGCACCAACATCTCATGAGGCCCTGCTCTTCTGGCTCTTCCAAACTGACGGAGCGCTAGACATGGATTGTAAGAGATCCCTCCTTGGGTACCAATCAGAGGAACATTGGGGTATTCCCCGCATCGATCAATAATAGCTATCTCATCCAAACCTCTGCAAGTCCAAATGATGTCTTTGTCGGTGAGAGACATTAACCTATGAGCCCAACCTCTTCCTTCTTGGTTCTTCAGTACGAACTTAGGGAGGTGCGAAATAAACCACCTCACCAACAAAGGGATACAACACCATAGGTTTCCTCGTCTTCGGGTAGTACGAGCATGAAGTTGTTGCAAGATGTCACCCAAGAGAGTGGGTACCGGATTCTGAGACATAAAGATCCTTATGGCAGTGACATTGATGAAGTTGTCAGGATTAGGGAACAAGACTAACCCATAGATTAAGAGAGCCAAGATGTCTTCATATGCCCTAAAGTCCAGGTCATTCCAGAAACTGTTAGCTTTACCAATCAGAAACTTGGCCAAGAGACCCTTAACTCCGCTTCTAGTTACCCAGTTGTCTGTTACCTCTTGATGTGTCAAGGGAAGAGCTGCAGCAACATCCTCAAGCCTGAGGGTCTTTTCCCAACCAGTAAAGGGAGTCTGATCCAAGATAGGGATACCAAGCAAATCGGAGAACTCTTCCAGGGTAGGGACCAGCTGGAAGTCTTGAAAGGTGAAGCACTGGTACAGAGGGTCATAGAACTGGGTCAGAACACTCATCAACTGTTGATCCCGCTTTGCAGTGACTAAAATGAGAAGAGAGCCATGCCTCTGAATGAAGGAAGTGGTGTTTGGAATTCTGCTAACCAACTCATCAAGCAACTCAGGTGAACGAACAAAGTTGAACCGGATAGTATTCCTTCGCACAGGCATCATGATGTCCTACAAAACAGAGCAAAGGTGAAACCCTCTTGTCTTTGAAATGGTCAGTCCTTATGCAGGATGCATGCAATGCTCATGATGTTATGATGTTATGATAAAGCACACCACAAATAGATACAAAGGCAAACATGGTAAGGCACACAAGTCACACAAGGCAAGCCCCTAAAGTTTAGGCCAGCATGAGGTCTATGTACTACCCTCTTTCAGTTTGTTGGTTCATACCTGTCCTATCAAAGTAACCGGGTTCTTAGAGGATCCCAATATCATTGACTACCCTCAATCGGTCATAACTCCAGCATCGCAATCTTTTCTTGCGGCTAGAACCATCACGAGAGTTTAGCCTCAATGGGCGTAGCATACTGCTACTGTTCTAATGGCCAAGTTGTGTCATTTAAGGTTCTAAGGTTGTTGGTGTTTAACGACTCCTCAGAAGACCCATATTCTCCTCGTTGCAACACAAGGGATATCGGTACAGACCAAGGTGCCACACCAACGTAGCCACTGCTTCACCCGTGTCGGTCTACGCCGGACAGGTCCCTCACAGCTTATGCTACCTAAAAAGGGTATCCCCAGATCCGGGTTAGGATCTATGTAACTCCCATGCAACCCACAAATTTAAAGCAGACAAGTCAATACAATTGAAAACACAGTTATGAACTAACCCTAAGGTACACCTCACTTTATAAATATATCCCCAGCAGAGTCGCCAGTTCTGTGATCGGTGGATCTGGAACTGATTATTTAACGCTGGTTTGCGAAATGTCGCGGAAGCAAGAGTCGCCACCGTCTTTTATTTTCTCCAAATGGAAAGGACAAAAGCACAGAAAAATTCCTTATAGAGATTGCTCTCGGTTCGGGAGGTAGATTATAGAAAGGGAAGGTGTTAGCACCCTTTCTATCCATGGTTATCCATGGGCTCTTAGATACTTGCTCACTTGTGTTTTCAAAAATGGTTTGTTTGCTTTTCAATTGTGGGTTTTAAAAAAGTTTCTTTGAAAATTTCAGTTCGACTCTTGTATCGGTCCTCAAGAGTGTTTGAAAAATTGCTTTCGAAAGCTTTTTGAAAATGTGTTGGTGTGAAAAGTATTTTTGATTTGTTTTGAAGTTTAGAGCAAGTATCTAGAGTCGTCTACCTACCCTAAGGAATTCGTCTGTGTAAATGTCCTTTAAAGTAGTGCCATCCCACCATTGAGAGGTAGGTAGCACCACCGTTGGAGGTGTTCGGGTCAATTCGAGGTTCGGGACATGGTGATCACCAGAGCAATGGGAAGACACCTTAGAAGCTACCCTCATGCCAGGTTCCCGGATCATGAGGACTTACTAAGACATCCTCTACTCGACGATCACCTTTTGAGGCAAGGCAACAGTGAGGCGTACCCTAGGGGTGGTGTGTGAATTTGTGTGTCAGATTCATTTATTTTTGTCTTGTCATGTTATGAGTGATCTATGCGCTTGTTTTTATTTTTGTCCATTCATTCTTGCATGCCTTGGTTAACAGTTAAAAATTGCGAGAAACGTAAAGTTCTAAACTATTACAAAAGGCGCGGGTCCACATCGCCAAAATTTCCAGAACCCGATTTGACAGAAAATAAAGAATTAAAGAAAAGTAAAGTGCGAGAAATTAATTACACGGCTTTCGGAGAGATACATAAATATTAAAAGAAAAAAGGAATAAATACGCGCATTGAGATTTTAAATTGAAACGAAGGCGTTGGACCCTTTTTAATTAAATTAAATTAAACAATTATTAAATTAATAAAATTAAAATGAAAAGAAATTTGTTTTTGGTATTTTAAGATTTAAATGGGAAAAAGAATTAAATGCAATTAAACCTAATTCTACAATTTTTTTATTTGTTAAGAAAGTATTAAACTTTAACCTAAAATTAAACCTAATTATTTTACATGCAATTTTAATTTATAAAAGTAAATAATATTAAATATTTAATTATTATGAAAGAAAAGAAAAAGGAATAAAAATTATTATAAACCCTAATTCTACCAATTTTAGTTTTTATTAAAAAAAAGTTAAGGTTAAAACCTAATTTACAAACTAAATTAATTAATGGACTTTATTTACAAAAAAATATAATATTAAATAAAAATATTATTTTTGTCTTTTTTCTGATTTTTGGGTGTTTTTTTATATATTATGAAAATATTAAATTAATTAAAAAAAACAATAATGGGAAGAAAGTAAAATAATAAAAAAAACAAAGAATGAAAAAAGTTTGCAAACCTAGGGGGTTCTACCCCTAATTTGGAGGGTTTGTTGTAGTGATTCAGGCCCATTTATCCTTGGCCTTGTGGACTTTTCCAGGACGCGTGTGGGTGCATTGACTCAGGCTTATGGTGCTCCTCTGATCAGAGCCACTGGATCAATCTCTGTGGGCGCGTGGCAATCTGGATCAAGGGGTGCATGATGGTCTTCAAGGTTTGAACTTCATAGGAATGTTAGTGGAAAAATAATATGGAAAGGGTGAGGACCTGGGGCTCGAACCCAGGTCCTGGAAATTACCAACGTACACGCTTGCCAATCGTTCCAAACGCACCTTCTGTATGTTAAATATCAAACAAATATTATAAAATAAATCCACGCATTAGTGCTCTTTGCGCGCGAAAGTTTAAACGATCCAATCGTGGATGACCACCTCGTCTTCTTCTTCCTTGGCTTTATTTTTCCTGAAACAAGAAAACAATCAGCAACGATTTTACACCGTTCCTATAGACACCCTATTGGAAAATAGCGATTAGCCCCTGGGGCCTCATAAATTAGGCGCGATGGTCTCATTCTCTTCGTCCAAGCGTGCTGAGTTGAATGGCCTAGGTTTCAAGCTCCAATTTTTACATATTCAAAAACCCCTAATTCGAAAACTTAAGAACCCTAAAAAGCAACAATGGTAGATTCGCATACAGTGTATAAAAATGCAATTAATCCATGTGGTTAGCTTCAGAATGCATCATTTAGTATGAATACATAAACAAAATGCCATGAAAATGCCTCAAAATTGAAATACGAATATGCATTTTTATGAGAAAAATTCGATTTCTGTACAATGATTTAAGGCGTTAGGGTTGGTGTTCTTGATCCAGGTACGTTGCTTGATGTCCCAGGGATGCAATGGAATGAATTTCCTGGCTTGAATCGACCTGCAAGTGTGTTCTCAGATTTGAGTTTTCAAGCAAAAGTTCAAGTTTGTTTCTTCAGGTTCTTGCGCAGCTTTTTGGTAATGAGCATTAGGTCTTGATTGTGTATGTATAGGAGGATGATTTAGGTCAAGAATCTGATCAAAAGAATCAAGGAATTGATTATGCAATATTTGATTTTCAAGCCATTATTTTTCAATCTTTTTTTTATGCTTTTTAGCTCTCAATCATATCCAATCATCCTAATTCTTCCCTAATCTGATTTGCACGAAATATTATAGATATTATATGCATAAAAAGATTTGAAGCATTAGGTTTTATATTTTTCATGTATTTTAATTAATTTAAATGAATTATTAATAATAAAAATCCAAATAAATAAATAAAAATGAAGAAAAACTTCCCTTTGGGCCAAATGGTCGTGCACATGCCTTGGATAATGAATTGTGGAAGAAAAAGAGGCCCATTAGCAATTTTAGGTCATTTGAAGCAATGTTGACTTTTCAAAATATCCAAAAATTTCCAAACTTCCACAAGGCATAACTTGCTCAATTTTTAAGATTTGCTCATGTTCTTTGACATTTTGGAAAGGTCTTTGAGTACTCTAACCAATGCATTTGGTCCCATGTCATTTTGATTTACCAATCTCAAGTTATGGCCTTTGACTTAAAGTCCCTTTTTGTTGACTTTTGAAAATGACCTATAATGTTGAAATTGATAACTTTTGTGAGAGCATTTCTTGGACTTGAAGTGTGAAGAGGAGTTGTAGGAAATGTCTTTCTCTTCAAAATGAGCTTTGGATGGAATTTTTCTGATAATCCATGTGAAAGTTATGCCCTGGTCAATTTACAGTTGACTTTTTCAACTGTCCAAATAAGGAAACTTTTGCATCTTGATGATTTTTGAGCCAAGCTTTGAGAATCATGATCAAGCATTGATCAAATGATGTTTGTGGCTTCAAAATGAGATGTTGGCCAAAAATTTGGACTTTTGACTGTCAAATGACCATTTTGCCCCTATAGTTGACTGTAGTGCAATTAGTGTTTTGACTGTGCAGTTTTGTGCTGAAAGTCTTGAAACTTTGTATGAGGATGCTTGACCATGTTTATAGGCATGTGGGACTTGATTGGACCCTTGGAAACTTCATTTTCTTGATCAGAACCAAAACCCTAATTTTGACTGTTTAGGATACCCTTGCACTGTGCAACCCTTGGAGAATTTTGCAGCTTGACTTGGCAATTTCTTGAAGGATATGGGAGGGAAAATTTTGGGGTACAACACACAGATACAATGACTACTATCAATGTCTCCTTGAGTTTAAACAACAACTCGGTTTTCTTGAGGTATTACAAGATACAACAATTTAGAGTGTGTACAAAGATGTTTTCTAAGTAAAACTATATCACAACAGTGATGTATACACAATTGAAAAGCACAAGATATAATAGGGTAATAATAATTTTCTTTTTCAGTGCGTAATAGAGTTGTGTACGATTTCTTCTTCAAGTCTTCTTTATATAGGTGATGCATGAGAGACACAAGAAGATGCTTTTGGAAGGTAAATAAAGTGTAGTTAATGTACTTTCCAAAAATATAGATCTTGTCTTGATTCAACCGTTAATTTTTTATTTTTAATGAATAAATTATAATGCTTCAAAACATGCTTTCTTGGGATCATTTTAGAAGATGAATATTACTGTTGAGACTTCTTTTGTTCTTCTAGAACTTTACTTATCAGAATATCAGAAGAGTTTTGCTTGTAACGTTGGTGCATTCAGAAGTTTGTAATATTAGAAATTCTTTATTTAAGAGTGTTACACGGATTTGCTTCTAAGTATGGTGTGTCACAACAAAGCTTCAAAAATGTAACTCTCTTATCCTCTATGCTTCTTACATCATAATTTTCCTGCAAATTAAAATACATTATTAGAGATCATATTTGTTCTTTATATATATCATGTGTTTGTTATTATCAAAACTCTTACATGGATGTAGAACCAAACTATGTTCCAACAATCTCCCCCTTTTTGACGATGACAAAAACTTCTACATTTTGAAATATTTCTTAAGAACATAAAGAATTAAAGTCTCCCCCTGAGTTGAATACTCAGATAAAGAAAAAATTACTTCCCTGAAGATGTTCTGATTAGAGATTTGTGAGGGAGGTTTTTGATGCGTCCACAAAAGAAGTTACTTTAAGAGGTTGGTTTGCTTTTTAATAAATTTTTCCTGTTTGCTTTCAGAGGATAAAAAATAGAAGTTATGATATTCAAAATGTTTGATATTGAGTCTCGATACTGTTATATTCAAAATATCTTACATTCTCCCCCTTTTTTTTCAAGAATCAAAAAGCAATAAAAACAAGTAAATGTAACAAAAATGGATTAAGGTACACAAAAGGAGGTAGATAAATAGAAGATTGAAATAAGAAACAAATAGTAGAAACAAAACAATTTTTCAGAGCTAAGGTTTAGGAGGTGGAAGTCGTGTGAACAGGGCTTCTAATAAACTCTTGATCTGGTTGTTCAATTCATCTTATTTCCCAAGAATCCCCTTAATTTCCTTGCTAGTTTCATCCTGCTTGTCTAAACTTTCCTTAAACACAACATTTTCTTTCTTCAACTCCTCTAGAGTTTTCAGCACAAGAGAAAAGGAGGTTGTTTCAGTAGAAGAGACCATATTCTCGAAACTTACTACAACTAATTCTTGCTCAGGAGATTCTTTGATTGCCTTTCCTTTGTATTGAAACATGACCAGAGGAAAAGGTTCAGAAGACGGTTTAGTAAACTGTGATGTCTGAGGGGTTTCCCAAGGGGTGTTGTCCAGAAGAAGAAGGGGTTTCTTTACCCAATGTCACAGAACTTGATCCTTGAAGATTCTCAGGCGATCCCAGAAGTTCTATTGAGCGATTTCATATATGAGCTCCTTTAGGTTCATATATTCCGAGTTAAACCATTTTCTGAACTGATTCTAGTGAGAATCAGAAGCAACTGGGTTAAGGTTCTCCATGCAATCTAGCTTTACGGAGTTAACCCATTCATGTATTTCTGTTTCAAAAATCAACAAATATTTACCAACATCTGCTTTGGATATTTTTGGTGTTCGTTTGGGAACGACTATTTTCCAGGAACTTGTGACAAGATTGTCCCAACAGATCTATATGCATAAGTTCTAATGGTCTATAGGTGGAAACAACATTTTTTTTAATTTGAAAGAAGGTTTTGCAAACTTTCCTTTTTGACATGCTTCACACAGAGCATCTGAGCAGAACTTCAAGTTAGGAAGTCCTCTGACCAGATTGAGTTTGTTAATATGAGATATTCTTCTCATACTAACATGCCACAATCTTCTGTGCCAAGCCCATTGCTCATCTTTAACAGACATTAGGCATTTTACATTCTGACTTTTTAGTTCAGAAAGTTTTATTTTGTAAATGTTGTTCTTTGTCTTTCCATTAAAAAGGATAGACCCATATTTATGACTAACTGCTTTACAAGACTTTTGATTAAAGATTATATCATAACTGTTATAACTTAATTTACTTATGGATAACAGGTTATGAATTAATCCAACTACTAACAGAACATTATTTATAAAAGGAAGAGTATCATTACCAATAGTTCCAGAGCCAATAATCTTTCCTTTCTGATTGCCTCCAAAACCTACAAAGTCTCTAGATTTAAGCTCCAAACTTTGGAACATATGCTTTCTTCCTGTCATGTGTCGAGAGCATCTAGAGTCCAGGTACCAAGATTGGTGTTTCAATTTTGTTGTTAAATACATCTGCAACATAGGCAATTTTATCCTTAGGTACCCATATCTTTTTGGGTCCTTGTTTGTTAGAGTTTCCAAAATTCTGTTTAAATTTTGGTTTTGCAGAGAAAGCATTACTAGTATATTTTATATCACGTGCATTTCCATATGTAAAGTTTGAATAGAGAGGAGTGTGTTTTATAACTATATCATGAACTTTATTTTGGTTGAGATGTATCTTCTCCCCTTAGTTTCACATATCATATACCTTTTCTGTTGTTTCTTCCAACTTTATAGACCATTGAAGCCATCTTGCTCTTATCTATGTTTTTAGCTAGAAATTTTTGAAAGCTAAGATCATATTATTTTATGATTTTATCAGAACTATTCGAAACTTTTGAAACAGTTTCTTTCTGAGATTTTTGTAATTCATTTTTAAGTTTGTAAGTGGTTTCTTTTAGATCATGGTTTTCTATTTTTAGTTTCTTAGTTTCTTCAGAGTCAGATACTAGATCCTTTTCAAGTTCTTGTTTTTTACTCGAAGTTGCTGATATCTTTCAAGAATTTCTAATAGACTCTCTTCTAATTGAGATCTAGAAAAGTTAGAGAATACCTCTTCTGCCTCTGAGTCTTACTCTGATTTAGATGATCCAGTGTCATCTGATATGTTGGCCATTAAGGCTATGTTGGCTCGTTCATCTTCTGATTCTGTTTCAGCTTCAGAAGATTCTGAGTCATCCCATGTTTCCATAAGACTTTTCTTCTTATCTTTGGAGAACTTCTTTTTAGGCTTTTCTTTTTGAAGGTTTGGGCAGTCTCTTTTGTAATGACTTGGTTCGTTGTATTCGTAGCATACAATATCTTTGTTGCTATATTTTCTGTATCTAGAAGAAGATTCAGAGTGATTCCCCGTTCTTCTGGGATTTCTAAACTTCCTCTGCATGTGCTTCCATAACTGATTGACTCTTCTGGAGAGAAGAGATAGTTCGTCTTCTTCTGACGAGGATCCACCAGAGTTTTTTTATTTTGCCTAAAAAAACTTTAGGTTCATATTTTTTATTAGATTTAAGAGTGAGAGACTTACCTTGCTTCTGGGCTCATCTTTTTCTAGTTCTATCTCATGACTTTTCAAGGAGTTGATAAGTTCTTCAAGAGTTATTTTATTCAGATATTTGGCTAGTTTTAAGGATGTGACCATGGGTCTCCATTTCTTGGGTAAGCTTCTTATGATTTTCTTTACATGATCTGCTGTTGAGTACCCTTAGTCCAGAACTTTTAGTCCAACAACCAGAATTTGAAACCTTGAGAACATTGTTTCAACTGTTTCATCTTCTTCCATTTTGAAAGCCTCATACTTCTGAATGAGTGCAAGAGCTTTGGTTTCTTTAACTTACGTGTTGCCTTCATGCGTCATTCTCAAAGAGTCAAACATGTTTTTAGCAGATTATCTTTTTATGATCTTCTCATACTCGACGTACGAGATAACACTCAAGAGGATTGTTCTGGATTTGTGATGAGTTCCAAATTATTTCTTTTGTTGATCTTCCATTCTCTTTCTGTCAATCTTCTGACCTCTTTCGTCAACTGGATGAATATATTCATCAGTCACCATATCCTAGAGATCAGCGTCATGAGCTAGAAATAAACTTTTGATTATGTCTTTCCAGTAATCAAAGTTCTCACTATAAAAGATTGAAGGTTTGTTGTTGATTCTGTCTTTCTCATCATGATTATCATTGCTGATGATTTGACTTGGTCCCACCATAATGTTTTTCTTGCTAAGATCTTTTTCTGACACTGTTAAGTGCTTGCATCCAGAACCAGGCGCTCTAATACCAATTGAAGAATGGGAAAACACAAGAAGGGGGTTTGAATTGGGGTTTTCAAAATTAAGACAGTGAAACGTTGGTTATCCTAGTTCGATTGAACTCAATCTACTTTAGTCCACCCGCCAAGGTGATTTCTCCTCTCTCAAATAAGGTCTTAATCCACTAATCAAAACTTGATTACACAAATATAATGACTATTGTCACTGTCTTCTTGAGTTTATACCACAACTAGTTTTTCTCAAGGTATTACAAGATAAAACAATTTAGAGTGTGTACAAATATGTTTTCTAAGTAAAACTATATCACAACAGTGATGTATACACAATTGAAAAGCACAAGATATAATAGGGTAATAATAATTTTCTTTTTCAGTGCGCATTAGAGTTGTGTATGATTTCATCTTCAAGTCTTCTTTATATAGGCGATGCATGAGAGACATGAGAAGATGCTTTTGGAAGGTTGATAAAGTGTAGTTAATGTACTTTCCAAAAATATAGATCTTGTCTTGATTTAGCAGTTACTTTTTGATTTGTAATGCATAAATTGTAAAGCTTCAGAACATGCTTTCTTAGGATCATTTCAGAAGATGAATATTACCGCTGAGACTTCTTTTGTTCTTCAAGAACTTTACTTATTAGAATATCAGAAGAGTTTTGCTTGCAACGTTGGTGCATTCAGAAGTTTGTAATATTAGAACTTCTTTATTTAAGCGTGTTACATGGATTTGCTTCTAAGTATGATGTGTCACAACAGAGCTTCAAAAACGTAACTCTCTTATCTTCTATGTTTCTTACATCAGAATTTTACTGCAAATTAAAATACATTATTAGAGAGCATATTTGTTCTTTATATATATCATGTGTTTGTTATCAACAAAACTCTTATAGGGATGTAGAACCAAACTATGTTCTAACAAAAAGATCCGAAGATAGAAGTTGTTACTTACGTCCAGATGCTAAAGACTCACGTTTCTAAAAGACAGTGTGTTTCAAGAAACAAAGTTAGAAGATCTGAAGAAAAAGTTCCTACTGAAGTCTAGATGCTAAAAACTTAGTTTCTAAAATACAAATTGTTCCAAAGAAGACAAAGTTAAAAGATCTGAAGACAATGTTTCTAACTGAAGTTCAGATGCTGAAGACTTTGTGTTTCTAATAACAAGGTTCTGAAGATGAGGATTCTTAAAGAACCAAGTGTTAAAGATTCTAAAGACACAACGTCTGAAGATTCTAAAGACTTGAAATTCTAAAGTTCCAAGGTTATCTATAAACAGGTTATGAAGACCAAGTGCTAAAGACTCTAAAGACACAGTTCTTAAGACTCTGAAGACTTAAAGCTCTTATGATCCAAAGGTTCGCTACAATGGGTTCTCACGACCAAGTGCTGAAGACTCTGAAGACGCGGCATTGAAGACTCTGAAGATTTGAAGTCATGAAGACCTTATGTTATTTTCCCGCTTCTAGTCTCATGCTCGCAGAAGCCTCTAAAGTGAAGAAGGAAAGAATATAACGGTAACACAGTACAATATTGCACAATACGAAAAGCTTTATGCCACTACCTCTCCACTAACTTAAAATATGGAAGAGATAAGGACGTCGTAGTACTATTTAAAATGACTCTTTTTCAAATAGCCAACGTCTCTATTTTTCTTGGCTTTATAAGAAAAGAATCGTATGTTTAAACTGTTGGTTAGTCAGCTAGTTTCTTAACACATGATGTTGAACAAGCTGAATATTGACGAGCTTTCTGTAGGCTTCTTGGCAGGGTGCTAAAATATGCAAGTTGCATTTCACGGGTTATTGATGTTCAAGTTAAAAAGAAAAGTTATCATTATTAAAACACAACCAAAACAAAGCTATCATCCACTATAGCAATATGAAGAATTCTACAAGATTTTATTCAATTTACCAATCATATACATCTTGGAAGAATCATGAAAAAGCAAGGAGTTGTTGCTCGTATTAATGAATAATGAAGATAAAGATGAAGAATTCTTCAAGATGTAATTCAAATCATGAATCATATACATCTTGACATAATTATGAAGAAGCAAGGAGTTGTTGCTCATATCTTGCTCAACAAAGAAGATGAAGACAAAATTACTACAAGATGTTGCACTTAATTTAGATTAGATTCATCTTTGCAGAAACATGTAAAACAAAAGAGTTGTTGCTCAGATCGTGTTATTTCTTAACATCTTCGTGTAAATTGTTTGCACACAAGAGTTGTTGCTCAGAATTGTGTCAGATAATATGTACTTAAATTAGGAGTAATTTTCTTGATAAGAAGCTCTCATATAATTCCAGAAAAACCATTTTGTTTAGAATTGGTTGACACCTCAAGTAATTGAGTGAAGATCAGAAGACTTGAGAAGACTTTGGCTGCAACCATCATAGATGAAATCTTGGTTATGGATTCCATTGGGTTAATGGTAGTCATGATCAAAGAGGACTTAGTGAAGGTAAGCCTTCTGAGATCATTAATGGATATCATTGGAAGGAAATCCTAATAGGAGATTCTGAAGAATCGGATTCTGTTGGGTCAATGAACGTTATATTCTGTTTGGATCCCTGAATGTTTCATTGGATGCTAGTCACCGGCGGTTGCCCGTGCGATTGTAATCAAATTGATTATAGAGGATTAAGTCCTTGAGTTCAAGGCAAAATCACCTTGGAAGGGTGGACTGGATTAGCTTGGGGGTTTCTCAAGTGAACTAGGATATATCGCGTGTTCTTTACTTTTACTTATGCTTTAGAGTTTATGCTTTGTGAACCAAATTAGAAGCATTACTTAGAAGTAACAATCAGAAACATTGTTCAAGGAATAATGCTTAGAAGAGAAAATTTAACAAGAAAGGAAAGCCCAATTCAACCCCCTACTTGCATTTTCTTCACACCTTCAGATGTTTGGCAGACTAGTGGTATATGGACATTGGTTGCTCAAATCACTTGACTGGAAATAAATAATGGCTGATAGATTTTGACTCCAGAAGGAGGACAAAGATCAAATGTGCTGATGATAAGTACCTTAATGCATAAGTTATGGGAAATATCAAAGTTAAAGTGAAGAACGAAAGACTGTTATGATCAAGGATGTTTGGTATATTCCTGGAATTAAGAGTAACCTGATAAGTGTGGATCAGCTTATTGAGAAAGGTTTCTCAGTCATTATGAACAATATCTTTAAGTTGCATGATTCTAATTAGAAGCTGATTATGCAATCTGATTAGGGAAGTAACAGAACATTCAAGCTGAATGTGGAGACAGTTGAAACAAAATGCCTTAGTACAGAAGACGCTGAAGGTGATAGTAAGTTATAGCATAAGAGGTTGGGACATCTGAACTACAAAAGTTTAGGGCATCTGAGTTTCAAGAAGCTCGTGTGTGGCATTCTGAAGATTGTGAAGCCTTAGAAGTCATGTGAGGTATGCATGAAAGGCAAGAAACCCATATTTCCATTTATGTCAGAAGTAGCCATAAGAGTAAAACATGCTTTATGAGTAGTGCATCCTGACATGTGTGGACCATTTCCAGAACCTTCACTTGGAGGAAACAAGTACTCTGTGTCTTTTGTGGATGAGTTCACAAGAATAAAGTGGGTAACACTCATCAAGTTTAATCATGAGGTGTTTAAAGAATTCCAAAAATTCAAGGTGAATGCTGAGAAACAAAGTGGTCAGAAGTTAAAAATTCTCAGAATGGATGGTGGAGGTGAGTATAACTCTTCAGAATTATAGAAATTCTATGATGATAATATAATTTAGCATGAGGTTACTGCTCCTTATACTCCTCAACACAATGGTCTTGTTGAAATAAGAAATCATACTTTGTTGATATAACAAGAAGTATGCTCAAAGAGAAGAAGTTACCTCATACTTTGTAGGGAGAAGTTGTTTCCACCACAATATATGTGCTAAACAGGTGTCCAATGATGAAACAAAAAGAAATGTTCCTTTAGATAAGTGAACTAGAGACAAGAAAAGTGTTATCCATCTGAAGGTGTTTGGTTCTGTATGTTACAAACATGTTCCAGAGGCTAGAAGACAAAAGTTGGATGATAGAGCAAAGTGATGTTACTAGTGGGGTACCACAATACAGGTGTGTAATACGGTGGGAGAACTAACTTGGTTTTGCATTTTATTGTAAATGTTACGGGTAGCAAGAGTCACCACCGACTTTTATTTTATCTAATAAGGAAAGGGTGAAAAGAACAAGAAAGACCTTTATTGATTTTGAGTTCGGGGGGTAAGTTATGAAAAGGGAAGGTGTTAGCACCCTTTTCATCTGTAGTTATCTACGGGCTCTTAATTACTTAGATCACTTTAATTTGCTTTGTGCGTGCTTTGGAAATGTTTTGAAAATGCTAATGCAAGACAGTCTGATTTATAATAACCCATGTATCAGTCCTCAAGAGTGTTTATAAAGCGTTTGAAAGTAGTTGTTTTGAAAGTGTGAAGTGTGAAAATCATTTTAATTCGTGAGCAAGCAATTAAGGGTATCTTACCCATTAAAAGGTCTTTCGTTATCCTTTTCCTTCTCCATTAGGGATGTTGTTGTACATACCATTAGTTGGTTGGTAGCCCCATCCATTGGATGTGAAGGGACATGTGTAGGGTCGTCGTTATGGTCATTGAAGGCAACATATAGGGATACCTTAGCAATTCGAAGGGACTGTCATCATATATTCATAGGCAACATCGAGGGACAAGATCATTTCTCGTAGGCAACTTCGAGGGACATCGCGGGACTATGATCTTTATGATGACTTTAACCGAGGGGTCTTTGCTAATGGTATCCCTACGTTTGAGGGACATGACCATTTTTTTAAAAGGCAACAGAGAGAGAGGCTACCTTAGAGGTGTACGCGTGCAAATGATTCAGTTCAGTTATGTTTGTCTTGAGAGTTAGGGTTATCTAACGATTGATTTTAAATCTTGCAATACAAGCCTATTACTAATAGTTAAATATATACATACAAGCAAGCATAATATAGGTGCAGAAAGTAAAGTGCGGAAAAGTAAACCCTAATTAAGCTATTACAAGGCTTTGGGGGCAGATACAATAGTATAAATTTGTGAGAAATAAAACTACAGCTATTACAAAAAAAACTGTGCGACCTATACAATTTCTCTAAGAAAGTAAAGAGGCAAATAAATAAGAAAATGTTAGAAAAGATGTTTTAAAGTCCTAAAATCTAAAACGTTAGAAATTAATTTTTTTGTATATTTTTGTAGAAAATAATTTAAGTTAATAATTAATAAAAACCTAATTATTCTAATTAATTTTACAAATTAAAAAATAAGACCTAAAATCTAATTAAATTAAAAAAAGTTAATTAAGAAAACCTAAAAGACTATTTTTATTTTATGTAATATTCTGATTTTTATATGTTTTGATTTTAATTGTAAAAAAGAAATAAATTAGTGGAAATGGAGTTTTAAAGAGAGAATTCGATCGTGCCCTAGCCATGGTAGCTCATCATTCCTGTGTTAAAGCTTGCATTTTCTTATTCAAGCCTGTTCTAAACACCATGATGGACTCATTCTATGCACACGAAATTAGTTAAATATGCATAGGTTAAAAGATCTGAATTCAAGAAAATTACCAAAATCGGTGGGCTCGTGTAAGATATTCCAGACGTGAATAGATTTGTTTATGGACTTGGTGAGATTCCTGGGAGCTTCAGGAACACGATTTTAGGCTTGGTTTTGATTGAGAGTGGCTGGAAATTTTGATACGAGTTTGCACCTTTCTTTGAAAATTTGTAATTTTGAAACCTTGCTTCTATGACAGCCACTTTTGTGTCCTTTCCACTTGAGTGTTGCATGTATTTATAGAGGAATGAAATGGATCAAAACAAGGCAAGGATCTTGTATCATTATGTCTCAATTCATTGCAAAGATAACATGATGAAATCTTTTCAAAATTGTTTTAAAAACATTCCAAACTTGAAGATTATTTTTTCCAACATGTTTTCATGGTTTTGGAAAGCTCTTAACAGGTCTTGAGCCTTCTAGAAGATATCCAAATGAAGTCCGCACACCCTTTGATCCATCAGCTCATCTTTTATTTGATTTATTTTGAATTAATTTGAATAAAATAAAAATAATTAAAATAAAAATAAAAGTAATGTAAGAATGAATTTAGAGGTCCTCTAACATGTTATAAACATGTTTAAAATCTAACCCATGATCTCTTTGGATCTCCATGGCATTGAGACGATCTTCCAGCTGTTTGTATTTGTTGTCAGCCGGAGGATATTGTTTATCTGAATAGTCCGCTTCTTCTTCATCAGAACCCTGGTTATTATTTTTCTCAGCCTTCATACTTTTATTATCTTCCTCTTAGTCATCACTTTCTTCTTCAAACACCAAAGCTCGCTTGACCGGACCTTTGATCCTCCTACCCATGTTGAGGACGCCAGCTGGTTTCTTAATTTTTTCCTCTCTCTACTTAGTGATGAGAGCCTTCAGCTCTTCCTGCCCCTTGGCTAGATTCAGGAACATTTGTTGAAATTGGGCATTCTGAGCTTGAAGTTCTTTCACAGTTTGTTCGAGATCCATCTTTTACTGAAATAAACAGTAAGGAGATAAGAAAACTGTCTGTGAGGAAAACCTGTTATGTATGATATGCAAATCTAATGTTTTCAAGGACCTTATGAGATTTAAATTTGTTAACCAAAAGAAAACAAAAACAAGATTTTTATTAGTAAGTTCGTGTGAATACAAAAGATTTCACAGGAATAAATTAAAAACTCCTAAATCTTTAAGTTTGTGATGCGGTGGGAGAACTGACTTGAGGTTTTGCATTTGTATTCGCAAATGTTGCGGTTTAGCAAGAGTCGCCACCGACTTTTATTTTATCCAAAAGGAAAGGTAAAAAAGCACAGGAAAGACCTTTGAGATTGTTTTTGAGTTCGGGGGGTAGATTATGAAAATGGAAGGTATTAGCACCCTTTTCATCCATGGTTTTCCATGGGATCTCAGTTACTTGTTTTAGATCACTTGCTTTTGCTTTACAATTGTTTGAAATGGTGCTTTGTGTGGTTTTGAAAGTATTTTGAAAGGATGCCTTTGTTTAGGCAATCTTTGTAATGATTCTCGTTCGTAAGAATGTACACAAAGATGTTTGTCTTTTGAAAAATGTTTCAATGTTTTGAAAGTTTGTTTGGAAATGTTTTGAAATGTGTGTGTGTTTGTTTGAAAATAGCAAGGATTGTTTGCAAGTTTGATCAAGTAACTAGAATCTTATCTACCTACTCAAAAGTCTTTCTTGTACATTTTTATTCCTTTGACATTGTTAACCTACCATTGTTTTGGTAGATAACCCTATCTTTGGATGTTAAATGGGACGGGCGTGGGTCATCGTATGACCATGATAGCAATATTGCCAAGTATCTTAGCATGTTTTGAGGGACCGATATCATCTTTGTTTAGGCAACCTTTTGATAGCGTCATCGGGGGACTATGATCTTTTTGTTTTGTTTTGTTTTGCCAAGATACCTAGCATGCATACCATGGCCATGTTTTAAGGCAACCAAGTGGGTGAAACCCTAGAGATGCTTGTGTGCAATGTGTTGTCATTTTTCATGCATTTTGTTTGTCTTGAATTAGGTCATTCTATTTGTTTGATTTTTTTGTCTTATCATACAAACCCTAATTTACTAAACATGCATATAATACGATAAATTCCGTAAAGTAAATCTAAACTATTACAACAATATTATGGGAGGGGGGATACAAATTTTGAATGGGGATATTTACACAAAATAAAACCCTGATTTACTATTACAATCCAATTGAATTTATTGTACAATAAATAAATAAACAATTATTTAAACATGCAATAAAATGTAAATATGCAAAAAAAATGTTTGGTAATTGTTTTATGTATGAGAAAATAAATTATTTAGACCCTAGAAAATAAGATAAAAATAATATTATTTTTGAAAGGGGTAAAAACCCTAGTTTTTGATTAAAAGAAAATATATGTTCTATATTTATTTTATTCATTTTTTGTTTAAGAAAAATAATAATATTATGTACAAATATTAAAAATTAAATATGTATGAAAAGTAAATATTTAATGTATATAAAATATGAAATAAAATATTAACTCTTTTATTATTATTTACAAGTTTATTTAAGAAAATAAATTCTATAAACCTAATAAACTATTTTTATGCCAAAAAAATAATAAAAATAATAAAATAAAATGCAAAAAATTAAGAAAATATTTTCGGATTTTTTAATGTCCAGAAAAAAATAATAAAGTCAATAAACACAAAAATAAAAAGAAAATATCAAAATATGCAAAGGGGGGTGCAAATAGGAATATGGGGGTATATGAAGCAAAAACAGAAGCCCAAGCGCGCCCAGGCCCAAGACAGCTTTTTCCCTGTCCTCTGTCCACTTCCTTGCGCGTTTCTGAGCCAAACCTGTATCTCTCTATTCTTTGCACAAAAATAAAATCTTGCAACATAAAACTCGTAGCATTTTTTATCACGATTCCAATGATATAAGATTTGAAACCTAACTCTAAGAAACCAGGGAGAATTTCAGTGGCCCTAATTCCTGTCCTAACTTTTTCATGAACTTCAACAACCAAATACTCTTAGCTCAGTTAATATAAATAAAAACTATGCATATGTACAACTTAAGCAAGTTAAGGACTACATTTTAGTTTCACAAATCGTGACCTAAGGATGCCTAAATAGAGAGATAGAAACTTGAAAAATACCTTGTTCAGTTGAGTTTGGATATGGCAATGTGGGAACTTTGAGTGAGGCCTGAAGATCGTGTGAGCTTCCTTGAAGTTCCCTCAAGCTTCTCCAATGCTCAGCTTGCCTTGTAGATGCTTGAATCTCCTTGCACGAGTCAACTTGCAACCTTGCAAAATGAAAATGGTGAAGTGTGAAACTGAGCTCACAGTTGCAATATGAATGCTTGGATATCTTGGATGTGATGTAGGGAAGATGTTTCATGGTTTGAAAGGAAAAAACGCACGAGCAAGTTTCAAGTTGGCAAGTGATTTGCAGAAGCTGCCCTGTTTTTGCAGAAAATTGTGTTTTTTATGTTTGAGGGTGTATGGGAAGTTATGCACTCGTGTTTCTGCTTGTGACAAAGTTTTGAAGTCGTTTCAAATAATCCTAAGGCTTCTCTTTATCAGATGCACTAGCTTCCTTGACTTTTACAAGTTTGCTTGCTTTTGAAGAAAGTTGGAAGTGACAATACAAAAGCTTGTACTTGCTAGTTTATGGACTACATAGAGTTGGTACAAGTTATCTGATGTTTGTGGATCTTGTTTTCAACAAAAGCTCAGGTCCATGGCTCAAGAAATGTAAAGTTGGAAAAAGCAAGCTTTATCAAAGTAGTATTGTGAACTTGATGCCATTTTTGGATTAATTCATTGTACAATGCTTCAAAAGTCAGAACAAGACCATTATCCAATGTGTTAGCATTCAATTATGGAGTGTAGAAGGGATTAAGACCTGTAATACCAAGTACAGGCATGCTAGGATCTGATTTGCAACTTGTAACATTGTGAAACATGGCTTGAACAAAAGTGATAAATTTCCATTTTCTCTTCTTCGATTCTCCCTAACCACAAATGATCTTGGAGAGTTCTTGGACATTTAGGAAAGATTGTAACATTCTCTACAATACATCTTTAAAATTAATTTTGAGATACCTCTTGGAACTAGGTGAAAAATGTCCATGAAGTTAGGTCAAAAACCTGCCTAAACTAGGGCAAAATTTCACTAAGTTAAAAAGTTTATGGACCCCTATTCACAAAATCATAACTTGAGATCCAAGCATCTTTTGGGAAAACTTTGTGAATAAAAGTTGTAGATTTCATGGAGGATTACAACTTTCATGTTGGAGGTTTTCTTTGAATCCAATTGCATCATAGTGAAAAAGTTGTGAAAAGTTGGGAAAAAATAAGAAATTTTCCATAACTTAGAAAAATTCTAAGTTATGAAAATTTTCAAATTAAAACCCTAATTTGCAATTTTATGTTTGTTGATCAACAAGTTTCACATTTTGACATATCTTGATGAATTATGACCCTTGGCACTTGATTTTGACCAAAAAGTCAAAGTTTCACTTTTCAGTGTACAGTTGACTTTTGATCAGTTGACTGCAAAATTCATCTGTCAATCCTATGCATTTGAGATCTTTTGAACTATGTGATTAGGTAAATATGATGCTATTGAGTCCTTGAAATCATGCTTGAACCCAATTGGTCATTGGCTAGGTTAAAAATCAGAAATTGCCCTTTCTCAGTCAAAACCCTAATTTTGACCATTTTGCCCTTTTGATCATCTGATCAAATTTCTTGAGGAGTTGTGATCCAAACTTGATAAAATGGTACATAGAAGCCTAGAATGTTGTTGTGGATAAAAAATTATGAATTTTGACTGTAAATTGGCCATGGTTGACTTTTTCCGTAATACAGTTGATTTTTAGGTCAACTGTCCAATTGACTAGGCAAAAATGTGATTCAAGGCTTGAAACTTGGCATGAGCAATCTTAGGGGTCCAAGATGGTGTATGAAAGTCACATGAAGCATTTATGGTCCAAAAATACTTGTGCAAACTCAAACCCTAATTTCAGGTCATTAGTGCAAGAGGAGGTCTTGAGCTGAGCAAACCCTAATCCTGTCTGGAGTCCAAGAAGTCTTGTGAGGAAAATCTTGATAAAATGAGAGGGAAAATTTTGGGGTACAACAGCTGCCCCTGTTCAATCTTCTTGAACCTGAAGAGTTAGATTGGCGAGTTTTCCGTTCTTTACTCGAAGGTAAAAGATGATTGGACACTAGAGTGCCCGTAAATTTACACTCGTCAAAATGTAGTTGAGGGAATGGGCTTAAAGATTCCATTTGGAGATATGATAGAATCTTGTTGGAGATGGGATTAAAGATGCCATCCAAGAATGTATGTTGAATTGTATGTTGTAAGTCAGGAGAATAAGTATCAGAATGGTATCCACGTCTGGAACGTATCTGTACTGTATCTGGGGACTGAATCTGAATGAGCAAAGGAATAGCATTCATATCTGGAGCGTATCCAAGTTGTATCTGATTGTTGAATCTGAATAAGCAATAGAATAACATTCGTGTCTGGAGCGTCTCTGAGCTAGGAAAAATCAGAATAGGTGACAGAATGGAAACCATGTCTGGAGCGTATCTGGACTGTATCTGAAGTTTGATCTGAATGAGAAATAGAATGGCTTCCGTGTCTGGAGCGTATCTAATCTGTATCTGAATCGGGAAACTGAATAAGGGCTAGAATGGCATCCTCGTCTGGAGCGTATCTGAACTAGAATCTGAATAAGTAACAGAACGACTTCCATATCTGAACTAGAATCTGAATAAGTGACAGAATGACTTCCGTGTCTGGAGTGTATCTGTACCGTATCATGATTGTATACTGTAAATGGTAGCTTGTTAATCTTATCCTGAAAAGGGTAAAATGTTATCTGAAACACAAAGTTATATTGCATGAAATGTATGATGCAATAAATGTGCTTTATCAATGTTTATGATGTATGAATGTAATGTATACGCATGTAAGCTGATTTGATGTCTTACTGAGGAAAATAAATCCTCGACGGCCAGGGATAATGAAATCCTTGACTGTTGCCGGGGAAAATAAATCCTTGACCCTGCTGGAGATTCAAAATCTTTGATTGCTGAGGATGAGAAATCCTTGGTGACTGTTGGAGATTAAAAATCTTTGACAACTTCTGTGGGGATGTGAGGATCCTTCATGTCTTGAAGTTGGAGTATTGACAAAATCTATTGTGAGAGTAATGCCAAACTGCTTGAGAAATCTGCTTGGAGAATCCAGAGAACTTTGATGACTTCTACTGGGGGTTACACCATGGGAATCCTTACTCGGCTGGGGAATAGGGAATACTCTGATGACTTCTGCAGGGAATTAAGAATGAGAATCTTCATTCTGTTGGGGAGTAATGAAAACCTTGGTGACTTCACTGGGAAATTGAGAATGAGAATCTTCATGCTGGGGAGTAATGAGGACTTTGTGGGGAAGAGTTTAATGCTGGGAGTAGGTTCAGGAGTTTTCGGTCGTCTGCCACTTTACTAGGGAGTTACCCTAGGTTGGGGAGAGACAAAAGTTAACTGTTATCCAAGTTGATTTCCAGGCTTCAAGATAACTTGCTGGGGAAGTTGGATGGTTTCCGCTGGGGATTGATAGTTTAGAAGTCTTGACTCGACTGGAAAAGAAGGTTTCAGCTCTGCTGGGGATCCATAACTCAGTTTTTGCTCCGCTAGGGTTTGGGAGTTTTAAGTTTTAACTCTGATGAGGATTAAGGGCTTGAAATTGTAACTCCGCTGGGGATATGTACTTCAAGGTTTTAGCTCTGCTGGGGATCTAGGTGATGTACTGTAGGGATTGCTCCTAGAATAGCCTAAAGACGTTTTCCTATCCTTTCAGTCTGTCAGTAATTGTTCTTTTCCACTTTGTTTATTTTTAAACAATAATTATGTTCAAATGCATATGTTCATCAATGAACCATTGGACGTTTTTTGCAAATAAAACACAAGTGTAAAGGAAAAAGGCAAACAGTTTTCTGTACTTTGAAAGAGATATCTTTGTATTTACTTTGAGTAAGTGTTTTTTACAAAGGAGACAAACATCCTAGTAAGAGGATGGTGTCATAAAAGGAAGAAAAATTTATACAGAAAGATAGCTATGTGTGTAAAAATCCCATGGGGTTTCCATTCTGCTATAGCCTTCGCAACTCCGAATATCTTGTCCATTCGCTGCTTTGTTCGAAGATGATTGGATTGATCAGAAGTTCCAGGTTTGTCAGTGAAGAGATTATCCTTAAAGTGATCCGACAAGACATAGTCATACTCTTTAATTCCCTAACTTTTGTCTGGACCGCCCTTTCGGGTCTTCAGTCCACCGGGAAACCCTTTTTTCCCAAGTCGCCCTTTTGGGTTTTCAACTTGCCGGGTGTACATATTTTTTTGTTTTATCCCTAATTTTTTCCTGAACCGCCCTTTCGGGTTTTCGATTCACCGGGATGCCCCTTTTTTTGCCTAGGTGTGTATACCTAGTGGGTCGTTTATGCGTAGTATCTTTTGACTATGTCTGCGTTCGTAGGGTGCGGCAGGTCGTCGTCGTCCATGGTGGTTAAAATCATTGCCCCACCAGAAAAGATGTTCTTGATTACAAATGGTCCTTCGTAGGTAGGAGTCCATTTGCCTCTGGGATCACTTTGTGGCAAGATGATGCACTTGATTACAAGATCCCCGACTTGATATGTCTGGCGTCTGACTTTCTTGTTGAAAGATTTGATCATCCGTTTTTGATATGTCTGATCGTGGAAAACAGCAGTAAGTCTCTTTTCATCAATCAAGTTAAGTTGATCAAGTCGGGTCTGAATCCAATCGTCTTCACTCAAACCAGCATCCTTCATGATTCTCAAGGAGGGAATCTGAACCTCGATAGGTAAAACAGCTTCCATGCCATATACCAAGGAATAGGGTGTTGCCCCAGTTGATGTATGTGCCGTGGTACGGTACCCGTGGAGAGAAAACGGTAGCATTTCATGTCAGTCCTTGTAGGTGACTGTCATCTTTTGTATGATCTTCTTGATATTTTTGTTAGCAGCTTCAGCTGCACCATTCATCTTTGGCCGGTAGGGAGATGAATTGTGATGTTGAATCTTGAACTGCTCGCACAAGGCAGTGATCATAGTATTGTTAAGGTTTGTAATATTATCAGTGATGATCCTTTCGGGGATACCGTACCGGAAAATAAGGTTCTGTTTTATGAAGCGGGCAACAACATTCTTTGTAACGGATGCGAAGGAAGCTGCTTCGACCCACTTGGTGAAGTAGTCAATGGCCACCAGAATGAAACGATGTCCATTGGATGTTGTAGGATTGATCTCTCTAATCATGTCGATTCCCCACATAGCGAATGGCCAAGGAGCTGTTAGGACATTTAGAGGAACTTGAGGCACGTGTACCTTGTCTGCATAGATTTGAAATTTGTGACAAGTCCGGGAGTGTTGATAACAGTCAGCTTCCATGGTAGACCAGTAATAGCCTACCCATAGAATCTTCTTAGCCATCGTATGCCCGCTAGAGTGAGTGACAAAGGTACCCTCATGCAATTCAGCCATAATTCTTTCAGCCTCAGCCTTGTCCATACAACGGAGCAGAACAGAATCACGATTGCGCTTGTACAGGATGCCATTACTTAGGAAGAAATTAGCTGAGAATCTCCTTAAGAACTTTTTTTCGTTGACTGAAGCTCCTTCAGGGTATTCTTGTGCCTCGAGATACCTTTTGACTTCATGAAACCACGGTCGGTCCACTACTTCTTCGGTGTTAATCTCGTGACAATGTGCAGGTTCGTCCATCCTTTCAATGGATATTTGGGGAGCCTCATTATCCCAGTTAAGTTTAAACATGTATGACATTGTAGCTAGAGCATCTGCTAGCTGATTTTCTTCTCGCGGGAAGTGCTCGAAGGTAATCTGCTCAAAATGTGGTAACAACGTCAAGACATGTTCTTTGTAAGGGATGAGGTTCGGATGCTTAGTATCCCACTCTCCTTTGATATGACAGATGACCAAAGCTGAGTCCCCAAACACAATCAAAGATTTGATTCCCAAGTCTATGGCAGCCTTGAGTCCAAAGATGCAAGCTTCATACTCTGCCATGTTGTTCGTACAGTTGAAGCAAAGTCAGGCAGTGAAAGGTGTATGGCAACCTTTTGGAGAGATGAGTACTGCTCTGATACCATTGCCAAGTGCATTGGAGGCACCATCAAAGTACAGGGTCCATCGGGATCCTTGTTCAGGTCCATCATATGGTCTGAATTCTTTAACATTGTCCAGTGTCATGATGTCTTCGTCAGGGAAGTCGAACCTCATGGATTGGTAATCTTCGACAGCTTGATGAGCCAGATGATCGGCTAGCACACTCCCCTTTATAGCTTTTTGGGTTGTGTACTGTATGTCATATTCTGTTAGGATCATTTGCCATCTGGCTATTCTTCCGGATAGAGCATGCTTCTCAAAGATATATTTGATCAGATCCATCTTAGATATTAGCAAAGTGGTATGAGTCAACATATATTGCCTTAGCCAGAGAGCAGCCCGTACCAAAGCGCAACAAGTTTTCTCGAGCAATGAGTATCGGGTCTCACAGTCGGTAAAATTTTTGCTAAGGTAATAAATGGCATGCTCTTTTCGGCCAGACTCGTCATGTTGGCCCAGTACGCACCCTATTGAATTCTCTAGGACGGTAAGATACATGATTAGCGGTCTTCCTTCGACGGGTGGCATCAAGATAGAAGGTTCTAGAAAATACTCCTTGATTTTATCGAAAGCAAATTGACAGTCATCATTCCATTTAACTACCTGGTCTTTCTTCAACAGCTTGAAGATTGGTTCACAGGTAGATGTTAGGTGAGAAATGAACCTTGCAATGTAGTTTAGGCGTCCCAAGAAACCTCTGACCTCCTTCTCAATGCGAGGAGCAGGAATTTCTTGTATAGCTTTGACTTTGGTAGGATCAACCTCGATGCCTTTGTTGCTGACAATGAAACCTAAGAGCTTACCGGATTGGACTCTGAATGTACACTTGTTTGGGTTCAATCTGAGCTTGTACTCCTTCAACCTGACAAACAGATTTTGCAAGTGATCCAAGTGTTCTTCTTCAGTTTGTGACCGGGCTATCATGTCATCTACGTAGACCTTTATCTCATGATGTATCATGTCATGAAACAAAGCTACCATGGCGCATTGATAGGTTGCCCCGGCATTCTTCAGTCCGAATGGCATCACTTTGTAGCAGAACGTACCCCACTGTGTAACAAAAGTAGTTTTATCCATGTCCTCAGGTGCCATTTTGATCTGGTTATAACCTGAGAATCCGTCCATGAAAGAAAATACTTTGTGCTAAGTTGTATTGTCGACCAGGATGTCAATGTGCGGAAGTGGAAAATCATCTTTATGGCTGGCCCTATTTAAATCTCTATAATCCACGCACATTCTGACTTTGCCGTTCTTCTTAGGCACGAGCACAATGTTAGCAACCCATTATGGATAGGAAGTAACAGCCATAAATCCAGCATTGAACTACTTCATAACTTCTGCTTTGATCTTTTCTGACATGTCAGGTCTCATGCGGCGGACCTTTTGTTTCACAGGTGGACAATCTTCTCTTGTGGGGAGACGATGAACCACAATGTATGTACCGAGTCCCGACATGTCTTCGTATGACCAGGCGGAGATTTCAACATAATCATGCAGTAGCTGAATTAGGAGCTCTTTGACACTCGGCTCTAGATTGGAACCTATCTTGATTTCCTTTTTGTCATCCTCAGTACCCAAGTTGATTGTATCCAACTGCTCTTCATGAGGCTGAATTGCTCTTTCTTCTTGCTGTAAAAGTCTGGCCAATTCCCCTGGCACCTCACAATCTTCCTCACCTTCGTATTCGGCTTGGTTGATCAGATCTTCAGAGTCACTGAAGGCTATAGCAGTATCGTTACCCATGGGTTCCGGAATGGAAGGGTACCTGCATTTGTGAGTGTGGGTGTGTGTAAGGGCATAACCATCTTAAAACAACAAAATGTAAAAGAAAGACAATGAGCACAAAAGGTTTAAATATGAAAAGCGTCCATGATTCATTAAAATGACATATGAAATGAAATAAGAACCCTTACAAATGGACCTATGTGCCTCAGGTAAGACACACGGTTGAAAAAGTACGAATTGTTTGTGAATTATTACAGATCTAACAGGAACGGAAAAGATAAATTACTGCGGTATGAAAGTAATCAGAATAAAGTCTTTTGCTTCCCAGTAGCACAGTCCTCCGTCAACAGTAGGGAAATCCAGTCTTCCAAGTTTCCCTCTTCTTCACTGTCCTCTAGTGCATTAACCCCTCGGTGGCTGATCTTCACAGGTGGCCCTCCGGCAAGGGAGTGGCGCACGGCCTTCTGACCAATCAAAGTGAATCCCAGGCCGAACTTGTTTGCTTTGAAAGGAAAATCTGGAAGCTGACCCCGGATTATGGATCTGCCTTCTTCCACCACTGCCCTAGCATCCTTGAGAGACGACATCTGAGGCGGAGGTCTGGTAATCGTGGGTACATAGGACGTTGTCTTGGTCGCCGCCATCTCCTGAGCTACCTCCTCAAAATGCTGAAAAGGAGTTTCGATGAATTCGCCATCCAATTCTACATAACGGAAATAATTTAGATGACTGATCATGTAGTCCTCTTCGCCATGAACAATTATAATTTCCCTTGGACGGGGTACTTGAGCATTTGATGCAGAGTGGAAGTGACAACTCCAGCATGGTGAATCCAAGGTCTTCCCAACAGGAAAGAATAGGAAGGACGAATGTCCATCACGTAGAATGTTGAATTGAACGTCTGGGTACCCACCTTGATCGAGATGTCCACCTCTCTATGGACCATCCTTTTAGAACCATCAAAGGCTATGACAATTATATTGCTGGGTTTCAGGGTTAAACCTTCACAATCCAGTCTATCCAAGGCTTTCTTCGGAAAGACATTTAAAGATGACCCAGTATCAACCAAAACATGAGCTAGGGTGGTTCCCCTATACTCCATCGAGACATGTAGCGCGTCATTATATTTTCTCCCTTTGGAGGTCAAGTCTGCATCGGAGATTCCTAGGCCATTGTCAACTGTTAAGCTAGCCACACATTCCTGGAATTGATCAGCAGAGGTTTCTTGTGGCACGTGGGCCGTCTTCAAAAACTTGACCAAAGCTTTAGCATGTGCCTCAGAGCACAGCAACGGGGCTAACATAGATATTTTGGAGGGGGTCTTCCCCAGTTGTTCAATAACATTGTAATCACTTTTCTTAATGATCCTCAAAATCTCTTCCATCTCTTTCTGGGATGTATCAGGAATGACTAATGACTGAGCCTTCGTCAAGACAGGCTCCTCTTGAACATTCTTTCCTTTTTTCTCAGCATTGGAAACAGGGATAGGAATTGCATTGTCATTGTTGGCAGGTACACTTGTAGGTACAATCACAAGGGTAATCTTTGGGATGGCCGCGGGTCCAAAGACTGATGTTGGAGGAGTAATCTTTGGAGAAAAGATTCTCCCATTACGAGTAATTTTGCTCATTCCGACAATGTTACTAATGTCGGGATTATCTTCCTCAGAGCTTTCTTCTTCAATGGTCTGTCCAATCTGTTTGACACTATGGTAGTAGATTTCTCCACCATAGTTCCATGGTACCATTTTATCGGTTTTGTAAGGGGTTGGCCCTAGCATTGTTATCTTCAACGGAGTAGTCATAGGAGCAGATGTAATCCTAACGGGTTTTTAGGAACCCTGGAAGAATTGGCAAATATGGTTATTATTGAAACTTCGGGAACTGGAAAGGGTGAGATGGGAGCTTTCTCAAACAAAATTTCCTTGTTATCAATCAATTGTTGGATTCCTTTCTTCAATAGAGGACAGTCAAATGGGGAGGACAAGCAAGCATGGCAATCTTGGTCACATCCTGGGAATACCCCAGCCTTCAACAAATTCAACTTGATGGTTAGGAGATGAGTTAATAGTTCATCCACAGTAGAAACAAACAGATCTTCTTCCACAACATTGGCATTGTTCCCATGCCTAGGCATCGGTGCGGAGATAACATTCGGCTTTTCAGGAGCTTCAAATTCAACTTCCTTTGCATCAATCAGATCATGAATCTTGTTCTTCAGGGCCCAACAGTTGTTGGTGTCGTGCCCTGGACTTTCTGAGTGGTACGCGCATCTGGCGTTGGGATGGTAATGTGGAGAAGCAGTGTTAGGATTTTTGGGGGCCTCCTTTAGCATGCCCAGGTTCAACTTCAAGAGATGGGGTAAGACTTGAGCAGGAGTCATGTTTATCTTGGTGAATTGCCTTACAGGCCTTTCCACCCTTTGCTGGTTATTCCTCGGCTGATTGTTTCTCGGTTGGACTGATGTAGACTTCTGAATCATGACGGCCCCCATAGTTGGTCTTCGTTCGGATCTTCCCTGATTCCTCTGGGCATAGACAGCATACACTTCCTTCTTTCCCGTGAAGGGCTTTTTTACAGCAGCAGAGGTAGATGCATCTTTCTGAATTTTCCCGCTTCTAATACCGGCTTCCACCCTTTCGCCAGTTAGAATCAACTCAGTGAAACCTGCAAAGGAGCTTCCAATCAGGTGATTAAAGAAAGGACCTGACAGAGTCCCCAAGAACATGTCCACTAGCTCTCTTTCAAATAAATGTGGTTGCACCCTTCCGGCCAAATCCCTCCATTTTTGGGCATAGTCTTTAAAGCCCTCATTGGTAGCCATAGCCATACTCTGCAGCTGAGTACGGGTTGGCGCCAAGTCGGCGTTATATTGGTACTGTTTATAGAATGCGGCTGCCAAATCTTCCCAATTATGCACATCAGACCTCTCCAACTGGTAGAACCAATCCAGCTGCGTCCCCGATAAATAGTCCTGGAAAAAGTGGACCCACAGGTCTTTGTCAAAAGAATGTGGTTGAATTTTCCTGACATAAGATCGTAGGTGCATCTTTGGGCAAGACACCCCATCGTACTTAACGAACAATGGCACTTTAAATTTAGGAGGGATTACAATTCCAGAAACCAACCCTAACTCCTCAAAATCCAGCCCACGTACTATTTGCACTTCCATAGCAGCTAGACGCTCTTCCAAGTTTTTGTATTTATCATCGGCCAGAGGATACTGTTGTTCGGAGTAGTCCTCATCTTCCTCTTCTTTTGCTTCAGAATCTGAGGGCACTGCAGTTACCTTTCCTTTTCCTTCCCCCTCTTCAGATGTTGACGGGAATTCCAAAGTCCGTCTGGCTTGTCCTTCAAACCTTCTGCCCAAGATAGCCATACCAACTCTCTTCTTCTTCTTTTTCTCTTTTTCCTTCTCTAGTAGAGTCTTGAGCTCCTCCTCCCCCTTGGCTAGGGTCAAGAGTAGCTGTTGAAATTGTGAATTCTGAGCTTATAAGTCTTTGACCATTTGTTCAATATCCATCTTGCTGAAATAAACAGCAGAGAGATGAGGAAACTTGGTGTGAAGACCTGCTTATGCATATGATGAATGATATGTATTCATGTAATTCTTTCAAGGATTCAGAAATTCAAATTTGTTTTAAACAAAAAAGAAACACATGTCATATTAATAAGATAGAATTTTTTAGTACATCAATGCCCCATGGGCAAAATAATACAAAATTCTAAGGTAAAAAGATGTTGCGCATCCTATTTGGTAGCCGAGTCAGTTCCAAAACCTTCTTCTCACTTGCGTAGAATTGGGCTTCGAAAGTATCGCACTCTCCCTTGAGCTGTATCCAACTCCTTTGCAGATCTTCGAGTGATGTTGGCATGTCAGGATGTAGGAGGGTGTATGGAACCTCTCCTTCCATAACAGGCTCTATAATCACAGGGAGAATGTAGGGGTAAGGCATCATAAGACTTTGGGCGCGGGTTCGTACCCACTTGAGGTAAGGCTCAAGGGGAATGGAATTCTTGTGTCCCAAGGTCTTACTGTCTACCTTGTTGAGCATCCTCCAAGCTCGGATGAACCTTTGTCGGAGTCCTTGGTCGTCGTTGTCGAAGTCAAAAACCAAACCTTGAATCAACATGTCATGTGGGCCATCCCTTCGGGCATAACCAAACTGTCTCAGAGCCAAGCAAGGGTTGTAGATGATGCCTCCCCTAATGCCAAGTAGAGGGACATTAGGGAATTCTCCACAATGGTCAATGATGATGACATTCTCTTTTGATCGAGAACACCAATGAATATCTGAATGTGTAAGAGTCATCAATCGTTGTGACCACCTCAAACCTTGCTCATTCTTCAAAACTGATTGGGGAAGATGAGAAATAAACCATCTTGCCAGTAGAGGAGTGCAACACATGAGAACACCTCTTTTCCCCATTGTACGAGTGTGAAAAGAGTGGAGGATATCCCCAAGCAATGTAGGCACCGGGTTGCGAGTCATGAAGATTTTGACAGCACTCACATTTATAAGTTGGTCAGGGTTAGGGAACAAGATCATCCCATAGATGAGAAGAGCTAAAATCTCCTCAAAAGCTTGTAATTCCAAAGAATTCCATCAGCTTTGGGCCTTCTCAAACAGAAACTTTGACAAGAAGCCTTTGACACCACTTCTAGTTTCCCAATGTGTTGTGACATCAGAGGAGTGCAAGTGTAAGGCTTGAGCAATCTCTTCTGGCTTTGGATCGCTTTCTGTACCATTGAAGGGTAGTTGATTGAGAATAGGAATCCTCAAGAGTTGAGAAAATTCCTCCAAAGTAGGCACAAGTTGGTAGTCAGGAAAAGTGAAGCAATGATGCAAAGGGTCAAAGAACTGGAAAAGAACTTTAGGCATATCCTTCTCAGTGTTGGCAGTGACTAAGTTGAGTAGACGACCATGTCTTTCGGTGAATGGAGAATTCTCAGGAATCCTTGAAGCTAGCTCCTTGAGTTGTGGAGGAATTCTCACAAGGTTGATTTGGAAAGTTTTCCTGCGAAGTGAATCCATAACCTACAAAACAGGAACAAAGATGAAAATCCAAAATCCTTGAAATGGTTAGTGGATGCATATGATGCTTCATGATGTCCATGATGTTATGCACAAGTATATTGTACAAACAAATCACACAAGTTCCTAGTTTAGGCTTGCATGGGGTTTCATAGGTAAGTACCCTTTTGAAGTTTAGTTGGCTCAACCTGTCCTAGAAATAGTAACCGGGTTCTAAGGAGCTCAATATCACTGGATTGTTTCCTTGTTCATTATTTCAATTCAGCCTCTTTACTGGTGACCGAAATATTCCAAGGAACCAACCCTCAATGAGTGTAGTATCGAGTATCTACCAACTTTGGACTGCACCAAAGCCGGTCATCTCACTACATCCTAAAAGGCCAATTTGGTCAAGTAAAGGTTCTAAAAGTCCATTAGTGCTTCATGACATCACTCAGCGGCCCCGTATTCTCTTTGATTAACTCAAAGGCTACCGGTACCCACAAATATGTCGCACTAATATAGCTATTGCTTAGACCATGTCGGTATACCCCGCACAATTTCCACAATGTATTGCTATTTACCTATGAATATTTCCCAAATCCGGGTAGAGGATTCAAACCCAAACAATAGAACCAAAGTTTAAAGCACACAAGTCAAGCAAGATAGCATGTAAAGGTGATCTAAAACCCTAAGGTAACCCCACTTTTATAAATCTCCCCAGCAGAGTCGCCAGTTCTGTGATGCGGTGGGAGAACTGACTTGAGGTTTTGCGTTTGTATTCGCAAATGTTGCGGTTTAGCAAGAGTCGCCACCGACTTTTATTTTATCCAAAAGGAAAGGTAAAAAAGCACAGGAAAGAACTTTGAGATTGTTTTTGAGTTCGGGGGGTAGATTATGAAAAGGGAAGGTATTATCACCCTTTTCATCCATGGTTTTCCATGGGCTCTTAGTTACTTGTTTTAGATCACTTGCTTTTGCTTTACAATTGTTTGAAATGGTGCTTTGTGTGATTTTTAAAGTATTTTGAAAGGAGGCCTTTGTTTAGGAAATCTTTGTAATTATTCTCGATCGTAAGAATGTATACAAAGATGTTTGTCTTTTGAAAAATGTTTCAATGTTTTGAAAGTTTGTTTTGAAAGTTTGTTTGGAAATGTTTTGAAATGTGTGTGTGTTTGTTTGAAAATAGCAAGGATTGTTTGCAAGTTTGATCAAGTAACTAGAAGCTTATCTACCTACTCAAAAGTCTTTCTTGTACATTTTTATTCCTTTGACATTGTTAACCTACCATTGTTTTGGTAGATAACCTTATCTTTGGATGTTAAACGGGACGGGCGTGGGTCATCGTATGACCATGATAGCAATATTGCCAAGTATCTTAGCAAGTTTTGAGGGACCAAGATCATCTTTTTTTAGGCAACCTTTTGATAGCGTCATTGTTGTACCCCAAAAATTGCCCTCCCATATTCTTCAAGATTTGCTAAGAGCATGCTTCAAAATCTCCCAAGGGTTGCATAGTCCAATGGCCTCCTAACAGTCAAAAATTAGGGTTTTGGTTCTGGCAAAGAAGTTGAAGCTTCCAAGGGTCCAAACAAATCCCACATGCCTATAAACATTGTCAAGCATCCATATGCCAAGTTTCAGGACTCACAACACAAAATTGCACAGTCAAAAACCCTAATTGCTTCAAAGTCAACTGCAGGGGCAAAATGGTCATTTGACAGTCAAAAGTCAAAAAAATTTATTAACATCTTATTTTGAAGCCACAAACATCATTTGATCAATTCTTGATCATGATTCTCAAAGCATGGCTCAAAAAGTCTCAAGATGCAAAAGTTTCTACTTTTGGACAGTTGGAAAAGTCAACTGCAAATTGACCAGGGCATAACTTCCACATGGTTTATCAGAAAAATTCCATCCAAGGCTCATTTTGAATAGAATGACATTTCCTACAACTCATCTTCACACTTCAAGTCCAAGAAATGCTCTCACAAAAAGATATCAATCTCAACATTATAGGTCATTTTCAAAAGTAAACAAAAAGGCACTTTAAGTCAAAGACCATAACTTGAGATTGGTAAATCAAAATGACATGGGACCAAAGACTTTCGTTAGAGGACTTCAAGAACTTTCCAAAATGTCCAAGAACATGATCAAAGCTTAAAAATTGAGCAAGATATGCCTTGTGGAAGTTGGGAAATTTTTGGAAATTTTGAAAAATCAACTTTGCTTCAAATGCCTCAAAATTGCTAATGGGCCTCAATTTCTTCCATGAATCATCACCCAAAGGCCATGCACGACCCATTGACTTTAAAGGGAGTTATTTTCTTATTTTTAATTAATTAATTGAATTTTCAAGCTTATTAATTCATTTAATTGAAATTGAATATGAAAAAATATCAAATGCCACCTTTCAAATCTTTTTATGCAGCATATTCACTCTTTAGGAGCTCAAGATTTCGTGCACCTTCCACATATATGCACAATCAAAAACCTAATGCCTAGAACACAAGGGCTGCACTGAGAACAAAGAACAACATTGCAATTTTTGACAAAAAATTTGGAAACTGAAAACTGAATTGCAAGGTGTTTCAAGGCCTCAAAACCATTCCAATCCACTCCTGACACTACCAGGAAGCTTTTGCAATTGAAATCAAGTCTCCACGCACAAGGAATTGGTAGATTGAAGTCTCACTTTTCATAAAATCATTCATAATCGTGTTTTAAATTCCATGCATTATTTGTGATTTTTAGTTGTTGATTTGTACTAATATAAGTGTTATGAAGCTAATGGCATGCTTGGATTGAACTATTACGCCCTGTACAAGAATCCACCATGAAAGATTTTTAGGGTTTCAGAAGTTTGAATTTAGGGCTTTACACGTCTGGAAAAATCAGGCCATGAAACCAGTACCATTGGACTCGTGACATTCCAACGAAGCCAAATCACCCCTCGCGCCCTTTTTCTTTTTGACCATATGCTAATCGCTATTATTTACTGTGTTATTTAGTGGGGGTTTAAAACCCCCGCTATCTATTCTGCATTTTCAGGCAAACGAAGAAGAAGGTGGACGTGTCCATACGTGACTGGGAAATTCAAATCATTCGCGCGTGTTTTTGTGTTCTACCACTAGCGTTTGTTCTCTCATAATAATCACGTTCCATACTAATATCAAATACGCGCGTTGGCTCAGCTGGTTGGTATGTTGTCCTTCAGGTATTGGGACCTGGGTTCTATTCCCAGGTCCCCCACTTATTCAATAATTTTTCCTCTAACGCATTCCTATGCAGTATGCCATCCAAGGACCATTATGAAGTCTCACCATCTAGCTTGCCACGCGCCCAGAAGCCTCAATCTGATGGCCATCACAAGCAGTCCACCATATACACTGGTCAAACATCCCACACACAAGCGCCAGAAAGTCAAAAAGGCCTGGAATTGAATGGGCCAAATTCCTTGCAACACCTCCAAATTGGGCAGAAACCCCCCATTGTTTGTATATTATTCCTCTCTTTTTCTTTCCTCTTTTATTTATTTTAATTATTTTAATTGTTTCTTTTAATTCACAATTTAATTTTTCATAATAAAATAAAACCAAAAAAATCAGAAATCAAAAAATAAAAATACATTTTAGTTCATTAATATTTTGTAAATAAATTTTCAATAATCAATTTAGTTTAGATTTAGGTTTTCAACTTTAATGTTTTTCTTCTAAATAACTAAAATACATAAAAATTAGGTTTTTAGCATTTTTATTCTTTTCTCATTAAATAAAATTTTCTTATTCTTATTATTATTAGTTATTAATTATTTTGTAAATAAATATGTCATTTAAATAATTAGTGTAAATTAGGTTAAAACTTAAATATTTTTCTTTAATAATTAAAAACAATTTAGAATTAGGGTTTTATTTAATTTCTAATTTCAATTAATTTTCTTTATTTCATAAAATACCAAAAAAAAAAACTTAAAAAAACAATTTCCTTTCTTATTAAATAATTAATTCCTTTTTAATTTCATTTAATTTCTTTAAAGGGTCCAACGCCCTCGCACATCCGATTCTTATTTCTTTTCGCGTATTTATTTTTACTTCCTTTTTTAATATTATGTAATTGCCAAAGCCTTGTAATAGATAATTAGGAAACTTATTTATTTTCCGCCTTTTATTCAAATCGGGTCTTTGTTAATTTGGCGATGTATAGACCCGCGCCTTGTAATAGCGTAGGACCTTTATTTTCTGCATTTTAATTTCCGCACCTTTTAACTGCTAATCACATGAAAGAATGAATGCCCCAAATAAAATCAAAGCGTAGCTCACCAAATGCATGATCAAGATAAAACATAACTGAAAATGACACACAATTCACACACCACTCTTAGGGTACGCTTCACTGTTGCCTTGCCCCTCGAAACGTGGTCGTCGAGTATAGGACGTTTTAGTAAGTCCTTATGTCCATGAACATGGCATAGGGGTAGCTTCTAAGGTGTCTTACTATTGCTCTGGTGACCACACTGTTGCCTTACCTTCGAAACGTGGTCGTCGAGTATAGGACGTCTTAGTGAGTCCTTATGTCCATTAATCTGGTTGCCTCGGAATAGTGGCCTCGAAACGGTTGCCTTGGAATAAAAAGATCAATGACATAAGGGTAGCTTCTAAGGTGTCTTACCGTTGCTCGGTAACCACACTGTCCCTAAACTCGAATTGACCCGAACACCTCCAACGGTGGTGCTACCTACCTCTCAATGGTGGGATGGCACTACCTTAAGGACATTTACACAGCCTAATTCCTTAGGGTAGGTAGATGACTCGTAGATACTTGCTCTAATTCAAAACAAATCAAAACTTCTTTTCACACCGACACTTTCAAAAAGCTTTCAAAAACAACTTTTCAAACACTCTTGAGGACTGATACAAGAGTCGATCTGAAACTTTAAACGAAACTTTTTCAAACCCACTCACAATTGAAAAGCAAACAAACATTTTGAAAACACAAATGAGCAAGTATCTAAGAGCCCATGGATAACCATGGATAGAAAGGGTGCTAACACCACCTTCCCTTTCTATAAATCTACCTCCCGAACCGAGAGATAATCTCATAAGGAATTTTTCTGTGCTTTTGTCCTTTCCATATTGGAGAAAATAAAAGACGGTGGCGACTCTTGCTTACCGCGACATTTCGCGAACCAGCGTTAAACAGTCAGTTCCAGATCCACCGATCACAGAACTGGCGACTCTGCTGGGGACACTTATAAAGTGAGGTGTACCTTAGGATAGTTCATAACTGTGTTTTCAATTGTTGTGCTTTGCTTGCTTTATTATTGTGGGTTGCATCGGAGTTACATAGATCCTAACCCAGTTTTGGGGATACCCTGTTAGGTAGCATAAGTTGTGAGGGACCTGTCTGGCGTAGACCGACATGGGTGAAGCAGTAGCTACGTTGGTGTGGCACCTTGGTCTGTACCGATATCCCTTGTGTTGCAATGAGGAGAATATGGGTCTTCTGAGGAGTCATTAAGCACCAACCGACCTTAGAACCTTAAATGACCCAACTTGGCCAATAGAACAGTAGCAGTATGCTACGCCCATTGAGGCTAAACTCTCGTGATGGTTCTGGCTGCAAGAAAAGATTGCGATGCTGGAGTTATGACCGATTGAGGGTAGTCAGTGATATTGGGATCCTCTAGAACCCAGTTACTTCTGATAGGACAGGTATGAACCAACAAACTGAAAGAGGGTAATACCTAGACCCCATGCTGGCCTAAACTCTAAGGGCTTGTCTTGTGTGACTTGTGTGCCTTATCATGTTTGCCTTTGTAAATATTTGTGGTGTGCTTTATCATAACATCATACCATCATGAGCATTGCATGCATCCTGCATAAGGACTGACCATTTCAAAGACAAGAGGGTTTCACCTTTGCTCTGTTTTGTAGGACATCATGATGCCTATGCGAAGGAATACTATCTGATTCAACTTTGTCCACCCACCGGAGTTACTTGAAGAGTTGGTTAGCAGAATTCCAAATACTACTTCCTTCATCCAGAGGCATGGTTCTCTTCTCAGTTTAGTCACGGCAAAGTGGGACCAACAGTTGATGAGTGTCCTGGCCCAGTTCTATGACCCTCTATACCAGTGCTTCACCTTTCAAGACTTCCAGCTGGTCCCTACCCTGGAAGAGTTCTCTGATTTGCTTGGTATCCCTATCTTGGATCAGACTCCCTACACTGGTTGGGAAAAGACTCTTAGGCTTGAGGAGGTTGCTGCAGCTCTTCCCTTGACCCACCAAGAAGTAATAGACAACTGGGTGACTAGAAGCGGAGTTAAGGGTTTCTTGGCCAAGTTCCTGGTTGGTAAAGCTAATAGTTTCTGGAATGACTTAGACTTTAGGGCATATGAAGACATCCTGGCTCTCTTAATCCATGGTCTAGTCTTGTTTCCTAATCCTGATAACTTCATTAACGTCACTGCCATAAGGATCTTCATGTCTCGGAACCCTGTGCCCACTCTCTTGGGTGACATCCTACAACAACTCTATGCTCGTACTGCCCGAAGACGAGGAACCCTGTGGTGTTGCATCCCTTTTTTGGTGAGGTGGTTTATTTCGCACCTCCCTAAGTTCGTGCTGAAGAACCAAGAAGGAAGAGGTTGGGCTCATAGGTTAATGTCTCTCACTGATAAGGACATCATTTAGACTTTCAGAGGTTTGGATGAGGTAGCTGTTATTGATCGCTGCAGAGAATATCCTAATGTTCCTTTGATTGGTACCCAATGAGGGATCTCTTATAATCCATGTCTAGCACTCCGTCAGTTTGGAAGAGCCACAAGAGCGGGGCCTCACGAGATGTTGGTACCTCACATCAGTTTTGAGTTTCAGGTGGATAGTGACGAGCTGCGTCATAGGTTCATCAAGGCTTGGGACAGAATTCACAAAGCTGACCCACAAGAGCTGGGACCAAAGACTTCTCTACCTATGGAGGCCTACTACAAATGGGTCTGCATCCGTGCTCAGAAGTTAGGTATGCCGTACGAAGCTGTCAGACCCATCATTCTTGAGTATCCTGACAAGGATGGGGTTCCTCCAACTATTCTCCCTCCTCAGATACCTACTGATTATGAGACACTAAAGAGGTCTTGGGCACAACTGCGAGAAGAATGGGATTCTTACCGGGAAAAATTCAACGAGCGGGAATTGAAGATCCAGAAGCTGACAAAGCAGTTGGAGAATGAGCGGGCTCTGAATGACTACATCTGTACTGAGAAGAGAAGACCATGGGATCAATGATGAACTTTGGATATTCTGTTACAGTTTTATTCCCCTTTTCAGTTTTTCCATTTTTATGTAACGTCTAAGGGCAACCTGTTGAACAATTTAAATTTTAAAGTTGAATCTAACGAAGTGTGTTCCTTTTTGTTTACAAAGTTGATTCCCGATTGTCTTTGAAAACATAAATCATACGCATTCCATTCATCATGTGCATAACAGGTACTCTTCTTTTTAGGTTGCTTACTGTTCTTCGCTGTTTATTTCAGCATCATAAACCCCGAATCATCTACCGAGCTGTCTATCAAGGCCCTTCAGGCGCAGAACGCACAATTTCAGGAGCTGATCATGGGTTTGGCTCAAGGTCAAGAGGAGCTGAAGGCTCTGCTGGTTAAGAAGAAGAAGAAGAAGAGAACTGTTCTATTCAACTCGGGCCGGAGGTTTGGTAACACACTGCAGAATGAGGAAGCTGGTTCTTCTGTAGGCAAAGACAGTCCCCAGGGGGGAAGGGCTCCAAGTCCGGTAGTCTCTGACAACGAGACTGATTTTAATGAGGAACAGTATCCTCTGGCTGAAGACAGATACAAGCAGTTGGAAGACCGGCTGAACGCCATGGAAATTCAACAAGTGCCTGGTTTGGATTTCGGAGACTTGGGTTTATCTTCTGGTGTGATCATCCCTCACAAGTTTAAAGCACCATCTTTCACCAAGTATGATGGGGCGTCCTGCCCTAAGTTACATCTCAGATCTTATGTGCGGAAGATTCAGCCGTATACTGTGGATAAGAACTTGTGGATCCACTTCTTCCAGGAGAGTCTTTCAGGGACTCATCTCGAATGGTTCTATCAGCTGGATGGAACCAAGGTTCGTAACTGGGAGGAGTTGGCTACTGCTTTTTACAAGCAGTATCAATATAATGCTGACCTTGCTCCTACACGTACCCAACTCCAGGGTATGTCGCTAGGATCAGGCGAAGGTTTTAAAGAGTATGCGCAGAAGTGGAGGGACCTGGCTGGCAGGGTGCAGCCTCCGTTAACAGACCGTGAATTGGTAGATATGTTTTGGGGGACCCTATCCGGGTCATTCTTTAATCATCTTATCGGTAATTCATCAGCAGGGTTCACAGACCTCATTTTGACTGGGGAAAGGATAGAGGCTGGCATGAAGTCCGGTAAAATTCAGAAAGGTGCGTCTTCAAGTTCTGAGAAGAAACCCTTTAAGAAGGAGGCCAGTGTTGTGTATGGGCCTAGGAGGTAAGATAAACCAGAGCGCCGCCAGTCTGTCAACGCGGTAGTGATTGCAAAGCCTGTTGCCGCTCCCCGGAAAACGAATCAACCAAGGGCTGAGAGACCCAGAAGAGAATTCACTCGGCTGAGTATGACCTTGTCACAAATTTTGCCGCAACTGCTATCGACCAGCTTGGTGACCGTCAGAGAGGCTCCGAAGGTTGTGAATACTACCTCTCCTAAGTACAATCCAAATGCCCGCTGTGCTTATCACTCCGATAGCCCGGGGCATTCTACTGATGACTGCTGGGCCTTAAGAAATAAGGTGCAGGACCTTATTGATGCGAAGGAGATACAATTTGAGGCGCCTGAGAGACCAAATGTTGTGACTGCTCCTATGCCCCAGCATGGAGTAAATGCCATGGATGAAGACTTGTATGCTGTTTCTGTGAATGATGTAGCTACTCCTCTGTTGACCGTTAAGAGGAACCTGTTGCTAGCCGGTTTATTTCCGGGTTGTAGCGAGGGTTGCCTTTTGTGTGTTGTTTCCCTTACTGGTTGCCTGTTGCTGAAGTTAGGCATCCAAAGCCTGATGGATAGCAAGGAAATTCTGTTCAAGAAGACCGCTGTTCCTTTTGTTCCTGTGGAAGAAGTATCCATCGTTACAATTTTCAACAATCCAATCAAGGCTCCCTTGAGGAAGCTAGTTAAAATCATGACTGTTGTACCCATTGTTATTACTGTTCTGGGGCCCCTCCCCTATGAATCTGATAAGGCTGTCCCATGGCACTATGGGGCAGATGTATACGTACTTGGAATAAAGCAAGAGTTCAACACCGATACCAGCATCAACAATATCACTGGTCCCGCCAAAGTAACCCGCAGTGGCAGGCTCTTCTCGCCTGACATTGCGCCACCAGCTATTCGAAGACCTCTCATTATAACGCCTACAAGCGCGCCTGTTTCCACTTCTGATCAAGTTGCTTCCCCTGCTACCGAGTCATCTAATACTCGGGGCAAAGGGATTGAAGATGAGTCTGCCCGGATGGAGGCACCAAAATCTGTGAATGTTGAAGCCTCCCAGCAAGAGATGGAGGAAATTCTTAAGATAATCAAGAAGAGTGATTTTAATGTTGTTGAACAGCTGGGGCATACCCCCTCCAAGATCTTTATGCTCTCCTTGCTGCTGTGCTCAGAGGCCCATGCCAAGGCCCTGATTTCATTTCTGAAGACGGCCCATATGCCACAAGAGACCTCTGTAGATCAATTCACTGACTGTGTGGCCAATTTGACAGCTGACAATGGTTTTGGTTTCTCGGATGCTGACCTTACCGCCAAGGGAAAGAACCACAATGATGCCCTGCATGTCTCCATTGAATGCAGGGGCACTACTCTTGCTCACGTGTTGGTGGACACCGGTTCTTCCCTGAATGTGTTTCCCAAGAAGGCCTTAGACTGGTTGGATTGTGAGGGCCTGGAGTTGAAACCTAGCAACATCATTGTTCGAGCCTTTGACGGATCGAAGAGGATGGTTCATGGAGAAGTAGACATTCCTATTCATGTGGGTTCTCAAGTATTCGACTCAACTTTCTATGTGATGGATATTCGTCCGTCTTATTCCTGTTTACTGGGTCGACCTTGGATTCACAAAGCTGGGGCAGTGACCTCCACCCTCCACCAAAAGCTCAAGTACCCCGTCAAAGGGAAGATTGTCACTGTGCAGGGGGAAGAAGAATACATGGTTAGTCATTTGAATTCCTTCCGGTATATTGAGATGGACGGGGAGTTTATTGAAACCCCCTTTCAGCATTTTGAAGAGGTACCTCCAACATTGGCAGCAGCAGAAACAGTGGTTGAAGAGGACTTTCCCTTGAAGATGGCTTCCTTGAAGGACGCCCGGGCTGTAATCGAGAAAGGTGAATGTGCTAACTGGGGCAGGCTCCCTGATTTCACTCCTAAAACTGACAAGTTTGGACTGGGTTTTACTGCAGAGGGTTGTGCGCAAAGCTAGGACCGGAAGACCTCCTGTGCTCATCACCAATCCAGGAGTGAATGCTATTGGGGATGAAGACGAAGTGGAAGAATCGGAGTTCGATAGCTGGATCTACCCGACGACAGACGGTGGATTGAACAATTGGACCGCAAAAGATCATACACCTATTACTTTTGTTACGCAGTAATGAATTCCTTTGTTTTTGTTATTTGTAATAAACAATGAATTGAGACTTTATGGCCCGGTGCCTTACCCGGGGCACCGTTGGCTTCATTTGTGAGGGCTTATAACTGTCATTTCCATATATCATGAATAAAGATCTTGGACGTTTTTTCGCATTTCAAATCTTGTGCTCCCTTTCTTTCTTTCTTTCTTTCTTTATATATTGCAAAACAGCTATATTTACACACACTCACCTACACAGGTTTCAATCCACTCTGGATCTCACTGGTAACGACTCTGCTACTTCCAGTTATGACTTTGAAAATCCGATCAACTTAGCCTAAGACTAAGGTGAAGATGATTGTGAAGTGCCTGGCGAGCTTGCAAGACTGTTACTCCAGGAAGAGAGGGAAATTCAACCACATGAAGAGCCAGTGGAAACGATAAATCTGGGTACTAAGACAGATAGGAAGGAAGTCAAGATTGGTGCTAATCTGGAGCTCAGCGTAAAACAACGGTTGACTCAGATGTTACATGATTATGTGGAAATCTTTGCCTGCTCCTACGAAGACATGCCTGGGTTAGATACTGATATTGTGGTCCATCATTTGCCTACCAAGGAAGACTGCCCTCCGGTTAAGCAAAAGGTTCGCCGTATGCGTCCAGAGATGTCTGAGAAGATCAAAGCTGAGGTTATGAAGCAGTTTGATGCCGGGTTTCTTGCAGTGACTTCTTACCCTCAGTGGGTTGCTAATGTGGTGCCGGTACCAAAGAAAGATGGTAAGGTCAGAATGTGTGTTGATTACAGGGATCTGAACAGGGCCAGCCCCAAGGATGACTTTCCCCTACCTCACATTGACGTCCTGGTTGACAATACTGCTCAGCACAAGGTGTTCTCTTTCATGGATGGTTTTTCAGGGTATAATCAGATCAAGATGGCTCCTGAAGACATGGAAAATACTACCTTTGTTACTCAGTGGGGCACCTTCTGCTACAAGGTCATGCCTTTTGGACTGAAAAATGCTGGGGCAACCTACCAACGTGCCATGGTTGCTTTATTTCATGACATGATCCATCATGAGATTGAAGTGTATGTTGACGATATGATTGCAAGGTCCCAAACTGAGGAGGAACACCTTGATCATCTGCAGAAATTATTCGACCGTTTGAAACTGTACAAGCTGAGGTTGAACCCGAACAAGTGCACCTTCGGAGTAAGATCTGGAAAGTTACTGGGCTTCGTCGTGAGCGACAAGGGTATTCAAGTGGACCCTGCCAAGGTTAAAGCCATTCAAGAGATGCCAGTTCCTAAGACAGAGAAAGAGGTCAGAGGCTTTTTAGGATGCCTGAATTACATTGCCCGGTTCATCTCACACCTAACTGCTACTTGTGAACCAATCTTCAAGCTGCTGAAGAAAGACCAGGTAGTACGTTGGAATGATGAATGTCAGGCCGCTTTTGACAGAATCAAAGAGTATCTCCAAGAGCCACCCATCCTTATTCCACCGATTGAAGGGAGACCTCTGATACAATACCTGACAGTACTCGACAACTCAATGGAGTGTGTGATGGGGCAGCATGACGAGTCTGGCCGAAAAGAGCATGCCATTTATTACCTTAGCAAAAAGTTTACCGACTGTGAGACCCGATACTCACTGCTCGAGAAAACTTGTTGCGCTTTGGTATGGGCTGCTCGCCGGCTGAGACAGTATATGCTGACTCACACTACCTTGTTGATTTCAAAGATGAATCCAATAAAGTACATATTTGAAAAGCCTACTCTGTCTGGAAGAATAGCAAGATGGCAGATGATCTTGACGGAATACGACATCCAGTACACGACTCAGAAGGCTATCAAAGGAAGTGTATTGGCAGACCACTTGGCACACCAGGCAGTAGACGACTATCAGTCAATGAACTTCGAGTTTCCAGACGAGAGCATCATGATAGTGACTGATTGTGAAGTACATGGACCGGATGAAGGACCTGAGGAAGGATTCCGATGGTCTATGCACTTTGACGGAGCCTCCAACGCTTTGGGAAACGGTATCGGCGCTGTGATCATATCCCCTCAAGGCACTCATACTCCACTCACTGCCCGACTATGTTTCAACTGCACCAACAACATGGCGGAGTATGAGGCGTGCATCATGGGACTTCAAGCTGCAATTGATTTAAGGATCAAGTTTCTGAGTGTCTTCGGAGATTCCGCTCTCGTGATCAATCAGATCAAAGGCGAGTGGGATACGAAACATCCAAATCTTATTCCTTACAGAGAATGTATGTTGACATTGATCCCCCATTTCACAGAGATAACTTTTGAACATTTCCCAAGAGAGGAGAATTAATTGGCGGACGCGCTGGCTACGATGTCTTCTATGTTCAAAGTCAAATAGGACAATGAGGCTCCCCGGGTCATTATCTGGAAACTGGACGAACCGGCATACTGTTGTGATCTTGAGACTGAGGTAGTGACTGAGAAACCTTGGTACCATGAGGTGCAGAGATACTTGGAAGCTCAAGAGTATCCTGAAGGTGCATCTGTCAACGACAAGAAGTTTCTGAGAAGGTTCGCAGCAAAGTTCTTCCTCAGCAATGGCATTCTGTACAAGCGAAACCATGATTCGACTTTACTGCGTTGTGTGGATAAGACTGAAGCAGAAAGGATCATGGCGGAGCTACACGAAGGTACCTTCGGAACACATTCCAGTGGACACACTATGGCAAAGAAAATCCTTCGGGCAGGATATTTCTGGTCCACAATGGAAGCCGACTGTTACCAACATTCTCGGACATGTCATAAATGCCAGATTTATGCGGATAAGGTGCATGTTCCTCCAGTCCCTCTGAATGTTCTGACTGCACCTTGGCCTTTTGCAATGTGGGGCATAGATATGATCGGCGAGATTAAACCTACAGCATCCAATGGGCATCGCTTCATCCTGGTAGCGATCGATTACTTCACAAAGTGGGTTGAAGCAGCTTCCTACGCCACTGTAACCAAGAATGTTGTGGCACGGTTCATTCGGCACAACCTGATATGTCGGTACGGCGTCCCTGAAAGAATCATTACGGACAATGGTACCAATCTTAACAACAAGATGATCACTGAGCTCTGCGAGCAATTTAAGATACAACACCACAACTCTTCTCCTTACCGGCCGAAGATGAATGGGGTTGTAGAAGCAGCGAATAAGAATATCAAGAAAATTGTGCAGAAGATGACAGTGACCTATAACGATTGGCACGAGATGTTACCGTTCGCTCTTCATGGGTACCGTACCTCAGCAAGGACGTCAACCGGGGCAACTCCTTTCTCCTTGGTCTACGGCATGGAGGCAGTCTTACCGATTGAAGTGCAGATACCCTCTCTCCGGATAATGAAGGATGCATATCTGAGCGAATATGATTGGATCCAGACACGACTTGATCAGCTAAACTTAATTGACAAAAAGAGACTCACTGCTATATGTCATGGTCAAACGTACCAAAAACGGATGATCCGGGCATTTAACAAAAAGGTCAGACCACAAGAGTATCAAGTTGGGGATCTGGTAATCAAACGTATCATCCTTCCTCAGAGTGATCCAAGGGGCAAATGGACCCCTACATACGAAGGGCCATTTGTGGTTAAACATGTGTTCTTAGGAGGAGCCATGATTCTAACTACCATGGACGGTGACGACCTTCCTCACCCCGCCAATGCAGACATAGTAAAAAGATACTACGCATGATAAAAGACCCTCTAGGTTGACATACCTAGGCAAAAATTAGGGCTTCCCGGCGAACCAAAAGGGTTCGGGCAAAATGAAGGGATGAAATGAAAAAAATCTGTACACCCGGCAAGTCGAAAACCTGAAAAGGCGGCTTGGGCAAAAATGGGTATCCCGGTGGACTGAAAACTCGAAAGGGCGGTTGTTGTACCCCAAAATTTGCCCTCCCATTTTCTCAACATTTCTCATCACAAAGCCCTTGGAGATCAAGATCCAGTTAGGGTTTCATCTGCTCAAGACTTCTCCTTGCACTGATGACCCAAATTAGGGTTTGTGTTTGCACAAAGATGTTTTGACCTAAAATGACTAAGATGACTTTCATGCTTCATATTGGACTCCCAAGTTTATCCACATCAAGTTTCAAGCCTTGATTGCAAGTTCTGCCCAGTCAATTGGACAGTTGACCTAAAAACCAGCTGTATTGGGGAAAAAGTCAACTGTGGCCAATTGACAGTCAAACCTCATGAAAATTAACCCACATAAACATTATGAACTCACATGGACCATTTGATCAAGTTTGGATCACAATTCCACAAGAAATTTGATCAGATCACCAAAAGGGCAAAATGGTCATTTTTAGGGTTTTGACTGCACAAAGGCAATTTTTGACTGTTTGACCTAGCCAATGGCAAACCAAGCTCACATATGGACTCAAAGACCCCATGGAATTATCTTGACATGCTCAACAAGTTCAAAAGATCCCAAATGCACAAGATTGACAGTTGAATTTCCCAGTCAATTGATCAATTTTGACTGTATACTGAAAAGTCAAACTTTGACTTTTTGGTCAAATTCAAGAGTCAAGATTCATTTTCCATCAAAACATGCCAAATCATGAAACTTGTTCATCAAGAAATCCAAAAATGCAAATTAGGGTTTGAAATGAAGATTTTTCATAACTTAGAATTTTTCTAAGTTATGAAAAACCCTAATTTTTTCCTAACTTTGTCCCACTTTCTCACCAAGATTCATTTGGATTCAAGCAAAAGTCAAAACATGAAAGTTGTAGCCTATTGCATAATCTACAACTTTGATTCACAAAGTTTTCCCAAAAGAGGCTTGTATCTCAAGTTACAATTTTTGGAACAAGGGTACCAAACCATTCTTAACTTAGTGAAAATTTGACCTATTTTAGGCAAGGTTTTTACCTAACTTCAAGACCATTTTTCACATACTTCCACTTGGAATTTCAATTTGCATTTCAAAGATGGATTGTAATACACATTCCAAGCTTTCCAAAATGTCCAAGAACTCATAAAACAATCTCATGGTTAGGGAGAATCGAATTTGGCAAGTTGGGCAAAAGTCACTTTTGTTCTTGACCAAGACATGTTCATACACATTGCCATTTTCAAGTCAGTTTGGTTTATGCTACATTACAGGCCTCTAATCCCATTTGCACTCAATAATTTAATGCATACTCATTGTGCCAAAGCCTTATTTTGTGTGTCCAAACATTATTTGCAAGATTAAGCCATTTTTAGATAAAACATAATATCCATTTTTGAAAAGTTAAACTTTATGTCAAAGTTGCAAATCAGCAAGTACATTGGAAATATCTTTGGCACAAGTTTAGGACTAATCACACTGATCAATGCCAAGGTTTGCAGCACATTAGGGGGGCCTCTAGCTGTCTAAAACTCAAGTGGACATTTGCTTGCTTAAGTGTGAAGAAAGCTAGCATAACACAACACAACTTTCATCTCAGCACAAAAAAAGCTTAAGCAAATACTTTGTACACTTCCTAAACATCCATCCTAAGCTAGAACACGAGCTAACCAAGTCCCAAACACTCTCACTCACAAAATCACCATTGAACTGCACAAAAACAGGGCCTGCTGCAGTTTGAGTTCCATAGCTCAAACCTTCCATGCATTCTTGCTAAAAACTTGTCAAACACATCCCATAACATCCCTTGAAGCTAATCAAAACCTCAAACACGACCTGTAACACTCCCAGGCAAGATCACCATTTTCATTTTCTTATTTTGCATCTGAAGTTCCATAGCACGATTCAAAAGGTTTCAAGACAAAGTAAAGCTTGGAATAGCATCCCTGGACATCAAGGAAGCTATACCAATCATCACCTTGCTCTGAAAGTACCTCCATCATCAGATACAACTTCAACTGAACAGGTATATTCTTGAACTTCTATCTCTCAATGTAGACATCATTAGCTCTAAGTTTGTGAATAAGAAGTGTTCTACTCATGCCCCTGAAACTGTACATACCTTTACTTTTCATTTATTTTGCATATGCTGTGAGAATTTAAGGTCTGAATATGGATAAAAAATTAGGTTAAGATTTGGGAATGATGAAATTCTCTCTCATTTTTTAGAGTTAAATCAAGTTTTTGGTATATTTGGATTCGTTGTTCGATGCTGAACATTTTTGATGTTGTAAGTTTCCATTAAAAAGCCAGGAATCAGGATGTTTGAATTATGGTACAAGCGCGCGTTTTTTGTCACAATTCTGGCCAGAGGTTGAAGAAGGATCTATTGGGTTGGGCTTGTTCTATTATTTCTCTTCACACCGTGTTATTACTTCTGCACCCCCTGAGCCCATTTTGCTTATTTTAATGATTTTTTGACTTTTCTTTTTTTATTCTGACTCATTTATTTTTCCTCATAATATTGAAAACATAAAAAAAACATTTTTACACCATTTTTATATTTTTTAGGCATTTGTTTGTTTATATTGATATTTGTATGTAAATAAATACATAATATTATCATTTAAAATAACTAGAAAAAATATTGTAAACACATTCATTTTTTGATATTTATTTCATTTTATCTTCTGAAAATATTTTATATAATATATACTTTTTTTTTATAAATATTAAATATTATTATTTTTATATATATAATACATATTTAGAAATTAATACATATATATATATATATATATATATATATATATATATATATATATATATATATATATATATATATATATATATATATATATATATATATATATATATATATATATATATATATATATATATATATATATATATATATATATATATATATATATATATATATATATATATATATATATATATATATATATATATATATATATTAGAATATTTAGTAAATAATACAAAAATATATACATTTTATTTTTTATTAATATTTGATAGTAAAAATACATTTTGACAAATATACTTCATTTTTATTTTTTTTTATTTAATATAATTGATAAATATTTGTACATATTAAACAATTAATATATTTACTTAATAAATTAGGGTTTTGCCCTTAAAACACAAAAACTCCAAAAAATAATACTTTTTTTATTTTGTTTATTTTGACATATAAAAATACTTTTTTTTCATACATATAAAAAACCTTTTTGCATCTTGCATATTTATTTTATTTCTATTTAATTTGTGCAATCAATTATCTTGTAAATAATTCCAAATTGATGTAATAGCTAGGTTTAAATTTCTTGTCAAATCCCCCCATTTGAACATTTGTACCCCCCTTCCCATATTGTGTTGTAATAGTTTAGAACTTTATCTTTCGCACTTTAATGCTTTCTAAATATACTATGTTAGAATTAGGATTTGTATGCAAATAAAAAGAACAAAAATAGTTTGACCTAATTTCAAGATAAACAAGCATTAAAATGGACAACACATATCACACTTGCACCCCTAGGGTATTCCACTTGTTGCCTTCAATAAATGGGCCATATTGCATGTTAGGTCTCTTTGGGCAAAACAAAACAATTCAAATGATCATAGTCCCTCGATGACGCTTTCGAAAGTTGCCTAAAAAATGATCAAGTCCCTTAAAGGAAAATTGCCCAAAGATACTTGGCGCCATTGCAATTATGGTCTAAACGATGACCCGTGCCCGTCCCTTTCACATCCTAACACAAGATTGTCCACCAAATGCAATGGTGGAACAAAATTGTTAAAAGGGTTAAAACATAACAAAAATCTTTGAGAACTTTAGGGTAGCTAGCTCTTAAGTACTTGTCAAAACTTGCAAAACAAAGAAACACTTGCCTATTTTTCAAACCACACTTCACAAACACTTTCAAAACAAACTTTCAAAAAACCTTGAAACATCTTTTCAAAAAGACAAACACCTTTCGTAAAACATTCGAGTAAAGAATTGTTACAAGGGTAGCCTAGACAAGGCATCTTTTTCAAAACATTTTCAAAACCACACACAAAGCACCATTTCAAACAATTGAAAACCAAGGCAAGTTGATCTAAGCAAGTACCTAAGAGCCCATGGATAACCATGGATAGAAAGGGTGCTAATACCTTCCCTTTCTATAATCTACTCCCCGAACCCAAGAAAATATCTCAAAGGTTTTTGCTGTGCTTTTTAAACCTTTCCTTAGGATAAAATAAAAAGTCGGTGGCGACTCTTGCTCAACCGAAACATTTGCGAAAACAAACGCAAAACCATAGTCAGTTCTCCCACCGTATCACAGAACTGGCGACTCTGCTGGGGATTAATTTTAAAAGTGGAGTAACCTTAGGGCTTAGATCACCCTCTTGCATGACTAATTGTTTGAATTGATTGCTTTATATCTTGGCTCTATTGTTTGGGTTTGCAATCCTACACCCGGATTTTTGGAAACATTCATAGATAGCAATACATTGTGGAAACTGTGCGGGGTATACCGACACGGTCGAAGCAATAGCTATATTAGTGCGACATATTTGTGAGTACCGGTAACCCTTGAGTTCAATCAAGGAGAGTACGGGGCCGCTGAGTGATGTCACTAAGCACTAATGACCTAGAACCTTACTTGACCATCTTGGCCTTACATTAGGGGTAATGAGATGACCGGCTTTGGTGCAGTCTGAAGTTGGTAGATACTCGATACTACACTCATTGAGGATTGTTTTCTTGGAATATTTTGGTCGCTAGTTAAGTGGCTAAACCAAAAAAATGAACGATGAAAACAATCCAATGATATTGAGCTCCTTAGAACCCGGTTACTATTTATAGGACAAGTTTTTAAGCCAACTACACTCAAGAGGGTACTTACCTATGAAACCCCATGCAAGCCTGAAACTAGGGTTTGGTGTGAATTGCTTGTACATGTGTTTTGTGCATACATCATAAACATCATAAAGCATCATACGCATTCACTAACCATTTCAAGGGTTTGGATCTTCATCTTTGTTCTTGTTTTGTAGGTCATGGAAATGCCTCGCAGAAAAACCATCCAAGTCAACCTGGTGAGAATCTCTCCTCAAGGAGCTCACCTCAAGAATTCCGGAAAGCTCATCCTTCAGTGAAAGACATGGTAGACTGCTCAGCTTAGTCAACACCAACATTGAAGAAGACATGATGAAAGTGCTATTCCAGTTCTTTGACCCTCTTCACCACTGTTTCACTTTCCCTGATTACCAGTTGGTGCCCACTTTGGAGGAGTTTTCTCAACTCCTAAGAATCCCTATCCTTAATCAACTACCCTTCAACGGTACGGAAAAGGAACCAAAGCCGGAAGATGTTGCTCGAGCATTACATCTACAACCATCCGACATCAAGGGGCATTGGGAAACCAGAAGCGGCGTCAAAGGATTCTTAGCAAAATTCTTGTTTGAGAAGGCACAAGAGTGTTGGAATTCATTGGACCTACAAGCCTTTGAAGAAATTGTGGCACTCCTTATCTATGGGTTGGTCTTGTTCCCAAATTCTGACCAATTGGTAGATGTCAACGCCGTCAAAATCTTCTTGTCCAGAAATCCAATACCAACATTGCTTGGGGACATTCTTCACTCATTTTACACACGAACAATGAGAAAGAGGGGTGTTCTCATGTGTTGTACTCCTCTCCTTGCAAGGTGGTTTATTTCGCACCTTCCACAATCTGTCTTGAAGAATGACCAAGGTTCAAGGTGGTCCCAACGATTGATGACTCTTACTCACTCTGATGTACATTGGTGTTCTCGGTCCAGAGAAAATGTCATCATCATCGATCGTTGTGGAGAGTTTCCTAATGTTCCTTTACTTGGAATCAGAGGAGGTATCACCTACAACCCTTGCCTAGCTTTGAGGAAATTTGGATATGCACGGAGGGATGGCCCTCATGATATGTTGATTCCTGACCTAGTTTTTGACTTCGACAACGATGCGCAAGGACTTCGCCAAAGATTCATCAGAGCTTGGAGGATGCCCAACAAGGTTGATAGCAAGACACTGGGACACAAGAACTCCATCCCTCTTGAGCCTTATCTCAAGTGGGTACGAGCCCGAGCCCAGAGTCTGATGATGCCCTATCCTCATGTTCTCCCTGTGATTAAAGAGCCCATCATGGAAGGAGAGGTTCCCTACACCGTCCTATATCCTGACATGCCTACATCGTGGGAAGAAATGCAGAAGAGTTGGATTCAGCTCAAGGAGGAACGTAACACTTTTGAAGCCAGCTTCTACGCTAGCGAGAAGAAGGTTCTAGAGCTTACCCGCCGACTCCATGAGCAAGAGGCCCTCAACACCTACATCGCACCAAAGAGGATGCGCAATGTCTTTTTGCCTTTAGAAGTTATTTTTGTAATATTTGGCCCATGGGGCATTTATGTACTAACAAATTTCTTCTTATTAATATGACGTGCGTTCCTTTTTATCTGCAACAAGTTTGAATATTCTAAATCCTTGAATGCATTGCATACATAAGCATATCATTCATCATGTGCATAAGCAGGTCTCACTCCAGGTTTCCTTATCTGTCTGCTGTTTATTTCAGTAGGATGGATCTCGAGCAAACAGTCAAAGACCTACAAGCTCAAAATGCACAGTTCCAGCAACTCCTGACGACCTTGACTAAGGGTCAGGAGGATCTCAAGACCTTGCTGGGGAATAAAGACCCAGTGAAAAAGAAGAAAAAGAGACTCGAGGTGGCTACTCTAGGGAGAAGATTTGACGGAGAGGCCAGGAGAGTGCTTGAATTTCCTCCTATTTCTGATGAAGGAACCAGTAAAGGAGGTGGGGCTGCGGTACCTTCCGAGTCCGATGTGGAAGAAGAGGAGGTCGAAGAGGATGAAGACTACTCTGATCAACAATACCCTTCGGCTGATGATAAGTACAAGGGTTTAGAAGACAGGTTGGCCGCCATGGGGCTACAGAGAGTACCAGGTTTGGATTTTGAAGACTTGGGTTTGGTTGCCGGGATTGTGATTCCCCCAAAATTCAAAGTGCCAGTTTTTGTGAGGTATGATGGGCTGTCCTGTCCAAAATGCATCTCAGGTCCTACGTCAGAAAGATCCAACCCTATACGGCAGATAAAAACCTTTGGATCCATTTCTTTCAAGACAGCCTTTCTGGGGCTCAATTGGAGTGGTTCTATCAGCTAGAGGGAACCAGCGTCCGAAACTGGGAAGACTTGGCCACCGCCTTTTACAAACAATACCAGTATAATTCTGACCTTGCTCCCACACGTACCGAACTTCAGGGTATGTCACTGGGAACCGGCGAAGGATTCAAAGAATATGCACAAAAATGGAGGGATCTGGCTGGCAGGGTGCAGCCTCCTTTAACCGACCGTGAACTTGTTGATATGTTTCTAGGGACCCTATCTGGGCCATTTTTCAATCATCTAATTGGTAACTCTTCCGCGGGGTTTACCGATTTGATCTTAACAGGCGAAAGAATAGAAGCTGGCATCAAGTCAGGAAAGATTCAGAAGAGTGTTGTTGCAAGTGTTGAGAAGAAGCCTTTTAAGAAGGAAACAGCTGTGGTATAATCCCAGAGAAGAGCAGGGAAGACTGAGCGCCGGCCGACCGTGGGGGCCGTAATGATTCAAAACCCTTCAAGTGAGCAGCCTCGCTATAACCAGTCCAGACCAAATCAGCAACAGGTGGAACGGCCACAACGGCAGTTCACCCGCATTAATATGACTCCAGCGCAAGTGCTTCCCCATCTGTTAAAGTTGAATCTCGCCACTATCAAAGAGGCACCAAAGAATGTGAATACGTCCTCTCCGCATTATCATCCTAATGCTAAATGCGCCTACCATTCTGACAGTGTCGGGCACGACACCAATGATTGTTGGGCACTCAAGCATAAAATCCAAGACCTGATAGAGGCGAAGGAAGTGAAGTTCGACACTCCGGAGAAGCCTAATGTGATATCTGCTCCCATGCCGAAGCACGGCCGAAATGTCAATGCCATTGAAGAAGATTTGTATGTTGCTGATGTCAATGATCTGATAACTCCGTTGCTAACCATCAAGTTCAATCTGTTAAAGGCCGGGATCTTCCCGAGATGTAAAGAAGACTGCTTTTGTTGTTACTCTCTACCGTTTGATTGTCCGTTACTGAAGAAAGGCATCCAAGGCCTAATGGACAGTCGATAAATTTTGTTTGAAAAAGTTTCTGCTATTCCAACCCATACTGAAGATGTCTCAATCATAACCATTCACGCCAATCTTTCCAAGGCCGTTAGAAAGCCTGTTAAGATTACACCAGCTACGAAATTTGTTCCTTTGAAGATAACAATGCCAGGGCCTGTCCCCTATGTTTCTGAGAAGTCAATACCATGGAACTATGGCGGTGACGTCTACTACCATGGTATTAAACAAATCGAAATAACTGAAGAAAGTTCGGATGATGAAGAAGCCAGCATTGGAAACATTGCGGGCACGAGCAAAATCACCCGGAGCGGGAGAATATTTTCTCCAGAGATTGCCCCTCCAAGAGCAATCTTTGGACCCTCATCTGCCGACAAGGTCATCCCTGCACCAATAAAACTCTCCGCTAGAACCCCTTTGATTGAAGATGTTGTTGTTCCTAATACTCTCCCTCCTACCGCTGCTGATAAAGGTAAGGGAATCCAAGATGAGCTCGTCAGGACGAGGGCTCAACCCTTGGTCATCCCGGAAACCTCCAAGAAGGAAATGGATGAGATCTTGAAGATAATCAAAAGGAGTGATTACGATGTGGTAGAACAGCTGGGGAAAACCCCCTCAAAGATCTCCATGCTGGCACTACTACTTTGCTCGGAAGTGCACGCTAAAGCTCTGATAAAATTCCTGAAGGCAGCCCATGTGCCCCAGGAAACCTCTGCAGATCAATTTCAAAATTGCATGGCTAGCCTTACTGCGGACAATGGATTAGGTTTCTCTGATGCCGACCTAACTCCTAAAGGCAGAAACCACAATGATGCTTTGCACATTTCAGTCGAGTGCCGAGGAACTACTCTCGCACATGTCTTGGTCGACACTGGTTCGTCGTTGAATGTACTGCCTAAGAAGGCCTTGGACCGACTAGATTGTGAAGGGTTGGAGTTGAAACCGAGTGATATTGTTGTCAGAGCTTTCGATGGTTCGAAGAGAATGGTCCATGGGGAGGTTTAAATTCCCATCAAGATAGGCACTGAGGTGTTTAAATCTACTTTCTATGTGATGGACATCCGTCCGTCATACTCTTGCTTGTTGGGTAGGCCTTGGATACACCATGCTGGGGCAGTCACCTCCTCCTTACATCAGATGTTGAAGTATCCTGTCAAGGGAAAGATCATTACTGTCCATGGTGAAGAGGAGTACATGATCAGCCACTTAAACTCCTTCCGGTACGTGGAGGTAGAAGGTGAGTTCATTGAGACGCCTTTCCAGCATTTCGAAGAAGTCCTTCCTGAAATAACAGTAGCAAAGTTGGCAGCTGAAGCACCGAGGCAGATGGCCAGGATGGCATCTCTGGAGGATGCAAGGGCCGCAATAAAGGAGGGGAAGAATTCAGCATGGGGGCAGTTGCCTGATATTCCACATAAGACAGACAAATTTGGATTAGAGTTCACTACCGCAGGCCAAAAAGCTATGCGCCGTTCGAAGATTGAAAGAGCGCCGGTCAAAATTTCTCCCTACGGAATCAACGCTTTGGAGGATGAAGACAAAGAAAGCAACATCGAAGAGTGGATTTACCCAACTGTCAAAGGAGGATTGTGCAACTGGGAGGCAAAAGACTTTGTCCCCATCACTTTTATTCATCAGTAATTTATCTGTCAAACATTTCCTATTTGGTCTGTAATATTTATTTTCAAACAATCTGTACACTATCTTTTCACCTCATGCCTTGCCCGGGGCATGTAGGTCCATTTGTAAGGGTTTTGATTATTTTTCATATCCATATGCCATGTTTAATGATTCATTGGACGTTTTTCATTTGATAAACTGCTTGTGTTCATTTTCTTTCCTTTTGCATTTTTTGTTTAAGGATGGCTATCCCTTACACACACCCACACTCACAAATGCAGGTACCCAACCACTCCGGATTCCATGGGTGACGATTCTGCTATATCCTTCAATAACTCTGAAGATCTGGTCAATCAAGCCGAGTATGAAGATGACGAAGGTTGTGAAGTACCAGGGGAACTAGCCCGACTTCTACAGCAAGAGGAAAGGGCCATCTTGCCACACGAAGAGTCATTGGAAATTGTCAACTTAGGGACCGAGGAAGACCGGAAGGAGGTGCAAGTGCGTGCCAATCTGGAACCAAATGTCAAGGAACGCCTGATACAGTTGTTGAATGAGTATGTTGAAATCTTCGCTTGGTCTTATGAAGACATGCCGGGTTTAGACACAGACATCGTGGTTCACCGTCTCCCCACAAGAGAGGATTGTCCACCGATCAAGCAAAAAGTCCTCCGAATGAGGCCTGACATGTCTGAAAAGATCAAAGCAGAAGTGATGAAGCAATTCGACGTTGGCTTTCTGGCTGTTACGTCCTATCCTCAATGGGTCGCTAACATCGTGCCAGTACCTAAGAAAGATGGCAAAGTCAGGATGTGTGTGGACTACCGGGATTTGAATAGGGCCAGCCCCAAAGATGATTTTCCACTTCCACACATTGACATTTTGATCGACAATACAGCTCAGCACAAAGTGTTTTCCTTCATGGATGGATTCTCGGGCTACAATCAAATTAAAATGGCGCCCGAGGATATGGAGAAAACAACTTTTGTCACACAATGGGGCACTTTCTGTTACAAGGTGATGTCGTTCGGGCTGAAGAACGCAGGGGCAACTTATCAACGCGCCATGGTAGCTTTGTTTCATGATATGATACATCATGAGATTGAAGTTTACGTAGACGATATGATAGCTCGGTCACAAACAGAGGAGGAGCACCTTGAACATCTAGAAAAGTTGTTTGCCAGGTTGAAAGAATACAAGCTCAGGCTGAATCCAAGTAAGTGCACTTTTGGAGTTAGGTCTGGTAAACTTCTAGGATTTATTGTAAGCAACAAAGGCATTGAAGTCGATCCAGCAAAAGTGAAAGCAATACAAGAGATGCTTGCTCCCCGTACTGAAAAGGAGGTTAGAGGGTTCTTGGGGCGCTTGAACTATATTGCCAGATTCATCTCTCATCTGACTTCTACCTGTGAGCCAATTTTCAAACTCTTGAAGAAAGATCAGGTAGTCGAATGGAACGACGATTGCCAAGCTGCTTTTGATAAAATCAAGGAGTATTTGCTAGAACCTCCTATTCTGATGCCACCCGTCGAAGGAAGACCATTGATCATGTATCTAACCGTCTTGGATAATTCAATGGGGTGTGTTTTGGGCCAGCATGACGAGTCTGGTCGAAAAGAGCATGCTATTTATTACCTTAGCAAAAAGTTTACCGACTGTGAGACTCGCTACTCACTGCTCGAGAAAACTTGCTGCGCTTTGGTATGGGCTGCTCGCCGACTAAGGCAGTATATGTTGACTCATACTACCTTGTTGATTTCCAAAATGGATCATATCAAGTATATCTTCGAAAAGCCCGCTTTATCTGGAAGAATAGCCAGATGGCAGATGATCCTAACTGAGTATGACATCCAGTACACCACCCAAAAAGCTATAAAAGGGAGTGTACTAGCTGACCATCTGGCTCATCAAGCTATCGAAGATTATCAACCCATGAGATTTGACTTCCCAGACGAGGACATCATGAACTTGGACAACATTGAAAGTAACGGACCGTATGACGGACCCGAAAAGGGATCCCGATGGACCCTGTACTTTGATGGTGCTTCAAATGCACTTGGAAACGGTATCGGCGCAGTACTCATTTCTCCGGAGGGCTGTCACACACCTTTCACGGCCCGACTTTGCTTCAGCTGCACAAACAACATGGCCGAATATGAAGCTTGCATCTTTGGTCTCAAGGCTGCTATAGACTTGGGGATCAAATCTTTGATCGTATTTGGGGACTCGGCTTTGGTTATCAGTCAAATCAAAGGAGAGTGGGATACCAAGCATCCTAATCTTATCCCATACAAAGAACATGTCCTGACATTGTTGCCTCATTTCGAGCAAATTACCATCGAGCATTTCCCGCGAGAAGAAAATCAGCTAGCAGATGCTCTAGCTACAATGTCTTCCATGTTTAAACTCAACTGGGATAACGAGGCTCCCCAAATCACCATCGAGCGAATGGATGAACCTGCGCATTGTCACGAGATTAATACCGAAGAAGTAGTGGAACAACCCTGGTTCCATGAAATCAAAAGGTATCTCGAGACTAGAGATTATCCCGAAGGAGCTTCCGTAAATGACAAGAAGTTCTTAAGGAAATTTGCTGCCAAATTCTTCCTGAGCAACGGCATCCTTTACAAACGAAGCCATGATTGTGTATTACTCTGATGCGTAGACAAAGCTGAGGCAGAGTTGATCATGACTGATATACACAGCGGCACATTTGGCACTCACTTGAGCGGGCATACAATGGCTAAGAAGATCCTAAGGGCAGGCTATTACTGGTCTACCATGGAAGCTGACTGCCATCAACATTCCCGTACTTGCCACAAATGTCAAGTCTACGCTGACAAAGTTCACATCCCTCTGGTTCCTCTCAACGTTCTGACCGCTCCTTGGCCATTTGCAATGTGGGGCATTGACATGATTGGAGAAATCAAGCCCACGGCTTCCAACGGACATCGCTTCATCCTGGTTGCCATTGACTATTTCACCAAATGGGTCGAAGCAGCTTCCTTCGCCTCTGTTACTAAAAATGTGGTTGCCCGCTTTATCAAACAAAATCTCATATGCCGATATGGTGTTCCAGACAGGATCATCACAGACAACGGTACAAATCTGAATAACACGATGATCACCGCATTGTGCGATCAGTTCAAGATTTATCATCACAATTCATCTCCCTATCGGCCGAAGATGAACGGTGCTGTTGAAGCTGCGAACAAAAACATTAAGAAGATCATTCAGAAAATGACAGTCACTTACAAAGACTGGCATGAGATGTTACCGTTTTCTCTACATGGATACCGTACGACGGCACGTACTTCAACCGGGGCAACCCCATTTTCTTTGGTATATGGCATGGAAGCTGTCCTGCCTATGGAGGTTCAGATTCCTTCTCTAAGGATTATGAAGGACACAGGTTTGAATGAAGATGATTGGATGCAGACCCGACTTGATCAACTCAATCTGATCGACGAGAAGCGACTCGCTGCTATATGCCGTGGTCAGACGTATCAAAAGCGGATGATCAAGGCCTTCAATAAGAAAGTCATACGTCAAGTGTATCAAGTCGGAGATCTCATAATCAAGCGGATTATCTTTCCGCAAAGTGATCCCAGGGGCAAATGGACTCCTACATATGAAGGACCATTTGTGATCAAGAGCATATTTTCTGGTGGTGCAATGATTCTAACCACCATGGACGGCGACGATTTGCCGCACCCTGCAAACGCAGACATAGGCAAAAGATACTACGCATAAAATAACCCGACAAGTCGAAAACCCGAAAGGGCGGCTTGGGCAAAAATGGGCATCCCGGTGAACCGAAAACCCGAAAGGGCGGTTCAGGCAAAAATTAGGGATAAAAACAAAAAAAAATTGTACACCCGGCAAGTTGAAAACCCGAAAGGGCGGCTTGGGCAAAAAGGGGTTTCCCGGTGGATCGAAAACCCGAAAGGGCGATTCAGGCAAAAGTTAGGGAATTAAAGCGTATGACTATGTCTCGTCGGATCACTTCAAAGACAATCTCTTCATCAACCTGTTCCAGGCTTCTGATCAATCCAGTCATCGGCAAATGAAGCATTGGATGGACAGATATTCATAGTTGTGAAGGCTATAGCAGAAGGGAATCCCATGGAATTATTTCACATAGCCATCTTTATTTTGTATAAATCTTTAAATATTTACGACGAAATCCTCTTACTAGGATGATTGTCTCCTTTGTACAAATATACTCAGAGAAAGTTAATACAAATACTCTTCCCAGAAATTTGTGTCATTTCCTTTTTCTTCTTCTCTTGCACTAATTGTTTTATTTTGAGAAACGTCCAATGTTTTGTTAAATAGGCATATGCATTTGAACATAGTCATTTCCTTATGAATCAAGAAAGAGGATTACTGATAGGTTGAAGGTGCAGTTGGATATCTTGATACCCTTTCAAAAGAAATCCCCAGGAGATTTGGAATCCATATCCCCAGCAAGTCTTGAAGCTTATCCCCAGTAGATTCTGGAAGCTTATCCCCTGCAGAGTACAGACGTCTCTCCCGAGCTTTATTCAAAGTTACTCCTCACAAGGGCTTATAACTGGGTTACCCTCAGCTTATTGCCACGGAAGATCTCACTCGGCAAAATCCTCCCTATCCCCAGCGGAGTTCATCAAAGTTCTCCAGCATAACTTATCAATACAATCCCCAGAGGAGTTTATCTTTGTCATCCCCAGCCAGAGAATCCTCCAGAACTTAATTCCCCTCAGAGTTTAAGTTTCAGTATCCCCAGCAGAACTAAAACTTCAAACTATCTATCCCCAGCGGAGCCAGACTAATGAACCTTTTCCCCACAGAAAAGCTTCTCACTAGACTAGAGATTCTCAGTCTTATCTCCCCAGCTTAAGTCGGCCAAATTCTAAAATCCCCAGTAGACATCATCAGAAATTCTCTTACCCTGCGAGTCACCAAGGAAATTCCAAGTCCCCGCAAGTGGTTCTAAGGCCCCTCGATGTTTGAAGGACTGGTATTCCCCAAGCAAATTTGAAGACTTTCAGTTTTCAGTTCCTCATTGATTTCTCCAGTGAGGATCTCCTCGAGACAGGAATTCCCCAGAAGATTGGTATACAACCCAAGCTCCTTATTCTCCAGCAACAACCAGGAATTATTCTTCCCGGCAGCAGTCAAGATACTTTTATCTTCAGCCATCTCGGATTCATCTATCCTTTGCAAGACAGCTCTCCGGCTTACATGCGCATCCAATAACATTCATATCATATAACATACATTGTATCATGCATCATGACATTGCATACAACTAACTCTTTACCTTTTCAGGTAAGACCAGTCGACAGACTAAAATCATTATCTTCCGAGATTCTTTCCAGGAATAGTTCAGATGTGACCCAGACATGGCAACATTCTAATGCTTATTCCAGATTTATCCAGATGCAGTTTTACACAAGCTCATCATCAGGGAACCCTACACCGGTTCTCCCTCCAAATTCAAGACTTCTGAAAACAGTTTACGGGTTCTCCAAGTAACGGATGTTAACCTATCGCTTGTTCAGTTTCTTCTCAAGACTTCTGAAAACAGTTTATGGATTCTTCCCAACAACGGATGTTAATCTATCACTTGTTCAGATGCAACCTTTGAAAACAGTTTACGGACGCTTCCCAACAACGGATGCTGCTCTATTGCTTATTCAACTTCAAGATTTCTGAAAACAGTTCACGGACTCTTCCCAACAACGGATGTTAATCTATCGCTTGTTCAGACTCTTTTCAACTTCTGAAAACAGTTTACGGGTTCTCCAAGTAACGGATGTTAACCTATCGCTTGTTCAGTTTCTTCTCAAGACTTCTGAAAACAGTTTATGGATTCTTCCCAACAACGGATGTTAATCTATCAACTTGTTCAGATGCAATTTTTTAAAACAGTTTACGGATTCCTCCCAACAACGGATGTCAATCTATTTCTTATTCAGACCCCCAGTTCAGAGATGGTCCAAAGCATGGACACCTTCCTGATACTCGTTCCAGATGGCATATTTAAGCCCATCCCCGACAAGTTTTTGTCACTCCTCCCGATGGCATCGTTAAGCCCATCTCCAAATGGCATCTCTAAGCCCATTCCCGCATCCATTGCTTTGACGAGTGCAAATTTAAGGGCACTCTAGTGTCCAATCTCCTTTTACCCTCGAGTCACGAAAGGCAAACTTGTAAATCTAACTCTTCAGGTTCAAGAAGATTGAACAGGGGCAACTGTTGTACCCCAAAATTTTCCCTCCCATTTTCTCAACATTTCTCATCACAAAGCCCTTGGAGATCAAGATCCAGTTAGGGTTTCATCTGCTCAAGACTTCTCCTTGCACTGATGACCCAAATTAGGGTTTGTGTTTGCACAAAGATGTTTTGACCTAAAATGACTAAGATGACTTTCATGCTTCATATTGGACTCCCAAGTTTATCCACATCAAGTTTCAAGCCTTGATTCCAAGTTTTGCCCAGTCAATTGGACAGTTGACCTAAAAACCAGCTGTATTGGGGAAAAAGTCAACTGTGGCCAATTGAAATTCAAACCTCATGAAAATTAACCCACATCAACATTATGAACTCACATGGACCATTTGATCAAGTTTGGATCACAATTCCACAAGAAATTTGATCAGATCACCAAAAGGGCAAAATGGTCATTTTTAGGGTTTTGACTGCACAAAGGCAATTTTTGACTGTTTGACCTAGCCAATGGCAAACCAAGCTCACATATGGACTCAAAGACCCCATGGAATTGTCTTGACATGCTCAACAAGTTCAAAAGATCCCAAATGCACAAGATTGACAGTTGAATTTCCCAGTCAATTGATCAATTTTGACTGTATACTGAAAAGTCAAACTTTGACTTTTTGGTCAAATTCAAGAGTCAAGATTCATTTTCCATCAAAACATGCCAAATCATGAAACTTGTTCATCAAGAAATCCAAAAATGCAAATTAGGGTTTGAAATGAAGATTTTTCATAACTTAGAATTTTTCTAAGTTATGAAAAACCCTAATTTTTTCCTAACTTTGTCCCACTTTCTCACCAAGATTCATTTGGATTCAAGCAAAAGTCAAAACATGAAAGTTGTATCCTATTGCATAATATACAACTTTGATTCACAAAGTTTTCCCAAAAGAGGCTTGTATCTCAAGTTACAATTTTTGGAACAAGGGTACCAAACCATTCTTAACTTAGTGAAAATTTGACCTATTTTAGGCAAGGTTTTTACCTAACTTCAAGACCATTTTTCACATACTTCCACTTGGAATTTCAATTTGCATTTCAAAGATGGATTGTAGTAAACATTCCAAGCTTTCCAAAATGTCCAAGAACTCATAAAACAATCTCATGGTTAGGGAGAATCGAATTTGGCAAGTTGGGCAAAAGTCACTTTTGTTCTTGACCAAGACATGTTCATACACATTGCCATTTTCAAGTCAGCTTGGTTTATGCTACATTACAGGCCTCTAATCCCATTTGCACTCAATAATTTAATGCATACTCATTGTGCCAAAGCCTTATTTTGTGTGTCCAAACATTATTTGCAAGATTAAGCCATTTTTAGATAAAGCATAATATCCATTTTTGAAAAGTTAAACTTTATGTCAAAGTTGCAAATCAGCAAGTACATTGGAAATCTCTTTGGCACAAGTTTAGGACTAATCACACTGATCAATGCCAAGGTTTGCAGCACATTAGGGGGGCCTCTAGCTGTCTAAAACTCAAGTGGACATTTTCTTGCTTAAGTGTGAAGAAAGCTAGCATAACACAACACAACTTTCATCTCAGCACAAAAAAAGCTTAAGCAAATACTTTGTACACTTCCTAAACATCCATCCTAAGCTAGAACACGAGCTAACCAAGTCCCAAACACTCTCACTCACAAAATCACCATTGAACTGCACAAAAACAGGGCCTGCTGCAGTTTGAGTTCCATAGCTCAAACCTTCCATGCATTCTTGCTAAAAACTTGTCAAACACATCCCATAACATCCCTTGAAGCTAATCAAAACCTCAAACACGACCTGTAACACTCCCAGGAAAGATCACCATTTTCATTTTCTTGTTTTGCATCTGAAGTTCCATAGCACGATTCAAAAGGTTTCAAGACAAAGTAAAGCTTGGAATAACATCCCTGGACATCAAGGAAGCTATACCAATCATCACCTTGCTCTGAAAGTACCTCCATCATCAGATACAACTTCAACTGAACAGGTATATTCTTGAACTTCTATCTCTCAATGTAGACATCATTAACTCTAAGTTTGTGAATAAGAAGTGTTCTACTCATGCCCCTGAAACTGTACATACCTTTACTTTTCATTTATTTTGCATATGCTGTGAGAATTTAAGGTCTGAATATGGATAAAAAATTAGGTTAAGATTTGGGAATGATGAAATTCTCTCTCATTTTTTAGAGTTAAATCAAGTTTTTGGTATATTTGGATTCGTTGTTCGATGCTGAACATTTTTGATGTTGTGAGTTTCCATTAAAAAGCCAGGAATCAGGATGTTTGAATTATGGTACAAGCGCGCGTTTTTTGTCACAATTCTGGCCAGAGGTTGAAGAAGGATCTATTGGGCTGGGCTTGTTCTATTATTTCTCTTCACACCATGTTATTACTTCTGCACCCCCTGAGCCCATTTTGCTTATTTTAATGATTTTTTGACTTTTCTTTTTTTATTCTGACTTATTTATTTTTCCTCATAATATTAAAAACATAAAAAAACATTTTTACACCATTTTTATATTTTTTAGGCATTTGTTTGTTTATATTGATATTTGTATGTAAATAAATACATAATATTATCATTTAGAATAACTAGAAAAAATATTGTAAACACATTCATTTTTTGATATTTATTTTATTTTATCTTCTGAAAATATTTTATATAATATATACTTTTTTTTTATAAATATTAAATATTATTATTTTTATATATATAATACATATTTAGAAATTAATACATATATATATATATATATATATATATATATATATATATATATATATATATATATATATATATATATATATATATATATATATATATATATATATATATATATATATATATATATATATATATATATATATATATATATATATATATATATATATATATATATATATATATATATATATATATATATATATATATATATATATATATATATATATATATATATATATATATATATATATATATATATATATATATATATATATATATATATATATATATATATATATATATATATATATATATATATATATATATATATATATATATATATATATATATATATATTAGAATATTTAGTAAATAATACAAAAATATATACATTTTATTTTTTATTAATATTTGATAGTAAAAATACATTTTGACAAATATACTTCATTTTTATTTTTATTTTTATTTGATATAATTGATAAATATTTGTACATATTAAACAATTAATATATTTACTTAATAAATTAGGGTTTTGCCCTTAAAACACAAAAACTCCAAAAAATAATACTTTTTTTATTTTGTTTATTTTGACATATAAAAATACTTTTTTTTCATACATATAAAAAACCTTTTTGCATCTTGCATATTTATTTTATTTCTATTTAATTTGTGCAATCAATTATCTTGTAAATAATTCCAAATTGATGTAATAGCTAGGTTTAAATTTCTTGTCAAATCCCCCCATTTGAACATTTGTACCCCCTTCCCATATTGTGTTGTAATAGTTTAGAACTTTATCTTTCGCACTTTAATGCTTTCTAAATATACCATGTTAGAATTAGGGTTTGTATGCAAATAAAAAGAACAAAAATAGTTTGACCTAATTTCAAGATAAACAAGCATGAAAATGGACAACACATATCACACTTGCACCCCTAGGGTATTCCACTTGTTGCCTTCAATAAATGGGCCATATTGCATGTTAGGTCTCTTTGGGCAAAACAAAACAATTCAAATGATCATAGTCCCTCGATGACGCTTTCGAAAGTTGCCTAAAAAATGATCAAGTCCCTTAAAGGAAAATTGCCCAAAGATACTTGGCGCCATTGCAATTATGGTCTAAACGATGACCCGCGCCCGTCCCTTTCACATCCTAACACAAGATTGTCCACCAAATGCAATGGTGGAACAAAATTGTTAAAAGGGTTAAAACATAACAAAAATCTTTGAGAACTTTAGGGTAGATAGCTCTTAAGTACTTGTCAAAACTTGCAAAACAAAGAAACACTTGCCTATTTTTCAAACCACACTTCACAAACACTTTCAAAACAAACTTTCAAAAAACCTTGAAACATCTTTTCAAAAAGACAAACACCTTTCGTAAAACATTCGAGTAAAGAATTGTTACAAGGGTAGCCTAGACAAGGCATCTTTTTCAAAACATTTTCAAAACCACACACAAAGCACCATTTCAAACAATTGAAAACCAAGGCAAGTTGATCTAAGCAAGTACCTAAGAGCCCATGGATAACCATGGATAGAAAGGGTGCTAATACCTTCCCTTTCTATAATCTACTCCCCGAACCCAAGAAAATATCTCAAAGGTTTTTGCTGTGCTTTTTAAACCTTTCCTTAGGATAAAATAAAAAGTCGGTGGCGACTCTTGCTCAACCGAAACATTTGCGAAAACAAACGCAAAACCATAGTCAGTTCTCCCACCGTATCACAGCGGTCCAGGCAAAAATTAGGGATAAAGTGTAATACTATGTCCCATTGGATCACCCTGCATCCAGAATCCGGTATCAGCTAGCAGGTTCAAAGGGCATCAATCAATCAGCTTCATCTTCAGCTAGGTCATCAAGTGATGAGACGCTCGAAGATATAAAGGCGATAGCAGAGTTGGAACCCAGTGGGATCATTCTTTTCACATAGCTGTTTTGTTTTCCCTTTGTACAAATTTGTATAAACTCTTTTATTCGGCGGTGTTCTCCTACTAGGACGTCAGCCTCTTGTACATAAAACGCCTATTTACAGGCAAATTCAAAAATCAATATGAATTCACTTTTCAGATCAATTGCCAATTGTTTTTCCTTTTTCTGTTTTGTTTTGCGAAGAACGTCCAAGGTTCAATTTGTGATATATGCATTTGACAATAATTGCTAACTCATAAATATTTGCATACGAAACATATGATTAATTACAGGTAACATTAGAAACAAGGGCAATAATGAGTTGTCTAAGCGATCTAATTGCTCTGTCCACCAAGGTACCAAGGTAAGTTCGGCTGGAGAACGTAACCAATATATCTTAAATCCCCAGAGAGTGAGCCAGCAAGTCTATGCACTCTCCCCAAGCAAAGCTATACTATCAGCCTTAAGGAAGTTGGGCATCCCCAGCAGATCTCAACAATCCTCAGCACAATATACAAACATTCTTAACAAGCATCCCCGGCAGTCTTGATCTAAGATTGTTCCCCGGCGGTATACCAGACATCCAGTGGAGTCACTTCCCCAATACAGTTCAAGATTTCCCCAAGAGAGTCCAGTCTGAAGATTTCCCCGGGAAAGCTGAATCATCTCCCCAGCAGGAAGCTTATCCCCAGCAGATTCTGGAAGCTTCCCCCCTGCAGAGCACGAACGCGTCCCCCGGATTTAGTCAAAGGTTATTTCCCTACCAGGGTATAACTGGGTTATCCTCAGCCAAAAAGCCACGAAAAGATCGTCCTCGGCGAAGCCTTCTTACCCCCCAGCGAAGTCTATTAAAGCTTCCAACATAACAACGCTATCCCCAACGGAGTTATCATCAACATCTCAGTAGAGTACCTCTCTTCCCACAGAGTATTGTTCCTCAGCAAGATCGCTAGAGTAATTTTCTCCCCGCAGAGCAATCCATTCGCCAAGTTTATTCCCCAACGGAGTTATCTTCTCCCACCGGTATTCTTGCAACCATCATCCCCAGCGAAAACAACAAAGCACTATTCTTCAAACATCAAGCCCAGGATATGACTTCCTGGCACCCGTCAAGGATTTACTTTCCTAGACAAAAACATACATAAACATCGCATCTTCATACATTATAGCATGCATATACGCATCATGAACATATAGTCTCATTCATTCCGAGAACATCACGCATGTCATACATCATGACATCACATACAACTAACGTTTTGTCTTTTTAGGACAAAGGTTAATACCAAGATGATTACCATCAACGGTCGCAACTAAAGATCCGATTCCTGTATCTCGCCAGGGTGTATCTGTTGACGATCGATTCCAGACCTGATTCCTGTATCTTGCCAGGGTGCGTCTGAAGAGTTCGAGGATCCGATGCCTGTATCTTGCCAGGGTGTATCCGTTGAAGACTAACAGTACCAGATCCGATTCCTGTATCTTGCCAGGGTGCGTCTGAAGAGTTCGAGGATCCGATGCCTGTATCTTGCCAGGGTGTATTCGTTGAAGACTAACATTACCAGATCCGATTCCTGTATCTTGCCAGGGTGCGTCTGAAGAGTTTGAGGATCTGATGCCTGTATCTTGCCAGGGTGTATCCGTTGAAGACTAACATTACTAGATCCGATTCCTGTATCTCGCCAGGGTGCGTCTGAAGAGTTCGAGGATCCGATGCCTGTATCTTGCCAGGGTGTATCCGTTGAAGACTAACATTACCAGATCTGATTCCTGTATCTCGCCAGGGTGCGTCTGAAGAGTTCGAGGATCTGATGCCTGTATCTTGCCAGGGTGTATCCATTGAAGACTAACAATACCAGATCTGATTCCTGTATCTTGCCAGGGTGTGTCTGAAGAGTTCGAGGATTCGATGCCTGTATCTTGCCAGGGTGTATTTGTTGACAACTAGCATTACTAGACCTGATTCATGTATCTTGCCAGGGTGCGTCTGAAAGGTTCTCTCATCGTCCCGTTGAGGTAGTAATCTCCCAAGGTTCTCTCATCGTTACTGTTGAGGTAGTAATCGCCCAAGGTTCTCTCATCGTTACTGTTGAGGTAGTAATCGCCCAAGGTTCTCTCATCGTTACTGTTGAGGTAGTAATCGCCCAAGGTTCTCTCATCGTTACTGTTGAGGTAGTAATCGCCCAAGGTTCTCTCATCGTTACTGTTGAGGTAGTAATCGCCCAAGATTCTCTCATCGTTACTGTTGAGGTAGTAATCGACCAAGGTTCTCTCATCGTTACTGTTGAGGTAGTAATCGTCCAAGGTTCTCTCACCGTCCCGTTGAGGGCACGTATGAAGAGTTCAAAGATTCGATACCTGTAACCAGCCAGGGCGCGTCTATATAAAGAATTTTAAAGTCAACTCCTGTAACAGGCCAGGTAATTATCTTTCTTTTTCAGATACGCAAATTCTCGCTAAGGAAACTCTTACGCGATCGACACCCAGATGGCATCTATAAGCCCATCCACCTATCCATCACCTCTCAACATGGCATCTGTAAGCCCATCTTCCTATCCATCAATCTCCAAATGGCATCTACAAGCCCATTCCCCACATCACATTGTTGATACGTCACTATGTGAGCGCAAATTTCTGGGCACTCTAGTGTTCAATCATCTTCCACCTTCGGATTACGAAAGGCACGCCAGCCAATCTACATCCTCAGGTCTAAGAAGATTGAACAGGGGCAACTGTTGTACCCCAAAATTTTCCCTCCCATATTCTTCAAGATTTGCTAAGAGCATGCTTCAAAATCTCCCAAGGGTTGCATAGTCCAATGGCCTCCTAACAGTCAAAAATTACCGTTTTGGTTCTGGCAAAGAAGTTGAAGCTTCCAAGGGTCCAAACAAATCCCACATGCCTATAAACATTGTCAAGCATCCATATGCCAAGTTTCAGGACTCACAGCACAAAATTGCACAGTCAAAAACCCTAATTGCTTCACAGTCAACTGTAGGGGCAAAATGGTCATTTGACAGTCAAAAGTCAAAAAAATTTATTAACATCTTATTTTGAAGCCACAAACATAACTTGATCAATTCTTGATCATGATTCTCAAAGCATGGCTCAAAAAGTCTCAAGATGCAAAAGTTTCTACTTTTGGACAGTTGGAAAAGTCAACTGCAAATTGACCAGGGCATAACTTCCACATGGTTTATCAGAAAAATTCCATCCAAGGCTCATTTTGAAGATAATGACATTTCCTACAACTCATCTTCACACTTCAAGTCCAAGAAATGCTCTCACAAAAAGATATCAATCTCAACATTATAGGTCATTTTCAAAAGTCAACAAAAAGGCACTTTAAGTCAAAGACCATAACTTGAGCTTTATAAATCAAAATGACATGGGACCAAAGACTTTGGTTAGAGGACTTCAAGACCTTTCCAAAATGTCCAAGAACATGATCAAATCTTAAAAATTGAGCAAGATATGCCTTGTGGAAGTTGGGAAATTTTTGGAAATTTTGAAAAGTCAACTTTGCTTCAAATGCCTCAGAATTGCTAATGGGCCTCAATTTCTTCCATGAATCATCACCCAAAGGCCATGTACGACCCATTGACTTTAAAGGGAGTTATTTTCTTATTTTTAATTAATTAATTGAATTTTCAAGCTTATTAATTCATTTAATTGAAATTAAATATGAAAAAAATATCAAATGCCACCTTTCAAATCTTTTTATGCAGCATATTCACTCTTTAGGAGCTCAAGATTTCGTGCACATTCTAAAAGGAAAGAATCTCCCATGATTGGCAATGATTCGTATGGAAAAGTTTGAAAAAAAGATCATGGAAGATCAAATATTCAAAATCATCAATGCAAAGGCTTTGGGCTTGGTCTTTCTGACCTAATTCCTTCCACATATATGCACAATCAAAAACCTAATGCCTAGAACACAAGGGCTGCGCTGAGAACAAAGAACAACATTGCAATTTTTGACAAAAAATTTGGAAACTGAAAACTGAATTGCAAGGTGTTTCAAGGCCTCAAAACCATTCCAATCCACTCCTGACACTACCAGGAAGATTTTGCAATTGAAATCAAGTCTCCACGCACAAGGAATTGGTAGATTGAAGTCTCACTTTTCATAAAATCATTCATAATCGTGTTTTAAATTCCATGCATTATTTGTGATTTTTAGTTGTTGATTTGTACTAATATAAGTGTTCTGAAGCTAATGGCATGCTTGGATTGAACTGTTACGCCCTGTACAAGAATCCACCATGAAAGCTTTTTAGGGTTTCAGAAGTTTGAATTTAGGGCTTTACACGTCTGGAAAAATCAGGCCATGAAACCAGTACCATTGGACTCGTGACATTCCAACGAAGCCAAATCACCCCTCGCGCCCTTTTTCTTTTTGACCATATGCTAATCGCTATTATTTACTGTGTTATTTAGTGGGGGTTTAAAACCCCCGCTATCTATTCTGCATTTTCAGGCAAACGAAGAAGAAGGTGGACGTGTCCATACGTGACTGGGAAATTCAAATCATTCGCGCGTGTTTTTGTGTTCTACCACTAGCGTTTGTTCGCTCTCATAATAATCATGTTCCATACTAATATCAAATACGCGCGTTGGCTCAGCTGGTTGGTGTGTTGTCCTTCAGGTATTGGGACCTGGGTTCTATTCCCAGGTCCCCCACTTATTCAATAATTTTTCCTCTAACGCGTTCCTATGCAGTATGCCATCCAAGGACCATTATGAAGCCTCACCATCTAGCTTGCCACGCGCCCAGAAGCCTCAATCTGATGGCCATCACAAGCAGTCCACCATATACACTGGTCAAACATCCCACACACAAGCGCCAGAAAGTCAAAAAGGCCTGGAATTGAATGGGCCAAATTCCTTGCAACACCTCCAAATTGGGCAGAAACCCCCCATTGTTTGTATATTATTCCTCTCTTTTTCTTTCCTCTTTTATTTATTTTAATTATTTTAATTGTTTCTTTTAATTCACAATTTAATTTTTCATAATAAAATAAAACCAAAAAAATCAGAAATCAAAAAATAAAAATACATTTTAGTTCATTAATATTTTGTAAATAAATTTTCAATAATCAATTTAGTTTAGATTTAGGTTTTCAACTTTAATGTTTTTCTTCTAAATAACTAAAATACATAAAAATTAGGTTTTTAGCATTTTTATTCTTTTCTCATTAAATAAAATTTTCTTATTCTTATTATTATTAGTTATTAATTATTTTGTAAATAAATATGTCATTTAAATAATTAGTGTAAATTAGGTTAAAACTTAAATATTTTTCTTTAATAATTAAAAACAATTTAGAATTAGGGTTTTATTTAATTTCTAATTTCAATTAATTTTCTTTATTTCATAAAATACCAAAAAAAAAAACTTAAAAAAACAATTTCCTTTCTTATTAAATAATTAATTCCTTTTTAATTTCATTTAATTTCTTTAAAGGGTCCAACGCCCTCGCACATCCGATTCTTATTTCTTTTCGCGCATTTATTTTTACTTCCTTTTTTAATATTATGTAATTGCCAAAGCCTTGTAATAGATAATTAGGAAACTTATTTATTTTCCGCCTTTTATTCAAATCGGGTCTTTGTTAATTTGGCGATGTATAGACCCGCGCCTTGTAATAGCGTAGGACCTTTATTTTCCGCATTTTAATTTCCGCACCTTTTAACTGCTAATCACATGAAAGAATGAATGCCCCAAATAAAATCAAAGCGTAGCTCACCAAATGCATGATCAAGATAAAACATAACTGAAAATGACACACAATTCACACACCACTCTTAGGGTACGCTTCACTGTTGCCTTGCCCCTCGAAACGTGGTCGTCGAGTATAGGACGTTTTAGTAAGTCCTTATGTCCATGAACATGGCATAGGGGTAGCTTCTAAGGTGTCCTACTATTGCTCTGGTGACCACACTGTTGCCTTACCTTTGAAACGTGGTCGTCGAGTATAGGACGTCTTAGTGAGTCCTTATGTCCATTGATCTGGTTGCCTCGGAATAGTGGCCTCGAAACGGTTGCCTCGGAATAAAAAGATCAATGGCATAAGGGTAGCTTCTAAGGTGTCTTACCGTTGCTCGGTAACCACACTGTCCCTAAACTCGAATTGACCCGAACACCTCCAACGGTGGTGCTACCTACCTCTCAATGGTGGGATGACACTACCTTAAGGACATTACACAGCCTAATTCCTTAGGGTAGGTAGATGACTCGTAGATACTTGCTCTAATTCAAAACAAATCAAAACTTCTTTTCACACCGACACTTTCAAAAAGCTTTCAAAAACAACTTTTCAAACACTCTTGAGGACTGATACAAGAGTCGATCTGAAACTTTAAACGAAACTTTTTCAAACCCACTCACAATTGAAAAGCAAACAAACATTTTGAAAACACAAATGAGCAAGTATCTAAGAGCCCATGGATAACCATGGATAGAAAGGGTGCTAACACCTTCCCTTTCTATAAATCTACCTCCCAAACCGAGAGATAATCTCATAAGGAATTTTTTTGTGCTTTTGTCCTTTTCATATTGGAGAAAATAAAAGACGGTGGCGACTCTTGCTTACCGTGACATTTCATGAACCAGCGTTAAACAGTCAGTTCCAGATCCACCGAACACAGTCATCGAGGGACTATGATCTTTTTGTTTTGTTTTGTTTTACCAAGATACCTAGCATGCATACCATGGCCATGTTTTAAGGCAACCAAGTGGGTGAAACCCTAGAGATGCTTGTGTGCAATGTGTTGTCATTTTTCATGCATTTTGTTTGTCTTGAATTAGGTCATTCTATTTGTTTGATTTTTTTGTCTTATCATACAAACCCTAATTTACTAAACATGCATATGATACGATAAATTGCGTAAAGTAAATCTAAACTTTTACAACAATATTATGGGAGGGGGGATACAAATTTTGAATGGGAATATTTGCATAAAATAAAACCCTAATTTACTATTACAACCCAATTGAATTTATTATATAATAAATAAATAAACAATCATTTAAATATGCAATAAAATGTAAATATGCAAAAAATGTTTGGTAATTGTTTTATGTATTAGAAAATAAATTATTTAAACCCTAGAAAATCAGAGAAAAATAATATTATTTTTGAAAGGGGTAAAAACTCTAGTTTTTGATTAAAAGAAAATATATGTTCTATATTTATTTTATTTATTTTTTGTTTAAGAAAAATAATAATATTATCTACAAATATTAAAAAGTAAATATGTATGAAAAGTAAATATTTAATGTATATAAAATATGAAATAAAATATTAAGTCTTTTATTATTATTTACAGGTTTATTTAAGAAAATAAATTCTATAAACCTAATAAACTATTTTTATGCCAAAAAAATAATAAAAATAATAAAATAAAATGCAAAAAATTAAGAAAATATTTTTGGGATTTTTTAATGTCCAGAAAAAAATAACAAAGTCAATAAACACAAAAATAAAAAGAAAATATGAAAAATATCAAAATATGCAAAGGGGGGTGCAGATAGGAATATGGGGGATATAGGAAGCAAAAACAGAAGCCCAAGCGCGCCCAGGCCCAAGACAGCTTCGTGCATGTCCTCTGTCCACTTCCTTGCGCATTTCTGAGTCAAACATGTATCTCTCTATTCTTTGCACAAAAACAAAATCTTGCAACATAAAACTCGTAGCATTTTTTATCACGATTCCAATGATATCAGATTTGAAACCTAACTCTAAGAAACCAGGGAGAATTTCAGTGGCCCTAATTCCTGACCTAATTTTTTCATGAACTTCAACAACCAAATACTCTTAGCCCAGTTAATATAAATAAAAACTATGCATATGTACAACTTACGCAAGTTAAGGACTACATTTTTGTTTCACAAATCGTGACCTAAGGATGCCTAAATAGAGAGATAGAAACTTGAAAAATACCTTGTTCAGTTGAGTTTGGATATGGCAATGTGGGAACTTTGAGTGAGGCCTGAAGATCGTGTGAGCTTCCTTGAAGTTCCCTCAAGCTTCTCCAATGCTCAGCTTGCCTTGTAGATGCTTGAATTTCCTTGCACGAGTCAACCTGCAACCTTGCAAAATGAAAATGGTGAAGTGTGAAACTGAGCTCACAGTTGCAAGATGAATGCTTGGATAGCTTGGATGTGATGTAGGGAAGATGTTTCAAGGGTTGAAAGGTAAAACGCACGAGCAAGTTTCAAGTTGGCAAGTGATTTGCAGAAGCTGCCCTGTTTTGGCAGAAAATGGTGTTTTTTGTGGTTGAGGGTGTTTGGGAAGTTTTGAACTCGTGTTTCTGCTTGTGACAAAGTTCTGAAGTTGTTTCAAATGATCCTAAGGCTTCTCTTTATCAGATGCACAAGCTTCCTTGACTTTTGCAAGTTTGCTTGCTTTTGAAGAAAGTTGGAAGTGACAATACAAAAGCTTGTACTTGCTAGCTTATGGACTGCATAGAGTTGGTACAAGTTGCCTGATGTTTGTGGATCTTGTTTGCAACAAAAGATCAGGTCCATGGCTCAAGAAATGTAAAGTTGGAAAAAGCAAGCTTTATCAAAGTAGTATTGTGAACTTTATGCCATTTTTGGATTAATTCATTGTGAAATGCTTCAAAAGTCAGAACAAGACCATTATCCAATGCGTTAGCATTCAATTATGGAGTTTAGAAGGGATTAGGACCTGTAATACCAAGTACAATCATGCTAGGATTTGATTTGCAACTTGTAACATTGTGAAACATGGCTTGAACAAAAGTGATAAATTTCCATTTTCTCTTCTTCGATTCTCCCTAACCACAAATGATATTGGAGAGTTCTTGGACATTTTGGAAAGCTTGTAAAATGATATACAATCCATATTTGAAATTCATTTTGAGATACCTCTTGGAACTAGGTGAAAAATGTCCATGAAGTTAGGTCAAAAACCTGCCTAAACTAGGGCAAAATTTCACTAAGTTAAAAAGTTTATGGACCCCTATTCACAAAATCATAACTTGAGATACAAGCATCTTTTGGGAAAACTTTGTGAATAAAAGTTGTAGATTTCATGGAGGACTACAACTTTCATGTTGGAGGTTTTCTTTGAATCCAATTGCATCATGGTGAAAAAGTTGTGAAAAGTTGGGAAAAAATAAGAAATTTTCCATAACTTGGAAAAATTCTAAGTTATGAAAATTTTCAAATTAAAACCCTAATTTGAAATTTTATGTTTCTTGATCAACAAGTTTCACATTTTGACATATATTGATGAATTATGACCCTTGGCACTTGATTTTGACCTAAAAGTCAAAGTTTGACTTTTTAGTGTACAGTTGACTTTTGATAAATTTACTGCAAAATTCATCTGTCAATCCTATGCATTTGAGATCTTTTGAACTATGTAATTATGTAAAGATGATGGTATTGAGTCCTTGAAATCGTGATTGAACCCAATTGGTCATTGGCTAGGTTAAAAATCAGAAATTGCCCTTTCTCAGTCAAAACCCTAATTTTGACCATTTTGCCCTTTTGATGATCTGATCAAATTTCTTGAGGAGTTGTGATCCAAATTGATCAAATGGTACATAGGATCCTAGAATGTTGTTGTGGATCAAAAATTATGAAGTTTGACTGTAAATTGGCCATGGTTGACTTTTTCCCCAATACAGCTGATTTTTAGGTCAACTGTCCAATTGACTGGGCAAAAATGTGATTCAATGCTTGAAACTTGGCATGAGCAATCTTAGGGGTCTAAGATGGTGTATGAAAGTCACATGAAGCATTGATGGTCCAAAAATCCTTGTGAAAACTCAAACCCTAATTTCAGGTCATCAGTGCAAGAGGAGGTCTTGAGCTGAGCAAACCTTAATCCTGTCTAGAGTCCAAGAAGCCTTGTGAGGAAAATCTTGATAAAATGAGAGGAAAAATTTTGGGCTACAAAAAAGTTTCTCATGGATGTCTCCTCTTTGTGTTGACATGTATGTTAATACTTTTCTCCTTGTGAAGTTGCTTCGTCAACTCTAACACTTTCTTCTCACTTGCATAGAATTGAGTCGTAAAGGTGTCTCGTTCTTCCTTGAGTTGAATCCAGGACTTCTGCAATTCTTCAAGGTCAGTAGGCATGAATGGATGAAGGATGTTGCGAGAAACGTCTCCTTTGAAAATAGGCTCCATGATTACTGGTAGGATAGCAGGATATGGCATCATAAGGTTTTGAGCACGAGCTCGCACCCATTTGAGACAAGGCTCTAGAGGGATGGAGTTCTTATGCCCCAGAATCCTGCTCTCAATCTTATTGACCATGCCCCAAGCACGGATAAATCTTTGTAGGTAACCTTGAAGATCATTGTCATAGTCGAACATAATATCCTGGATAAGCATATCATGAGGACCTTCTCTTCGAGCATAACCAAACTGACGTAAAGCTAGTGAAGGGTTGTAAGTAATGTCCCCCTTATGCCCAGGAGTGGCACATTAGGGAACTATCCACAACGGTCAATAATAATGATGTCTTCCTAGGATCAGGAACACCAATAAAAGTCTGAATGAGAGAGTGACATTATCCTTTGAGACCACTTCAAACCTTGTTCATTATTCATTATGGAGCGGGGAATGTGCGAAATAAACCACCTGTATAGAAAAGGTATACAACACATGAGAGTTCGTCGCTTCCTCATGGTACGAGTGTGAAGAGAATGCAAAATATCTTCGAGCAAAGTAGGTACATGATTATGAGTGAGGAATATCTTGATGGTGTTTACATCTATAAGTTGGTCCGGATTGAGGAATATTACTAAACCATAGATTAGTAAATCCAAAACATCTTTAAAAGCATGAAAACTCATGGCATCTAGAAACAACTGAGCTTTCTTCATCAGAAATTTTGCAAGGAGACCTTTAACCCCACTCCTGGTTTCCCAATTAGATGCAATGTCAGACGATTTCATGTGCAAGGTTGTGGCAATATCTTCAGGTCTTGGATCTTTCTCTAAACCAGTGAAGGGCATCTGATCCATTATAGGCGCCCCAAGTAACTTAGAGAACTCTTCCATCACGGGCACCAAATAATAATTTGGGAAAGTAAAGCAATGGTGTTTAGGATCAAAGAAATTGGAATAAAACGCTCATCATGCCTTCTTCAAAACCGGAGATAACCAACCTGAGAAAATGACCATGTATTTTGTTCAACTGAGAGCTTTCGAGAACCTTTGAGACCAATTCTTTGAGCTTGGAAGATATTCCCATGAAGTTGATTCAGATAGTATTTATGCGAGCGGAGGCCATAGTCTACAAAATAGAACAGAGATAAATCTCTTGGTCCTTGAAATGGTTAGTGAAAATGCTATGTTATGATGTTATGATATTATGATTTAATGATGTTATGATGTTATGATGTTATGATGTTATGATGTTATGTTTAAACAAGATATCAAACACAAGCAAATCACACAAAAGGCCTTAGGTTTAAAGGCTTGCATGAGGTTCATAGGTAAGTACCCTCTTGAAGTTTAGTTGGCTCAACCTATCCTAAGATAGTAACTGGGTTCTAGGAGTCTCATATCATCGATCTTTCTCTCAGAAATTGTTTCAGTAGAGTAACTGACTTGCCACCAAAATATCCCGAGAGTCAAATCTCAATGAGTGTAGCATCGAGCATTAACCAACTTTGGATGTGAAGGGTCATGTGTAGGGTCGTCGTTATGGTCATTGAAGGAAACATATAAGGCTACCTTATCAATTCAAAGGGACTGTCATTATATATTCTTAGGCAACATCGAGGGATAAGATCATTTCTCGTAGTAAACTTCGAGGGACATCGCGAGACTATGATCTTTATGATGACTTTAACTGAGGGTCTTTGCTAATGGTATCCCTATGTTAGAGAGACATGACCATTGTTTTTTTAAAGGCAACAGAGAGAGAGGCTACCTTAGAGGTGTACGTGTGCAAATGATTTAGTTCGTTTATGTTTGTCTTGAGAGTTAGGGTTATTTAACGACTGATTTTAAATCTTGCCATACAAGCCTAATACTAACAGTTAAATATATACAGACAAGCAAGCATAATATAGGTGCAGAAAGTAAAGTACGGAAAAGTAAGCCTTAATTAAGATATTACAAGGCTTCGAGGCAGATACAATAGTATAAATTTGCGAGAAATAAAACTACAACTATTACAAAAAAAAAATTGTGTGACCTATACAATTTCTCTAAGAAAGTAAAGATGCAAATAAATAAGAAAATGTTTAAAAAGATTTTTAAAGTCCTAAAATCTAAAACGTTATAAATTAATTTTTTTGTGTATTTTTGTAGAAAATAATTTAAGTTAATAATTAATAAAAACCTAATTATTCTAATTAATTTTACAAATTAAAAAATAAGACCTAAAATATAATTAAATGAATAAATTTAATTAAGAAAACCTAAAATACTATTCTTTTGATTTTATGTAATATTCTGATTTTTATATGTTTTGATTTTAATTGTAAAAAATAAATAAATTAGTGGAAATGGAGTTTCAAAGAGAGAATCCGATCGTGCCCTAGTTATGGTAACTCATCATCCCTGCGTTAAAGCTTGTACTTTCTTATTCAAACCTGTTCTAAACACCATGATGGACTCAACTGTGCACACGAAATTAGTTAAATATGCATAGATTAAAAGATTCGAATTCAAGAAAATTACCAAAACCGGTGGGCTTGTGTAAGCTATTCCAGACGTGAATAGATTTGTTTCTGGACTTTGTGAGATTCCTGGGAGCTTTAGGAACACGATTTGAGGCTTGGTTTTGATTGAGAGTGGCTGGAAATTTTGATAGGAGTTTGCACCTTTCGTTGAAAATTTGTGATTTTGAAACCTTGCTTCTATGGCAGCCACTTTTGTGTCCTTTTCACTTGAGTGTTGCATGTATCTATAGAGGAATAAAATGGATCAAAATAAGGCAAGGATATTGTATCATTATGTCACAATTCATTACAAAGAAAACACATTGAAATCTTTCAAAAATTGTTTTAAAAACATTCCAAACTTGAAGATTCTTGTTCCCAACATGTTTTCACGGTTTTGGCAAGCTCTTAAGAGGTCTTGGGCCTTCTAGAAGATCTCCAAGTGAAGCTCACACGCCCTTTGGTCCATCAACTCATATTTTATTTGATTTATTTTGAATTAATTTGAATAAAATCAAAATATATAAAATAAAAAATAAAAGTAATGTATAAATGGATTTAGAGGTCCTCTAACATGTTGAAACCTCAAAATTTAGGCCCATTAGTCCAAAAGCTCAAGATTGCTCAAATGAAGTTTCATGCATTTTCTCAAAAATTGCTCAACTTGCACCAATCATATATCACTCAATTTTCATTCTTTGAAGGTGATATTGGACTTTTTTGAAAGCTCAAGATGTCCTCTACAATCTCTTTGTGATCATTTTTGCATTTTAAGATCTATCTTGATGTAAGTTGCCTTGACAAAAGGTGTTTTTTGTTGACTTTTGAAATTACCTGTAATGTATTGGCTCATATCTCTCAAATGATGAACTTTTTGGACTTGAGCTTAGAGAGACAAAGATGTATACAATGGAATTCCATTAAAAATGAGCTTTGGAATAGGAAAATCTGATGAAGCGTGTGAAAGTTATGGTTGGTCAAAGTTTTGTTGACTTGTCCTAAGGAAACCCTAATTTGGCAATTTTTTGAGTTTTGATGATTTGAGGGCTTTTCTTGAGGAATCATGACCAAACCTTTATAAAATGATGCATATCATTTCAAAATGTTGATGTTGACCAAAAATCTTGAAGTTTGACTCCATGTTGACCACAGTTGACTTTTTACCCTATATAGTTGATTTTTCATCATCTGAGCAATTAACTGAGCAAAGTTGTGATGCAAGGCTTGAAAATTGACATGAGCATTCTTAGGGACATATGAAGAGTCATTAAAACCATTTGCATCATTAGAATTCCATATTCCTTTGAGAAAATCTAAACCCTATTTGTAGGCTAATTTCTTAGGAGAAGACTTGTCTGATCAATTCCTTAAGTAATCTTAAGCAATTGAGAACCCTAGGAAGATGAGGAGACCTCTTGAAATAATTTGATTTGAAAATGAGTGGGAAAATTTTGGGGTAAAACAGTTGCCCCTGTTCAATCTTCTTAAACCTGAAGATATAGATTGGGATGCTCGCCATTCGTGGTCTGAAGGTGGAAGAGGATTGAACATTTAAGTGCCCAGAAATTTGCACTCGTATGTGCCCAAAGTAACACTATTGTTTGATTGTATCGAGAATGGGATTAAAGATACAATTTGGAGAGTGACGGGATGTCGTCGGAGATGGGCTTATAGATATCATCCAGAGTAACTTTTGATGGGAATATCAGAATAAGTCTACGCCTGACTTTGTCTGAAGAGATATTTGGAATGAGTCTACACCCGACTTTGTCCAAAAGAGTTTCAGAAGGAATTTACGCTTGATTTCATCTGAATGATGTACCAGAAGATGTCTACGCCCGACTTCATCTAGAGGAGGTATTGGAAGGAGTTTACGCCTGACTTTTTTCCCAATAGAGTATCAGAAGGAAATCTACGCCTTGATTTCATTTGAATGATGCATTAGAAGATGTCTACGCTCGAATTCATCTAGAAGAGGTATTAGAGGGAGTCTACGCCTGACTTTTTTTTCCAAAAGAGTATCAGAAGTGTTGTACCCCAAAACATTCCCTCTCTTTTATTAAGACATTTCTCACAAAAGATCTCAAATGCTCAAGGGTTTTCAAGAGTTTGATTAGACAAGCTCGCCTCTAAAGCATTGAGCCTCCAAATTAGGGTTTTAACTGAGAATGACTGATCATTGACTTTTGACCTAATACATGACTTGATGGATTTAAGCATAATCTCAAGGATTAAAACACAACATGTTGACCTAATCTCATGGCTCGAATCATATCTCAGGATCAAAGGTTTGATAGTTGAAATTTGGATTAACTAACGAAAAGTCAACTGATACACAAAAAGTCAAACTTTGACTTTTTGGTCAACATTAAACTGCAAAGATCAAAATTCATCAATACCTTCAAAAATATCAAACTTGATCATAAAGAATCAAGAAAATCAAGAAAGTCAAGAAAATCAACAAAAAAAGTCAAACTTTTAACCTTAATAATTTCATTACTTCATGACATTTTTTCACCAAGATGCAAGATGATTCAAAGGAAACTTTCAACATGAAAGTTATAGATCTTGATGAATTCTACAACTTTGTATTATAGGGTTGATTTCCAAAAAATGCTTAGATTTGAAGATACAAGCCCATGAAGTCATGACATTTTTATCTAACATTTAGAGAAATTTTCAACAGGTTATGATCGGATTATGTCCCAACTTCTTGGCCAATTTTCATCAAGTTCCAATTTGATTTAGCTAAAATGGTCAACATGAAAGTTATAGGCAATCTTTCAAGCTTTCCAAAACATCTAAGAGCGTGAATTTATCATACTTGAGCTAGGAGATCCAAAGGCATGAAGTTGGGCATCCATTCTTGAATTACAAGGTATTTTGGTGAATAACACATAATCTAATCTACATGATATGCTGCATAATCTTGCTTTGCAAGCTTTCTAACTTACAAATCTCACCATAATTTAATGTTTACACAAAATTTTTGGCTATGGTCCATTTGATTTAAGCATTGTCCAAGTGATTTTTCTATTTTTGGCACAAAGTTAACATTGCCATTCTTGCAAATTAGCTTTAATCATAAAGTCAGCTCTTCTTGAGCCTCTAACTTGTTCCTCATACACACACTCAACACACAAAATCATAAAAGCATGCTTAAAGTATCCAACAACTCTATGAAGTAAAGTACAAAGCATTGGAACTATGATCTTCAAGCTTGTTTCATTTACAATCCAACCTAGCCACAACATGTGATATTGAAAATCTGATCAACCCTTGTCTTAAAACCTCTTGCCTATAAATAGAGAGACTATTTGCAAGATAAAAAGAGATGAACAAGCCCTCAAAACTCATATACTCTCAAAAAACATGAATTGTCCATAAAACCTCCATTTCTAAGCTTTGAATTCCAAATCTTTGAACCTCTCACACCTTGCAAGTTTTGCCCAAACAAACCATCTAAATACTTCACACCTGTTGCAACTGAATTTAAAATCAAGAGTCGCCACTACTAGTTTTTATCCAAAGGAAGGGCATCTAATAGGAAACCCTAATTCGCAAAACAGAGATTCTAAGTTTCAGACTTATTTAGATGAAAGGAAGGTGTCATGCACCTTTCATCTACCTTATTCTTAAGGATACTAGGTTCAGGTTTAAGTTTAGGTTTAACAGGGTTTTAATTTTTTAATAGAGGAACTCGCCACGATTTTAGTTGTATGCATATGTATCCTCTTGTGAAGAATCAGAGTCCTAATTCATCGTTCATATGGGTTTGTGTTTTTTAGGGGTTTCAAAAGTATTTTGAATTGCCTCTCATTTTGACCGGGTGTAAAGATAGCAGAAGTTTGGACTAAATGGGCGATTAGTCCAAATATATTTGGAACCCTTTTGCAAAAATTGTTGTTTAGATTCGTTTATTGCGAAAAAGAGATTTAATATTTGTAAGATATTTTTTAATCATATTAATTGCGAAAATTCTGATTAAGGCATGATTAAAATATTTAATGCAATATAATAAAATATATACATGGTTTTTGAAGAAAAATAATTATTTCTATGAAAATATAAATAATATGAAAAATTTATGTATCAAAAATAATAATTAATATAATAACATTTAAAGAGAAATAAGAAAATAAAAACAAGAAAAATAATAATTATAATAAAATTTAAAAAAGTTAAATAATTTCAAAGGGGGTGTATTTTTTACCGGGAAGTAAAAGGTAGGGGTGTGGATATTGAGGGCTTGAATTCAGATATTGAATTGAGGCCCAGTTGGCCTGGGGGTATGTTTTTCTACCTAGCGAGCAAACAAGGTTTTTTTTTAGAAATAGGCCCAAGTTCAGATATTGAACTGGGCCCAGAGGTAGGGAGGGGTATCGTTTACACGAGTTTAGCAATTACAGGCAAGGGGGTATGAAAAACAACTGGGCTAGGCCCAAACGTATGGTGAGAGGGCCTGACTAATCGTGTATGTGAGGGCGCATGGAACGTAAAGTGGACTTGGCCTTACGGCCGCCTGATGATGATCAGAGGGATGTAATTTGATGGAACACAATGATTACCGTATACGCGCATGTACAAAATCCCTATGAAATACAAAATTATTTACAACATAATTCATTTTCATTTTCCAATTATAACACAATTTGTTCTCTCTCTTCTCGTTCTACCCTTTTCTTCTTTCTTCTAAAAACCCTTGCCCCAAAATAACAACACCACGAAGACACTCTCAACCTAATAACCCAACCAATAAACCTTCAATCAATAACATAACAACAAAAGAAAGCTGAGTCATTTACCTCCTCGCAATTCTGTTTTTTGTGTACGAACAATTCGGTCCCTAATACTTTCTCTCTTGATTTGCAAGAATATGAATGGTGGTGACGACGACGCGTTGATGCCAATCGCAAGCACATCGGCATTATGATCACGCGATTAGGGTTTCACATATTGAAACCCTAATCGCCTCCTTATTTTGTCTTTAATAGAGAGTGGGGTTTGTTCCTCGTTCTTCTTTGTTTTCTTCTTAGAATTTCTTCCTTTTAATCCCCCCCCCCACTTTTCTGTCTTTTTCGTTTTAGAATTTATAGGGTTTTGTAGCAATTAAGGAATTGTTGTTATAAGTTATTTTAGGGCTTAGATTGGGGAAATTAGAGAAATTAAGGATTCGGATCTCATTGTAATTGATTTGAAATTGTAGTATAATGGATTTGGTTAAGATTTGATCGTGATAAGTGATTCTGGGGTTTGTTTGTATAGAGATTTGATTCTGTATTTTTTAGTTTTGGACTGTAAAAAAATCCGGGGATTTGATTTAATAAAATTGATTTCGTTTTATTTGATTATGTACTATGCAATTTACAATATTTGATTTAGTTTGATATACACAGTAATTGTTAGTCTCATGAAACGCGCGTGTTTTTTTGCTTGATTGGTACATTATCGATTTTTTCAATTTGGGCTTGCGCTGTTTCTTTCAGTCCAGCTTGTGCTTAACGAATTTGGGCCTGTATTGTAAAAATATTCTTCTGTATTGAGATACAGATTGGGCCCTTGACCCAACAACAATTTAAATTCACATTAAACAAAAAAAACTCTTTATATAAAAAATATTTAATATAATACCTTTTAATAATAAAATAAATCTCTTTTAATAAGTTGTAAAGAAAGATTTTTAGTAAAATAATAATAATAGAAAACATTTTATAATAATGTTTTTTTTCTAAAATAAAACAGCAATAAAAAAATGACAAATGGACTAGTTAAAAAAACCTTAATGGGCCTGCAACTTCTAATCATACCTCACCCTTTGCTATTCAATCCCCAAATGAAATGGGTCAAACGAGTCATGCCAAATGGGCTTATAACTTGAAATCGTACCCCCCCCCCCCCCTTTTCTTTACTAAAATAGTAAAACCTAATGGGCCCTTTTTTTATATAATTAAAGTCTCATCCTTTTAAAATAAAATAGACCTTCATATAAGAATCTCATGGACCATTGGCTAACATGCTTCGCGAATGGGCCTATGGGTAATGGGTCTTTCTGATTTAGAAAGCCCCACTCCCTTGAATTAAAATACACCCCTCTGTTGACTTGGATTCTTAAGAAAAATGGGTCATCGTATATTGATGTACCATCTTTAATAAAAACATTTTCCTTCTATTTTTAACCTTAAAAATGTGATCGTAAAAGGTAAGGCAAATTTGGGGTACGACAACTGCCCCTATTCAATATCTTCCAATCAAAATAGCATGAGAATACACATGTCTTTCTCATTCTGATTGGGAGTTTATTGAATACTTGGAATACCCCAAATTTTATCCGGAAAACCTAAGGTTACACTGATATAGCATACCCTTAAGAATCTTGAAAAAATAGGCAATGGTGACGATGTATCGCTTATCAGGATTTGAAGACTAGGCTGATGATTTAGAACTTGAGAGACCAATATTGTATTTTGTTTGGTCTGATTTTGCTTATTCATCCATTTGGGGGATGAATAAAAAAACACTTGATAACACATGGCTGCTTAGAGACTGAGGTAATGGGTTATGTTTGTGAATCGCTGCGTGGAGTCTTAGGCGATGAGCTAAATTCGGATTTTAAACATCATTGCATGGAGTCTTAAGCAATGGTCTATATCACGGAATAAGGAAACACACTACTGCATGGAGTCTTAGGCAATGGGTTAGGAGAGGGAAACACATCGCTGCATGGAGTCTTATGCAATGGATCATGTTACACTACTGCATAGAGTCTTAGGCAATGAACTAAGTTTTCCACATTACTGCCTGGGGTCTTAGGTAATGAACTAAGTTTCGCACATTACTGCACGGGGTCTTAGGTAATGGGTAAGGAGAGGAAAATACATCGATGCATGGAGTCTTAGGCAATGTACCGAGCTTCGCTCATTACTGCATGGAGTCTTAGGTAATGAACTGCATTATAGAGGAAAGCATCACTGCGTGGAGTCTTAGGTGATGGGCTGAACATATCACAACATGGAGTTTTAGGTGACAAATCTTATTTGGCTTTCGAACATTGTGGCGTGGAGTCTTAGGCAATATACTGGGTTTTGCATATTACTGCATGGAGTCCTAGGTAATGAGCTACGTTGTAGAGAAAACATCACTGCATGGAGTCTTAGGTGATGGGTCAAATTTGTAAAGGAAGTGTGCTTTGATGATCATCCCTTAGATAGCTTAAATCAAGGATGAGATTGTTCATTGGCTGGTTGTCTGTTTTCGACTAAGGTGAAAAGTTTGATAGGGTCGAGAGATAATGAGTCTGCCCGACGTATGTCATGTGTGATGTATGTGTATGATGTCTTAGATTGATATGGAACCCAGAGTGTATGTATATTGGGTGTCTGTGTATGCAAAATATTCAAAATGTGTGTATGCCTTAAAATGTTATAAAATTGTTCTTGGTATTCTCTCCTTTAAACCATTGGTTTTGAGTTACCAATTCCCTGGCATTGTATGTTGCATTGTCGTGGTATCTTTGAATTGATTTGAACGTAGTGAAAAAGTGTTAGCAAGATCTTTCTTTTTTGATTTTTTTCTAGCAAAAGTGCTTTTTCGATGTTTTATCATATGCTTTTATTTGTAAATTCCCCAAGATGATTTCAACACAATATTCATAAGTAATAAGCGTAGTATTTTGCAAACAAGTTTGAAAGATGAAAGCGAAAAGTAAATGTTTTGTTGATATGCCTTTGAATAGGCGAAAGAACAAGATGTAATTCCTTAAAAGAGGTAATTACAAAAAGTTTTAATATTGTAAATGGAAATGAAAATGATAATTGCTATTGTTGTTCCCTAATATCCTTTTAATGGCTCTTATCTCCTTTGCTTCTGAGTCGTATGATTTAGATCCATCTCTCCTTTTGTGGTTCATAGTCGTAGTTCTTAGATCGCAATCTTTTTATTCTTTATTTCTTTTGCATAAGATCCCTAATTTTTGCCTGGGTCACCCTTTCGAGTTTTCAATCCACCAGGATAGTTTTTTCTATGTCCCTAATTTTTGCCTGGATCACCCTTTAGGGTTTTTGATCCATCGGGACACTCCTTTTTACCTAAGTCGTCCGTTTAGGGTTCGAGCTTAGCGAGCTTTTTATACATAGTATTTTTTGACTGCGTCTGAATTTTCCGGATGCAGTAGTTCTTCCCCATCCATTATTGTAAGGATGAGACCACCACCAGAAAATGTTGTTTTTACTACATATGGACCTTCGTAGTTGGGTGTCCATTTACCACGTGAATTGAGGCGAGGTAGCAGAATCTTTTTGAGCACTAAATCCCCTTCTTAGAATATTCGAGGACAAACTTTCTTGTCAAAGTCCCTCTTCATCCGCTTCTGATGCAATTGACTGTTGCATAGAGTTATCAAGCGTTTCTCTTCGATGAGGTTGAGTTGATCGAGTCGCGTCTGAACCCATTCTGCTTCTTCCACCTTTGTTTCCATTAGAACCCGAAGTGATGGTATCTCAATTTCAACTGGAAGTACTGCCTCTATGCCATATACCAGAGAGAAAGAAGTCGCTCCTATTGATGTGAGCACGGAAGAGCGATAGCCGTGTAGAGCAAAGGGGAGCATTTTGTGCCACTCTTTGTATGTCTTCACCATTTTCTGAATGATCTTCTTGATATTTTTATTGGATGCTTCGACGTCTCCGTTCATCTAGGGTCTGTATGGTGAGGAGTTATGATGCTCGATTTTGAAATTATTTCCTTCATTATCTTGTTGTTTAAATTGGACCTGTTATCTGTAAAAATCCTTCTTGGAACCTGTGATGCGGTGGGAGAACTGACTTGCGGTTTTGCGTTTCGTTCTCACTTGTGCGGTTAGCAAGAGTTGCCACCGACTTTTCTTTTATCCAAAAGGAAAGGTGAAAAAGAACAGGAAAGACCTTTCGAGAATTTTCTCGGGTTTGGGGGGTAGATTATGAAAAGGGAAGGTGTTAGCACCCTTTTCATCCATGGTTTTCCATGGGCTCTTAGTTACTCGTTTTAGATCACTTGCTTTTGTTTGATTGTATGCTTGTGGTGTGGGTTTTGAAAGTATTTTGGAAAGTTTCTTTGTAATGGTTCTCGTCTCTATAAGAACATATACAAAGTTTTGTTTCGAAAAATAGTTCAAAGAGGTGTTTGTGAATCGTGTTTTGGAAAGTGTTTTGAAAAGAGGTTTTGCAATGGTTCTCGTCTCTATAAGAACGTATACAAAACGTTTTATATTTTTGAAAATGTTTGGAAATGGAAGTGTAGGTGTGAAAGTTTTTGTCGTGAGCAAGCGAGTAACTAAGAGCGAATCTATCTACTCGAAATGTCTTAAGTTGTCCTTTTCTTCTTTTAATGGTGCTATCTTACCATTAATTTGGTAAGAAGCCCCATCATTGGATGTGAAGGGATAGGCACGGGTCAATTTTACAATCATTGAAAGCAACTTGTGAGACGCTCTAGCAATTTTGTAAGGGACGAGATCGTTTTATCGAAGGCAACATCGAGGGTCATGAGGGACTATGATCTTTGTTTATCGAAGGGTCATTTTCTAGAGTGTCTCATATTTGAGGGACATGATTTCATTTCCGAGGTAACAAGCGAGGTTACCCTAGAGGTGCACGTGTGAGAAGTGTGTTGATTTCAAGTTATTTATTCTTGGATTAGGTCATCTAGCGATTGATTTTTGAATCTTGCCATACATGCCTAATTACTACACAATATATAGAAAGCAATAAATTGCAGGAATTAGAAGTCTAAGCTATTACAAAAGTATCCGGGAATGGGGGTACAGTTATTACAAATTGGGATGAATCACGTAAAAAATAGCAACGTCCAAATATCAAATAATACAACCAAATCGAAATGCTGCACGATTTAATACAAAGCTATGACAATTTATGAAATAAAATCAACAAAGTATGAAATGTATATATTTACTTGAAAATAAAACTTATTCTAAAAAAGAAATGATTTAAACTATAAAAAAATAAGATCTTTATTATTACCCTTTGGTATTTTTAACTAAACTAATTCTTTTGGTATTTTATTAAATGTAACAAATTAAAAAAAAAGGTTATAAAAGAAGAAAATAGTTTTTAAAAAAAAAGTTTTCTAGGACTTAAAATAAAATGTATAGAAGCAAACTAAGTTTAATTAATAGTTTTCAAAATAAATTTAAAAAAAACAAGTTTGAAGGAAGAAATAGGCTTAGGATATTTGAAGGTGGTAGGCCCAAAGGTGCATTGTCATTGCTGAAAGAAACAAGGCCTGATGAGGGGGGTGGTGACCTATCAATTACGTGGGCTTAAGGCTTTTTCAATGGAATTGGCCCAATGCTTAAGTTTTCATAATTGTTTCTGATTAGGGTGAAATGCAATTAGGGTTTGTGGTTCGCGCTCACATCGGCGCCGTTGTCTCTTTCGTTCTCCCTCACTCGTTCATCCTGTTCACTCTATCCCTATCTGGAAACCCTAAGCTCTGATTCAAAACTAAAAATGCTCGATTACCGCTTAAAGTGATCTTTTCTCTCCAATCCTGGTCACCGGAGCACTATCTCTCTCACATCCTAAGTGCTAATGTTTTTCGCTTCTTTGAAAGGTACGATTCTATGGATTTTGAAGTTTGAACAATTTCTGAGTTTTGTTGATCTTTTTCATGTTTTGCTTGTTAATCTGTTGTGCTATGTTTTGAGATGCAGAAAATGATTTGAAAAGGAACATACCTTCGGAACTTTTCTGGAAGAATGGAGAGGAATGTGAGATTGAACTGATGGCGCTCCTTGGAGGCCGGAAACGGGGAGGGAGGAAATGATGGCGTGAGCTTTTCCGGTGACTTTTCCTATCCCTTGAACTTTGACTGATGATAAGGTGATATTTCTGAGACTTTGTGATTTCTTTCCTCTCTCTTGAACTTGAATGGTGATGGTGTTATACTTCTGACTTTGTTGGATATTGGTTAATGAACTGATGCTTCTGACTTTGTTGGATAGTTTTGGTATTTTTCTGTTTCTTTGGTTTGAACTTGTTGGTATGTTGGGACTTTGTGATTTGAAGAATTGTTCTTACATTTTGGGATGTTGATGGCAATTTTGAATGATGATTTTGACAGTTTGCAAGTTTTTGTTGGTGTTTGGGACTGAGATACAGGTTTTGTTATGTTTGAACTGAGTTATGCAGGTTTGGGAATTTTTTAAATGAGTTACAAGTTTTTGTTTTTGTGATGGAAGATGATACTTGGTTTTGTATGTTTGAACTGGGCTACAGGTTTGGTTGTTCTTGGTTTGATAACAGGTTTTTGTTGTTGTGATGGAAGATGATAATTTTTTATACTTTTGAACTGGTTGTGCAGTTTTTTTGAGCTGTTTGAATGTTTTGTGTGTTTCTTTGACAGTTTGGCCAAATGTTCTAAGTTGTTAGTTTGGTTATATAGGTTTGGATGTTTTTGTGAGTTTGAGTTGTTGAAGGTTGTTGGTTTTACAGTTTGCAGGATTGAACTGGTTTCACAGTTTGAGGTTTTTGATTTGTTATGTGATTTTCTGGTTTTTCAGTTTGGTATTTGGGAACTGAGTTACAGGTCTTTGAAATTGGTTCTGAAGTTTTGGGATTTTTGTTTGGCAAAATGCTCCCCCTTCTTCTTACAGTTTGATGGTGTTATATCCTAGTTGCTTTTGTTTTACAACTTACTTTATGTAACTTGTGACAGTTTGTGGGCAGAGTAGCAAAACTGTACAATTCCAACAAAATAGGTGATATCTTTTCTCTCTCTCCTCTCTCAATGATAAAATCAAATTGCTTTTTCTCTGTTTTTTCTGAAAAGTTTGCATAAATTCTGGAAAATGATGAAAAAAGGCTATTGCAACAAGCCCTTTGCTTGTTTGGTTTACCATAATGCTTTCTTCTTTGCCTGTTGTGCTACTGTTTAGTTACTGCATTTGTACTTTCTTCTGCTTGCTGCATTGTTTGGCCTTGTTGCATTGTTTGGCCTTGTTGCATTGTTTGGCCTTGTTGCATTGTTTGGCCTTGTAATGCTTTACTTTGGGAAATTTGTGCGCCTGCTGCTGTCTAGTTACTGCATTGTACTTTGTTTTGTTTTGTTGCCATTGTTGCATTTGGACAAAATTGCTTTGCATTTTTATTTGGAAAGCTTGCATTTTTACTTTTCTTTTTGTGAACCAAGAAGAGTAATCTTCTTGTGATTTGCAAAGAGAAAAATAAAAACGTGATGAATTGAAAATAGCCCTCTGATTCCAAATGGCAAACTTTAATTATGAACACATTTTCTTTTTTTTTTGAAAATTCTTACTCATGTCCAATTAACTGTACTGATCAATTTTTTGTCTTTTGTTTTTCATGTGAGCGCAAACTGGATGGTGGCAAAGCAGAGGAAACAAGAGATTCTTTGGCGAGCATGGGAGCAATGGAAGCTTAATCATCCTTAGGCTTAGATTTTTTCTTTGTAATTTAGAGAGAAATACTCAAACAATTGTACTAATTTATTTTTTCAAATACAATAAGTTGTAAGACTTAAAGCATTTAAATAATAAATTGTATTGTAACAATTTTTTGAAATAAATGAAAAAGTCTTTATGAGATAATCTGATGTTCAATAAAATCCATTACTGTTAATAACTTGTGATTCTCTCTTTGTGTCTTCACTGATTCTTAAGATTCCCGATCAAGATAATTGAACTACATTCCAATAATTCCAATCAAGATAACTTAAACTGCATTCCAATGATTCCAATCAAGATAACTTGAACTTCAAGTAATCCAATAACTCTGTAATCTTGCAATTGTATTCCAATCAAAACACGCACTGTGTATTCCATAAACAAGTGAATGTTTTAAAATACGCAAATTATCCAGTTAACCTGGATCAAACAAACACTTCCTTTTTTTCAGTAAACTTGAGAGAGCATGAAAACATGTGAAAATCAATTGAATTTCTGAGAACTCAATTTCTTCTGAGAAATGCGAGAAAAACCCTAATTTTCAAAGTTAGGTTTCTTGGTGAACATGTTTCATGTTTTGACACATCTTGATGAAAAATGACCCTTGGCATTTGATTTTGACCAAAAAGTCAGAGTTTGACTTTTCAGTGTACAGTTCATTTTTGATCAGTTGACTGGAAAATTCATCTGTCAATCCAATGCTTTTGAGATATTTTGAACCTTGTGATCAGGTAAAGATGATGTCATTGAGTCCTTGAATCCATGCTTGAACCCAATTTGCCATTGGCTAGGTGAAAAATCAGAAATTGCCCTTCTGCAATCAAAACCCTAAAAATGACCATTTTGCCCTTTTGATGATCTGATCAAATTTCTTGAGGAGTTATGGTCCAAACTTGATCAAATGGTTCATATGAGCATATAATTTTGATGTGGATAAAAAATTATGAGGTTTGACTATAAATTGGCCACAGTTGACTTTTTCTTCAATACAGCTGATTTTTAGGTCAACTGTCCAATTGATTGGGCAAAAATTTGATTCAAAGCTTAAAACTTGGTATGGGCAATCTTATAAGTCTAACATGAAGTATGAAATTCACATGAGGCATTGGGAGTCCAAAAATCCTTGTGCAAACTCAAACCCTAATTTCGGATCATCAGTGCAAGGAGATGTCTTGAGTTGAGCAAACCCTAATCCTGTCTGGAGTCCACAGAGTCTTGTGAGGGGAAATCTTGATAAAATGAGAGGGAAAATTTTGGGGTACAACAGAACCCCATATCTACATATGAGATTTTACTTGATGAAAAGTGTAACCACTTGGCTTGTCACATTGGCATAGGATGATGCTTCCACCCATTTGGTGAAGTAACCGATGGCTACTAATATGAAACAGTGTCCGTTGGATGCTTTCGGCTCAATCATACCAATCATATCGATTCCCCACATTGAAAACGACCAAGGGGAACTCATGACATTGAGAGGAGTTGGTGTCACATTTATCTTATCAGCGTAGATCTGGAATTTGTGACACATTTTCGTGTAGTGATAACAATCAGCTTCCATCGTTAACCAATAATACCCTACTCGCAGAATATTTCTAGCCATGGCGTGCCTGTTGTACCCCAAAATTTGCCCTCTCATTTCATCAACATTTTCTCACCACAAGACCCTTGGAGCTCAAGATCAAGTTAGGGTTTGCTCTGCTCAAGACTCCTCCTTGCACTGTTGATCCAAATTAGGGTTTGAGTTTGCACAAAGATGTTTTGACCTAAAATGCCCAAAGTGACTTTCATACTTCATGTTGGACTCACAAGTTTATCCATATCAAGTTTCAAGCCTTGATTCCAATCTTTGCCTAGTCAATTGGACAGTTGACCTAGAAATCAACTGTATTGGGGAAAAAGTCAACTGTGGCCAATTGACAGTCAAACTTCATGATTTTTGACCCACATCAACATTTTTGAACTCATATGGACCATTTGATCAAGTTTGGATCACAATTCCACAAGAAATTTGATCAGATCACCAAAAGGGCAAAATGGTCATTTTTAGGGTTTTGACTGCACAAAGGCAATTTTTGACTGTTTGACCTAACCAATGGCAAACCAAGCTCACATATGGACTCAAGAATTCAATGGAATTGTCTTAACACATTCAACAAGTTCAAAAGATCTCAAATGCACAGGATTGACAGATGAATTTTCCAGTCAACTGATCAAAATTTGACTATATACTGAAAAGTCAAACTTTGACTTTTTGGTCAAAATCAAGTGCCAAGATTCATTTTTCATCAAGACATGTCAAATTATGAAACTTGTTCATCAAGAAATCCAAATTTGCAAATTAGGGTTTAAGATGAGAAGATTTCATAACTTAGAATTTTTCTAAGTTATGAAACTTCCTTATTTTTTTCCTAACTTTGCCCCATTTTATCACCAAGATGCAAATGGATTCAAACAAAACTTGAAACATGAAAGTTGTGTTCCATTGCAAAATCTACAACTTTGATTCACAAAGTTTTCTCAAAGGAAGCTTGTAGCTCAAATTATAATTTTTGGAACAAGGGTGCAAAACATTCTTAACTTAGAGAAATTTTGACCTATTCTAGGCAGGATTTTTGTCCAACTTCATGGCCATTTTTCACATGCTTCCACTTGGATTTTCAATTTGCATTACAAAGATGGATTGTAGCACACATTCCAAGCTTTCCAAATTGTCCAAGAACTTCTCAAACACCCTTGTGGTTAGGGAGAATCGAATTTGCAAAGTTGGGCAAAATCCATTTTTGTTCATAACCAAATACATGTTCATACATTGGCATTTTTCAAATCAGCTTGTACAAAGCTAGCTTGCAGGCCTCAAAACCAGTTTCACACACCATAATTAAATGCCTAACCATTTTGCTAAGGTGTTATTTTGTTCATTTGGTCATTACATGCAAGATTAACCCTTAATTGGAAAAAGCATATTTGCCATTTTGATAAAGTAGTGCTTTATGTCAAATAACAAATCCAAGAGGCATGGGCCAGATCTTTGAGGCAAGCATTTGTACACAAATCCCTCTGATCAAGAACAAGATATGCAGCATGATTTAGGGCATTGTACAGGCCTGTATTGAAACTTGCATTTTCTTGCTTCAAGTAGAAGAAAGCTTGCAAAAACTATGAATCTCTCATTCCTGTAAGAACCAGCAAAAGCAAACTTTGCAAACATCTTTCACACTCCCTAACTGACCTGAAGTACGATTCCTTCATGACCAATACCTCCTCAAACACAAAAACATCCTCTTGCAGCAGAAACAGAGCAAGTTCTGCAACTTGACTTCCACAAACATTTCCACTCGTGCATTTTGGCTAAAAAGAGTTCAAACATGTTCCATATCATCCACTGAAGCTATCCCAAGCATTAAATCCAAGCTGTAACATCCTTAACATTGTTTTCCATTTTTGCTTTAAAGCTGTGCAGGTGGACTTCCATAGCACGATACAGGCAGTTTCAGAGCAAGCCAAGCATAGGAGAAGCATCCTTGAACTTCAGGCAAGCTGTACCAAAGCTCAAACTCCATTGATGATACCTCCATTGCTGTACACGACTCAAGCTGAAACAGGTAAAAACATGAACTTCTATCTCTCAATATAGGAAGAGTTAAGCTTAGGTTTGTGAATGAAACATGTTCTCCTCATAGCCCTGAAGCCATCCATATATTTACTTTTCATTTATATTGAGTATGCTGTGAGAATTTTGGCCATGAACATTGGATAAAACTTAGGTCAGAAATTGGGGATGAAGAAATTCTCCCTCGTTTCTTAGAGTTAGGTCAAGTTTTTTATATGTATGAATTTGTCTCTTGATGCTCTACATTATTTGTGTTGTGAGTTTTTGCTAAAAGTCAAAGAATCAGGAGTTTGTGTTGGAAATGGTGAAGCGCACGTTTTCTGTTTGAAACAAGGTTGGAGGTTGAAGAAGGTTGACTTGGGTTGGGCCTGAGTTATTTTTACTCTTTGCACACTCTTTTTTAACTTACACCCCCCTGGCCCATTGTGTGAAATATTCATTATTTTTGCATTTTTCTTTTTGTTTCTGATTCTATATTTTTATTCAAACATGAAAAAACACTAAAAATATTTTTTCTCACATTTTTGCATTTATTTGGTATTTATTTGTTTCATTTAGCATATGTATATAAATAAATATAATACTTTTTATTTAAGATATTAAAAAATAATATAAAAATATATATATTTTCAGTCGTTATTTTTTATTCACATTTTGAAAACATTTTCTAAAATATACCATTTTTGTAAATAATTAATATTTTATTCTTGTATATATTTAGTATATTAAAATATATAATATAAATACTTGTATATTTATTAGAATATTTAGGATAAAAATATGAAAATAATACATTTTTATTTTTATTAATATATGACACTAAAAAATACTCTTTTTTTTTTACAATATACTTCTTTTTTTATTTTTGTATAAACAAATATATAAATATTGTATATAATTAATAAATAATCGCTATTTATTCAAAAATTAGGGTTTTGCCCTAAACTATAAAAATATTCCAAATTTGACCTTTTTATTTTTGTTTATATTTTACATTGAAAAATACTTTTACATACATAAAAAAACAATTTTTGTGCATAATACATTTTGCATATTTATTGTATTTATTTAATTATTGTGCAATTAAATAATTTGTATATTCGATATGGATGTAATAGTTTTAGATTTAATTTCTTGCTAAATATCCCCCCATTCAAACATTTGTACCCCCATCCCCATAATCATGTTGTAATAATTTAGGACTTTAAATTTCCGCATTTAAAAGCTTTCAAATTATGCCATGATAGACCTAGGGTTTGTATGCAAAATCAAATAACAAATAGCTTGACCTAATTCAAAGATAAACAAGCATGAAAATGGACAACACAATGAACACTTGCACCCTTAGGGTTACTCCACTTGTTGCCTTCAAAAATGGGCCATGTTGCATGTTGAGTATCTTTGGCAAAACAAAAACAAATCAAATGATCATAGTCCCTCGATGACGCTTTCTCAAGTTGCCTAAAAAATGATCAAGTCCATTAAAGGAAAATTTGCCAAAGACACTTGGCACTATTGCATTCATGGTCTAAAACGATGACCCGCGCCCGTCCCGTTAACATCCTAACACAAGATTGTCCACCAAATACAATGGTGGAACAATACTGTTAAAAGGTTTAAAACATAGGAAAGATCTTTGAGAAATTTAGGGTAGATGGCTCTTGGTTACTTGACCAACTTGCAAAACAAATCCTTGCCATTTTTCAAAACACACTCCACAATACAATTTCCAAAACAACTTTCAAAACCTTGAAACATCTTTTCAAAAAGACAAACACCTTTTGTAAAACATTCGAGTAAAGAATTGTTACAAGGGTTGCCTAGACAAGGCATCTTTTTCAAAACATTTTCAAAACCACACACAAAGCACCATTTCAAACAATTGAAAGCACCATTTCAAACAATTGAAAATGCGAGGCAAGTGATCTAAGCAAGTAACTAAGAGCCCATGGATAACCATGGATAGAAAGGGTGCTAATACCTTCCCTTTCTATAATCTACTCCCCGAACCCATGAAAACATCTCAAAGGTTTTTCCTGTGCTTTTTAACCTTTCCTTAGGATAAAATAAAAAGTCGGTGGTGACTCTTGCTAAACCGAAACATTTGCAAAAACAAACGCAAAACCTCAAGTCAGTTCTCCCACCGTATCACAGAACTGGCGACTCTGCTGGGGATTGAATTAAAAGTGGAATAACCTTAGGGCTTAGATCACCCTTTTGCATGACTAATTGCTTGCTTTTATTGCTTTACATTTTGGTTCTCTTGTTTGGGCTTGAAATCCTACACCCGGATTTGGGGAAACATTCATAGATAGCAATACATTGTGGAAACTGTGCGGGGTATACCGACACGATTGAAGCAATAGCTATATTAGTGCGACATATTTGTGAGTACCGGTAACCCTTGAGTTCAATCAAGGAGAGTACGGGGCCGCTGAGTGATGTCACTAAGCACTAATGACCTAGAACCTTACTTGACCATCTTGGCCTTTTATTAGGAGTAGTGAGATGACCGGCTTTGGTGCAGTCCGAAGTTGGTAGATACTCGATACTACACTCATTGAGGATTGTTTTCTTGGAATATTTTGGTTGCTAGTTAAGTGGCTAAACCAAAACAATGAACATAGAAAACAATCCAATGATATTGAGCTCCTTAGAACCCGGTTACTATTTATAGGACAGGTTTTTAAGCCAACTTCACTCAAGAGGGTACTTACCTATGAAACCTCATGCAAGCCTGAAACTAGGGTTTTGTGTGACTTGCTTGTACATATGTTTGTGCATACATCATGAACATCATAAAGCATCATATGCATCCACTAACCATTTCAAGGGTTTGGATCTTCATCTTTGTTCTTGTTTTGTAGGTCATGGAAATTCTTCGCAGGAAAACCATCCAAGTCAACCTTGTGAGAATCCCTCCTCAACTCAAGGAGCTTACATCCAGAATTCTAGAAAGCTCTCTCTTCAATGAAAGACATGGTAAACTGCTCAGCCTAGTCAACACGAACATTGAAGAAGACATGGTGAAAGTGTTGTTCCATATCTTTAACCCCCTTCACCACTGTTTCACATTCCCCGACTACCAATTGGTGCCTACTTTGGAGGAATTTTCTCAACTCCTGAGAATTCCTATTCTTAATCAACTACCCTACAACGGTACGGAAAAAGAACCAAAACCTGAAGATGTTGCTCAAGCACTACACTTGCAACCATCTGACATCAAGGGGCATTGGGAAACTAGAAGTGGTGTCAAAGGCTTCTTGGCAAAATTCTTGTTTGAGAAGGCACAAGAGTGTTGGAACTCCTTGGATCTACAAGCCTTTGAAGAGATTGTGGCACTCCTCATTTATGGGTTGGTCTTGTTCCCAAATCCTGACCAACTTATAGATGTCAATGCTGTTAAGATTTTCCTATCCAGGAATCCCATACCTACATTACTTGGGGACATCCTCCACTCATTTTACACACGAACAATGAGAAAGAGAGGTGTTCTCATGTGTTGTACTCCTCTCCTTGCAAGGTGGTTTATTTCTCACCTTCCACAATCTGTTTTGAAGAATGAGCAAGGCTTAAGGTGGTCACAACGGTTGATGACCCTCACACATTCTGATGTACATTGGTGTTCTCGGTCCAGAGAAAATGTCATCATCGTCGATCGTTGTGGTGAGTTCCCTAATGTTCCATTACTTGGCATTAGGGGAGGCATTACCTACAACCCTTGTCTAGCTTTGAGACAATTTGGATATGCACGGAGGGATGGCCCTCATGACATGCTGATTCCTGACCTAGTTTTTGACTTCGACAATGATGCGCAAGGACTTAGCCAAAGATTCATCAGAGCTTGGAGGATGTCTAACAAGGTAGATAGAAAGACACTGGGGCACAAGAACTCCATCCCTCTTGAGCCTTACCTCAAGTGGGTACGAACCCGAGCCCAAAGTCTTATGATGCCTTACCCTCATATTCTCCCTTTGATTAAAGAGCCTGTTAAGGAAGGAGAGGTTCCCTACACCATCCTACATCCTGACATGCCAACATCATGGGAGGAGATGCAGAAGAGTTGGATCCAACTCAAGGAAGAGCGGAATACTTTTGAAGCCAGCTTCTACGCCAGTGAGAAGAAGGTTTTGGAGCTTACCCGCCGACTTCACGAAGAGGAGACCCTCAACACTTACATCGCACTAAAGAGGATGCGCAACGTCTTTTTACCTTAAGAAGTTTTTGTAACATTTGGCCCATGGGGCATTTATGTACTGACAAAAGTTCTTCTTATTAATATGACGTGTGTTCTTTTTGTTTACAACAATTTTGAATTTCTAAATCCTTGAATGCATTGCATGAATAAACATATCATTCATCATGCGCATAAACAGGTCCTCACACCAGGTTTCCTTATCTTTCTGATGTTTATTTCAGTAAGATGGATCTTGAACAGACGGTCAAAGATCTGCAGTCACAAAACTCGCAGTTTCAACAGCTCCTTATGACCTTGGCAAAGGGTCAGGAGGATCTAAAAGCACTGTTGGGGAATAAAGAGCAAGAAAAAGTGAAAAAGATGAAGAAAAGAGTTGGGGTAGCTACACTGGGAAGAAGATTTGAGAATGAAGCAAGGAGAGTTCTTGAATTTCCCTCCACATCTAATGAGGGAACCGGTAAGGGAAAAGGAGCTGCATTACCTTCTGAGTCCGAGGCTGAAGAGGAAGAAGTTGAGGAAGATGAAGACTATTCAAAGCAGCAATATCCGCCAGCGAACGACAAATACAAAAACTTGGAGGATAGACTGGAAGCTATGGAGCTGCAAAGGGTTCCCGGGCTAGATTTTGAAGAATTGGGTTTGATTGCTGGGATTGTGATCCCTCCAAAGTTTAAAGTGCCAATTTTTGCAAAATATGACGGGCTGTCTTGCCCGAAGATGCACCTGAGGTCATATGTCAGAAGAATTCAACCTCATACATCCGACAGAAATCTTTGGGTACACTTCTTTCAGGACAGCTTGTCCGGTACACAACTAGACTGGTTTTACCAGCTTGAGAGGTCAGAAGTGCATAACTGGGAAGACTTGGCAGCTGACTTTTATCGCCAGTATCAATATAACACTGACTTGGTGCCAACCCGTACTCAGTTACAGAGTATGGGGATGACCTCAAATGAGGGATTCAAAGAATACGCCTAGAAATTGCGCGACTTGGCCGGAAGAGTACAGCCACCTCTTTCAGATAGGGAACTAGTTGATATGTTCTTGGGGACCCTATCTGGCCCGTTCTTCAACCATTTGATCGGGAGCTCTTCCGCAGGGTTTACTGAATTGATTCTGACTGGCGAGCGGGTGGAAGCTGGTATTAAGAGTGGGAAGATTCAAAGGGATGCCTCTGCATCTACAACTGTTAAGAAATCATTTCCGGCCAAGAAGGACGCAGCTGTTATATACTCTCAGAAAAGATAGGGAAGAACTGAGCGCCGGCCGACTGTGGGGGCCGTGATGATTCAAAATTCGTCAAATGATCAACCTCATAACAATCAGTCCAGACCAAATCAGCAACGGGTGGAACGGCCACAACGGCATTTCACCCGCATCAACATGACGCCTGCACAAGTTCTTCCCCATTTGTTGAAGCTAAATCTCACCACTATTAGAGAAGCGCCAAAGATTATGAATACCGCTTCCCCACACTATCATCCCAATGCTAAATGTGCCTATCATTCTGACAGCGTCGGGCATGACACCAACGATTGCTGGGCGCTTAAGAATAAAATTCAAGACTTGATAGATGCTAAAGAGGTTGAGTTCGACGCTCCAGAGAAGCCGAACGTAATATCCGCTCCAATGCCGAAGCATGGTCGCAATGTCCATGCTATTGAAGAAGATCTGTATGTTTCTGTTGTTGATGATCTGGTAACTCCACTACTAACAATCAAGTTGAATCTGTTGAAGGCTGGGATTTTCCCAGGTTGTAAAGAAGACTGCTACTGTTGTTCCTCCCTACCAATCGACTGTCCATTGCTGAAGATAGGCATCCAAGGCCTAATGGACCGCCAACAAATTCTTTTCGAAAAGATTCCTACTACTCCAACTCCTATCAAAGATGTTTCAATAATCACCATTTCCACCAATCTTTCCAAGGTCCCTAAAAAGCTTGTTAAGATTACATCCGCTACGAAGTTTGTTCCTCTGAAAATAACCATGCTTGGGCCTGTCCCCTACAAATCTGACAAATCGATACCATGGAATTATGGTGGAGAAATCTACTACCACGGTGTTAAACAAGTTGAGATAACTGAAGAGAGCTCTGACGAAGAAAATGTTGACATTGGAAACATTGCCTGTACGAGCAAGATTACCCGAAGTGGGAGAATTTTCTCTCCAGAGATTGCCCCTCCAAAGGCAATCTTTGGACCCTCAGCTGTTCCCAAGGTTACTCCTGCACCGATAAAACTTTCTGCAAGAACTCTGTTGATTGAAGAAGCTGTTACTCCTGTGGTTGTCCCTCCTACTTCTGCTGATAAGGGGAAAGGGATCCAAGATGAGCTCGTCAGGACGAGGGCTTAACCATTGGTCATCCCCGAAACCTCTAAGAAAGAAATGGAGGAGATTCTGAAAATAATAAAGAAAAGTGATTATGACGTTGTAGAGCAACTGGGGAAGACCCCCTCGAAGATCTCCATGCTAGCTTTGCTGCTTTGTTCGGAGGCTCATGCCAAAGCTTTGATAAGGTTTTTGAAGACAACCCATGTGCCCCAGTAAACCTCAGCCGATCAATTCCAGGATTGTGTAACCAGCCTTACCGCAGACAACGGCCTGGGTTTCTCTGATGCTGACCTGACTCCGAAAGGAAGGAAGCACAATGACGCACTGCATGTGTCAGTTGAATGCCGAGGAGCTACTCTCGCCCATGTCTTGTTCGATACTGGTTCTTCTTTAAATGTGTTGCCTAAGAAGGCTCTCGACCGGTTGGATTGTGAAGGCTTGGAGCTGAAACCAAGTAATATCATTGTCAGGGCATTTGACGGGTCTAAAAGAATGGTACATGGGGAGGTCGACATTCCCATCAAGGTAGGCACTGAAGTGTTCCATTCAACTTTCTATGTGATGGACATCCGTCCGTCATACTCTTGCTTGCTAGGAAGACCATGGATACATAATACTGGGGCAGTCACTTCCTCCCTACATCAGATGCTGAAATACCCTGTCAAAGGAAAAATCATAACTGTACACGGTGAAGAGGAATATATGATCAGTCACCTAAACTCCTTTCGGTATGTGGAAGTGGAGGGCGAATTCATTGAAACACCGTTCCAACTCTTCGAGGAAATTGCTCCCGAGGTTGCGATAGCAAAGGCAGTGGATGAGGTACCCAAGCAGGTGGCCAGGATGGCATCTCTGAAAGACGCAAAGGTTGCAATGAAGGAGGGGAAGAGCTCAACATGGGGTCAGTTACCTGACCTTGCCCACAAGACAGACAAGTTTGGGTTGGGATTTACCGCTGCGGGGCAAAAACCTATGCGTCGCTCAAAAATTGAAAGGACACCCATCAAGATTTCTCCTCATGGAATCAATGCTTTGGAAGACGAAGACGAAGAGGGTAACATTGAAGACTGGATCTTCCCAACCATCGAAGGGGGACTGCACAACTGGGAGGCGAAAGACTTCGTCCCCATTACTTTCATTAATCAGTAATTTATCTTTCGAACATTTCTTGTTGGTCTGTAATAATTACTTTTAAACAATCTGCACACTATTTTTCACCTCATGCCTTGCCCGGGGCATGTAGGTCCATTTGTAAGGGTTTTGATTCTCTTCATATTCATATGCCATGTTTAATGATTCATTGGACGTTTTTCATTTATAAACTGCTGTGTTCATTTTCTTCCCTTTTTGCATTTTTGTTTGTTTAAGGATGGCTATCCCTTACACACCCACACTCACAAATGCAGGTACCCATCCACTCTGGATTCTATGGGTGACTATTCTGCTATATCCTTCAATAACTCTGAAGATTTGGTCAATCAGGCTGAGTGCGAAGACGACGAAGATTGTGAAGTGCCAGGAGAGCTAGCCAGACTTCTACAGCAAGAAGAAAGGGCCATCTTGCCTCATGAAGAGTTGTTGGAAACTGTCAACTTAGGAACAGAGGAAGACAGGAAGGAAGTACAAGTGGGTGCCAATCTGGAACCAAGTGTCAAGGAGCGCTTAATACAGTTGTTAATTGAATACGTTGAAATCTTCGCCTGGTCTTATGAAGACATGACGGGTTTAGACACAGATATAGTGGTTCACCGTCTCCCTACAAGAGAGGACTGTCCACCGATCAAGCAAAAAGTCTGTCGGATGAGGCCCGACATGTCTGAGAAGATTAAAGCTGAAGTAATGAAACAATTCAATGTTGGCTTTCTGGCTGTTACATCCTATCCGCAATGGGTTGCTAACATCGTGCCAGTACCTAAAAAAGACGGCAAGGTCAGAATGTGTGTGGACTACTGGGATTTGAATAGGGCTAGCCCTAAAGATGATTTTCCGCTACCACATATCGACATTTTGATTGACAACACGGCTCAGCACAAGGTGTTTTCCTTCATGGATGGATTCTCGGGCTACAACCAAATCAAAATGGCCCCCGAGGACATGGAGAAAACAACCTTTGTTACACAATGGGGTGCCTTCTGCTACAAGGTGATGTCGTTCGGACTGAAGAACGCAGGGGCAACTTATCAGCGCGCCATGGTGGCTTTGTTTCATGATATGATACATCATGAGATCGAAGTATACGTAGATGACATGATAGCTCGATCGCAAACAGAGGAGGAACACCTTGAACATTTGCAGAAGCTGTTTGCCAGGTTGAAGGAGTACAAACTCAGGCTGAATCCAAGTAAGTGCACTTTTGGAGTTAGGTCTGGTAAACTTCTAGGATTTATTGTCAGCAACAAAAGCATTGAGGTCGATCCAGCAAAAGTGAAAGCTATACAAGAGATGCCTTCCCCCCGTACTGAAAAGGAGGTTAGAGGGTTCTTAGGGCGCTTGAACTATATTGCCAGATTCATCTCTCATCTGACGTCTACCTGTGAGCCAATTTTCAAACTATTGAAGAAAGATCAGGTAGTCGAATGGAACGACGATTGCCAAGCTGCTTTTGATAAGATCAAGGAGTATTTGCTAGAACCTCCTATTCTGATGCCACCCGTCGAAGGAAGGCCACTGATCATGTATCTGATCGTTTTGGATAACTCAATGGGGTGCGTATTGGGCCAGCATGATGAGTCTGGTCGAAAAGAGCATGCCATTTATTACCTTAGCAAAAAGTTTACCGACTGTGAGACTCGCTACTCACTGCTTGAGAAAACTTGTTGCGCTTTGGTATGGGCTGCTCGCCGACTAAGACAGTATATGTTGACTCATACCACTCTGTTGATTTCCAAAATGGATCCTATCAAGTATATCTTCGAGAAGCCTGCTTTATCTGGAAGAATCGCTAGATGGCAAATGATCCTGACTGAGTATGACATCCTATATACTACCCAAAAATCTATAAAGGGAAGTGTACTAGCTGACCATCTAGCTCATCAAGCTATCGAAGATTATCAATCCATGATATTCGACTTCCCGGACGAGGACATCATGACAGTGGACAACATTGAAGGTAACGGACCGTATGACGGACCTGAAAATGGATCCCGATGGACCCTGTACTTTGATGGTGCTTCAAATGCACTTGGAAACGGTATCAGTGCGGTACTCATTTCCCCGGAAGGTTGTCATACACCTTTCACGGCCCGACTTTGTTTCAGTTGTACCAACAACATGGTCGAATATGAAGCTTGCATCTTTGGTCTCAAGGCTGCTATAGACTTGGGAATCAAATCTTTGATCGTATTTGGGGACTCGGCTTTGGTTATCAGTCAAGTCAAAGGAGAGTGAGATACCAAGCATCCTAATCTTATCCCATACAAAGAACATGTCCTGACATTGTTGCCTCATTTCGAGCAGATCACCTTCGAGCATTTCCCGCGAGAAGAAAATCAGCTAGCAGATGCTCTGGCAACAATGTCCTCCATGTTTAAACTTAACTAGGATAACGAGGCTCCCCAAATCACCATCGAGCGAATGGATGAACCTGCGCATTGTCATGAGATTAATACCAAAGAAGTAGTGGAACAACCCTGGTTTCACGAAATCAAAAGGTATCTCCAGACTAGAGAATATCCTGAAGGAGCTTTCATCAATGACAAAAAGTTCTTAAGGAAATTTGCAGCCAAGTTCTTCCTGAGCAATGGCATCCTTTATAAGCGCAGCCATGATTGTGTTTTACTCTGATGTGTAGACAAAGCTGAAGCAGAGTTGATCATGACTGAGATACACAGCGGCACATTTGGCACCCACTTGAGTGGACATATGATGGCTAAGAAGATTCTAAGGGCAGGCTATTACTGGTCTACCATGGAAGCTGACTGCCATCAACATTCCCGTACTTGCCACAAATGTCAAGTCTACGCTGACAAGATTCATATTCCTCTTGTTCCTCTCAATGTTTTGATAGCTCCTTGGCCATTCGAAATGTGGGGCATTGACATGATTGGAGAGATCAAGCCCACGGCATCCAATGGACATCGCTTCATCCTGGTCGCCATTGACTATTTTACCAAATGGGTCGAAGCAGCTTCCTTCGCCTCTGTTACAAAAAATGTGGTTGCCCGCTTCATCAAGCAGAATCTCATATGCCGGTATGGTGTCCCCGACAGGATCATCACAGACAACGGTACAAATCTGAATAATACTATGATCACCGCTCTATGCAAACAGTTCAAGATTTATCATCACAATTCATCTCCCTATCGGCTGAAGATGAACAATGTTGTTGAAGCTGCGAACAAAAACATCAAGAAGATCATTCAGAAAATGACAGTTACCTACAAGGACTGGCATGAGATGTTACCGTTTTCTCTGCATGGATACCGTACCACGGCACGTACTTCAACAGGGGCAACCCCATTTTCTTTGGTATATGGCATGGAAGATGTCTTACCCATGGAAGTTCAGATTCCTTCTTTAAGGATTATAAAGGACGCTGGTTTGAATGAAGACGATTGGATTCAGACCCGACTTGATCAACTCAATTTGATCGACGAGAAGCGACTCGCTGCTGTTTTCCATGGTCAGACGTATCAAAATCGGATGATCAAGGCTTTCAACAAGAAAGTCAGACGTCAAGTATATCAAGTCGGAGATCTTGTAATCAAGCGGATTATCTTGCCGCAAAGTGATCCCAGGGGCAAATGGACTCCTACTTACGAAGGACCATTTGTAATCAAGAGCATATTTTCTGGTGGTGCAATGATTCTGACCACCATGGACGGCGACGATTTGCCGCACCCTGCGAACGCAGACATAGTCAAAAGATACTACGCATAAAATAACCCGACAAGTTGAAAACCCGAAAGGGCGACTTGGGCAAAAATGGGCATCCCGGTGAACCGAAAACCCGAAAGGGCGGTTCAGGCAAAAATTAGGGATAAAACAAAAAAAATCTGTACACCCGGCAAGTTGAAAACCCGAAAGGGCGGCTTGGGCAAAAAAGGGTTTCCCGGTGGATCGAAAACCCGAAAGGGCGATCCAGGCAAAAGTTAGGGAATTAAAGCGTATGACTATGTCTCGTCGGATCACTTTAAAGAACAACCTCTTCATCAACAAGCTCCGAGCTTCTGATCAATCCAATCATCGGCGGACGAAGCATTGGATGGACAAGATATTCAGAGTTGTGAAGGCTATAGCAGAATGGGGATCCCATGGAATTGTTTCACATAGCCATCTTTCTTTTGTATAAATTTTTCAATTTTTTACGACAACATCCTCTTACTAGGATGTCTGTCTCCCTTGTACAAAGATACTCATAAAAAGTTAATACAAATACTTTTCCAAACACAGAAATTTGCTTTGTCTTCCTTTTTGCTTTTCTACACTTATGTTTTATTTGAGAAACGTCCAATGTTTTGTTAAATAGGCATATGCATTTGAACATAATCATCTCCTTACAAATCAAGAAAGATGATTACTGATAGGTTAAAGGTACAGATAGATATCTTGATGCCCTTTCAGAAGGAATCCCCAACGGAGTTAAACTCCAAATTCCTCAACAAAGGTTAAAATCCAAGACTTAGTTCCCCAAACAGAGCTAAGCTTCAGAATCCTCAGCAGAATAAAAGTTTTCGCAAAAAAAAAAACTGATTTCCCCAGCCAGGGAGCTTTCCAGAACTCAGTTCCCCTCAGAGTTAAGTTTCAGTATCCCCAGTGGAGCCTTAAAAATCTGAAACTACCAATCTCCAGTGGAGCTAACACTTCCAACTATCAATCCCCAGTGGAGCCTTAAAAATCTGAAACTACCAATCTCCAGTGGAGCTAACACTTCCAACTATCAATCCCCAGTGGAACTAGACTAGTGAACCTTCTCCCCACAGAGATGCTTCCCATCAGATTGAAAATTCTCAATCTATCACTCCTCCAGCATGAGTCTCCCAGATTCTGGACTCCCCAGTAGAGATCATCAGAATTCTCATTTCCCACAAGTCAACAAGGATTTCTCACCCTCAGTAACCAAAGGATTTTTCTATCCCCAGCTTCGGTTATGGGTTTATTTCCCCAACATTTGTCAAGGATTTATTCTCCAAAACAAATTACATTTCAAATTGATCGGTCGTTCAAAAGTTCCTTCATCACCTGTTGGAAGTTACAGTCGCCAAAGATCAAATTCTCACAAAATTCAAGTTACGAAGCCCGGATTTGACCGGATAGTATCTTGATCTACAGCATATTGTCAAGCCCAGAGTACGATCGGATAACAATGCCAGACAACCGCCAAGCCTGGATTGCGACCAGATAGTGGTATCCTCTCAGAGCAAGCTATGAAGCCCGGATTCGACCGGATAATAGTTTAATCCCCAACAAATTTCTGTGAAACCTGGATTACGACCAAACAGCAGTCAAGAATACTACGAAGCCTGGAGTCGGCCAGATAGTGGTATATCTTCAGCACAAGCCGTGAAGCCCGGATTTGACCAGATAACAGCTCGACAAGCTATTGTGAAGCCTGGATTTCGACCAGATAGCAATACAAATTTTTGTGAAGCCTGGATTACGACCAGATAGCAGCCAAGAATACTACGAAGCCTAGAGTCGACCAGATAGTGGTATATCTTCAGCATAAGCCGTGAAGCCCGGATTTGACCGGATACCAGCTCGACAAGCTATTGTGAAGCCTGGATTTCGACCAGATAGCAATACAAATTTCTGTGAAGCCTGGATTACGACCAGACAGCAGCCAAGAATACTACGAAGCCTGGAGTCGACCAGATAGTGGTATATCTTCAACACAAGCCGTGAAGCCCGGATTTGACCGGACAGCAGCTCTTAGTAAGCTATTGTGAAGCCTGAACTACGACCAGATGACAATACAAGTTTCTGTGAAAGCCTGGAGATCGACCAGATAACAGTTAAGCTTATCAGAATGAAGATTCTCATCCTTGAAGCCTCAGAGGATTGGTATACTCCCAATTTCTGACCCTTAACAGAATGAAGACTCTCGTCCTGGAATCCCCAGTAGATTGGCATACAACCCAAGCTCCTGATTCCCCAATAGCAGTCCCAGGACTTCTCATTTTCAACAAATCAAAGGATTCTCAATCCCCTGCAGCAGTCAAGGATTTACTTTCCCCCGACAGCAGTCAAAGATTTTGTTATCCAGGACCCGCCGTTCCTCAGCAAGACAGCTCATCCGCTTACATGCTCATCCATTACATTCATATCATAAACATTGATATAACATACATTTCATCATACATTTCATGCAACATAACTTTGTGTTTCAGCTAATACTTTACCCTTTTCAGGATAAGATTATTAAGCTCAACTTCTGAAAACAGTTTACGGATTCTCCAAACACGGATGTTAATTTATCGCTTGTTCAGACTCAACTTTTGAAAACAGTTTATGGACGCTTCCCAACATGGATGCTGCTCTATTACTTACTCAACTTCAAGACTTCTGAAAACAGTTTACGGGTTCTCCAGACACAGATGTTAACCTATCGCTTGTTCAGATTCTTCAACTTCTGAAAACAGTTTACGGATTCTCCAAACGCGGATGTTAATCTATCGCTTGTTCAGACTCAACTTTTAAAAATAGTTCACGGATTCTCCAAACACGGATGTCAATCCATTGCTTATTCAAGACCCCCCAGTTCAGAGATATTCCAAAACATGGACACCTTTCAGATACTCATTCCGGATGGCATATTTAAGCCCATCCCCTGACAAGATCTTGGTCACATCTCCAGGTGGCATCTTTAAGCCCATCTCCAAATGGCATCTTTAAGCCCATTCCCGCATCCATGTTTCGACGAGTGCAAATTTACGGGCACTCTAGTGTCCAATCTCCTTTTACCTTCGAGACGCGAAAGGCAAACTTGCCAATCTAACTCTTCAGGTTCAAGAAGATTGAACATGGGAAAATGTTGTACCCCAAAATTTGCCCTCTCATTTCATCAACATTTTCTCACCACAAGACCCTTGGAGCTCAAGATCAAGTTAGGGTTTGCTCTGCTCAAGACTCCTCCTTGCACTGTTGATCCAAATTAGGGTTTGAGTTTGCACAAAGATGTTTTGACCTAAAATGCCCAAAGTGACTTTCATGCTTCATGTTGGACTCACAAGTTTATCCATATCAAGTTTCAAGCCTTGATTCCAATCTTTGCCCAGTCAATTGGACAATTGACCTAGAAATCAGTTGTATTGGGGGGAAAGTCAACTGTGGCCAATTGACAGTCAAACTTCATGATTTTTGACCCACATCAACATCTTTGAACTCATATGGACCATTTGATAAAGTTTGGATCACAATTCCACAAGAAAATTGATCAGATCACCAAAAGGGCAAAATGGTCATTTTTAGGGTTTTGACTGCACAAAGGCAATTTTTTATTGTTTGACCTAACCAATGGCAAAACAACCTCACATATGGACTCAATAATTAAATGGCATTGTCTTGACACATTCAACAAGTTCAAAAGATCTCAAATGCACAGGATTGACAAATGAATTTTCCAGTCAACTGATCAAAATTTGACTGTATACTAAAAAGTCAAACTTTGACTTTTTGGTCAAAATCAAGTGCCAAGATTCATTTTTCATCAAGACATGTCAAATTATGAAACTTGTTCATCAAGAAATCCAAATTTGCAAATTAGGGTTTAAGATGAGAAGATTTCATAGCTTAGAATTTTTCTAAGTTATGAAACTTCCTTATTTTTTTCCTAACTTTGCCCCATTTTTTCACCAAGATGAAAATGGATTCAAACAAAACTTGAAACATGAAATTTGTGGTCCATTTCAAAATCTACAACTTTGATTCACAAATTTTTCACAAAGGAAGCTTGTAGCTCAAATTATGATTTTTGGAACAAGGGTGCAAAACATTCTTAACTTAGAGAAATTTTGACCTATTCTAGGCAAGATTTTTGTCCAACTTCATGGCCATTTTTCACATGCTTCCACTTGAAGTTTCAATTTTCATTACAAAGATGTATTGTAGTACACATTCCAAGCTTTCCAAATTGTCCAAGAACTTCTCAAACACCCTTGTGGTTAGGGAGAATAGAGTTTGCAAAGTTGGGCAAAATCCATTTTTGTTCATAACCAAATACATGTTCATACATTGGCATTTTTCAAATCAGCTTGTACAAAGCTAGCTTGCAGGCCTCAAAACCAGTTTCACACACCATAATTAAATGCCTAACCATTGTGCTAAGGTGTTATTTTATTCATTTGGTCATTGCATGCAAGATTAACCCTTAATTGGAAAAAGCATATTTGCCATTTTGATAAAGTAGTGCTTTATGTCAAATAACAAATCCAAGAGGCATGGGCCAGATCTTTGAGGCTAGCATTTGTACACAAATCCCTCTGATCAAGAACAAGATATGCAGCATGCTTTAGGGCATTGTACATGCCTGTATTGAAACTTGCATTTTCTTGCTTCAAGTAGAAGAAAGCTTGCAAAAATTATGAATCTCTCATTCCTGTAAGAACCAGCAAAAGAAAACTTTGCAAACATCTTTCACACTCCATAACTGACCTAAAGCACGATTCCTTCTTCACCAATACCTCCTCAAACACAAAAACATCCTCTTGCTGCAGAAACAGAGCAAGTTCTGCAACTTGACTTCCACAAACATTTCCACTCGTGCATTTTGGCTAAAAAGAGTTCAAACATGTTCCATATCATCCACTGAAGCTATCCCAAGCATTAAATCCAAGCTGTAACATCCTTAACATCGTTTGCCATTTTTGCTTTCAAGCTGTGCAGGTGGACTTCTATAGCACGATACAGGCAGTTTCAGAGCAAGCCAAGCATAGGAGAAGCATCCTTGGACTTCAGGCAAGTTGTACCAAAGCTCAAACTCCATTGAAGATACCTCCATTGCTATACACGACTCAAGCTGAAACAGGTAAAAACATGAACTTCTATCTCTCAATATAGGAAGAGTTAGGCTTAGGTTTGTGAATGAAACATGTTCTCCTCATAGCCCTGAAGCCATCCATATATTTACTTTTCATTTATATTGAGTATGCTGTGAGAATTTTGGCCATGAACATTGGAGAAAACTTAGGTCAGAAATTGGGGATGAAGAAATTCTCCCTCGTTTCTTAGAGTTAGGTCAAGTTTTTTATATGTATGAATTCGTCTCTTGATGCTCTACATTATTTGTGTTGTGAGTTTTTGCTAAAAGTCAAAGAATCAGGAGTTTGTGTTGGACATGGTGAAGCGCGCATTTTCTGTTTGAAACAAGGATGGAGGTTGAAGAAGGTTGACTTGGGCTGGGCCTGAGTTGTTTTTACTCTTTGCACACTCTTTTTTAACTTACACCCCCCTGGCCCATTGTGTGAAATATTCATTATTTTTGCATTTTTCTTTTTGTTTCTGATTCTATATTTTTATTCAAACATGAAAAAACACTAAAAATATTTTTTCTCACATTTTTGCATTTATTTGGTATTTATTTGTTTCATTTAGCATATGTATATAAATAAATATAATACTTTTTATTTAAGATATTAAAAAATAATATAAAAATATATATATTTTCAGTCATTATTTTTTATTCACATTTTGAAACCATTTTCTAAAATATACCATTTTTGTAAATAATTAATATTTTATTCTTGTATATATTTAGTATATTAAAATATATAATATAAATACTTGTATATTTATTAGAATATTTAGGATAAAAATATGAAAATAATACATTTTTATTTTTATTAATATATGACACTAAAAAATACTCTCTTTTTTTTTACAATATACTTCTTTTTTTATTTTTGTATAAACAAATATATAAATATTGTATATAATTAATAAATAATCGCTATTTATTCAAAAATTAGGATTTTGCCCTAAACCATAAAAATATTCCAAATTTGACCTTTTTATTTTTGTTTATATTTTACATTGAAAAATACTTTTACATACATAAAAAAAACATTTTTGTGCATAATACATTTTACATATTTATTGTATTTATTGTATTTATTTAATTATTGTACAATTAAATAATTTGTATATTCGATATGGATGTAATAGTTTTAGATTTAATTTCTTGCTAAATATCCCCTCATTCAAACATTTGTACCCCCATCCCCATAATCATGTTGTAATAATTTAGGACTTTAAATTTCCGCATTTAAAAGCTTTCAAATTATGCCATGATAGACCTAGGGTTTGTATGCAAAATCAAATAACAAATAGCTTGACCCAATTCAAAGATAAACAAGCATGAAAATGGACAATACAATGCACACTTGCACCCTTTGGGTTACTCCACTTGTTGCCTTCAAAAATGGGCCATGTTGCATGTTGAGTATCTTTGGCAAAACAAAAACAAATCAAATGATCATAGTCCCTCGATGACGCTTTCTCAAGTTGCCTAAAAAATGATCAAGTCCCTTAAAGGAAAATTTGCCAAAGACACTTGGCACTATTGCATTCATGATCTAAAACGATGACCCGCGCCCGTCCCGTTAACATCCTAACACAAGATTGTCCACCAAATACAATGGTGGAACAATACTGTTAAAAGGGTTAAAACATAGGAAAGATCTTTGAGAAATTTAGGGTAGATAGCTCTTGGTTACTTGACCAACTTGCAAAACAAATCCTTGCCATTTTTCAAAACACACTCCACAATACAATTTCCAAAACAACTTTCAAAACCTTGAAACATCTTTTCAAAAAGACAAACACCTTTTGTAAAACATTCGAGTAAAGAATTGTTACAAGGGTTGCCTAGACAAGGCATCTTTTTCAAAACCACACACAAAGCACCATTTCAAACAATTGAAAGCACCATTTCAAACAATTGAAAGCACCATTTCAAACAATTGAAAATGTGAGGCAAGTGATCTAAGCAAGTAACTAAGAGCCCATGGATAACCATGGATAGAAAGGGTTCTAATACCTTTCCTTTCTATAATCTACTCCCCGAACCCATGAAAACATCTCAAAGGTTTTTCCTGTGCTTTTTAACCTTTCCTTAGGATAAAATAAAAAGTCGGTGGCGACTCTTGCTAAACTGAAACATTTGCGAAAACAAACGCAAAACCTCAAGTCAGTTCTCCCACCGTATCACAGTGCCCATTTGTATGAGTTCATAAAGTTCCCTCATGGATCTCACTCATAAGCGTATCTACTTCATGCTTCTCTATACACTTGAGTAGCACCATATCATAGTTTCTTTTGTATAGCACACAATTACTTAGAAAGAGTTTCGAGGCTAACCTCCATAGAGTTAACTTGTCAATGATATAGGTGTTTTCTGGATATTCTTTCCTTTCAAGGTATTTCTTGATGTCATAAAACCAAGGCTTGTCATTCATCCCTTCTTCAATAAAAAGGAAATGTGCAGGCTCTTCAAAGTGTCTGATTGTGATGTGTGGTTCGTGCTTTGGCCAACTTACTTTGAACATAGCTGATAGAGTTTCCAGAGCGTCTGCCATTTGATTTTCTTCTCGTGGAATGTGACTGAAAGTGATCTCCATGAATTCCGTAGCCAACTTTAAAACACGATCCTGATATGGAATCATTTGCGGATGTTTGGTATCCCACTCGCTGACTTCGTATATGACTAATGTGGAGTCTCCAAATAATTCGAGGTGTTTGATTCTCAGATATGTGGCCGCTTCCAGTCCTAGTATACAAGCTTTGTACTCGGCGATGTTGTTGGTGCAGTCAAAACACAACCTTGCAGTATAGGGCTTGTGATAATTCTTTGGAGAAGTCAAAATTTCCCCTATACCGTGCCCCAGTGCATTTGAAGCTCCGTCGAACATGAGTGTCCAACATTCCCCTGGTTCGGGTCCTTCGTTAGGTCCTGGTATTTCGTAGTCACCAATAACCATGACATATTCGTCTGGAAAGTCAAACTTCATAGGTTGATATTCTGGCAGTGGTTGGTGAGTTAGACGGTCAGCTAGTATACTATCCTTGATGGCCTTTTGAGTGACATATTGGATGTCGTATTCTGATAGTAGCATCTGCCATCGGGCGATTCTTCCTATAAGAGTCGGCTTTTCAAATACGTATTTTAAAGGATCCATTCTTGCTATTAACCATGTGGTGTGGGTTAAAATATATTGCCTCAACCTCTTAGTAGCCCAAGCCAATGCACAACAAGTTTTCTCGAGGAGCGAATACCTGGTTTCGCAGTCAGTAAACTTCTTATTGAGGTAATAAATTGCGTGCTCTTTTCTTCCTGTTTCGTCCTGCTGTCCCAAAACACAACTATTGTACCCAAAAATTTGCCCCCTCACTTATCAAGAATTTACTCACAAGATCTCCTTTGGCTCAAGATTGCACTAAGTTTGATCAACTCAAGACATCTCCTTAAGCATTGATGACCAAAATTAGGGTTTGAGTTTGCACAAGGATTTTTGAACTTCCAATTCCCCATATGACTTTCATAGATCATTATAGACCCTCAAGATTACTCATATCAAGTTTCAAGCTTTGGATCACCTTTTTGCTCAGTCAATTGATCAGTTGACCTAAAAATCAATTGTATTGGGGAAAACGTCAACCATGGCCAATTTACAGTCAAACTTCATAATTTTTGATCCACATCAACATTATAAACTCATATGTATCATTTGATCAAGTTTGGATCATAATTCCTCAAGAAATTTGATCAAATCATCAAAAGGGCAAAATGGTCAAAATTAGGGTTTTGACTGAGATGGGGCAATTCCTGATTTTTGACCTACAAAATGGTAAATTGGTTTGAATCATGATTTCAAGAGTTTAATTGCATCATTTTTACCTAATGACATGGCTCAAAACATTGCAAGTCCAATGGATTGACAGATGAATTTTGTAGTCAACTGATCAAAAGTTAATTGTATACTGAAAAGTCAAACTTTGACTTTTTGGTCAAAATCCAATGTAAAATATCACAATTCATCAAAACATGTCAAAATATGAAACTTATTCATCAATAAATCCAAAATTCAAAATTTCATTTTTGAAAAGTGAAAATTTCTAAACTTATAAATTTTTCTAAGTGTTAGAAATTTCTTATTTTTTCACAACTTTGAGTAAAATTTTCACCATGATGCAAGATGATTCAAGAGAAACTTCCAACATGAAATTTGTATATCTCCATTAAATCTACAACTTTTCTTCACACAACTTATCCTAAAAGTGCTTGGATCTTAAGTTATTAATTCATAAATTCATGGTCATGAAACAAAAACACTTAGTGAAATTTTGCCCTAATTTGGTCAGGATTTTGACCTAACTTCATGGCACTTTTTCATATAGTTCCAAGGTGAATTTTCAAAAGTGATTCAAATATGGGTTCTAGATAACATTACAATCTTTCTAAAATGTCCAAGAACTCCTTGAGATCATTCTTGAGCAGGGATAATCAAAGAGATGAAGTTAGGGTTTTATCACTTGATTCACAAGTCATTTTTTGATGAACACATGAACCAAATCCATGCTAGGCTGCATAGTCTTTGCTTTGCAGGCCTCAAACTTGTTTGTCACTCCATAATTAAATGTTTACACAGCTGTTAGGGCTTTGATCCAAGCAATTGAGTTATTATCCAAGTTGCATTTCCATTAATGGCACAAAGTTAACATTGCCATTCTTGTAAAGCAATATTTTTGCATAAAGTCCATTCTCGAGCCTCTAACTTTTTCCCTCTGATCACACTCCATCCACAAAGTCATAAGCAAGCTTGTTTAAAGCATAACCACTCTATGAACCAAGTACAAGGCATGGAAACTTATTTTGTCAAAAAATCACATGTTGAACTTAAACATGCAAATTTGAATTCTGATCAACTAGGGCACTCTAAACTTGTTGCTTATAAATATAGTCACTATTTGTGAGCTAAGGGACGAGTTTTAGCAACCCGAAACACTCTCAAATTCCCTCTAGCCAGAAATTGCACAAAAACTCCATTGATACACAGTTCTGACCTTAAACTTGTATCTCTCATTTCCCCCGTGCGTTTTCCCTCAAATTCATTCCTAAAGCTTCCTTACATCAAATACGACTCATCCCCATCCTTATTCCAGAACTATAACACCATTTACCATAACCAAAAAATAGAGTCTGCAACTTGACTTCTCCAGGCCATTTCAGCCACTCTCAACTCAAGCAAACCATTGCATTAGCTTCCTAAGGACTTAAGGAAGCTAGCCTGATCATCCCCACTGCCTGAAACAAGCTCAAATCCATTTCACGATTTCCAGTTTTGAGGTATTTTTCTTGAACTTCTATCTTCATATTTAGACATTGTTAGGCTTGCATTTGTGAAGATAAAATGTAGACATCATTACCCTGAAACTATACATGTCTATAGATTTCATTTATATTGATTGAGCTTAGAGAATTTTAGGTTTGAATCTCTGAAAAAAGTTAGGTCAGAATTTGGTACTTTTATAAATTCTCATTCATCTTTGATTTATAGTTTATGATATTTATATGGTTGGATTCGTATGGAAAAATGGAGCAACTTTCATGTTTGCATCTTTCATTTTTGTTGAGAAATGAGCAAGTTACGGGATCCAAGGCTGCAGGTTGAAGATGAAGTCATTTTCAGGACTTGACTTGTGTTATGTATTATTTGTTTTTCTTATGTTAACGGATGTATAGTCACCCCAGTGGTAGAAGCGTGTGCCTGTAACCAGAGGGACCTGGGTTCGAGCCCCAGTGGTACCCTTTTGATTTTTTTTCATATTTTTTCCTATTCTGACTTTTTGGATAAGCTTTAGGCCTCCTCCTTTGGGCCTTATGTTTTTTTCTTACCTCTAACCCCCTTGCAGGCTATTCATACCCCTGGCCCAGTTTTTATTTTCTTTTCTTATTTTCATTTTATTTATTTTCTTAATTATTTTTCTAATGATAAAAAATATAAAAAATATAAAAATATTAGATTTATATTTGGACATAGTTTATTTATTTTTCCCACACAAAATTTATTTTATTTTATCATACTTTATTTATTTCACTAAATATTTTGTAAATTTAATTAAAGACTAGGTTTTTAGTTTATTTCTCTCATAATAAAAAAAATGCTCTCTTATATATATATATATATATATATATATATATATATATATATATATATATATATATATATATATATATATATATATATATATATATATATATATATATATATATATATATATATATATATATATATATATATATATATATATATATATATATATATATATATATATATATATATATATATATATATATATATATATATATATATATATATATATATATATATATATATATATATATATATAAAAAGACCAAAAATATTTTATAATACTATAAATTATTTTCAAGACAAAAATACAAATAATACTTTTCTTAAACTTAATTTCTTTTTAATCAATTAATAGATTTTGGGTTTTACTTAAAATCTTTTCTTAGTAAATTTAGGTTTTACTTTTAATTAGTTATTTTATTTTAATTAATTAGGTTAAAACAAATTCCCTTTTTCTAAAAAAAATCAAAACAAAAATATCCATTTTCTTCACATTTGCATTCTTTTATATTTATTCATTATGTACATTATTATTTCAATTCTTGTATAAATTCAATATGGTTGTAATAGATTAATTAGGTTTATTTTCTTGCAATCCCCATTTATAATTTGTACACCCCCTCCCACAAGTATTGTAATAGCGTAGTAGCTTTAAATTTTGCAATTTATCGCTTTATATACAAATGCTAGTAATTAGGGTTTGTACGGAAAGACTAAAAACAATGTTTAGAAAACCCTAATCAAAGACAAAATCAAGCATGAAAATAATACACTTGCACACAAGCACCCCTAGGGTAAATCCACTTGGTTGCCTTTACAAAATGGTCATATTACGCATGTGAGATATCTTAACAAAAACAAGCAAAAATATAAGATCATAGTCCCTCGATGATGCTATCTAAGTTTCCTTTCAAATGATCTTAGTCCCTAAAATAGAATGCTAAGATACCTTGCAACATTGCTAATCATGGTTATACGATGACCCACTCCCGTCCCGTTTATATCCAAAGATAGGGTTACTTATCAAATCAATGGTAAGATAACAATGTAAAAGGAAAAAGGAAATGCACATGAAAGACCTTTTGAGTAAGTAGAATACTCCTAATTACTTGCTCAATTTCAAAACAAAACCCCTTGCTATTTTCAAAACAAACACTTTCACTTTCAAAAACATATGTAAAACTTGAAAACATTTTCAAAAGATCAAACATCTTTGTATACATTCTTACGAACGAGAATCATTACAAAGATTGCCAAAAACAATGGCCTCTTTACAAAATACTTTCAAAAACCACACAAAGCACAATTTCAAACAAAATCAAGTGATCTAGCAAGTAACTAAGAGCCCATGGAAAACCATGGCTGAAAAGGGTGCTAATACCTTCCCTTTTCATAATCTACCCCCCGAAATCAAGAAATAATCTCATAGGTCTTTCCTGTGCTTTTTCACCTTTCCTTTTGGATGAAAGAAAAGTCGGTGGCGACTCTTGCTAACCGTAACATTTGCGATCAAACGCAAAACAATCAAGTCAGTTCTCTCACCGTATCACAACAACCCATTGATCCTTCAAGTACTGTCAGATACATGATGAGTGGTCTTCCAGGAACTGGTGGCATTAAGATCGGTGGCTCTTACAAATACTGCTTTATTGTCTTGAAGGCTGTTTGGCAATCATCATTCTATACTACCATTTGATCTTTTCGCAATAATTTGAATATAGGCTCACACGTGGCCGTTATATGTGATATGAACCTTGAGATGTGAAACAATCGCCCTAAGAAACCACGAACCTCTTTTTCTGTCCTCGGTGCTGGAATTTCTTGTATGGCTTTTACTTTATCTAGGTCTACCTCGATACCTCGCTGACTTACAATGAAACCTAACAACTTGCCTGATCTGACGCCAAATGTACATTTATTCGGATTCAACCTCAGTCTAAACTTGCGCAGCCGCTCGAATAACTTTTGTAAATGTATGATGTGTTCCTCCTCCGTATGGGATTTGGCGATCATATCATCTACATATACATCAACCTCTTTGTGAATCATATCATGGAATAGTGTGACCATGGCCCTTTGATAAGTTTCCCCTGTATTTTTGAGATCGAATGGCAATACTTTGTAGCAGAAGGTTCCCCAAGGTGTCATGAAAGTGGTCTTTTCCATGTCTTCGGGTGCCATTTTGATTTTATTATAGCCCGAGAAACCATCCACGAACAAAAATACTAAGGCTTGAGCCGTATTATCTACCAAAACATCTATGTGAGGTAATATGAAGTCATCTTTGGGGCTTGCTTTGTTCAGATCTCGATAATCCACACACATGCATACCTTACCATCTTTCTTGGGTACTAGCACAATGTTAGCTATCCATGGTGGATAATCTACCACTACTAAGAAACCTTCGTCAAACTGTTTAAGAACCTCTTCTCTAATCTTGCTAGACATATCTGGACGAGTTCTTCTGAGGGTTTTTCCTAACTGGAGAACAACCTTCTTTGAGAGGTATTATATGCACCACAATGTCTATATCTAATCCCGGCATGTCTCTGTAGGACCAGGAAAATATATCCACGTACTCATGTAATAGCTTAATCAACATTTCTTTGACGCTCTGCTCTAACATGGCCCCTAGCTTGATTTCTTTCAGATCTTCCTTTGTGCCTAGATTAATGGTCTCAATAGCCTCTTTATAAAATTGTATGGTGTTAGCCTTTCGCTCTATTTCCCTTGCCATTTCTTCAGAAAGTTCAAGATCTTCATCACCTTCCTCTTCAACTTGGTTGATAGGAGCATCAAAATTATATTGAATCGCAGTAGTAACATTATCAGTGGTTTTGGGCATGGATCTGCATGTTTATCATGTTTTGGTGCAGATTTTAGTATATGAATTTTGAAAATGCATATGAAGAGAAAGTATTACCATTTTTAAATTTAAGAGATAAATGCAAGAGAAAGACGAGGATCTTAATTGAAAACAAAATATAACTTTTATTAATTGTAAATATTGTCTGAAACAAAACAGGGGGACCCTTACAAGCAACCCATATGCCTCGGGCTTGACATAGGTTCTAAAAAACAAGAAAAATTACTTAGGAAAGAAAAATATCTCGGGAATCTCCACGGTTGTCCAGCTCTTGAGTTCTTCTCCTGTGTCGCATTCTCAGATGTAGTCAGTTGCCCTTTTGGTGTTGACTTTGTTGGATAACATCGTCGCCTGTCCGCCATGCTCTATTCTCTTATTGAAAAGGGTCTCTTAGATGAGGGGAAACTGTGCTTTACCCTTCAGAGTAGATTTTGATAGTTCATAGCCCAAACAAATCGATTTTTCTTTTTAGGAATTTCTGGGAGCTTTCCCCAACCTTTCGAGGTACTACTTTATACCGCTGTCTGCAAATCTCTCCATGAGGTTACCGTAGGCTTATCTATCTTCTTTACTGGTAAGTTTACCATTGAAGCAACTTCCCGGACTTGGAATGGGGTGTCTATACAGTCTTCGTCAGCACTAATATACATGTACGATTCGATGTGACTTACGAAGATGTCCTCCTCGCCGTCGATTATAATTAACTTCCCTTCCACTAAGAACTTTAACTTTTGATGTAAGGTCGAAGTGACTGCCCTTGTTGCATGAATCCAAGGTCTCCCAAGTAAGCATGTGTACGCTGGTTCTATATCCATGACTTGGAAAGTGATATAGAAGATATGTGGGCCAATTTTGACTGGAAGGTCCACCTCTCCGAACACCAAGCTTTGAGAACCATCAAATGCTTTCACTATTTTAGAGCTTGGCCTTATCATAATGCCATATAATGTTAACTTCATCAGACTTGATTTCGGTAACATATTGAGGGCTGAGCCAGTATCGGTGAGTACTTTGGATAGGCTGGTACTACCTATCTGAATGGATATATGTAGTTCCTTGTTGTGAGCTCGGCCTTGTGGTGGCAATTCATCATTATTAAAACCTATATATGATTTGGTTATTAGGTTTGCTACAACATTGTCAAATTGATTCACAGTAATCTCCTCTGCAACGTAGGCTGAACTCAACACCTTTATTAAAGAGTCTGTGTGTGCCTCAGAATTGATGAGCAACGAGAGTATGGAAATTTTAGCTGGGGTTTGGTGAAGTTGATCCACCACCCTGTAGTCACTTATTTTGATTATTTTCAAGAATTACTTCGCCTCTTGGTCGGTAAAGTTTTTGCTTGGAGGTTCTTTTTCTTGACTCGTTTCCTCCACTTCTTTTTCTTTATCTTTTATTGATATCTTAACATTCTTATTTGGTGGTTCAGATCCGAAGACTCGACCATTTCGGGTCATACCCCATGTCCTTGCTATGTTTGAAAGTGCAGGTCATTTACTTGATGATGGCTTATTTTCCTGTTTCACTCCATTAATGTATACGGCCGAATCATAGCTCCATGGTGTTGCTCTGTTACTTTCATAAGGGATAAGTGATGGTCCCTTAATTACCATTGTGGCCTTTGGAACTACTGATATCTGCAGATCCTTATTTGGTGTTATCCCTGGAGTTTCTGCCGATTCTTCCCACGATATCACCAGAGTATTTTTGTTAAGATTTGGGCCTTGGCAAGGGATTACCAATGGCTTATTTCCATCAACTGCAGCTACATATTTTTCTTCAGGGTATGGTCCGAATTGGACTATCCCCTGGTCTACTAGCTTCTGTAACGTTCTTTCGAAGGCTTCATTAGGTTCCAACAGGAACCCACATTCTAGTAGATATTCCTTCAACAAGTTTATCAGGGCCTTTGCTTGTCTAATTTCCCCAAGGTCGGTGACTATCTCGATCGCATTTATTGTCGGTCCAACATGCGGAGGCATAGGGTTTGATTTGATATTAGGTTTCTCAAATGTGATGTCTTGAGATTCTAACAAGTATTGAACTTTATGCTTGAATTCCCAACACTGCTCTATGGTATGCCCAGGAGAATTAGCATGATACTCGCATCTGGCATCGGCATTGTACTTTCACGGGAGTGGCCCGACTGGAGGAGCTAGGGGTTTTAAATCTACCAAGGATGCCTTAACCAAGTGTTGTAATAGCTGGCTGGGTGGCATGGGGAGTGGATCAAAATTTCTTTGCGGCCTTCCAAATCTGCCTTGCTGCTGACCTTGTGGGATCATCAATGGTTGTTGTGCCCTTGGTTGTGAGGTTACAACATTAATTTCTACCTCTTTTATTTTTGGGAAGTTTGGATCATGCCTCTTTGTATTATAGGGGGTATTTGATGGTCCCCTTGGTATTTTCCCACTCTTTATTCCAGTCTCAATTCTTTCTCCGATAGTCACTAGGTCTGAGAATCCCAAAGAGATACTTCCTACCATCTTCTCATAATATAACCATTGCAAGGGTCCCATGAACATATCTACTAACTCCTTCTCCAATAGTGGTGGTTGCACACGGGACGCCATCTCCCTCCATATCTGAGCATATTCTTTGAAGGACTCTTCTTTCTTCTGGGACAGATTCTGGAGTTGCATGTGGGTAGGCGTCATGTCCAAGTTATACTTATAATGCTTTAAGAAAGCATTAGCAAGAATTTCCCATGTTCGAATATGTACTCACTCCAATTGCATATACCAATCTAAAGATGCCCTGCTTAAGCTGTCTTGAAAACAGTGAGTCATTAGCTTTTGATCATGGGCATGGGCATGCATCTTCCTCCAATACATGCGTAAGTGATTTCTTGGACAAGTGAGCCCTATGTATTTTCCAAAGTCAGGCACTTTGAACTTTGGAGGGATTACCACATCAAGAACTAGGCCCATCTCGAGAGCATCTACTTCGAAGGCATCAAAACCTTCCACAGCTTTCAACCTTTCTTCCAGAGCCTTATATTGGTACATCACCAATGGATTATCAATAGTATGAGTACCAGTCATTTTATAGGATGCCTGGTTGGCATCCTCTAGGTCGTGGTCTCTGTATTGCAGGTCCAAGTAGTTGTCTGCATTGTTGATTGGAATTTTTAGGGTATAGGATGCCCCTGCTTTTAACGGTGGTGGGACAAACCCTTCAGTCTCAACTTCTCTTGTCTCTTGTTAGGCCATGACGGACTTTTAGAGTTCTGCTTCTGGATCTTTTCTTAGTTGGTGACCGCTTGATGCACCAATCGTTTGGGCTACCTCTTCAAAAGCTACCCTAGGAATCTGATCTTGTCTGTCAATGATGTTCTTCAAAGCTAGGAGAACTTGACTTAGATCTCCTTTCATTGAACTCACATCACGTTTGACCTGGTCGAGATCTTCCTTGAATGCAATTTGATTCTCCTTGATTTGTTCCATTGCTTTTTGCTGGTAGGCCCTTGTTTGATATGGAGGCCAAGGAGGTGGTGATATTCTTCTACCAATGGTTTAACTGGAGAGATTTTTAAAAATAATGACCTTTGGCATGAGATGCAAGTGTTTGGGAATGCATGCATACGTATGATTATGTATGAACATGTAAGGGTTTCTTGTTTTAAATGTCTTATTCACTTGGGTATATATTTATCTTTTTGCTTCTTTTATATTTTTTATTTGGTGAATATCTTAAAAATAGATACGCAAACGAGATACGAAAAAAAATGCCTTTATTGAAAGTAACATAATCCAGATATTGAAAAATATTACAACTTTAAATCAAAACTTGTTTGCATGAAAATAAACAAAGGGAAATAAATCTGCTAGGTGCGCTTGCGGATGTCTGCTCTGAAACCATCAACCATTGCTTGATAAAGCTTGATAAAGTCTTCAACATCCTTAGGAAGAGGAACCATTAAACTTTTTGCATCTCTCAAACTTCTAGGGATATCCTCAATGAGATTGTTGGCTAGGAAAGCGAGCCTTTCATGTTTGTCCTTGTAATATATTTACTCTTGATAAAGATGTGGCATTATCTTATGGTTATCTCTCCCCGCTTGGGCGATCTTTGTATACTGCTCTTCCCAATACATCTTTTTAGCCTTCATTTCCGTATAAAGCCTCTGTTGAATAAGGAAATCTTTTTGGAGGCCTTCTAGCTCTAGGCACACTTGCTCATATTCTTCAATTCTATGAGTCTGGAGTCTTTTTGCCTCCATCCTTTCAAGGTGTTCCTTAATCTCTTATTCTTGGTTGTCTTGAAGTCCAGTGGTGAGGTACTTCACCTGCTCTTCTTGATCTAAAGAAGCTTGCGCCAAACTTTAGATCTAGGATCTTAGGTCTTCCTCTAGCACGTTCTTGTCATGTGTTGCCTTTTCATACCATCTGGTTAACCTCCCGATTTCAGCAGCAGCATCTTCTAACCTTTGGTTACAGGAATCTAAATTGAATGTCGTGCTCAATAGTCTTTCAGTTGTACGCTTCCGTTTGAGGCTCTACTTTTCCAATTCCTTTTGATCTCTCTCAACCTGTTGGTTCATTAACTCAAGTATGAGCTACATCTGCTTCTTTTCTTTGGTTAGATTGAGGAGTTTGAGTTCTAGTTCTTCCTTTTCCCTTCGAGCTTGTTTTAGGGCATTCTTTAGATTGTTGATTTCTTCCTAGGATATAGGTGTAACCTTTAGGACCTCTGACATGTACTCTTGATATGTATCGAATGGCAGCTTGATAATTTGTACCCTATCCCAGACCCATCTAGTATAGGGTTCTCTTGCTATGGCATTCTTTCTTTCAGTTTTCCTTTTATTAACCTTATCCCAAGCCCAGATAACCTTGTTGAGCAACCCTTGGTCATTTATACCCATGTCGTGGATTATCAATGGTTGGAGTGGTTCGTCAGAAGGTTTGTCTTCTAAAGGATACCCTAACTGTCGTAGGGCCAAAGTAGGGTTATAATTAATACAACCTCGAGATCCCATCAATGGAACATTAGGAAAGTCTCTGCAGCTATAAGTAATATCACCAATACCCAGCTTCCTTGCGTACCATAATACTGAGTTAGCAGTGAGAGACCTTAATTTATGAGGCCACTCGCGTTTGGTCAAGTTAGGAATCATATAATCTTCTTTGTAAAGATGGGTCATGAACCAAGTGTACAAAAGTGGAATACAACAATTTAAAGTGCCTTTTCTCTTTTCGTACAATATATGCAAGGTGTAATAAATGTCAGCAAGTAGAGCGGGAGTCGGATCTGTATTGAAAACTTTCGCATCCCAAAATATGCTAATGGTTGCAGGGTCAATATAGTCTACAGTCCGTAGAAATAAAATTACACCAAACACAAGCAATCCTAAACAATCGACATAAGGCTCCCATTCTTTATAATTAGAAAACTCGAGTGCCTTAGATTCTAGTTATGTTCTCTTGATTCCTCGTATTGTGTCTTCTCTTAGGTAATTTTAAACTAACTCAGAATAAGGGATCCCTAAGCCCTTTGCCAAGACTTTGACTTCAATAGTTTTCCCGATGCCTACATAGGCCTTCTCTTTAGAAAAGTTTAGAATTCTGTCAAATTCTTCTAGAGTCGGCTCTAGCTAGAAGTATTGGAAGGTGAAGTATCTCAATGGAGGGTCGTATAACTGAATGAGGGAAAAAACAATGTCTATTTGAACCTCTACTCTATTCAAGTCAAGGGTATCCCCATAGCGGCGAGCGTACATCTTCAGAGCTCTTTCGGATAACTTCCCTTTTATGGATTTGATTTTAGAAATGTCTGGCTTGAGGGTATTGACGCGGACAAGTTGTTTCCCTTTGGTATCCATTTTCAAAGATAATCACCAAAATCTTGATTTTATTGCTTTTTGTTTTTTACCTTGTGAATAAGACAAATAAAAAGAAACAAATGATGAATATATGAAATGCATGAATGCATGGATGTAGGGTTTAGTGATGGGATTTTGTGACAGGTACCCTTATAAGGTAGGCCCTTAATTTTGACCTACGGTTAGTCTACCTTCGCAAAAGGTGGCTTCCTTAAGGGTATCATGAATAACACCAGAGGAAACGGGCGTAAGGGCCTCCCTTAGGTGGAGCCTCTTTATGGACCAAGACTTTCGTCTCAAAGTCGTGAAAGGTCTCGTCATGAGATTTTGGTTAGGGTTATACAAAGAGTCATGGGAGGCATTCGAAAGTCATACTCGTCAAGAGGATATCTCTCGATAAGTATTCCTTTTGTGGAATTTCACCGACTCTAGGCGAAGTCGTCACATAAACTCGCAGGGATGATGTACCCCCTAAGCTAATAGGTGAACCTTCTTACTAAGGGTCATTTGAAAATAATTTTTTTTTGAAAATAAAATCCCGCCACACAGAAAATATAATAATAAATGAGACAAAGAATAAATAAATGCATAAATAAATAAAGAAAATAAAAACCCCACAAAACAAAAAACCTAAAGCCTAGAGGAAAGGCTTTTAAACCTAGGGTTGAAGTCCCTAGCAGAGTCGCCAGTTGTTGCAACTAGATTTAAAATTAAGAGACGCCACTACTAGTTTTTATCCTAAGGAAGGGCATCTAATAGGAAACCCTAATTCGCAAAATAGAGATTCTAAGTTTCGGACTTCTTTAGATGGCAGGAAGGTGTTAGGCACCTTTCATCTACCTTATTCTTAAGGATATTGGGTTTAGGTTTAAGTTTAGGTTTAACAGGGTTTTAATTTTTTAATAGGGGAACTCACCACGATTTTAGTCGTATGCCTACGTATCCTCTTATGAGGAATCAGAGTCCCAATTCGTAGTTCGTATGGGTTTGTGTTTTTTAGGGGTTTCAAAAGTATTTTGAATTGCCTTACATTTCGACCGGGTGTAAAGATAGCGGAAGTTTGGACTAAATGCGCGATTAGTCAAAATTTATTTGGAACCCTTTTGCAAAAATTGTTGTTTAGATTCGTTTATTGTGAAAAAGAGATTTAATATTTGTTAGATATTTTTTAATCATATTAATTGCGAAAATTCTGATTAATGCATGATTAAAATATTTAATGCAATATAATAAAATATATACATGGTTTTTGAAGAAAAATAATTATTTCTATGACAATATAAATAATATGAAAAATTAAAGTATCGAAAATAATAATTATTATAATAACATTTAAAAATAAATAAGGAAATAAAAACAAGAAAAATAATTATTATAATAAAATTAAATTAAAAAAATTTCAAACGGGGGTGTATTTTTGACCTGAGCAGTAAAAGGTAGGGCTGTGGATGGTGAGGGCCTGAATTCAGGTATTGAATTCAGGCCCAGTTGCCCTGGGGGTATGTTTTTTTACCTAGCGAGCAAACATGGTTTTTTTTTAGAAACTGGGCCCAAGTTCATATATTGAACTGGGCCATGAGGTAGGGAGGAGTATTGTTTACACGGGTTTAGCAATTCTAGGCAATGGGGGTGCGAAAAACAACTGGGCTAGGCCCAAACGCATTGTGAGAGGGCCTGACTAATCACGTATGTGAGGGTGCATGGAACATAGAGTGGACTTGGCCTTACGGCCGTCTGGTGATGATCAGAGGGGTGTAATTTGATGGAACACAATGATTACTGTATACGCACATGTACAGAATCCCCACGGAATACAAAATTGTTTACTACATAATTCATTGTCATTTTCCAATTATAACACAGTATGTTCTCTCTCTTCTCGTTCTACCCTTTTCTTCTAAAAACCCTAGCTCCAAAACAACAACACCACAACGGTGCTCTCAACCAAATAACCCAACCAATAACCATTCAATCAATAACAAAACAAGAAAAGAAAGCTGAGTCGTTTACCTCCTCATGATTCTGTTTTCTGTGTATGAAAGATTCGGTCCCTAATCTCTTTCTCTCTTGATTCGCAGGAATATGAATGGTGGTGACGATAATGCGTTGACGTCACTCGCAGGCACAACGGAGATATGATCATGCGATTAGGGTTTCAGATATTGAAACCCTAATCTCCTCCTTATTCGGTCTTCAACAGCTAGTGGGGTTTGTTCCTCGTTCTTCTTCGCTTTCTTCTCAGAATTTCTTCCTTTCAATTCCCCCCCCCCCCCCCCATTCTGTCTTTTTCGTTTTAGTATTTATAGGGTTTTGTAGCAATTAAGGAATTGTTGTTATAAGTTATTTTAGGGATTAGATTAGGGCAATTAGAGAAATTAGGGATTCAGATCTCATTGTAATTAATTTGAAATTGTAATATAATGTATTCAGTTCAGATTTGATCGTGATAAGAGATTCTGGGCTTCGTTTGTATAGAGATTTGATTCTGTATTTTTTTAGTTTTGCATTGTAAAAAAATCTGGGGATTTGATTTAATAAAATTGATTTTGTTTTATTTGATTCTGTATATTTGATTTTGTACTATGAAATTTACAAGATTTGGTTTAGTCTGATCTACACAGTAACTGTTAGTCTCATGAAACGCAAGTGTTTTTTTGCTTGATTGGTACATTATCGGTTTTTTCAATTTGGGCTTGTATTGTTTCTTTCAGCCCAACTCGTGCTTAACGAGTTTGGGCATGTATTGTAAAAATATTCTTCTGTATTGAGATACGGACTGGACCCTTGAGCCAACAACAATTTAAATTCACATTAAACAAAAAAACTCTTTATATAAAAAATATTTAATATAATACCTTTTAATAATAAAATAAATCTCTTTTAATAAGTTGTAAAGAAAGATTTTTAGTAAAATAATAATAATAGAAAACATTTTATAATAATGTTTTTTTTCTAAAATAAAACAGCAATAAAAAAATGACAAATGGACTAGTTAAAAAAACCTTAATGGGCCTGCAACTTCTAACCATACCTCACCCTTTTCTATTCAATCCCCAAATGAAATGGGCCAAACGAGTCATGCCAAATGGGCTTATAACTTAAAACTGTACCCCCCCCCCCCTTTTCTTTACTAAAACAATAAAACCTAATGGTCCCTTTTTTTATATAATTAAAGTCTCGTCCTTTTAAAATAAAATAGACCTTCATATAAGAATCTCATGGGTCAGTGTCCAACATGCTTCGCGAATGGGCCTATGGATATATGAGTCTTTCTGATTTAGAAAGCCTCTCTCCCTTGAATTAAAATACACCCCTCTATTGACTTGGATTCTTAAGAAAAATGGGTCATCGTATATTGATGTACCATCTTTAATCAAAACATTTTTCTTCTATTTTTAACCTTAAAAATGTGATCGTAAAAGGTAGGGAAAATTTGGGGTACGACAACACCCATCATATATAAGTTGTTCAAACACAAGAATAACTTCTGTAACATCATTATCATCGTCTTCCAAACTCAAAAACAGTACCTTGCAAGTTGACTTGGTGGGAGTGATTCAACAACTTTCAGCATAAAGTGGGGATTGGCATAGCTTCAAGAAGGTCCAAAGGAGCTCGATCAATCACCACTTTGCACCCGAAAACGTTCGTATGTGTTCTAAAGTTTTCTCTTCAAGAGGTAAGTCTTCTCAAACTGTAATATCTTTATCTATACATCATTTTCCATTGCTTTCAAAAGGATACAACAGGACAAATCAAAGAGAAAACTTAGCAAAAAGGCAGGCCAGAGGCTGACACGGGTGCCCGTGTTACACGACACGGCCCGTGTCAGCTCAGCTGGGTTGGAAATTTTACAAAGCAGACAGGACAGGGGCTGACACAGGTGCTCGTGTCACACGACACGACCCTTGTTAGTCAGAAACGTGCAAAGCATGCAAGTCACGGGCTGACACGGGTTCCTGTGTCACACGACACGACCCATGTCAATTTGGCTGGAACAAACAACATGCAGAGAGGTGTAGGAAGATTCTGACACGAGTGTCCGTGTCCGGTGACACGGCCCGTGTCAGCCTAGGCACAAGAAATCTTGATTTTTTTACATTTTTGCTTTGATTTTGGATCATTAAAGTTACTTTTGACACACTGCATTGCTTGGAGATGGCCTAACACTATACAAAACCTTTTTCAAGATAAAACATTCAAGTTATTTTCTAAAATAATTGAAGCTACAAAACTTTTTTCTATCAAAAAACCCTAAAAAACAATTTATTTTCACTTTACATTTTCTTGTGCATTTTACTATTTTGCATTATAAATTATGTAATTGTCAAATCCTTGTAATAGTAATTAGGATTTATTTTTACTTGTCATCCCCATTTGTAAATTTGTATCCCCCATCTCCGAAAGTATTGTAATAGCGTAGGACATTTAAATTCCGCAATTTATCGCTTTCCATATTATTGTTAGTAATTAGGGTTTGTATGGTAAGACCTTAAAATCAACCTTAGACAATCCTAATTCAAGATAAAATATACGGAAAAAAAACACCTTGCACACATACACCTCTAGGGTAACTCACACTAGTTGCCTCAAATAAAAATAGTCATCTCCATCGAACATGGGATGTTTTAGCAAAGACCCTCGATTACAAGATCGCATTCCCTCGATGGCCCTTTTAAGTTGCCTTCAGTAAACAATCTTAGACCCTTACGACAATTGCTAAAACATTCTACAAGTTACATTCTATGACTATACGATGACCCACGCCCGTCCCTTACATCCAATGATATGGCTCTCTATCAATCGATGGTAAACAAGCACTATCTAAAGGAGGAGGAAAAGAATGAAGACTTTTGAGTAGGTAGATTGCTCGTAATTGCTTGCTCACAAACAAAACCATTTTCACCTCACACTTTCAAAACATTTGTCAAAACAAACATTTTTGTATACCTTCTCAATGATATGAGAATGATTATAAAAATAGCCTTACATTGGCATTTTTCAAACATCTTTCAACACACCAACACTTTCATGAAATATTTTTAAAATTCAACACTTTGTATACATTCTTATAGAGACGAGAATCATTACAAAGTTCGCCTAAACTAAGACACTTTTCAAAAATACTTTCAAACAATCACGAACACCTTCACAAAAAGCATTTCAAAGTGAGCTAGCAACTAAGAGCCCGTAGATAACTATGGATGAAAAGGGTGCTAACACCTTCCCTTTTCATAACCTACCCCCCGAACTCAAGAAAATTCTCAAAAGGTCTTTCTTGTTCTTTTCACCCTTTCCTTTATTAGATAAAATAAAAGTCAGTGGTAACTCTTACTATCCGCAACATTTGCAATCAAATGCAAAAACTCCAAGTCAGTTCTCCCACCGTATCACAGAACTGGTGAGTCTACTAGGGATAACTAAAAGTGGGGTTACCTTAAGATCTAGATCATATTTATTGCTTTACTTGTTTGACTTGTTTGCTTTATATTTGTGGGTTATGCTTGGGTTTTACTTGTAAAAATCCTATACCCAGATTTGGGGCATACCCGTGTAAGATTTCTTCAGGATGAGCCCGTTTTAAACTGCATCTGGAAATATATTTAGAAGGAGCCTGGATAGGGATACTTCAGGATGAGCCATTGTGAAGCTGCATCTGGAATTTTTAGAAGGAACATGGGTAGGGATGCTACAGGATGAGCCTGTGTAAAGCTTCATCTAGAAATTATTTGAGGAGGAGCCCGAGTAAGGCTGCTTCAAGATGAGCCTGTGTGAAGCTTCATATGGAAATATTAGAAGGAACCCGGGTAAGGTTGCTTCAGGATGAGCCCGTATGAAGCTGCATCTGGAAATATATTAGAAGGAACCCGTGTAAGATTGCTTCAGGATGAGCCGATGTGAAGCTGCATCTTGAAATATATTAGAAGGAGCTCGTGTAAGAATGCTTCAAGATAAGCCCGTATAAAGCTGCATCTAGAAATTTTTAGAAGTAAACCGTGTAAAGCTGCTTCAAGATGGGCCCGTGTTAAGCTTCATCTGGAAATATTAGAAGGAACCCGTGTAAGATTGCTTTGAGATGAGCCCGTGTCAAGCTGCATCTGGAAATATCTTAGAAGGAACCCATATAAGGTTGCTTCAGGATGACCTCGTGTGAAGCTGCATTTGGAAATATTTGAGGAGGAGCCCGGGTAAGGCTGCTTTATCTGGTCGTGTAAATAGTCGCCCCGACCTGTTACGGGAATTGATCTCTGACCTGCTATGTAAAAATTCGTCAGCAATGTTCGTCTGGTCGTGAACTTACCTGAAAACAAAGTTAGTTTTATGTAATGTCATGATGTATGAATGCATTTTGTAATGATGCTCTCAAAAAAATGAGAATGCCATATGCATCTTGTATTCATATGCCATGATGGATTGTAAATGATGTATGGGTGCGACATGTCATTGGAGCGTATCGATAGCTTCTTATAACGATGTTCTTGTTGGGGACAATGAATCCTTGACTCTCGCTGGATATGAAGAAAGTAATTCTTTAGTTTCTGTTGGGAATAACTTTACTAGAGATTCCCGTCTTCTATTTAAGGATACTTTGCTGGGGCTTTTCGACTTCTGCTTGAGGATAGAAACAATCAAGGAGAGTTGGTTGTTTGTTGTTTTCTAAAGAAATTGATTTTTGCATATCCTAGCTGGGGACAAGAGAGACGGATGCTATCGGACCTTGTTTTAGGAATTGTAGTCGTTTCTCTGAGGATATCAACTTTGGTCACACCATACCGGAGAGAAAGAGAGGATTTCATGGTGTTGGAGAAATAAACTCCGTTGGGGAATGAAATTCCTATAAACCTTGTTAAGGAAATAATTCCTGTCGGGGATTAGTATTTTATAGGATGTGTTGAGGAAGTTTTCACCGTATACTGGGGGGAATGATTAGATCTTCCTATCTGCTAGGGAACCTCTTGGGGGAGATGGTCCTGTCAAGTTGCTGATCAGAGATATAGAAGTGAAATGTTAGAAGATACCCTAGTTTCGGTCTGACTTACATATTTAGGCTTACTGGGAATATTTCTCTGTTGAAGATGAGCTTGTGTAGATAGCTCTGTAAAGATAATTTCGTGGAAACTTCTCTGTGGGCATTTATGGATGACTTTAATATTATCTCAACTTCAAGAGCCCTCGATAAATTCTTATCAGGCTGATAAGTCTTCTACTGATAGAAAAGTGATGAGATAACGAGACATAGTCATACGCTTTAATCCCTAACTTTTTCCTAGACCGCCTTTTCAGGTTTTCAGTCCCCCAGGATACCCATTTTTGTCCAAGCCGCCTTTTTAGGTTTTTGACTTGTCGGGTGTATAATTTTTTATATATCCATAATTTTTACTCGAACCCTTTTGGTTCTCCGGGATGCCCTTATTTTTTCCTAGGCCTGTCGACCTAGCGGGTCTCTTTTACGCGTAGTATTTTTTTGACTATGTTCGCATTTACAGGGTGCAGGGAATTTTCACTATAAGTGTTGTAGAATTCTAGAGAATGTTTTCTTAATCGTACATGGCCCTTTGCTAGAACTCATGTTTAATACCCCAAGTGATTCAGATGGAGGTCTTCCCCTGGCTATTTGGAACTTTTGAGAGATTTCTTGAATCTTGACTTCACTGCCCCCAAATCAGTTAGACACCGTTTCATGCCCCTTGATTATGAAAGGCCTGTTACTGGAAATTTCTTTCCATCTGAGGTGATTCTGTCCATTGAGAGGATTTTCGTTCATTGAATATTCGTCATGCAAATTTCTCTGTTGTCGAACAATTAGTCATATGCAAACAGTGGTATTAAAATTACAAAGCTTATGTCGGTCTTGAAGTTTTGAAAATACATTTTTAGTAAAAACAGAATTTTGTAAGAATATTAATTCAACTCAGGTTTTATAGTAAGCCTTATAGGAGTCAGGATACCTTTTGTAACAGTATGCTTTCGAACTAACCTATGCTTCAAATAGGACTTTTAAGGATTGTAACGTAGCCTGGTTCACGGTTTAAGAAGCAAAGGAAAAAAGGCTCAAAATTTATTTTTTTTCCCAACCCATTCTCTGTGATGTTCTTCAGCCTTATACTCAGTTAATTGTGCTTTTAGATTCCAATTGAGTCTGGAATGATATTTTGGTGATGGTTCAGATACTGGAAGTTTATTTGAGAAGGCAATCATTTTTTGTAACATTTTTTTCTTTTGTTGAGGAATTGTAGAGACCTCTTTTGACTTGATTACACCTAAGTTTTTCCTGAACTGTTTCTTTTGTGATTACACTCAGCAGGATGCCCTATTTTTTTTTCTAAGTCTCCTTCATAGGTTTTGACTTAGCGGGCTTTTCTTTTGTGAGATAACGACTGCTTGTTTTACGGGGGAACCATCACCATCTTTTGATTTAGGAGGATGTCTTCGATACTATTTTTTGTGTACGAAGTGAAAGCTTATGATTGAATGTGCATTTGAATTAACTGAGAAACTACATTGTCCTAAGTTATGATTAAAGGTTTCAATTTGTGTGAAAAAGAAAACTCCTACTTCTTAGGCTCAAAGGGGTTGACTATGGATTATCTTCCTTATAACTCCAATGTTTAGGATTTGAAACAACGCATGTACATCATCAACAAGATCTGTTCAAAAGCATACTGTAGAGATTATGATATTGTTTTCGTCATCCTCCCTCTAAAGGCTTATAGCTTTTAATCAAGAGTTGAATATCACAAAACAAAGTAAGAAAGAAGTTTAAATATAGTGAAAACGAATTAATTCAAGACAAACATGTGCAATGCATTAACGGGAAAACCAAAGTTTGACATGACAGTAATTGCTTGGAAAAAAAAAGTTACAAATAAAAATTCGAATGAAGAAGCTTCTGTCGTTGGCAGTAGGGGAAATCTTGTTAGTCAGGTCGTTGCTGCTATCGACAACTTCCACAACATTAATCTGATCCTAATTATGATTCGGCATGGGAGTGGTGATAATGTTGGGAGTCTCAGGAGGATCTAATTCAATCTACTTGGCGTCAATAATATTTTGAATCTTGTATTTTAGCGCCCAACAATCATTAGTATCATGCCCAAGACTGCCGGAATGATAGGCACACCTTGCATCAGGATTGTAGTTAGGAGAAAAAGTTTTGGGGTTTAGATGAGATTCTATCAACGTAATCAGATTCATCCTCAACATGTTTTGCAATGCTTGAGACAGAGGTATGTTGATTTTGGTAAACTGTCTCTTGGGATCATCATACCTTCGTTGATAAACCTATTGTTATTGTCGCACTAGTGCAGGATTAGAGATCAGAACTTCCCCCACAGATTGGTTGTGGTTACTCTTATTATGACCCTTCTATCTATACATGGCATTCGACTCTTTCTTCTTATTGTATGGCTTCTTCTGAGTACCGGAAGATGTAGCCACTTTGATTTTACCACTTCTGATTCCATTCTCAACAAGTTCCCTCATCAATATCAGTTCAGTGAAACTGACTGAAGAACTTCTAAGTAGGTGGTTATAGAAAAGACCTGTCAGCGTGCTCATGAACATGTCAACCAATTCCCTTTCAGCTAAAGGAGGTTGAACCCTACCCACAAGGTCTCTCCATTTCTTAGCGTACTCTTTAAAATTTTCATCAGAACCCATGAACATACTCTGTAGTTACATGCGGGTTGGTGCGAGATCAGCATTATACTGGTATTGCTTGTAGAAAGCAGTAGCCAAATCTTCCCAGGCATGAATATTGGTCCCTTCCAGTTTATAGAACCATTCCAATTATGTTCCTAATAATATTTCTTGAAATAAGTGTACCCATAACTTTCTATCAGCGGTATAGGGTTGGATCTTCCGAACATAAGACCTCAAGTGAAGCTTAGGACAAGATACACCAACATATTTGGCAAAGACGATGACCCTGAACTTTTGAGGGATAACAACCCCCGAGATAAGACCCAGCTCTTTAAAATCCAACCCATGAACTCCCTGGATCTCCATGGAATTGAGACGATCTTCCAACTGTTTGTATTTGTCGTAAGCCGAAGGATAATGTTCATCTGAATAGTCTGCTTCTTCTTCATCAGAACTCTGGTTGTTATTTTTCTCAACCTTCATACTTTTATGATCTTCCTCTTGGTCATCATTTTCTTATTCAAACTCTGAAGCTCGCTTGACCAGACCTTTGAGCCTCTTATCCATGTTGAGGATGCCATCTGGTTTCTTAATTTTCTCTTCCCTCTCCTTAGTGATAAGGGCCTTCAGCTCTTCCTGCCCATTGCTAGATTCAGGAACATTTGTTAAAATTGAGTGTTCTGAGCTTGAACTTCTTTCATAGTTTGTTTGAGAGCCATCTTTTACTGAAATAAACAGTAAGGATATAAGAAAACATGTCTGTGAGGAAAACCTGTTATGCATGTGTGATGCGGTGGGAAGAACTTACTATTTTTGGAATGTTGGTTCACGTTTCGCGTTTTGTTTCGCAAAATATCGCGGTAAGCAAGAGTCGCCACCGACTTTTATTTTATCCAACTGGAAAGGAAAAAAGCATAGAAAAATTCCTTTTTAGATATTTTGAGTACGGGGGATAGATTATAGAAAGGGAATGTATTAGCACCCTTTCTATCCGTAGTTATCTACGGGCTCTTAGGTACTTGCTCATCATTTTTCAAAATGTTTTCTTTGTGCTTGTGGGTTTGAAAAAAGTTTTTGTTTTTAACTTCGATTTAACTCTTGCTTATGTCCTCAAGAATGTAATGAAGTGTTTTTGAAAACTTTGTTTATAAAGGAGTGTAAGTGTGAAAAAATTGTTTTGTTTTGGATGAGCAAGTATCTAAGAACTATCTACCTACTCAAAAAAGGAATCGTTCTATGCTAATTTCCTTTATACAATGCTATCCCACTATTAGTGAGTAGGTAGCACTGTCGTTGGAGTTTTAGGGTCAATTCGAATGAGGGACTTACGGTCACCAAAGCAATGTTAGGACACCTTAACGGTAACCCTAATGTCTTAGATCATTTGTTTGAGGCAACAATATCTGAGGCAACCGTTTCGAGGCAACTATGATCTTTTAGACAAGAGGGCGACCTCTAAAATATCCTATACTCAATGACCGTGTACGAAGGCAACCAAGTGGGGCGTATCCTAGGAGTGCGCATGTGCGAGTGTGTTCTTTTCAGTTATTTTTATCTTTGCACATGTTTAGGGTGATCTAATTTGATTTTAGATTAAGCATTCATTCTTGTCATGCAAACCCTATCATCAAACATCTAACAGTTGTAATTTGCAGAAGTAAAATGCGGAAATTAAATTACAAGGCGTCGGGTATTTACATCGCCAAAAGCAATCCTTTGAAAATAAAATAAAATAAAAAGAAGAAAAATAAATAAAATGTCCTAATTATTTATTACAAACCGGGAGCAGATACATTAATTGGATAAAGAAAAATAAAGCGCGACACGAAATTAAATCGGATGCGAAATTAGGGTTTTGACCCTTTTAAAAGAAAATGCTTTTTTTGTTGTTTTTATTTTAAGAAAAAAAGAAATTAAATCCTAAATTAAATACTAAATTATAAATTAAATTAATTAATTAATGAAAAATAACTAATAACATATTTTTGGAGTTTTTGTTAATTTAAGAAAGAAATTAAAATAATTAAATTAGAATTAAAACCTAATGATTTCTAATTAATTTTAAATATTTACAAAATAAATTAAAGTTATTCTAGAATTAAAACCTAATTAATTAATTAAAATTTATTAAAGAAAAATAAAGTTCTTAATTTTAATTGGACAAAAATGTATTTTTGTGATTTTTTTGATAAAAAAGAAAATTTGTTATTGGTTAGAAATTAATTAAAACAAAATAAAATAATTAAATTAAATAAACAAAGTATAAGAGAATGAGAAATTGGGCCTGATTATGGAGGTGTCAAAAGCAATTGGTTGGCCCATTTGAAGCTGACCCAATGGACTTTTTGGGATCATGTATACATGCGTTGACTGAGTCCATGGTGCTCCTTCAATATTGGACCACCAGATATGGCCATTTGGCCATCTGCACTTTGATGGTGAGGGAGTATGGTGTGTCTTAGGCTGACATGTGCACTGGATTATCTGCAAGAAAATATTAATGAGAAAATGGGGGACCTGAGATTCAAACCCAGGTCCTGAAGGGAATATACACGCTATGCCTGCCACTACACCAATTGTCTTCAATTGTTAATATGGTACAAATAAATAATAATATAACAAAACAAAATTCAATGGTCAGAAAAAGAAAAAGCGCGCGTTTTATTTGAACCGGCCTATGGATGGATGACACGAGTGCTTCTTCCTCCTCTCTTCGTGGCCAAAAACAAAACACTTATACCAACGGACAAAGGTCTGTCGCTATAAGCTTGTCCACCTTCAAAATCTTGCACAGGCCACAAAAATGGACTCTAAGACCATGATTGGATTCGTCTCAACCTACTGATCACAACCATGGCCATTACTGAAGCTAATTTTCCCTGAAACAAAAAGCCCTAAAAACAAGGACGAAACCCTAGCAATGTTGGATCTTGATACAAGTCAGATAAATGAAATTGGTTAATGTAAAAAGCTTGCAAATGGCATGGTGATAATAAATATGTAGTTATTTTGTATTAACAATGCCTAATTTATAAAATATGAAATCAAGAACAGGGCGGACTCGTGAGGAGCTTACAGCGCTTGGGAGGGTCTGAAAACATGTTGTCTTGATTGGTTTCGCTTCTGGAGATAGCCAGGAAGAGATTGAGACAAGTCTCAAGTCTTGAAATTGCCTCTATGCCATGTTTCGATCTCAAGCTTTTTCTTGTTTTTTGCAAACTTTGTTCTGCCTCTACAACTGATTTCCAACCCTGATTCTTGTCCCCCTCGCTTCCTTATGTAATACACAATACATTAGGGTTGTTTTTACTGTCCAAATCTTCCCCTATCAATGCTTGAATATTTGATTTGATCTTCTTTTACAACCTTCCAATTTTGGCCTAAATCTAATCTCCTTGTGCATAATAACCTTGATACGAGTTTGATTGCAGTGTTAGCTGTAGTTGGAGCCTGAAATGATCACAAGATCTTTAGTTTTCAATGTTTTTGATTTTATGTAATTTTATTTGATTTAAAATGAATTAATTCAAATAAAAATAAAATTAAATAATAAAAATGTGAATTGGACACATGGGCAAGGCTAGAGCACTTGGGCAATAATGCAAACTCAAAACAAGTGAAAAAGAATGGGCCCATTTGGCAAAATTTGAAGTTTTGGGGACAGTTGACTTTTGGCAATTTTGCAAAGAATTCCAACTTCAACAATGCATAACTTCCTTAATTTTGAACTTTTGGTGTTCTTGGACTTTTTAGAAAGCGTGAGATGTCCTCTAACCAACCCTTTTGTTATCATCTCAATTTGATATTCCATGCTCAAGTTAGAAGCTTTGAAAAAAAGGTGTTTTTGTTGACTTTTCAAAATGACCTATAATGTCTAAATTCATAAATTCTTGTAAGTGCATATTTTGATCTTGGGGTATGTATATGGATTGTGGGGAATTGCATCCTCTTAAAAATTAGCTTTGGATGGGTCATTTCTCATAAAGTATGAGAAAGTTATGCTTGGTAAAAGTTGGGTTGACTTTTCCTGCAAAACCCTAATTTAGCAACTTTTGAATCTTGATGAATCTTGAGCAATCCTTGATGAATCATGATCAACCCTTGATCAAATGATGAAATATACTTCAAAATGATAATGTTGACAAAAAATCTTGAAGTTTGACTGTATTTGGGTCACAGTTGACTTTTGCCCTAGCACAGTCGATTTTTGGACCTTTTGAGCAATTGAATGAGCAAAAATTCCTCTGCAAGTCTTGAACCTTGACATGGATGATCTTTAGAACATATTAGGACATTGGTAAGCATTTGGAGTCACTTGTACTCAAGGATCTTGATGTAACACAAAACCCTAATTTGACTAGACTGCCTTAGGAGATAGCTTGTCTGGCTAACCCTTGGACTACTTTGAGCAATTTGGAGATCTTTCTTGCAATGTTTTGAGAAATATGGGAGGGAAAATTTTGGGGTACAACAGCTGCCCCTGTTCAATCTTCTTAAACCTGAGGGTGTAGATTGGCTTTCGTGCCTTTCGTGATCCGAAGGTGGAAGAGGATTGAACACCAGAGTGCCCAGAAATTTGCACTCGCATGAAGTGGTAGTTGCTTTGTGATGTCGGGAATGGGCTTACAGATGTCGTTTGGAGAAGTGTCGATCGCATAAGAGATTCCTTAGCGAGAGCTTTCATACCTACTGTTTGAGGAAGATTTCGCTGGGGAAGTCTGATCTTTGTTGAGGGAAAAGAAACTCGTACGTAATTCAACTGAGGTGTCAAGATTTAGGAACTTGCCCGTAATTCAACTGAGGGGGAAACATCTCCGTTGAGATTTTAGAACTCGCCCGTAATTCAATTGAGAAAACTTCTCTACTGAGATTTAGGAACTCGTCTGTAATTCAACGGAGGAACATTGTTTTGTCGAGATTTAGGAACTCGTCTGTACTTCAACTGAGAAAACATCTCTGCTGAGTTTTAAGAACCCGTCCGTAATTCAACTGGGGAAACATCTTCATCGAGATTTAAGAACTTGCCCGTAATTCAACTGAGAAAACTTCTCTGCTGAGATTTAGAAACTTGTCTGTAATTCAACGGAGGAACTTTTTTGTCGAGATTTAGGAACTCGTCTGTACTTCAACTGAGAAAAAATATCTGCTGAGTTTTAAGAACTCGTCCGTAATTCAACTGGGGAAACATCTTCATCGAGATTTAAGAACTCGCCCGTAATTCAACTGAGAAAACATCTCTACTGAGATTTAAGAACTCGTCCGTAACTCAACTGGGGAAACATCTTTGTCAAGATTTAGGAACTCGTCTGTACTTCAACTGAGAAAACATCTCTGCTGAGATTTAGGAACTCATATGTAATTCAACGGAGGAACACTTTGTCGAGATTTAGGAACTCGTCTGTAATTCAACTGAGAAAACATCTTTGCTAAGTTTTAAGAACTCGTCCGTAATTCAACTGGAGGGAAACATCTTCGTCGAGATTTAAGAACTTGCATGTAATTCAACTGAGAAAACTTTTGTGCTGAGATTTAGGAACTTGTCTGTAATTCAACGGAGGAACACTTTGTCGAGATTTAGGAACTCGTATGTACTTCAATTGAGAAAACATCCCTGCTGAGTTTTAAGAACTCATCCGTAATTCAACTGGAGGGAAACATCTTCATCGAGATTTAAGAACTTGCCCGTAATTCAACTGAGAAAAATTCTCTGCTGAGATTTAGTAACTCGTTTGTAATTCAACGGAGGAACACTTTGTCGAGATTTAGGAACTCGTTTGTACTTCAACTGAGAAAACATCTCTGTTGAGTTTTAAGAATTCGTCCGTAATTCAACTGGAGGGAAACATCTTCGTCGAGATTTAAGAACTTTCTCGTAATTCAACTGAGAAAACTTCTCTGCTGAGATTTAGGAACCTGTCTGTAATTCAACGGAGGAACACTTTTGTCGAGATTTAGGAACTCGTCTGTACTTCAACTGAGAAAACATCTCTGCTGAGTTTTAAGAACTCGTCCGTAATTCAACTGGGGAAACATCTTCGTCGAGATTTAAGAATTTACCCGTAATTCAACTGAGAAAACTTCTCTGCTGAGATTTAGGAACTTGTCTGTAGTTCAACGGAGGAACACTTTTGTCGAGATTTAGGAACTCGTCTGTACTTCAACTGAGAAAACATCTCTACTGAGTTTTAAGAACTCGTCTGTAATTCAACTGGGGAAACATCTTCGTCGAGATTTAAGAATTTGCCTGTAATTCAACTGAGGAAACTTCTCTGCTGAGATTTAGGAACTTGTCTGTACTTCAACGGAGGTAAAAGCTTCATAGCTTTAAATTTGTGAGAATTTAACCGCTTCCTTCCTGAAAGATAAAGGTTAGTTGTATGTAATGCATGATATGTATCAAGCAAATGATGTTCCCAAAATAAATGAGATTGTGTTGTATGACGCGTATGCATGTCATGATGTATGGAAATGTAATGTTTTTAGCTGGGGAAAATAAATCCCGGATAGTTGCTGGAGAAAAGAGTTGAATTCTTCATTTCCGCTAGGGATAGCGAATGAAGATGATTGTGATAATAAACCTGTAGTAGAGGATAACTTCGTTGGGGGAATAAACTGATGAGGATATTACTTTGTGGAGAAGAAATGTTCTGTAGAGGATTCTGTTGATAGATTCAGTTGGGGATGAATTACCGCTGCTGGTGATAATGAACCTTGTTGGGGATTGAATTCCTATTGGTGAAAGGAATGAACTCCGTTGGGGATGATTTTTTTTCAATAATGACCTTACTGGGGATAACCTTTTAGGCTCTACTGGGGACAATCTGCCAGAGCCTACTGGGGATGATCTTCCAACTTTACTAGGGAAACTTTTTTAGACTGCGTTGGGGAAACTTTCCAAACTCCACTGGGGATATTTTATACTCCGCCAGGGATGATAAGACTTTTCAGTGCTGATGATAGATAAACTCTGCTTGGGGAGAATATTATTGATTCATTCGCGTTTGTGAGTCTCAACTGGGGAGAGCTAATATTACTGCCTTTTCTTACTCTACATGGAGTGAATGTATTTCAGCCATATTCTTCAACTAAATTTACCTTGTACCTGGTGGACAGAGAAACTGTAAAGCTTGGACAATTCTTATTGCCCCTGTTTCTGATATTACGAGTAATCGTCTTTTGTTTCGCATGTAAATATTCATGAGCAACAATTAATGTCAAATGCATATATAAAAAATGAACATTGGACGTTCTTCACAAAACAAAACAGATAAAGGAAAAACAGCTTGAAACTTCTTTGAAAATGAATTATATTGACTTTGAAGTTTGGCCTGTAAATAGGCATTTTTTGTACAAGAGGCTGACGCCCTAGTAAGAGAACGCCGTCGAACAAATAGAATTTATACAATTTGTGAAAACAAAGAAAAACAGCTATGTGAATAATCCCACTGGGTTCCAACTCTGCTATTTCCTTTACGTCCTCGAGCATCTCATCACTTTGCTACTTGGTTGAAGATAGATCAGATTGTTTAGTGTCGTCCGAGCTTGATAGTCGATACCGAAGTCTGGCTGCGAGGTGATCTAATGAGACATAGTGTTACGCTTTGATCCCTAATTTTTTCCTGGACCGCCCTTTCGGGTTTTCAGTCCACCGGGATACCCTTTTTTGCCCAAGCCGCCTTTTCAGGTTTTCGACTTGCCGGGTGTACAGATTTTTTCATTTTCATCCCTTATTTTTGCCCGAACCCTTTTGGTTCACCGGGAAGCCCTTATTTTTGCCTAGGCCAGTCAACCTAGCGGGTCTTTGTTCATGCGTAGTATCTTTTCACTATGTCTGCATTGACGGGGTAAGGAAGGTCGTCACCATCCATGGTGGTTAGAATCATAGCTCCTCCTAAGATAATGTTCTTAACCACAAATGGCCCTTCGTAGGTAGGGGTCCATTTGCCCCTGGGATCACCTTGTGTTAAGATAATGCGCTTGATTACCAGGTCCCCAACTTAATATTCTTGTCGTCTAACCTTCTTGTTAAATGCCTTGATCATCCGCTTTTGATACGTCTGACCATGACAAATAGCAGCAAGTCTTTTTTTGTCGATTAAGTTTAACTGATCAAGCCGGGTCTGAATCCAGTCGTCTTCTCTCAAACCTGCATCCTTCATAATCCGAAGAGAGGGTATCTAAACTTCAATGGGCAAGACGACTTCCATGCCATATACCAAGGAATAGGGTGTTGCCCATGTTGACGTCTATACTGAGGTACGGTACCCATGAAGAGAAAATAGTAACATCTCATGTCAATCTTTGTACGTCACCGTCATCTCCTGCACAATCTTCTTAATGTTCTTATTAGCCGCTTCTACAGCCCCATTCATATTCGGTCGGTAAGGAGAAGAGTTATGATGTTGTATCTTGAATTGCTCGCAGGGCTCGGTGATCATCTTATTATTGAGATTTGTACCATTATCCGTAATGATCCTATCTGGTACACCATATCGACAGATCAGGTTGTGCCGAATGAACCGTGCCACGACGTTCTTGGTTACTGTAGCAAAGGAAGTTGCTTAAACCCATTTTGTAAAGTAATCAATAGCTACCAGGATGAAACGATGCCCGTTAGATGTCGCAGGTCTGATCTCGTCGATCATGTCTATACCCATATTGCAAAAGGCCAAGGTGATGTCAAGACGTTCAGAGGGACTGGAGGTATGTGCACCTTATCAGCATAGACTTGGCACTCGTGATAGGTCCAAGAATGCTGATAACAGTCGGCTTCCATTGTGGACCAATAATATCCTTCCCGAAGGATTTTCTTTGACATGGTGTGTCCACTGGAATGAGTCCCGAAAGAACCTTCATGTAACTCTACCATGATCCTCTCTGCTTTATTCTTATCCACACAACGCAGTAAGGTCAAATCATGGTTATGCTTGTAAAGAATGCCATTACTGATGAAGAACCTCGCCGCGAACCTCCTCAGAAACTTCTTATCATTAACAGATGCACCTTCGGGGTGCTCCTGAGCTTCAAGATACCTCTTCACCTCATGAAACCAGGGTTTATCTGTTACCTCTTCAGTCTCAATGTCACACCAATATGCAGGTTCGTCCAACCTCTCAATGGTAATTTGGGGAGCCTCATTGTCCCATCTAACCTTGAACATAGAAGACATCATAGCCAGCGCGTCCGCCGACTGATTCTCCTCTCTAAGGAAGTGTTCAAAGGTTATCTCCTCTAAGTGTGGAAGCAACGTCAACACATACTCCTTGTAAAGAATAAGATTTGGGTGTTTCGTATTCCACTCGCCTTTGATCTGACTGATCACGAGAGTGGAATCTCCGAAAACACTTAGAAACTTAATCCTTAGGTCAATAGCTGCTCGAAGACCCACAATGCATGCTTCATACTCCACCATGTTGTTGGTGAAGTTGAAACATAGTCGGGCGGTGAACGGAGTATGAGAGCCTTCAGGAGATATGATCACGACGCCAATGCCATTACCCAAAGCGTTCGAAGCTCCATCAAAGTACATAGACCATCGGGATCCTTCCTCAGGTCCTTCATCCGGTCCAGGTGTTTCACAGTCAGTCACCAACATGATATTCTCATTCGGGAATTCAAAGTTCATAGACTGGTAATTGTCCACTGCCTGATGTGCCAAATGATCTGCCAACACGCTTCCCTTGATTGCTTTCTGGGTCGTGTATTGGATGTCATACTCAGTCAAGATCATTTTCCATCTTGCTATTCTTCCGGACAAGGCAGGCTTCTCGAAGATATACTTGATAGGATCCATCTTTGAAATCAATAAAGTAGTGTGAGTCAGCATATACTGTCTCAGCCGGCGAGCAGCCCATGCCAAAACGTAGCAAGTTTTCTCAAGCAACGAGTATCGGGTCTCGCAGTCGGTAAAATTTTTTCTAAGGTAATAAATAGCATGCTCTTTTCGGCCAGACTCGTCATGCTGCCCCAGCACACACCCCATCAAATTGTTGAGTACTGTCAAGTATAGGATCAGAGGTCTCCCTTCAACTGGAGGCATCAGAATAGGTGGCTCTTGGAGATATTCTTTGATCCTTTCGAAAGCGGCTTGACATTCATCGTTCCATCTTACCACTTGATCTTTCTTCAGTAACTTGAAGATTCGCTTACAAGTAGCAGTCAAGTGTGAGATGAATCGGGCAATATAGTTCAAACGTCCTAGAAAGCCTCTGACTTCTTTTTCTGTTCGGGGAGCTGGCATTTCCTGTATAGCCTTCACCTTGGCAGTGTCCTGAATACCTTTATCGCTTACGACAAAACCCAACAGATTACCAGATCTCACCCCGAAGGTGCACTTGTTCGGGTTTAACCTCAGCCTGTACAACATCAACTTGTCAAATAGCTTCTGAAGATGGTCAAGATGTTCTTCCTCAGTCTGGGACCTTGCAATCATATCGTCAATATATACCTCAATCTCATGATGGATCATGTCATGGAACAAAGCGACCATGGCGCGCTGATACGTTTCCCCAGTATTCTTCAATCCGAAAGGCATGACCTTGTAGCAAAAGGTACCCCCATTGAGTAACAAAAGTTGTCTTCTCCATGTATTCGGGAGCCATTTTAATCTGATTATAACCGGAGAAACCATCCATAAAGGAAAATACCTTGTGCTGTGCGGTGTTGTCAACCAGAACATCGATATGAGGCAGAGGGAAATCATCCTTGGGGCTTGCCCTGTTCAGATCCCTATAGTCAACACACATTTGAACCTTACCATCCTTCTTCGGCACCGGAACTACGTTGGCCACCCACTGTGGGTAAGAAGTAACTGCTAGAAAACCGGCATCAAACTGTTTCATAACCTCAGCCTTGATTTTCTCAGACATCTCTGGGCGCATTCGACGAACTTTCTGTTTCACTGGAGGACAGTCTTCCTTGGTGGGCAAGCAGTGAACCACAATATCGGTATCCAACCCAGGAATATCTTCATAATACCAGGCAAAGATCTCAACATAGTCACGCAGCATCTGAATCAACCATTGCTTAACACTATGCTCCATATTTGCACCGATCTTGACCTCTTTCTTGTTTACCTCTGTACCCAGATTTACTGTTTCCACTGGCTCTTCATGCGGCTGTATGGCCCTCTCTTCCTGAAGTAACAGTCTAGCAAGTTCACCAGGCACTTCACAATCATCTTCACCTTCGTCTTTGTCTAAGTTGATCGGACTTTCGAAGTCATAACCGGCAGTAGCAGAGTCGTTATCAGTGGGATCCAGAGTGGATGTAGACATGTATATGTGAGTGTGTGTAAAATAGTTGTTTTGCAAGATAAAAAGAAAAACAAGGAGCGCAAAAATTTGAAATGCAAGAAAACGTCCAATGCTTTTATTAATGATATATGGAAATGACACACATAAAGCCCTCACAAACAAAGCCACAGTGTCTTGGGTAAGGCACCGGGCCGTAGAGTTTAAAAATTGTCTGTTACAAACTTAAAACAAAAAGTCTCATTACTGGGTAATAAAAGAAATTGGCACGAAGTCCTTCGCCGTTCAGTTGCTCAAGCCACCGTTGGTAGTGGGATATATCCAGCTGTCAATATCAAACTCTTCATCATCATCTTCCCCAATAGAATTTATTCTCGCATCATGTTTTGGCATAGGAGCCGTTATGACATTAGGCTTCTCCGACGCTTCAAATTCAATCTCCTTAGCTTCAATCAAATCCTGTACCTTATTCTTCAAAACCCAACAATTATTCGTGTCGTGCCCCGAGCTATCAGAGTGATAAGCACAGCGGGCGTTTGGATTGTACAACGGTGAGGTGGTGTTGCGATTCTTCGGAGCTTCCCTCGGAATCACCAAGTTAGTCTTCAACAACTGTGGCAGAATTTGAGATAAGGACATGCTGAGCCGAGTAAACTATCTTTGAGGCCTCTCTGCCCTTGGCTGATTGTTACGTTGTGTGGTAACAGTTGGTCTTGAAATAACTACCGCATTGACTGATTGGCGGTGCTCGGGTCGATTCTGGCTTTTTGAGCTGTAAACTGCACTGGACTCCTTCTTAAAAGGCTTCTTCTCGGTACTTGACGAAGCACCCTTATGTATCTTACCGCTCTTGATACCGGCCTCAACTCTTTACCCGGTCATAATCAACTCAATAAACCCGAACGATGAACTTCCAATCAGATGGTTGAAATACGGACCAGACAAGGTCCCCAGAAACATATCCACCAACTCCTTGTCAGCCAGCGGGGGTTGTACTCTTCCAGTAAGGTCCCTCCATTTCTGAGCATAGTCTTTGAAACCTTCGCTCGCACCCATAGACATACCCTGAAGTTGGGTACGCGTAGGAGTGAGGTTGGCATTGTATTGGTACTTCTTGTAAAAAGTAGTAGCCAGGTCTTCCAAATTACGGATACTAGCTCCTTCCAGCTGGTAAAACCATTCAAGTTGAGTCCCTGAAAGACTATCTTGAAAGAAGTGGATCCAGAGGTTCTTATCAGCAGTGTATGGCTGGATCTTTCTAACATACGAGCGGAGGTGCAGCTTTGGACAAGAAACCCCATCGTATTTAGCAAAGATTGGTGCCTTAAACTTGTGGGGAATCACCACCCCAGATGACAAACCCAAATCACCAAAGTCCAATCCAGGTACCTTCTGAATCTCTATCGCACTTAACCGGTCTTCAAGCTGTTTATATCTATCCTCAGCCGGAGGATACTGGTCTTCGTCAAAGTCAGTCTCATTGTCAGAAACCACAGGGCTAGGAGCCCTACTTTCTTCCTGGTTTTCTCTCCCTTCAGGTGAGTGAGATAAATCAACATCTTCCCGCAAATTGTTCCCAAATCTGCGACCCATGTTCAGGAGGACCGTCTTCTTCTTCTTCTTATCCTTCAATATAAGAGTCTTCAGATCTTGCTGACCCTTGGCCAAATTCGTGAACATTTCCTAGAACTGAGCGTTTTGAGCTTGTAGAGCCTTGATAGCTTTATCAGTTGATGTTTCAGAAGACATGATGTGCTGAAATAAACAGCGAAGAAGATGAGAAACCTGTAGGGATACCTGTAATGAGGTGCATGGGAATGATATGTGTATGATATGATTTCAAAGGCTTTAGGGATTCAAATTCGTAAACCAAAATGAAACACACTTTATTAGATAACAAACTTGAAACAATGTTTGACAAATTCCTTTAAGGCGTTACAAAGAGAAAAACTGAAAAGTAAATCAAAACTAGAAATAGCAAAAAGACATCAGCGCTCCCATGGTCGTTTTCCGTTGGTGCTGACATAATCATTGAGGACCTTCTCATTCTCCAGCTTCCTTGTAAGCTTTAGAATCTTCCGCTCCTGCTCGTGATACTTTTCTCTGTAAGTATCCCGCTCTTCTCTCAACTGGATCCACGACCTCTTTAATGCCCCAGTGTCAGTTGGCATGTACGGATGTAGGACAGTAGGAGGAACCCCTTCTTCATCAGTATTCTCAATAATTACCGGTAAGACAGCTTCGTACGGCATTCCTAGATTTTGGGCACGGATTCGAACCCATCGGAGATATGGTTCCATCGGAAGAGAGGTCTTCATCCCTAACTCATGTGGATCAGACATGTGTACCCTGTTCCAAGCTCGTATGAACCTGCGGCGATGCTCCTCACTATCCCCTTGGAAATCAAAGACAATTCTCGGAACCAGCAACTCATGAGGTCCGTCCCTTCTAGCTCGCCCAAACTATCGCAAGGCCAGACAAGGATTATAGGTGATCCCTCCCCTAATTCAAAATAAAGGAACATTGGGGTATTCTCCACACCGGTCGATAACAGCTACTTCTTCCATGTCTTTGGAGGTCCAGATGATGTCTGTGTGAGCCAAGGACATAATTTTGTAGGCCCATCCCATACCTTCCTTGTCCTTCAAAACAGATTTAGGGAGGTGAGAAATAAACCACCTCGCCAGCAATGGTGCACAACACATAAGGGTTCCCCGTTTCCGAGCAGTACGGGCATAAAAAGCATGTAGAATATCCCCTAAGAGAGTGGGCACAGGATTACGGGACATGAAGATCTTCACTGTGTTCACGTCGACGAAAGAATCTGAATTAGGAAACAACACCAAACCATATATGAGAAGATCCAGGATGTCTTCGAAGGCTTGAAAGTCTAAACTGTCCCAGAACTGATTAGCCCGATCAACCAAGAATTTAGCCAAGAAGCATTTTGTCCCACTCCGAGTGTCCCAATTAGACATTACCTCAGCCTTTGTCAAATGTAGGGTTGTGGCAACATCTTCTGGCCTAAGAGCTTTCTTTCAACCTGTAAACGGCGTCTGCTCTAGGATAGAAATACCAAGTAGATTAGAGAACTCTTCCAAGGTAGGGACCAACTGATAGTCCGGGAAGGTGAAGCAGTGGTATAATGGATCAAAGAACTGGCACAAGACACTCAACATCTACTCATATATTTTGGAAGTGACCAAACCAAGGAGGTGACCATGTCTTCTGATAAAGGAGGAAGTATCTGGAACCTTTGTAACCAAATCTCTAAGATGAATAGGAATCTGTACAAAGCTGATGCGAATAGTGTTTCTACGCATAGAGGCCATGACCTACAAAACAGAACAAAGATGAATCCCCTCTGTCTTTGAAATAGGTTAGTCTGATGCAAGATGCATGAAATGTCATGATGCATGATGTCATGATAGAAACACACCACAAGTATTCACAGATAGCAAACATGGTAAGGGAAAACAAGTCACACAGATAGCCCTTAGATTTCAGGCTGGCATGGAGTTTAGGTATTACCCTCTTTCAGTTTAGTTGGTTCAACCTGTCCTAGTAATAGTAATCGGGTTCTAGAGGATCTCAATATCACTGACCACCCTCGATCAGTCATAATTCCAGTTTGGCAACCTTTTCTTGCAGCCGGAATCATCGCGAGAGTTTGGTCTTAATGAGTGTAGCATACTGCTACTGTTCTATGGCCAAGTTGGTCAATTATAGGTTCTAAGGTCAGTTGGTGCTTAATGACCCCTTAGAAGACCCATATTCTCCTTGTTCCACCATAATGGATATCGATACAAACTAAAGTGCCACACCAATGTAGCTACTGCTTCAATTGTATCGGTCTATGCTGTACAGTTCCCTCACAGTCTATTGCTACTTACCTAAAAGGTATCCCCAGATCCGAGTTAGGATCTATAGTAACTCCGATACAAAGCCCACAAAATAAAGCAAACAAATCAAACAATTGAAAACAATATAATGAACTATTCCTAAGGTACACCCCACTTATAAAAATGTCCCCAGCAGAGTCGTCAGTTCTGTGATGCGGTGGGAAGAACTGACTGTTTTTGGAATGTTGTTCGCGTTTCACGTTTTGTTTCACAAAATGTCACGGTAAGCAAGAGTCGCCACCGACTTTTATTTTATCCAACTGGAAAGGAAAAAAGTACAGAAAAATTCCTTTTTCGAGATTTTGAGTACGAGGGGTAGATTATAGAAAGGGAAGGTATTAACACCCTTTCTATCCGTAGTTATCTACGGGCTCTTAGGTACTTGCTCATCATTTTTCAAAATGTTTTCTTTGTGCTTGTGGGTTTGAAAAAAGTTTTTGTTTTTAACTTCGATTTAACTCTTGCTTCTGTCCTCAAGAATGTAATGAAGTGTTTTTCAAAACTTTGTTTATAAAGGAGTGTAAGTGTGAAAAATTTATTTTGTTTTGGATGAGCAAGTATCTAAGAACTATCTACCTACTCAAAAAAGGAACCGTTTTATGCTAATTTCCTTTAGACAATGTTATCCCACTATTAGTGAGTAGGTAGCACCATCATTGGAGTTTTAGGGTCAATTCGAATGAGGGACTTACGATCACCAAAGCAATGTTAGGACACCATAGCGGTAACCCTAATGTCTTAGATCATTTGTTTGAGGCAACAATATCCGAGGCAACTGTTTCGAGGCAACTATGATCTTTTAGACAAGAGGGCGACCTCTAAAATATCCTATACTCAATGACCGTGTACGAAGGCAACCAAGTGGGGTGTATCCTAGGAGTGCGCATGTGCGAGTGTGTTGTTTTCAGTTATTTTTATCTTTGCACATGTTTAGGGTGATCTAATTTGATTTTAGATTAAGCATTCATTCTTGTCATGCAAACCCTATCATCAAACATCTAACAGTTGTAATTTGCAGAAGTAAAATGCGAAAATTAAATTACAAGGCGTCGGGTATTTACATCGCCAAAAGCAACCCTTTGAAAATAAAATAAAATAAAAAGCAGAAAAATAAATAAAATGTCCTAATTATTTATTACAAACCGGGAGCAGATACATTAATTGGATAAAGAAAAATAAAGCGCGACGCGAAATTAAATCGGATGCGAAATTAGGGTTTTGACCCTTTTAAAAGAAAATGCTTTTTTTGTTGTTTTTATTTTAAGAAAAAAAGAAATTAAATCCTAAATTAAATACTAAATTAGAAATTAAATTAATTAATTAATGAAAATAATTAATGACATATTTTTGGAGTTTTTGTTAATTTAAGAAAGAAATTAAAATAATTAAATTAGAATTAAAACCTAATGATTTCTAATTAATTTTAAATATTTACAAAATAAATTAAAGTTATTCTAGAATTAAAACCTAATTAATTAATTAAAATTTATTAAAGAAAAATAAAGTTCTTAATTTTAATTGGACAAAAATGTATTTTTGTGATTTTTTTGATAAAAAAGAAAATTTGTTATTGGTTAGAAATTAATTAAAACAAAAGAAAATAATTAAATTAAATAAACAAAGTATAAGAGAATGAGAAATTGGGCCTGATTATGGAGGTGTCAAAAGCAATTGGTTGGCCCATTTGAAGCTGACCCAATGGACTTTTTGGGATTCTGTGTACATGCGTTAACTGAGTCCATGGTGCTCCTTCAATATTGGACCACCAGATCTGGCCATTTGGCCATCTGGCGCTTTGATGGTGAGGGAGTATGGTGTGTCTTAGGCTGGCATGTGCACTGGATTATCTGCAAGAAAATATTATTGAGAAAATAGGGGACCTGGGATTCGAACCCAGGTCCTGAAGGGAATATACACGCTATGCCTGCCACTACACCAATTGTCTTCAATTGTTAATATGGTACAAATAAATAATAATATAACAAAACAAAATTCAATGGTCAGAAAAAGAAAAAGCGCGCGTTTTATTTGAACTGGCCTATGGATGGATGACACGAGTGCTTCTTCTTCCTCTCTCTGTGGCCAAAAACAAAACACCTATACCAACGGGCAAAGGTTCGTCGCTATAAGCTTGTCCACCTTCAAAATCTTGCACAGGCCACAAAAATGGACTCTAAGACCATGATTGGATTCGTCTCAACCTACTGATCACAACCATGGCCATTACTGAAGCTAATTTTCCCTGAAACAAAAAGCCCTAAAAACAAGGACGGAACCCTAGCAATGGTGGATCTTTATACAGGTCAGATAAATAAAACTGGTTAATGTAAAAAGCTTACAAAAGGCATGGTGATCATAAATATGCAGTTATTTTGTATTAACAATACCTAATTTATGAAATATGAAATCAAGAACAGGGAGGACTCGTGAGGAACTTACAGCGCTTGGGAGGGTCTGAAAACACGTTGTCTTGATTGGTTTCGCTTCTGGAGATGGCCAGGAAGAGATTGAGACAAGTCTCAAGTCTTGAAATTGCCTCTATGCCCTGTTTCGATCTCAAGCTTTTTCTTGTTTTTTGCAAACTTTGTTCTGCCTCTACAACTGATTTCTAACCCTGATTCTTGTCCCCCTCGCTTCCTTATGTAATGCACAATACATTAGGGTTGTTTTTACTGTCCAAATCTTCCCCTATCAATGCTTGAATATTTTATTTGATCTTCTTTTACAACCTTCCAATTTTCGCCTAAATCCAATCTCCTTGTGCATAATTACCTTGATACGAGTTTGATTGCAGTGCTAACTGTAGTTGGAGCCTGAAATGATCACAAGATCTTTAGTTTTCAAAGTTTTTGATTTTATGTGATTTTATTTGATTTAAAATGAATTAATTCAAATAAAAATCAAATTAAATAATAAAAATGTGATATGGACACATGGGAAAGGCTAGAGCACGTGGACAATAATGCAAACTCAAAACAAGTGAAAAAGAATGGGCCCATTTGGCAAAGTTTGAAGTTTTGGGGATAGTTGACTTTTGGCAATTTTGCAAAAAAGTCCAACTTCAACAATGCATAACTTCCTTAATTTTGAACTTTTGGAGGTGTTCTTGGACTTTTTAGAAATCTTGAGATGTCCTCTAACCAACCCTTTTGGTCTCATCTCAATTTGATATTCCATTCTCAAGTTAGAAGCTTTTACAAAAAAGGTGGTTTTGTTGACTTTTCAAAATGACCTATAATGTCCAAATTCATAACTTCTTGTGAGTGCATATTTTGATCTTGGGGTATGAATATGGATTGTAGGGAATTTCATCCTCTTCAAAATGAGCTTTGTATGGGTCATTTATCATAAAGTATGATAAAGTTATGCTTGTTCAAAGTTGGGTTGACTTTTCCTACAAAACCCTAATTTAGCAACTTTTGAATCTTGATGAATCTTGAGCAATACTTGATGAATCATGATCAACCCTTTATAAAATGATGAAATATCCTTCAAAATGATAATGTTGACAAAAATCTTTAAGTTTGACTGTATTTGGGTCACAGTTGACTTTTTCCCTAGCACAGTCGATTTTTGGACCTTTTGAGCAATTGAATGAGCAAAAATTCCTCTGCAAGGCTTGAAACTTGACATGGATGATCTTGAGAACATATTAGGACATTGGTAAGCACTTGGAGTCACTTGTACTCAAGGATATTGATGTAACACAAAACCCTAATTTGAGTAGACTGCCTTAGGAGAGAGCTTGTTTGGCCAACCCTTGGACTACTTTGAGCAATTTGGAGATCTTTCTTGCAATGTTTTGAGAAATATGGGAGGGCAAATTTTGGGGTACAACATCATGATATGTAAATGTAATGTTTTCAAGGATCTTATGATATTTAAATTAGTTAACCAAAAGGAAACAGAAACAAGATTTTTATTAGTAAGTTCATGTGAATACAAAATATTTCACAGGAATAAATTAAAAACTCCTAAAGCTTTAAGTTTCTCATGGACGTATCCTCTTTGTGTTGACATATGCGTTAAGACTCTCCTCCTCGTGAAGTTTATTCGTTAGCTCCAACAATTTCTTATCACTTTCATATAATTGAGTCTCAAAGGTGTCTCGTTCTTCCTTGAGTTGAATTCAGGACTTTTTCAATTCTTCAAGGTCAGTAGGCATGTCTGGATGAAGGATGGTGTGAGAAACGTCTCCTTCAACAACATGATCCATGATTATTGGTAGGACAGTAGGATATGGCATCATAAGGTTTTGAGCACGGGCTTGCACCCATTTGAGATAGGGATCTAGAGGGATGGAGTTCTTATGCCTCAGAATCCAGCTATCAATCTTATTGACCATGCCCTAAGCACAGATAAATCTCTGTCGGTAACCTTGAAGATCATTGTCTTACTCGAACATAATACCCTAGATAAGCATATCATGAGGACTGTCTCTTCGAGCATAACAAAACAGACGTAAAGCTAGTGAAGGGTTATAAGTAATGCCCCCCATTATATCTAGGAGTGGCACATTAGGGAACTCTCTACAGTGGTCAATAATAATTATGTCTTCCTGGGATCATGAACACCAACATATTTTTGAATGAGAGAGTGACATTATCCTTTAAGACCACCTCAATCCTTGTTCATTCTTTATTATCGAGTGGGGAAGGTGCGAAATAAACCACCTGGATAGAAAAGGTATATAACACGTGAGAGTTCCTTGCTTCCTCATGGTACGAGTGTGAAGATAATGCAGAATATCTCTGAGCAAAGTAGGAACAAGATTATGAGTGAGGAATATCTTGATGGCGTTTACATCTATAAGTTGGTCTGAATTGGGGAATAGTACCAAACCATAGATTAATAAAGCCAAAACATATTTGAAAGAATGAAAACTCATGGCATCTAGAAACAACTGAGCTTTCTCCATCAGAAATTTTACAAGGAGACCATTAACCCCACTCATGGTTTCCTAATTAGATGCAATGTCGGACGGTTTCAGGTGCAAAGTTGTGGCAATCTCTTCAGGTCTTGGATCTTTCTATAAACCAGTGAATGGTATCTGATCCAGTATAGGCACCCCATATAACTTAGAGAACTCTTCCATTGTGGGCACCAACTGATAATTGGGGAAAGTAAAGCAATGGTGTTTAGGATCAAAGAACTGGAATAAAATGCTCATCACACCTTCTTCAAAACCGGAGATAACCAAGCTGAGCAAATGACCATGTATTTTTTTGAACTGAGAGCTTTCAGGAACCTTTGAGACTAATTCTTTGAGCTTGGAAGGTATTCCATGAAGTTTATCCAGATAGTATTTTTGTGAGCGGAGGCCATAGTCTATAAAACAGAACAAAGATAAATTTCTTGGTCCTTGAAATGGTCAATGAAAATTCTATGTGATGATGTAATGATGTTATGATGTTATGTTTAAACAAGATAGCAAGCACAAGCAAATCACACAAAAGGCCTTAGGTTTAAAATCTTGCCTGAGGTTCATAGGTAATCACCCTCTTGAAATTTAATTGGCTCAACCTGTCCTAAGAATAGTAACCAGGTTCTAGGAGTCTCATATCATCAATTTTTCTCTCAGGCATTATTTCAGCAGAGCAACTGACTTACCATCAAAATATCCCGAGAGTCGAATCTCAATGAGCGTAGCATCGAGTATTAACCAACTTCAGACTGCACCAAAGTCGACCATCTCACTACCTTCTAATGACTAAGTTGGGTCAGTTAAGGTTCTAAAGGTCATTTAGTGCTTATAACACCATGCGGTAGCCTAGTGTTATCCTAGACTGACTCAAGGAACATCGGTATAAACCAATGTGTCGCACTAACGTAGCCATCACTTCAACCATATCGGTATATGCCATACAATTTCCATAATTTATTGCTACTTACCTAAAATGTCCCCAGATCCGGGTATAGGATCTTTGTAAGAAATTAAACCCGAGCAAAACCCCAAATGTAAAGCAAACTAAAAAATAAATCAAGTAAAAGTGGTCAATCCCTAAGATAACCCCTCTTTTTTAATCAACATCCCTAGCAGAGTTGCCAGTTCTGTAATACAGTGGGAAAACTGACTTGGTTTTGTGTTTTATTGCAAATATTGTGGTTAGCAAGAGTCGCCATCGACTTTTCTTTTATCTAATAAGGAAAGGGTGAAAAGAACAGGAAAGACCTTTATTGATTTTGAGTTCGAGGGATAAGTTATGAAAAGGAAATGTGTTAGCACCCTTTTCATCCATAGTTATCTACGGGCTCTTAATTGCTTAGCTCATTTTAATTTTATTTGTTTGTGGTTTGAAAATGTTTTGAAAATGCCAATGTAAGGCAGTCTGCTTTATAATAACCCTTTCATCAATCCTCAGGAGTGTTTATAAAGCGTTTGAAAGTAGTTGTTTTGAAAGTGTGAAGTGTGAAAATTATTTTAGTTCGTGAGCAAGAAATTAAGGGTATCTTACCCACTGAAAGATATTTCGTTATCTTTTTCCTTCTCTGTTAGGGATGGTGTTGTCCATACCATTAGTTGGTAGGTAGCCCCATCCATTAGATGTGAAGGGACATGCGTAGGGTCGTCGTTATGGTTATTGAAGGCAACATATACGGATACCTTAGTAATTAGAAGGGACTATCATCATATATTTGTAGGAAACATCGAGGGACAAGATCATTTCTCGTAGGTAACTTTGAGGGACATCGTAGGACTATGATCTTTATGATGACTTTAACAGGGGGTATTTGCTAATGGTATCCCTACATTCAAGGGACATGACCATTGTTTTTTAAAGGCAATAGAGAGAGAGAGAGAGAGAGAGAGAGAGAGAGAGAGAGAGAGAGAGAGAGAGAGAGAGATGCTACCTTAGAGGTGTATGTGTGCAAATGATTTAGTTCACTTATGTTTATCTTGAGAGTTAGGGTTATCTAACGATTGATTTTAAATCTTGTCATATAAGCCTATTACTAACAGTTAAATATATACAGACAAGCAAGCATAATATATGTGCAGAAAGTAAAGTGCGGAAAAGTAAACCCTAATTAAGCTATTACAAGCCTTTGGGCAGATACAATAGTATAAATTTGAAAGAAATAAAATTACAACTATTACAAAAAACTGTGCGACCTATACAATTTCTCTAAGAAAGTAACGAGGCAAATAAATAAGAAAATGTTAGAAAAGATGTTTTAAAGTCCTAAAATATAAAATGTTAGAAGATAATTTGTAGAAAATAATTTAATTTAATAATTAATAAAAACCTAATTATTCTAATTAATTTTAAAAATTAAAAAATAAGACCTAAAATCTAATTAAATGAAAAAGTTAATTATGAAAACCTAAAAGACTATTTTTTTTATTCTATGTAATATTCTGATTTTTATATGTTTTGATTTTAATTGTAAAAAAGAAATAAATTAGTGGAAATGGAGTTTTAAAGAGAGAATCCGATCATGCCCTAGCCATGATAACTCATCACCCTTGTGTTAAAGCTTACATTTTCTTATTTAAACATGTTCTAAACACCATGATGAACTCATCTGTGCATACGAAATTAGTTAAATATGCATAGATTAAAAGATTTGAATTAAAGAAAATTACCAAAACCGGTGGGTTTGTGTAAGCTATTCCAGACATGAATAGATTTGTTTCTGGACTTGGTGAGATTCCTGGGAACTTCAGGAACACAATTTGAGGCTTGGTTTTAATTGAGAGTGGCTGGAAATTTTGAAACGAGTTTGCACCTTTCTTTGAAAATTTATGATTTTGAAACCTTGCTTCTATGGAAGCCAATTTTGTGTCCTTTGCACTTGAGTGTTGCATGTATTTATATAGAGGAATAAAATGGATCAAAACAAGGCAAGAATCTTGTATCATTATGTCACAATTCATTACAAAGAAAACACATTGAAATCATTCCAAAATTATTTTAAAAACATTCTAAACTTGAATATTCTTGTGCCCAACATGCTTTCATGGTTTTGGCAAGCTCTTAAGAGGTCTTGGGCCTTCTAAAAGATATCCAAATGAAGCCCACACGCCCTTTGGTCCATCAACTCATATTTTATTTTATTTGTTTTGAATTAATTTGAATAAAATCAAAATAAATAAAATAAAAAATCAAAGTAATTTATAAATGGATTTATAGGTCCTCTAACATGTTATAAACATGTTTAAACCTCAAAAGTTAGGCCCATTAGTCCAAAAGTTCAAGATTGCTCAAATGAAGTTTCATGCATTTTCTCAAAAATTACTCAACTTGCACCAATCATATCTCACTCAATTTTCATTATTTAAAGGTGATCTTTGATTTTTTGGAAATCTCAAGATGTCCTCTAAAATATCTATGTTGATCATTTTTCATTTGAAGATTTATCGTGATGTAAATTGCCTTGACAAAAAGTGTCTTTTTATTGACTTTTGAAGTGACCTATAATGTATTGGCTCATATCTCTCAAATGATGCACTTTTTGGACTTGAGATTAGAGAGACAAAGCTGTATAGAATGAAATTCCCTTCAAAATGAGCTTTGGTTGAAGAAAAGCTGATGAAGCATGTGAAAGTTATGCTTGGTCAAAGTTCAGTTGATTTCTCCTAAGGAAACCCTAATTTGGCAATTTTTGAGTTTTGATGATTTGAGGGCTTTTCTTGAGGAATCATGATCGAACCTTGATCACATGATAGATATAATTTCAAAATGTTGATGTTGACCAAAAATCTTGAAGTTTGACTGCATGTTGACCATAATTGACTTTTTACCCTATATAGTTATTTTTCCATCATCTGAGCAATTGATTGAGCAAACTTGTGATGCAAGGCTTGAAACTTGACATGAGCATTCTTAGGGACATATGAAGAGTCATGAAAACCATTTGAGGCATTATAAATCCAATTTACTTTGAGAAAAGCAAAACCCTAGTTGTAGGCTAATTGCTTAAGAGAAGACTTGTCTGATCAATTCCTTGAGTAATCATGAGCAATTGAGAACCCTAGGAAGATGAGGATACCTCTTGAAATAATTTGATTTGAAAATGAGAGGGAAAATTTTGGGGTACATCAAGGTGCGTACAAGCTTTATTATCCAGAAACTAATAAAGTTGAAGTCAGCAGAGACGTTATTGTAAAAGAGTCAGAAGCATGGGATTGGAGCAAGTCTCAATCTATTTCTGGTGTAGTACCAACACTAGAGGTAACTTCTATAGATACTTCATAAGGTTCTAAAGATGAGTCAGAATTTGAAAGTTTTGAAGAAGAGTCAGAGTCAGAAGATGATTCTGAAGACTCTGAAGATAATTCAGATGGTGAATTTAATTCTGATCCAGATTTCGATGATGGTCCAGAATCTGGTGGTGATCATGTTTCTGGAAGGGAAAACTCTGAAGACATTGGTTCTAGGGGAAAATCTTATGGAGGTTATCATACTTCTGAAGGTAGTGGTTTTGGACTAAGTCCAAAATCTAACATTGTTTCAGGTTCTCTAGAAGATTAAAAACAATTTCAGAGGCCAAAAGAATTAGACAAATACCAAGAAGGTTTGTAGAGTTTGACATGTTGTAAGAAACATAAGTAGATTTCGAAGGAGAAGTGGTTAAGTGTGTCATGTTAGTAGATTATGAATCATTGGGTATTGAAGAATCTCTCAATAAGAAAGTATGGTTGAATGCCATGAAAGAAGAATTTGAGGCTATAGAAAGAAATAAGACTTGGGAGTTGATTAAGCTTCCAAATGAGAAGAAAGACATAAGTCTAAGATGGGTTTTTAAGGTAAAATTTAAGCTAGATGGATCAATTGACAAGCACAGAGAAATTTTAGTGGCTAGAGGTTTTCTTCAGAAACCTAAGTTAGATTACTTTGAGGTGATTGTGCCTGTAGTTAGACATAAAACATAGACTGGTGATTGCTATAGCTGGAAATAGAAACTGGCTTCTGATGTATTTGGATGTGAAGTCTCCATTCTGAATGGTCCATTACAAGAAGAGATATACATGTCACAACCTCATGGATTCATGAAAAAGAATCAGGAAGATATGGTGTACAAGTTACATAAATCCCTGTATGGATTGAAGCAAACGCCCATAGCTTGGAACTTAAAGATTGATTCATTTTTCAAGAAGAAGGGTTTTCAGAAATGTGAGATGGAATATGGCATTTATGTACAACATTCTGAGGCAATATGATCCTAGTGTGTCTCTATGTTGATGACATATTGCTGACATGTAGTTGTTCTGAAGAGATAGTCAAGTTCAAAAAGATTCTGATGAATGAGTTTGACATGACTGACCTAGGAAAGTTGATATGCTTTCTAGAGATGGAGGTATTGTACTATGAGAAGGGTATAATTTTGCATCTGCTGAAGTATGAACTTGAGCTTCTGTAGAGATTTAAGTTGTATGATTGTAAGGATGGTGTCACACCATCAGAAACCAATCATAAATTTGATTATGATTCTGAGGGTGAAGATATGGATGATATAACCTTCAAACAGTTGGTTGATTCTCTATGATATTTGTGTAATATCAGACCTGATATTTTCTATTCAGTTGGAATGGTTAGTAGGTTCATGAGTAAACCTAAGTGGTCCCATTACCAAGCTGTTGTCAGAATTCCGAAGTATATCAAGGGAACTCTGAAGTATGAAATATTATTCCCTTCTGGAAGAAAGACTAATTCAAAGTTGATGAGTTACTCAGACTCTGATTGGTGTGGAGATAGAGTTGACAAGAGAAGTACTTCTGGATACTTGTTTAAGTTTCTAGGAGGTCATATTTCTTGGTGTTCTAAGAAGCAACATGTTATTGCACTATCAACGTGTGAAGCTGAGTACATTGCAGGTGTTGTAGCTGCATGTCAAGCTGTATGGATTCTGAATCTATTGCACAATCTGAAGATCAAGGTAGATAAGCCTCTGAAGCTGATGATTGATAACAAGTCTACAATCAATCTCGCCAAGAACCCAGTACTACAAGGGAGAAGCAAACATATTGAGACAAAGTAACACTTTCTGAAAAGTCAAGTCCAGAACGGAGTACTAGAAATTATACACTGTAGCACTCATAAGCAGTTGACAGATGTTCTGAAAAAGGCGATCAAGACAGATCAATTTCTCTCCTTAAGAGATGGAATTGGTGTTGTTAGTTTTTATTAGGAAATCTTAAATTAAGGGATGTTATTGAAGGGTAATTTAGTATTTTAGTATGTAGTCTATGTGATCCTAGTTTTCTGTATATAAATAAACTAGTAGTAACTGTCTTTTAAATAATCTTTACACTTTTGTGACCGTCATTACAAAATAATAAATATATTATCTCGTTCTTTATGTCTTTGTCATCTTGTGCAGTAATAATTATGTGTCTTCCAAAAATCAATCCAAACATACTAGTAATGCTAGTAGTATATTCTAAATAAATCAGATTAATTTTAAGTTCAAGGTTGGTGGTGGTTTTTTCATGTGTAAATTAAGGACAGTTGCATTGCATAAAATACTGTGACTAAAATATATATATATATATATATATATATATATATATATATATATATATATATATATATATATATATATATATATATATATATATATATATATATATATATATATATATATGTTCGTTGGTTGTTGTTAGATATTTATTTGATCAAGGTTTCAAATCTTATTCTCAGAATATGCTGTGAAAGATTCCAGATTTTTTTTTATTCTCTTTTCTGTGATGTGGCACTGTTGGTAACGAGTTTATGCTTCAGGACAAATTGGTAGGGTTAGGTTTATGTTGAAACGAATGTGTACTCTTTTGTAGAGTCTTGCTTTTCGGCATCTTGTAGTTCTAGGTGCCTAATTTAGGAAATTTTGCTTGCAAGATGCGACTCTTTGTTACTTTGTGACTCTGCTTTAGGTATAGACATTGATTCGTCAAAGTTCTGTAACCATCCAATTTCTATAGGAGAAGAACTCTAGTAATCTAATGGTTGCGATTCTTTGTGTGTATAAAGTTACATAAATATAAATATTAAATGTATATCACATGTCATATCTTTTCCTATTTATCTAATCTATTCTTGTGTTGCACAGTGCGTGCATTTGTTTTTAAACTTTGCAGGTTTGAAACAACTTCATCAATCACATTTATTTTATTTTTCATTTTGTGTGCGGTTACGGATACTGCAGCAGGTCTAAGTCTCTATCCGTTGCATCGTAGCAAAACTATTCACCTGGTTGGTTGCAAATTTATCCTTGAAGCACATTTGTATTTACTTTATCATGCAAAAAAATTGTTTTTAGCATGTGACATGAAATCCAAAGCCTTACTCACCTCTGATTAGATATATGAACTAGTATTAAGTACTTATCTCTTTATGAATTACATAATTGAGATAAACTTCTCTGTGATCAAAAAGATTTTGAACAACATGAGTTCATAAAGATTGAATTCTGCGATGATTCAGGGACTTGGTATTTTTTTCATTACATAAGTTAATAGTTTGTATGTTGCAGCAGTTATATTTTGGTTCGTGAGACCATTTATAATTTGCTATACTTTTTGTTATTTTTAGATTTTGAAATATATATTTTTCACTAAAGAAATTATCAAGTTGAGTCGCGGATTACCTCTAGGATAAAACAGCTCAGTTTTATACTGTACGATTACTACTTGTATGGTAGATAATTAGTCTAAATATGGTATCAATACCACTTGTAGTATTTAGTACAAAGATCAGTTGTAATAATTTCTCAAACAAAGAGAAATTCAAATTACTCTCCAAAGAGAATTTAATAATGGTTGTTTGACCACTCATAATAATTTCTCCAACAAAGAGAAATTCAAATAATACCCCCACCCCCCCCCCCACCCCCCCCCCCCCCCCCCCCCTAATTTAAAAAAAAAAATTATTTTAGAAGTAACGTCAAACGTTTCTAAGATTGTGCATAAACAAAGGTGTCTGTGACTTGAACCTTTGTGTAGCAAGTAGGATTCCGATTCAACAAGAGTGACACTATTGTCTTGAACTCTATCTCAGACATCAGACCCGCACACAACCTTTTCTTAAGGTGTATTCTAATAGTCCGTGCTTTAATGGCCTTGCACGTGTATCCCGGTTTAGTGAAGGCTCTAGGAATTCTGCCTCACAATTCGATAGGAATCGACCCAAATTCCACAATCACAAAGGTGAATCTATCAAGAGTACTTCTGTAGCCTAGGTACTCCCTCATATAGAGTGTAGATCTCATTAAGAGCTTCTATCATCTCATCATCTCATTACTTCAAGATTCATGCTTTACTTGCATGATCATCTCACATTACTCACAACTTGTTATTACCCATTAAACCTATTTCTTGGGATCTCCAGTCATATAGGTCGAGTTACCATCATGAGCAACTCATTTCTTTATAGGCATTAGTCCCATCTTCTTGGATGTATTATGGACTTGCTCTCTAGCTTATTCTTTCGTCAAAGGATTTGCTAAGTTTTCATCAGTGCGTACATGATCCACTCTTACACCTCCTTTAGAGATACAGTCTCTGATAGTGTTGTGCTTTCTTCTTATTTGACGTCTTTTATCATTATAATAATGGTTCTTAGTTTTTGCAATATTCGAGGTACTATCGCAGCGGATCAACACAGCTGGCATAAGTTTTTCCCGTAAAGAGATCTCAGCTAGCAAGCATCTCAACCAACTTGCTTCTTCCCTAGTTGTGGCTAGTGCTATCATCTCAGATTCCATTGTGGACTGAGCTAGGATAGTTTTTTTCTTTGATTTCCAAGATACAGCTCCTCCAGCTATACTAAATATATACTCACTAGTAGCTTTGGAATCATCTGACAAAGTATTCCAATCTGCATCACTATACCCTTCTAGTACAACAGGAAACTTCTGATAATGTAGGCTGAGATCCATGGTCCTTTTGAGGTACCTCATGACTCGTTCAATGGCTTTTCAGTGCTCTTTACTCGGTCTACTCGTAAACCTGTATAACAATCCTACGACATATGCAATGTCGGGTCTAGTACAATCAGTGGCATACCTAAGACTGCCAATGATGCTCGTATATTCTGATTGTATGATAATTTCTCCAGTGTTCTTAAACAGTTTCACACTTGGATCATATGGTGTGCATGCAGGTTTGCAGTCAAAGTATTTATATTTCTTTAAGATCTTCTCCACACAATGTGATTGATCAAAAGAAATTCCTTGTTCGGATCTCGTGATCTTGATACCAAGGATCACACTTGCTTCTCTGAGGTCTTTCATATCAAAGTTGTTGCACAACAGTGATTTCACATCATTAATAGCCCGAATGTTTGATCCAAATATGAGTAGATCGTCTACATAGAGACATATGATAGTGCATATGTGATTCTCAGATTTATAGTAAACACATTTGTCACTTTCATTCACTTTGTACCCATTTGATATCATTAAGTTATCAAAATTTTCATGCCATTGCTTAGGAGCTTGTTTTAGTCCATACAAATACTTATCTAACTTATAGACCTTGTTTTCTTGTCCATATATCACAAATCCTTCCGGTTGTTCCATATAGATTTCTTCTTCTAAGTCACCATTTAAAAAAGTTGTTTTAACATCCATTTGATGTACTATTAAGTTATAAATAGTAGTTATTGAAATAAGTACCCTAATGGATGTAATTCTAGTGACAGGAGAAAAGGTGTCGAAAAAATCTATATTTTCTCTTTGTCTAAAACCCTTGGCAACAAGGCGAGCCTTGTATTTATCAATAGTTCCATCAGGTTTTAGTTTCTTTTTCAAAACCCATTTACAACTGATTGGTTTGCAACTAGGAGGCAAGTCTACTAAGTTCCAGGTCTTGTTAGATTCTAGAGACTCTATCTCATCATTGATAGCTTCTTGCCATAAATCAGCATCCATAGATGACAAGGCTTCTTGAAGATTCATTGGATCTTCTTCTATATTATAAGCCGCATAATCAGGCTAGTCTTTAGCAACTCTTACTCGTTTACTTCATCGAAGTTTTGTTTCTACATTGTCGTTGTTTTCTGTGCTTCTTATCATAGGAATGTGACTCGATTGTGTGCCCCTACTATTTCTAAATTTGAAAGGAAATTTGTCTCTATAGAATTCAGCATCATTGGATTCTATGATCACTTTTGCCTTTAAGTCATAAAACCTATATGCTTTACTGTTTGATGCATACCCAATGAAAACACATTCATATGCTCTACTAGCGAGTTTAACTCGTTTCGGATCCAGAGTTCTGACATAAGCCAGACAGCCCCAAGTTCTCAAATAAGACAAGTTTGGTTGTCTTTTCTTTAATATCTCATAAGGAGAGATCTTACATTTTGACTTGGGGACTATATTCAGGACATAGCAAACAGTCAATAAAATTTCCCCCCACCAGTAAGGTGGAGCACCAGAATTTATCATAATTGCAACAAGTTCAGTAAGAGTTCTATTCTTTCTTTCTGATTTACTATTCAATTCAAGATAGTATGGTGTAGTCGTTTCATGTACAATTCCATGTATAAAATTCATTAATAAACTAGAATTATACAGTTTCTCTATCACTACAAATTCCTATTATATCATTTTCAAATTCTTTACAAATTTTATAAACATATCAATTTCATTCTTTGTAATGGTGTATAAATCTATCCCAATAGACTGATTAAACCATGTCTTATTTAAAATAAAACCAAAAACAATATTCTTTCTAATCTTAGGAACATGCATAACATTATTTAAGATTAAAGTCTTTTTGAAGGTGAAATTTAGTTCCATGTCTACAATTCCAGCAACATTAGTGGTGTTGCCATCTCCCAACAACACTTTCTTATCTTTAGTATTCGTGTATGTTTTAAACATAACACGATCATAACAGACATTACAAGAGACTTTGGTGTCTATCCACCAACCATTATATCCATCAACCATGTTGATTTCAATGACCATAGAAATAAATTACCCATTAGTCAGGTTGACCCATGCATTAGGGGCAACACCAGGTTCAAGCTTACTTCTATATTTCTTAGTCATGTGATTTCATTTTCCATAGTTAAAACAAAGGGAAATCAACGTCATTTCTTTGAGGTGGTCATTGTTGCCTAGTTGGAGCAATTCTGATCATACAGGGATTCCCATTCTTAATTCGGTTCACAATACTGCGGTTATGGTTCTTTAATCATTTGCCAAATGGCTTCAGAACTACACCGAATTTATTTTTGTTGTTTGAGACAACCAAGACTTTTTCTTTTTGATATTGTCTCTAAGATTCCTATTTTTAAACTCAAGGTGAATAATCAGATTTTCAATAAAAAATTCTTTTGTTTTTTGGCGAAGCAACTTTTTTTTAAACATTCAAACTATGAGGTAGTTTGTCAATAATAAAAGCGATTTGAAATTGTTCATTTAAACAAATACCTTTTGTGATCTTAGAAGACCGTGAACAGAGAATTAAGATGGATCCCAAGAGTGATGAGGGAATATTCCTGGGTTATCCTACAAATAGCAAAGCCTACAGAGTATTTAACTCCAGAACTAAGATTATGATGGAATCCATAAATGTTATTATTGATGATGGAGGATGAAATGATGAAGAAGATGTCTTAGAAGATGTTGGAACATCTTTGTCAGACATTCCAACAGAATCCAATGACAAAAGTATTAATTCTAATACAACTCAAGAAGATCCTAAGCCCATCCAACTCAACAAAAGGCCTTCAATCAGAATTCAGAGAGATCATCCTAAGGATCTTATTATAGGAGATCCAAATAAAGGAGTTACTACTAGATCAAGAGAAGGGATATCAAAACTCTTATTTTGTTTCAAAAATTGAGCCTAAGAATGTAAAAGAAGCCTTAAATGATGAGTTATGGATTAATGCTATGCAAGAAGAGCTAGAACAATTTATAAGAAATGAAGTTTGGGATCTGGTTCCAAGACCTGAAGGGACAAATGTGATTGACACTAAATGGGTGTACAAGAATAAATCTGATGAAAAAGGGGGTGGTAACTAGAAATAAGGCAAGATTAGTTACACAAGGGTACACTCAAATTGAAGGAGTTGATTTTGATTAAACCTTTTCCCCTGTGGCCAGACATGAATCAATCAAACTACTCTTAGGAGTTGCTTGCATTCTAAGATTTAAGTTGTTTCAAATGGATGTAAAAAGTGCCTTCTTAAATGGCTATCTGAATGAGGAAGTTTATGTGGAACAACCTAAGGGATTTGTTTATCCAGGCTTTCCTAAACATGTGTACAAACTGAAGAAAGCTCTGTATGGATTAAATCAGGCTCCAAGAGCTTGGTATGAGAGATTGACAAAATTTCTTGGTGAGAATGGATATAAGAAAGGTGGCGTAGACAAAACTCTTTTTGTCAAGGAAGAAGAAGGGAAGATCCTGATTGTACAGATTTATGTTGATGATATTGTGTTTGGTGGGATGTCAAATTAGATGGTTCAACATTTTGTCAAGCAAATGCAGTCAGAATTTAAGATGAGCCTTGTTGGTGAGTTAACCTACTTTCTTGGTCTGCAAGTTAAACAAATAGAAGACTCCATATTCTTATCTCAGAGGAAATATGCAAAGAATATAGTAAAGAAATTTGGGATGGAAAATTCCAGTCACAAAAGAACACTTGCTCCCACACATCTGAAGTTTTCTAAATATGAAAAAGGAGTAAGCATGGATCAAATTCTTTACAGAAGTACGATGGGCAGTCTTCTATACCTCATAGCTAGCAGACCTGACATTGACTTTGTTGTAGGTATGTGTGCTAGATATCAAGCTAATCCTAAATTTAGCAATGCCAACCATGTGAAGAGAATTCTTAAATATGTGAATAGGACTAGTGTTGTACCCCAAAATTTACCCTCTCATTTATCAAGATTTTTCTCACAAGACTTCTTTGACTCAAGACAAGATCAGGCTTTGGTCAGCTCACGACATCTCATCTTACACTGATATCCCAAAATTAGGGTTTGAGTTTGCACAAGGATTTTTGGACCACTAATGCTTCATGTGACTTTCATACTTCATTTTGGACCCCTAACATTGTTCATGTTAAGTTTCAAGCCTTGAACCACATTTTTGATCAGTCAATTGGACAGTTGACCTAAAAATCAGTTGTATTGGGGAAAAAATCAACCATAGCCAATTTACAGTCAAAATTCATAATTTTTTATCCACATCAACATTTTAGACTCATATGTACCATTTGATCAAGTTTGGATCACAACTCCTCAAGAAATTTGATGAA